>OX415253.1:71119585-72319585 GCA_948329865.1 Linaria vulgaris
GATTCTAATTCCTCAATTCTGGATGTATTGTTACCAGATTTCGTCATCAGAGTGCGCACAAGGAAGCCTGGCTCTGAGGCCAATGTTGTGGTACAGCAAGTACCTGAAGAAGAGAACTTGGAGAAGAAGAAAAATAAGAGAGAGAAAAGGAGAAATACTGCAATTGAGTTATAATATTCGAATAATGGTACTGTTCCACACACAAATGGCGTGATATAGTACTGCTGACATCACAATAGCGTGAAATAGTGAAAAGACACAACTGTCCTCGCCTATCTTCTAGAAAGAGTAAAAATGACATTACGAAAATAGAAAATAAGAAAATGCAATAAAACTCCTAAACGCAGCGTTGAGAAGCCATCTCATTCAATCTGACTCTTCCCCTCCAATCGATTCAATTGCAGAAAACCCAAAATCTATCCAAGACGCTGCCTTTAGCCCTAAATTCATCAATTACTCCCCAATTCCGACCTCAATCGTAACATGGATTTACCCCTAGCTTCAACGAAATCTTTAGAAATTTTAATTCACCACCCCACCACGTAAAATATAGTTTGATAAAAATAAATGATATTTTAAGAGTTTCAAAGGGCTCAAATACTCTTAATTCATAAAGTTCGACGTCAACTCAAATTTTGATATATATATATATATATATATATATATATATATATATATATGTTGTGTGTGTGTGTGTGTTTTGATAGGAAAACTCTATTATCCCGCATGACCGCACTTTATCTAAGTTATATTTGTCATTTGGATCATTCTTCTAATTGTATTGGTACCGGCCGTCATTATATACCGATCAATGTTGTTAAAAAACTAGTCTCATGGTCTGTAGGAGCTTGCCCAGGGCTTTAATCTCATGACTTCACAAGCTAAGTCAACTCTTCAAGGTTTAACTTTCACAAACTTGAGTTCTATAAGTTGGTTCCTACGTCGAGAGAACACAAAGAAAAGTGCAGGTGCAGCTGCAACCCGAGCTGTTGAGCCTTGAAAAGTTGAAATAACAAAATAGATTTATTTATTTATCAATATTTTTTCATCCTGATCCTCTTAGATGTTGTTTTTTATCATAACAAAAAAGTATAATAGTCTTATTATAAATTCTAATTCAGTAGAAAGTTTATATATTAGTAGGATTTTCTTTTATGCTCAATATTTATAGAAATCAAGGTTATGACCAATCTTTTGTGACCTTACATTGTGGTTTTCATTTAATATTACATTTAAATTTGTATGATTAACGATTAATTTTGTGGTATTTAAAATATATATAATGAGGACTTAACTGGGGGAATATCCTTCTGCAACAACATGTATAGCAGAATAGTTTTGAAATATAACTTTATATTAGGCTATGATCATTTTTTTTTTAATTATCAACCATATTTTGTTCTTATCTTTATTTTTATTACTAATATCTATATCTTTGCAAAATACAGACCAACACTTGTGGGACTTACCCCCTTGGCGGGGTGCTAGCTAGTCCACCTCTAAACTTTTTGGACGATCTGTTACGTTACGACAAGCTAAGTTCTTTGACATTGGTCGTAAATCATTGCCATTTCTAATTAGACCAAGTAGAAGCAGTAAATCAGTAGTTCCTCCATCTAACTTCAACCAAACATATTTTTGAGGTTTGACTAATTACAATATCACTTCTAAAATTTTAATAATTACTATTTAGAGATATTAGTTTCTGATTTCACAACTCCACAAACCTTATGGGTTATTTTGTAATTTGTATTAATTAGTTGGGTTGTTAGAGGTAGTTATATTTTAGGCTAGCGATATTGCAAGAGCAAAGAATGTTGTTGCCAAAGGAAATCTTTGAAACTTCCAAAATTACTCTTACAAGTCAAACAATTTAGAAGTTAATGATTAGATTTCCTTAACAGGAATACTCGTTATTAATTATTCGTCCTTATCATAAAATTAAAAACTCTCTGCGCTCCATACCGAATGATCTATCTACTGTTTGCTGATATATCTACTGGTCTTTGGCGTCAATTGGAGACGCATTATGGTATGAATAATGATCCTCGCCTCTATTAGTAGCAACGTGTTTTTGCCTCGATTTCACAAGGTCAAGATTTTGTTTCTGTTTACTACACTAAGCTCAAAAAGCTTTGGGATGAATTGAGCTACATCATCCCTGTTGAGCACTTGTAACAATGTTCATCATTCCTTCGATTTTTTGTCCCTGACTCAATTTTATGCAATTCTTTATGAGATTGAATGATGTATTTGATGCTGTGAGAGGTCAGATCCTCAGTTTGGAACCATTGTCTTTGGTTAAGAAGGCTATGCTATGAACCTTATAATGGAGAAACATAGGGAGGTTCATCTCTCTTATGCTGCTCTTGTTGAGAATTTTGTGACTTTTGCAATGGTAATGGTCATACAAGGGATATTTGTTTCAAGTTCTTTGGAGTTCCTAATTGTTACAAGGATTTAAGGGAGAAGAAACATGTTACTTTAAATAGGGGTTTTCTAATTCTGCAAATGTTGCTTTGCCTAATAACCATTTTGAAGATTCTTCAAGTTCTGGTGGTGATAGCTCCAGTGGTTAGATTCTCTTCCCCAAGACTTGTACAAGCTGATGAAGGCCATGATGGCTCAACCACATATGCAGCGGTTTGTCAAGATGCATGACAAGTGAATTTTGCTCGCTTTTGAGACTTTGCTGGTACGACTGCAAGCCTCCTTCCCTCTCTAATTGCTTAAGACATGGATGTTGGATTCAAAATATTAGTCCATTTGGTCATATGGTCATTGATAACTGATGAGTGATTACTTATAATATCTGAGTACCTAATTTTCTATGCTTTTGATTGTTCCTGATTACATTTTTTACTGGTTTTAGTTTTGTTTTATCATTTTACAGTTTTTAGTCGTGTCGGAGTAAAACGATACATTTTAGATGGAAAAGAGCCTGAAATTGGACAGTTGTTTAAGGAGCATGTTAGTGGAGGCTAATAGTGAATTCAAACCATAACTTAGCCGGGACGAGTGAAGATACGAGGCAGCACAACAGTAGAAAAGATCAGACAACCTGAGGAAGAGCAACACCAATGACGCGGCTCGTGCAACAACCCATGCGACAGTGCGCAACAGGCAGTTGGTCGTGCGCCCTGCACAACATCACGTGTCGTCAAGCCAAACGTGCAGAGACTTGAGCGAACGTTAATTTGGTCTACTAATTTGGTTGTCTTAATTCTTGTCTGTTAATTTGGCAAAAATGTTAATTCTGACACAAACTCGTTCAAAACTGCCACGTGTAGTCGGGATCTTAAAAGTGAGTTGCACGTGGCACTACGCAGATTGGCTTCTCCCAACGTGATGTTTTGTGTTTTTTTTTCTCTAAAAGAAAATTCCCACGTCATTCTTTTTAAAACTTCAAACACAAAAGAAGCAAAATCCAGCTCCAAAATATCCATGTTGGCAAAGACAGTCTACTTGGCGAAAATGCTGGTCACGTGTATAATTATAGTGACGCGTGAACAAGTTAACGAACAAAAATTAAACATGGACTGAAATTAATGCCGAGACAATTTAGTGCTTAGACTTAAATTTTCTTTCAATCTATACGAGGCAATATTGAGTATCACTATATACATACACCTAAGCTCTAAGAATGTTATGCGTAAACTTATGATAAGAGTAATAATGAATTCCAAGTTCTTTCTATCAAAATATTGGTGAAGATTGCTCCACAGGTCATCTTTCAACTCCGGAGATTTTTCAAGTCTTCAAATTTACATGAATTTGCAAATTAACAAAAATCTTAATGGGTTTGAAACATGTAAGAATAAATTGATTTACCATTACAACCCATCAACATTTAAACCAGAAAACAACACGATCTAGGACTTAAGAAAAAAGAATATCAATCATCCATCCATACATCACCCACTCATTCATCATGTGAAAATCCCGCTCCAACTATTTATTAGAATTGAAATTCGTTATAAAATTGTGCGACGTATGTGTTTTGGTACCACTTGTTGAGAATGTGACTATGAATAATAGCATCCCAAAACCTATTTTCCTCTCGAATTAAAATATTTTGAATCCTAAAAATTGCAAAAGTGAGATTTTGTGAATTCTCGCTTCGATTCAATTCATGATCAAATCATGTTCAAAGAATCCCAGGAGGAAAACGACTTGAATCGAACATCGGGATTTGTGATTGTGATCTTCACACGGTCGTTGTAAACTTTTATTATAAAAAAATGACAACTAAAATATCCTGCAATTTCGACTATAATGGGTAGAAAGTTATGCCTTTGAAGTTTGAACCCGCATGGTTCATACGTGGATGAAGAGTTTTTAAGATCTTCAAAGCCACTCTTCAACCTCACTGTAACAATTCTCATGAATCCAGATGCATGGTCTTCTCTACTTTTTGCAAATCAACTCCACGCAATAAACAAAGACACTTTTGATTTTGGTCTTCTTGGAATAATATAAAATAGTATATATGTTTTGATTTATTTTTCTTTAAACACATTTCCTCTACTTTTATTAATTTATGGAGAGAAAAAACGAGAGCAAACTTAATAAAATACATGTCGCTTACATTTAGGGGGAGTGGATGCCAATTTTGAGGATATGTAGATAAGATTTTTCAAAGTGCTGCAAATTCTTTTTCCTATTCAATTTTCCAACTTTTAGTAATTCATAGCAAATCCAATCATAACTGGCGCCAAAGTCATCTCGAATAAATTGGTAAATACCTCATCAACCACCAACAAGTTGCAAGGATATATTAGTGATTCAATAACTAACGTAGTGGAAGCTTATAGGAAAGATAGGAACGACACACGAAAATCAAAAGAAAGAAACTCTCAAGAAAGTTATTTAATAATCAACTGACTGTCTTCTTAGGGTTTACATAGAATATATACCCTAAAAGCATAACTAAAAATAGGAAATAACGTTTTTTTTTAAAAAAGGAAAAAATCGAAATAAATGCATAAACTAAAAGTGCTACTCATAAGGAACACGCTCCAACAAGCGGAATGCAATTTCGAGTTCTAGAAATAAAAATATAACTGAAACGAAAATTACTAAAAACGGCAAAAACGGCATTTTCGATGCCTAAACGAAGAAATTTGGCTAAAATCCGCTCTCTCAATGATCTTTAGGTGATTACTATGGTTCCTTGGCCCGTTTCGGATACAATTTGACTATTCACACATCAAAAACGGACCGAGCCAAAATCAGCCTCTCTTGGGATGATCCCGTTTCACCATAAACTCCAACGCTTTCTCGACTGCATCATTCCCTCCGGGGTGAGAAAAATTGGCCCTCGAATTTGGCAAAGGCAGATCCCCATCATCATCATCATCAGAATTATCACCCCGAAATGGCACCAAGTGTTTGACATTAAACACATCAGAAGTACGAATATGACTAGGCAGTTTCAACCGATAAGCATTGGGATTGATCTTCTCAACAATCTCTACTGGACCAAGCTTATTTGTCGAGAGCTTGTTATACTCATGTGCTGGAATACGATCCCGAGTCAGCACTGCCCATACAAAGTCACCCACCTCAAACTCAACATTGCGCCTCTTTTTATCAGCAGCACGCTTGTAATCCACGGCAGCAGCTTGCAAGTGGTCATGAGCCTGAGAGTGCACCTGCTGCAAGCCTGCAACTGCTGGATAAAATCCTCCGCCTTGCCATGCATCTTGACCGAGGCAGTCACCGGAACTAAGTCAAGGGGACCCCTAGGAACGAGGCCATACACCACTTGAAAAGGACTGAACCCAGAACTGCGGTTGACAGCGTGATTATGAGCAAACTCATCTTGGCACAGTTTCTGATCCCAAGACTTAAGATTATCACCAACAAGGCAACGCAACAGATCACCCAAAGAACGATTCACAACCTCGATTTGACCATCTATTTGTGGATGATAAGCACTACTGAAATCCAGTCGAGTATTCACCGTGCGCCACAAGCTACGCCAGAAGTGACTAAGAAAGCGAGTGTCCCGATCAGACACAATTGACGTGGGCAGCCCATGCAAACGATAAACCTCACGAAAGTACATCAAGGCAAAATTAACAGCATCAGTAGTCTTCTTGCAAGGAATAAAGTGCACCATCTTTGAGAAACGATCCACCACCACATAAATAGAATCAAATCCATGCTGAGTTCGTGGTAACCCCACAACAAAATCCATGCTTACATCTGTCCACGGCTGTGTCGGGATAGGCAATGGCATGTACAACCCAGCATTCGTAGCTTTACTCTTAGATAGCTGACAAACCCGACAACGCTCCACAAACTTACCTACGTCCCTACGCAAAGATGGCCAAAAATATGAGGTCGTCGCAAGCTGGAGGGTCTTATCACGACCCACATGACC
This sequence comes from Linaria vulgaris, assembly GCA_948329865.1. Lineage (NCBI taxonomy): Eukaryota > Viridiplantae > Streptophyta > Magnoliopsida > Lamiales > Plantaginaceae > Linaria > Linaria vulgaris. Next base: position 71,125,974 of record OX415253.1, read on the forward strand.
CTCATTATGCAACTCCTGAATAATTTTCACGCGCAAACTACCCTCTGGAATGCACAACTGAGTACCCCGAAACAGAAAACCATCCACCTATGCAAATTCGGATTGTACCCCACTCTGCATATCCCGAATCACGCCAGAAAAGTAGGGATCAACAGGGTACAAATCACGCAGGTTGTCAAGTCCCATAACCTCAACGCGCATCTCCAAGAGCATGTTATGACGCCTACTCAACGCATCTGCAATCTTGTTCAAAGCACCAGCCTTATGCTTTATCACGAAAGTGAACTGCTGCAAGAAAGCAATCCATGAAGCATGCCGAGCAGACACTTTATCCTGAGTTCCAAGGTGTTTAAGGGCACCATGATCAGTATATAAGATGAACTCCTTGTGAAAAAGGTAGTGACGCCAGTGTCGTATAGACTGAACAATAGCATAGAATTCAACATCATAAGTGCTATATCGAGACTTGGAACCAGACAGCTTCTCACTAAAAAAGGCCACGGGGCGATTACCCTGACTCAACACACCACCAATACCAACCTTTGATGCATCACAATGTAACTCAAACGAGCGATTGAAATCAGGTAAGACCAACACGGGAGCCGTGGTCAATTTCTCCTTGATTAACTGGAAAGACATATCAGCCTCGTCGGTCCACTGAAACTTACTACCCTTCATGCAATCCGTGATTGGCGCCATGATACTACTAAAGTGAGGGATAAAACGACGATAAAAAGATGCCAAATCATGAAAACTTCTAACCTCAGTGATAGTTGTGGGCCGAGGCCACTGGCTTATTGCCTCCACTTTAGATGTATCAACTGCTAACCCATCCTTCGAGACCACATATCCCAAAAACACTACACTATCAGTGAGAAACGAGCACTTCTTCACTGCAGAATAAAACGCATCCCTACGAAGCACGTTAAGAACTTCCCGAAGGTGCTGAACATGATCAACATCGTTAGCAATATAAATCAGAATATCATTTAAATAAACTACAACGAATTTACCGATGAACGGACGAAGGGCCTGATTCATGACGCGCATGAACATGTTTGGTGCATTTGAGAGACCAAAAGGCATAACCAGCCAGTCATACAACCCCTCCTTAGTCTTAAACGTTGTCTTCCATAAATCACCTTGTCTGATTCGGATCTGATGGTACCCACTCTTCAAATCCAGTTTGCTAAACACACACGCACCAGTAAGTTGGTCCAATAGATCATCCAGTCGGGGAATAGGAAAGCGATAACGTACAGTGATTTTGTTAACCGTTCTACTATCCACGCACATACGCCATGTCCCATCTTTCTTTGGAGTCAGAAGGGCAGGAACAGCACAAAGACTCAAGCTCTCCCTCACGTGCCCCTTAGCCAAAAGTTCCTCCACTTGCCTACGCAACTCCTCATGTTTGTGGGCTCATCCGATAATGTGCACGATTAGGTAAAGCTGCACCAGGCACCAAGTCGATTTGGTGCTGAATATCACGCAAAGGTGGCAATCCTTCCGGCAACTCGTCTGGGAAAACATCACAAAACTCCTGCAACAAAGGTTGAACTTCGTGATCATCCTCTACCAGTTTACCCACCATCACATACACAATTCCCGACTCTTCCATCTCTGCCTCGAATCTCTTTCTGGTCAAGAAGTTGGTACCCTTCCTGCTTGACTGTGGCCCTTTATCAGGCAACAACACAATCTTCTTGAACTGACCGCCTATCAAATTGCCATGGCGTACCTAACAGTAGGTGGCACACATCCATCTCTACCACATCACACAAAACCTGATCCTTGTAAGTAGGTCCAATCGAAAAATTGATCCGAGCACGTTGAGATACCTCGACATCATTTCCTCTCTTCAACCATGCCAATTTATAAGGCTTGGGATGCTTCTCAGTCTGTAAACACAACTTCTTAATAACCTCCTCAGCCACTACATTCTCACAACTGCCTGAATCAATAACCATTCGACATACCTTTCCCTCTACTGTGCATGTTGTCTGAAATATGTTGTTGCGTAGCGAGTCAGTCTTGTTTTCCGTGGGAGTAATGAGGCTGCGCCTCACCACTAAAGCTTGGCCAACATCCCCAACAACAAACTCTTCATCATCTACTGCCTCTTCTTCGAAGTCGTCATCAAAAACAGGCGGACCATCACACTCACCATTAGTCTCATCAACAAATAGTCCTCTATGCGGATTCTTAGGACACTCAGACTGCCTATGACCCATAACTCCACAACTAAAACAACGAATACCAGCCCATGGACGTGTTGGTTGTTGGATAGTGCCCGTTTTTGGTAGCCCCGACTGCACAGTGTTACCGGGACGTGTGACTTGTTGCGAGTTACCCGATGAGTTCCCAATACTGAGAGGGTTCAAGACTCTCCGTGACTGTTGTTTCTCAATTTGCACTGCTCGCTGGTGTGCCTAAGAGACAGAGACTGGGTCAAACATATTCAGCGTATCCTGAATCTGTGGACGAATACCACTCACATAACGTGACACCAATTGATCCTTCGTTTCCATCAAGTCGTTCCTAGTGATTAGCAAGTGGAATTCAGTGGTATAGTCACTCACAGATTTCCCCCCTTGACGCAAATTCTGCAACTGTTGATACATAGTACGCACATAATTGTAGGGTAAAAACTGTTTCTTCATATGTTTCTTCAGTTTATCCCAAGACACAAGTTTAGGTTTCCCCTGTCGAGACCTCGTCACCTTAACTTGTTGCCACCATGCCGCTGCTCTCCCCCGAAACCTAGTTGCCATGAGAGAAACACGTTTTTCATCTGGAACATCTTTAAAGTCCAAAACCTCCTCAACTACAGTTACCCAATCCAAGAATTCCTCTGGGTTCAACCCTCCCTAAATTCTGGTATGTCCACCTTAAACCCTGATTCCCAACGTGGATTGTACTCTTGGACACATTGTCTCCGAGCAAAAGGATTCTCTTCCTCTTCATCCTCGAACGATTGGTCGTCAGGTCTTGGTGCTGGAGCAGCCTGTTGTTGTGCAACCATGGCTGTCATCTATTGCGTCAACAATTCAACTTGCTGACGTAACTGTGTGAATTCCTCACGTCTATCTTCTTCCTGACGTTTTCTGGGCGGCATAGTGAAGGAACGGACATGGGCTCTGATACCAACTGACGTAGCGGAAGCTTATAGGAAAGATAGGAACGACACACGAAAATCAAAAGCTTGTTGATTCACGAAGAATACCAAGAAATTGATGCAAAAGAGAGAAACTCTCAAGAAATTTATTCAATAATCAACTGACTGTCTTCTTAGGGTTTACATAGAATATATACCCTAAAAGCATAACTAAAAATAGGAAATAACGTTTTTTTTTCAAAAAAGGAAAAAATCGAAATAAAAGCATAAACTAAAAGTGCTACTCATAAAGAACACACTCATAAAAGTGTAGACTCTCTTTTAGTAATATATTTACCTTTCGTGCGGAAAAAAAAAAAAAAAAAAAAAAAAGTGCTACTCATAAGGAACACGCTCCAACAAACGGAATGCAATTTCGAGTTCTAGAAATAAAGATATAACTGAAATAAAAATTACTAAAAACGACAAAAACGGCATTTTCGAGGCCTAAACGAAGGAATTTGGCTAAAATCCGCTCCCTCAATGATCTTTAGATGATTACTATGGTTCCTGGGCCCGTTTCGGATAAAATTTGACTATTCGCACATCAAAAACGGACCGAGCCAAAATCAGCCTCTCTTGGGATGATCCCGTTTCACTATAAACTCCAACGCTTTCTCGACTGCATCAATAACGAGCACAACTTTTCATTTTAAAGGATAAAAGACACAACTTTGAGAAATCTCGATTGAGCAAATTATCCAAGGTTATAGCAAACTGATCCATTTTTCATAAGTCGGGCAATATGTTCACCCTGTCAAGCAAATAATCTAAGGTTATAGCAAATGCATCTTGAAACTTGTTAAATTTCGCATTTACATCTCCATAAACCAATCCAGGCAACAGTTCATAAACTATGTACCTCCTCATATTCTCCCTTTTCTTCACTGGTATTCTCATCAGCCTTTCAACAACATTGACAGCTCCCTTTCTCAACTCCTCCTTTTCAACAGAAACCCAATATTTTTCGCCATCTTCAGGAAAATGCCAAGGATACTGATAGTAGTCTGCAAAGAAATCGAAAATCACTGGAATACAACCTGAAATAAGTGAATCGAACACTGATTTTCTCGTGGGGCTACCGCCTGGTGGTTGCAAACAAAATTCAGAGTCGGAGAAAAGCTCGATTATCGACTCATGATTACATTCTCCCTTTTTGCAGTCCAGGAACTTGCATTCTTTGTCTTTGGCCGAGATGCACTGATTGATTAGTATCAAACGGACGCTTTTAGGCATACCTGTCCTTGCTGTACCATCAAAACTTACTAAATTTCGCCTTTTTGATTTCGTAACTTTCAGCTGCCATTTTATTATGTCATCATCTGTTTGAGGATGGAAAAATGTTGGAGGAGGTATCCCGATTTCGTTGACGTTCCAGGGATGTTGTTCGATCAAAAGCTTCATAGGATTTTGCATCTCCTCGAGTGCCAACGACCTATTACGCCACAAGTCCCCGTTGCGTCTCCTGAAATCCAAGGAAGTCTTTCCAACAACGAAGACATGATCCATGCCCAAGTTTTTATACCATGATGTATGAGATTCTAGCCACCTCACCACTTGTGATCCCAATGAATCCTTGACGTTGTGCGTGACGTTCTTGAACTGCCATCTCAATAGGTCGAGTCCTCCATAGTATGGCACGTAAAAGAGCATGGCTTCTGCCTGATTGTGCACTCTGCAGGGATGTTTTAACATTTTAGCATGAAAAAATGGTTCCAGTGAGTATTGATGCGTGTTGTACCACCGGTCGCCAAGACTCTGTATCCGCTCGCCCAACGCCTCATTGGTGAAATACTTGCAGAAATCCGCCCCTGGAATCATGTCATTACACTCAGCCATCAAGTCTTTGTTGAACTTTGAAGGCAGTTCATAAACATAAATCCCTCTTCCTTCACATGTTATTGCATGCGGACTTGAATTTGAAATCCAGGATCTCTGCGTTCGCTCCTCCACCTCCTCGAACGCGTCTTCCAGCGTTCTGTTCCCATCATTCGAACTCTTGATATAATCAGAATCAGCGATTGTTATAATCGTTCTATCAAATTCATTCGCTTTCGTATCATTGGTACTATTCACTAGTACTGAATCCGTGGGAATACGAAAACCCGAGTGATCGTGAATTCGATCCTCAGACAGACAGTATAGAATTCTGTTGAGTTTTCTTGATGATACACAAGCGTGAAATGTCGAAGAACACCACATGGAAATGAAAAGTATGACGAAAATTGCTGCAATACTTTGGAATATAACTTTTGCAGAAACTGAAGATAGGAAACTGAATTCATTTATTTGAATTCTTTTGAATGGTTTTGGTTTCTTCCTATACATTGATTGTACACTCATTGAATTTCAGCAGTTGAAATGGCTCTTATTAATTTGGAGTTATTTGAATTTTTGCTTAATGCATGAATCTATAACTGATTATGAGGTCGTAATAGCCAAATTCTATCTATAAAAGCAAGCTAGAATTGATAAATAATGTGGGTAATCGTGTCAGATAATTAAGTTGTATCCGTTTCTAAGTTATTCGCACACTTGTGTTGTAATAAACAGGATTGGTTAAATAATAACACGCTTCACATGTCATGATTAAAAGAACAATTTAAACAATTAATACCAAACTATATCTAAAGAACGATTTGATAATAATAATAAAAAAAATACCAAACTTATGAATGACTCCAATACATGACCGTTGTTAGATTTTTTCTTTATGAACTTGAAAGAGTTTTGGGCACAACATCGTGGTTTTTCAAGAACCAAATTACAGTTGATATGATTTGTGCATTGCAACTTTGTCATCACCTCATTTGCACAGAACTCTTTCAACCAAAATTTTCTATTCACCCCTCTATATATTACCCTCAATTAAATAACATATGGTATTTAAAGGCCCACATAATTAACACATGCTAACAAATTAAATCAGTTACTTACAATATTTAATAAAATACAAACTAGTAGTTAAACTCTCTGTCCTCATGTAATTGTAGATGATGCCCTCACAATCTTATGAAAAATGTAAAGTAGCACACAAAAAGTTAGAATGCTCATCATTGCTTCTTCTTCTTTTTTGAAGAGGTAATACTCAATCAAATGTTGTGGGAACATCACCGAACAAAAGCTTGTATGAGCAAATGGTTTTTTTAAGAGGGACTCGATTAAATTTAATTTTGTAGTATATTCATAATACAAGTAGTCTTTCTTAAGTTTATTCGTAAAAAAAAAAAAAAAAACAGCCTTCTATTTGTAGGCTGCTATTAAGCATGATTATATTTTACAGCTTAGAATACAATATGACTAATTAATTTAGTGTCAAATTAAACTTATCAATCAGTGTTTAATTACACAGTTGAAAATATTATTGAAATTGGTCCAAAAGAAACATACCTTCAATTTTAATGAACGTTAGGAAAAAGCAGGTTTTAATTGAGAATGGAGTAATTAATTGCAGCAGGTAGGATTAATTGAGAAGAAAAAATAGATCGCTTGCTACTTTTATGGAAGAAATAATTTTTTGCTGCACTTCGTTTGAGCAAAAAATAGTTAGTTTCCTAATACATATCACATTAACCACCCCCAATTTCTCTATATACCCTTGTATACCTTCTACAACAATAGGATATTTGTAAAAGTTTTTACTATCCTGTGGTCCCACCAAGTTTCACATCTCTCTTCAAATTTATTATTTCTCTCTCCTCTCTCATGTAAATTAATTTCTCTCTCCTATACACTATCATAAACATCCGAAAAAAAAAAGATATAAAACCATCCTTGTTTATAGGAGTACCTAAACTAAATTAGCAAACTTTAAATACTAATACAATGAATTAATATTTTACTATTCGGTAATTATTTTCTTATGAAATAAGTTATTAAAAAAACTTAATAAAATGAATTACCATCCACTCCATTATTGTTGCATTTTCTTTTGAATCACATAAAATCTTTTCATTTTCATAAGGATGAATTATCAAAAATGCCCGCTAACTTTTGCCTTTAATCCTAAATGCCCGTTGTTTCCCAATATGCTAAAAATGCCCTGTATCTTTTAAAATTTCTACTAAAAATGCCCGAAATAAAATTAAGCACAAAAAAACTTATTTTGCCTGAAAAATAATGCTAAAAATGCTCTGTATCTTTTAAAATTCTACCAAAAATGCCCGAATTTTAAAACGCGACTTTTTGATTCAGCAGTGCGTCTCTTTGATTCGGATGCCACGTCGGATAAAAAGTCTGAATTTTTAAAATCGGGCATTTTTGTTAGAAAATTTAAAACTTAACGGTCATTTTCAGTAGGTTTGGAAATAACGAGCATTTAGGATTAAAGGCAAAAGTTAGCGAACATTTTTGATAATTCATCCTTTTCATAAACTTTTCTCAAATCATACATAATTTCTTACCCTTGTTCTTAGGATCAATTTCACGCCAACGAAGCTGGAAAAGAAAATACTATTTTTAATCTTATATTATAGTTTAGTTTATTAGAGAATGTGTAAAGGCAATAATGTCCAATAAACTATTTAGTACTTTGATTTGCACAATAATGTATGTTTTCAGAAAATTAAGCCGAGCTCAGTAGCTCAGTAAAAATAAAAATAATATCATAATAGAAGATAACATAATATGAAAGAAAAAAAAAAGTTACTTGTTGTTATATTATATGACAACAAACTTGAAGATAATAAGTTTTTACCATTTTTTGAGTATTTAGGGACTAAAGTAAAAATAATCTAATTTTTTTATTAGGTTAATATAAAGACTTGCAATAATTTTATTTACACAAAACCACGCAACGGTACTTTTTTCATTCACTAAACATATTACAAATCTAAATCAAAAAATCAAAATAAAAAGAATTCAAAATTTGACGAGAAAGAAAACTGAACTGTAAAATTTGTTGATTTTTTTAATCTCCTGACTTTTTTGCATGCCGATAGATATGCATAGGAGTAGCAACATATATAAAAGAATATAAGTTCAAATATGGAACTTACCTAATTTATTTCACAAAAAAAACAAAAAAAAAAACAAATAGTAAACATATAATTTATTGTATGAGTTTTTAAGTTTGCTAATTCAGTTTAAGTACTCTTATAAACAAGGATGAATTTGTTTTTCGTATGTTTATTAGCTTTATAGGAGAGAGAAATTAATTTATATGAGAGATAGAGAGGAAATAATAAAATTGAAGAGAGATGTGGAACTTGGTTGGACCATATGATAACAAAAGCTTGTACAAATGTCCTATTGCTATGGGGAGTACATAGGGAACATCTTGGCTAACAACCTATGTTGCACGAACACGGATACGGGGATACGTATCCGACACGATACGGACACGGCGACAAGAATTTTTAAAAATTACATGATCCGACACGGCATGGACACGTCAAAAATTTTAATATTTTTTTCAATATAAATCTAACAATATGAAAAAAAATACATGTGTAAATTTTTACTTATAAGTGTAAAGTGATAAATATAAACACACACAAAGAACAAATTGGCAAACCACAATTCGTCTATCTCAAATAAAATGCATTTCAACCACAAATTTAGTCTCAAGTTTGGATGCAATTCAAATAAAGATGTTAAAAAGTTGAACAGCCCGTCAAACTCAAAAAAACTAAAGAGTTATACAATAATTTAATCAAGAACTTTGACCACTTCTGGCTTGTCCAACTCCTTCTTAAACAAATATTGTTGACTCATATTCGGGTTCATCAAGGGAGAGATTATCAATTTCAAGAATCCCAACATCATCTAGAGACTCAAAAGAATCTCCAGCAACATCCCACATCATGGACTCTCCTTGTTTGTATTGTATAGTTTTTCTTGACAAAAGGCGTAGATTGTTATGCACATACACCAAATCTTCAGCGCGTTGAGGAGTTATTTTATTTCTCTTTGTTGTGTGAATGAATGCATAAATACTCCAATTTCTCTCACAACAAGAGGAAGAAAAAACCTGACCAAGTATTTTCATGCAAATTGATTGGAGATGTGGCGCAGCCGAGCCATGAATAATCCACCATTCTAAAGGGTCCATGTTCAATCTATCTTTTATAGAATCTTCATCAGCAAAACCTCCACGATATCCAAAAAAGTTTGCAAGCTCCACATTCACGTCTCTTCGCATCTCCTCACTAGGAAAGAGACGTTGCAAGCATAACTTTCTCATTTTTGAAACTTCCAAGTCACGTACAGGTGGCGCAAGATGAGGATGTTCATTCTCCCACTCTTTTGTTGCACACCTGCAATAATAGTAATGTAATACCAGCGATTTCAAGATAAGTTCAATATTAAGTAATGAAATAAACAAACTATAATGTGATTTTCTAACCTTGGATTCAAGGAATGAGCTAGACAATGCAATGGATTATTACTTTTACTCCATCTGTCCTCCAATATTCTTGCACAACATCCCAAAAGCTTAATGCCTCATGATCAGATTTATCTTCATGTTTATAAATGGCTTTTTTCACTTGCATTATCATATTGTCCCACATCTCAAATACCAGGTGAAGACATGGCTTGTCTGTGTCACAAACTCTAAGCATAATATAAATGGGCTCTGTAATATCAAGAATATAATCAATTTTATCCCACCACTGATCTCTTAGAAGTATATCTCTCACATTCCCAGCCTTAGCAACATGATCCTCACGATAGCACGACCACTGATCACTGATAACCATGGACCGTAATTGTTGTTTCACGAGTTTAAATCTTTGCAGCATAATAATCGTAGAAGCAAAACGAGTCTCAGCAACCGCAAGTAATTTTAAGCTTAGAGAATTGATTAAACATAGAAAGCCTTATGGAATGATTCATAATAAAATTCCTTATCATAAGAGCTGATCCACCAATCTCAGTAATCCAATGACATTCAACATATGTTACTCCATTAGCGTCTGTGTTCTTAGCAGCACATATATTTTTAGAGCAATATTAAGCGTATGGACAACACACGGAATCCAGAAAATATGAGGAAATGCTTGTTCAATTAACATCCCTGCTGCTTTAGAAACTGGGGCATTATCAGTAATAACTTGAACAACATTATTAACCCCAATCTCTGTTATCACCTCTTTAATCAAACCAGAAATGAAATTTTTATCTTTATACTCACCTTCACAATTGATAGCACGAAGGAATACAAGCCCGTTCTCATTGATAGCCAAAAAGTTAATCAAAGGCCTTCTTTGAGGATCTGTCCAACCATCACAAACTAAGCTCACTCCTTTATCCCTCCATGTACTTTTAGTACTCAAATCTTCTACATTGGTTCTTTATTTTTGCAATAACTTTGTTCTTAAAGCATTATAGCTTGGAGGAACATAACCTGCAATATCATTATTTGCTGCAAACGAGAAAGCCCGAATAAAGTGAGGATTTTTGCAAGATTAAATGAAAGACCAGCCGAGTAAAACATCCTTGCGATTTCTCCATCCAATTATTCCCTAGCTTGCACTTTAAAAGCTTTCTCTAAAGCACGTTCATTACCAGTTTTTCTTTTCTTTGGCACAAACGAGTCATTATTTAAGGAACCTCGTGGTAATGATTGAGATGATGAATGGTTAGAGCTAGGAGCAGGAACTACTTTGAGTCTACTACTATTTTCTCTTCTAGTTGCTACTTCATCCTCTAACTTTGACAATGTATTTATTTGACCAACAGTTACTCTTTGACAGACCTTAACCCCATGGTTTGGAAGCTTCAGTAAATGTCCTTTCACTCTAGGATAAGAACCTTGAAATTGCACATTATAAAGATTGCACTTACATCTTTGATTTCCACCACCTTCACTTGACTTACCTAACTTTGTTATATATTGCCATAATGGCCATTTACTCAAATCTGGAGCAGGTTCATTAGCACCACTTGCATCATCATTACCTACGCTGCTGCTACCACTAGCCATAACAAACTGCAAATTAAAAAAATTACTCACATTTAAAACCCTAAATCAAAATTATTGGTTGAATAAGAATCACGTAATCAAGCAATAACAAATTAAAGCTTATGTAAAATAGTTAAAATAAAGAAAACTGAAAGCAAAGAAAAGGAAAAAAGAATCACCTTGATTGGAAAAAAGAATTGGCGGTCGCGTTCAACAAAAGGGAAGAGAGATTGTTTTGTTTAATTGTGTTTTTCAGCCTTCTTTTGATTCCTTTGTGTTTAATAATGTAATAAAATATATTTTAGGAGTTGATTTTATAGTTATTAAGTTTTCACCCACAATAGTTTTGATATCATGTAATAGAAACCCAAACGTGTCATAGAAGTGTCGGACACGCATAGAAGTATCTGAGACGTGTCCCAGGCGTATCCGTGTCCTACGCGTGTCCGACACAGTATTTTTTAAAATCTTGAAATATCCTGCAACATAGGTAACAACATTATTGTTAGAATCCATAAGGTCTCAGTAGCTGACACATGGCATCGGGACCTACAAAAGCTCTTTAATATTTTAGACTATTTTTATCAGAAACGTGGCACAAGGAAAATGAAGCCAGAACCATAGTTAAGATTAGCTGGAGCGACAAGTTGAAATATTTTGAAAATCTAAAATTCAAATTTTAAGTATGATGATTTGCAAAATATAAACTACTAAATAAAATTATATAACACGTGGAGGTGAGCTCCGACTCTGGACGACTCGATGCTGACGATGCAAATTTAGCATCCACTTTTCTCGGCGCCTACGGAAGCAAATTGGACATGTTGCATTCCTTCCTTTCTCTGATGGTCTTCAACAGAAGCAATATTAGGCGCTGCAATTTGTCTCTCCCATGTGCAACAACGGTCTCGAAAAGTCTGTTGAAGACCAAACACCACCCCAAGAATATTGTTCTTTTGTTGTAAACCTCATGAGATATGTCTATTTTCCGATATATGTAAATTACGATTTGTCTTCTCTTCTTCCCCATCTTTTTTCTGTCATGTTATAGGAAGTTTTGAGTAAATGAATAAGATGTATGCAAAATTATTCCTGAAACTCGCCTTTTAACGTAACTTAGATTTAGACAAGTTCTGATCTGATCAGTGTTTTAAAAAGCATTCCTGGAGCGCGCTATGAGGCTAGCCTTAAGGCAAAGCGCAAGAAAAATGCTCCAAGGCTTAGGTGTATAGCGTAAGTCCTAAAAAGCGTACGCTTTTATGTTTGAGGTGTACGCTTTTTAATGCTTGTTACGCTTTGTACGCTTTGGCCGAAAAGCTACGCTTTATAAGAGTTTGAGAAAAAAATTAAAAAATTACACTTTTCAGGGGTCAAAAAGAAATTGTCCCAATTTTTTAAGGCAAATAACCAACATTCTATTTGACTCTTCACTTTCTCCTTTTACATAAAGTGTTTCTCCGTCATTCTCCTTCCTTCCGAAGGTAAGCTTTATTCCTTTTTTTTCTAAAATTGATAGTATCTCGTGAATATCAAATTGTGTATGGTAATTCTTTTTGTTGGAATGAAGCTTTAGCAAAATAACAAGATCACTACTTAACTACAAATATATTTTTTTCAAAAACTTTGATTTAGGGTCTTTTTTCTTGAAAGAAATGAATCTCTTATGGTTTAAGAAATTGAAGTAAGAAACATTATTTATTTTTTATGGGTATCATTTAAACTTCAAGATTTATCATGTTCTTATGGGTATCTTGCAATAGTTTAATTTTTAGTACTAACTTTGTTAGTTAGTCACTTAGTTATAGTCTAGCTATGATTCTGCATATTAGTTATATGAGCAGGTGTGAAGGAAATCTTTTACTAATCCAAACATAAACAAGTTGAAATTTTTTTTTATAGTAGAGTCCCCTGTTTTTATTCTCATGTATTTCTTTCACTGATTGCTAGTTTCTTGTTGTTTTTTAAAATGTATATAGTTTTTGTTGGAATATGTATATACTATATATTATATATTGAGTTTTACGTCAGAAAAATGTATCATATGCAGATATCCTTGAAGTAACTTATTTTATGAGTTATATTGAGTTATATTGTTGTGTATGATGAAAGTTACTTCAGGTGTCCGTTTAAAATATCATTTGGCTGGAACACGTGTTTTGCAAGCCCTCTTCATGACGTGGTTGAAGATGGTACCAACAATGAAATAGAAATGCAAGATGATGAGAGTGATTTCTATGAAAGTGATTAAGAGTTTTACAAAGTTTGTCTGATAAGAGTATTTAGAACTCTATCTTTTGCAAAACTAGATTTGTCTTTTGAAACTTGAAAAAGTATTGGAATTGTAATAGTTACTTTTCTATGATTTATTTTGATTGAGCTTTGGAGGAATATAAACTTTAATTGTTTGAATAGCATTTAAATATTGGTGATTTATTTAAAAATGCATGAGATATCATTTTCTACTAGTTTAATGGAATAAGAATCTTGAAAAGTAACAAATAGTATACTTGCAAAACGTATATAATATATATTTAAATATTAAATTCAGTAACTCGCGAGGCTTACGCCTCGTGCCTCAAAGCTTACGCATTGGCTTTATGGATCCAAAAATGCTTCGCCTACGCTTTCGCTTTTTAAAACACTGGATCTGATAACTTGTTTCTAATTAATTATGAGTTCCTCACGTTTAAATTGGATAAATTGAGTCAACGATTATATTCAACTCCACATCTGGTCCTATGATACAAAAAAAATGTCCATCATTCACAAAAAATCTGAATTCTCTAATATCATGTATGAAAAAGACTTATGTTAATGGTCAGGCACTTTTGCTTTCTTTGTTTGTAATGTTTTCCTTTAGTTATTGAATTGTTTGGCACCTAGTTTAAGAACAAGAAAGAAGATAGTGATAGCTGCAATTTTTATGATTGAATTATTTGTTGTTCTTAGAGCAGTGTTACAAATAAACTACTGCACTTTCAACTTTCAAGTAAGAGTTCTAATATATAACTCATCAAAAAAAAAACATTCTAATATATAAATATACTAGCAACATCTATGGAGACTTACAAAATATGTTCATTTTCTAAACATTCACATTGTTGTTACACAGAAGTATTACTTGGGTCCTTATATAAATAATTTTACATACACAACAATATAACTCATAAAATAAGCACATCAAAGAAAGCAATTACATTAAAACATAAGACTGATGAAATGTATTGCTAATGAAAAGTGCACAGCTTGTCCCTTAAATAAACTTAGTGAATAAATATTGCATATGTTAAATAAATCCAAACAAATCCATTTACAAAAATTCTACTTTTCAAGGTATCATTATTGCTTCTTTAACATATTGTTATAAACTCCTATGTACTTGATGAAACGTTTTTATCTATAAGCTTTAGACAAAATGTAAACCCCTCTCTATATTCACTGGCTTTGGCAGCTCAAAACTAGCAAATCGTCAAATTCTTTCAAATGAGTCTTGAAACAACTCAAAATGCAAAAATGAAGTGAAAAACAACTTTAAAACAAAAAAGGTAATGAACCTGGTAACACTTTGAAGGCAGGGGACTATTGAGAGCTTCACAAACCTTAAATAAGTAAATGAAAAATTGTATCAGTTATCACAGGTCAAAAATCATTGGAGATACGGATAAAAAAAATAACTTTAGAAATATTACCCATTCTGCTAGAGGGGTCGACGACGGCTGTAAAAAATTGAGCGGGAAATGAAGAGAGTGATAGTGATTTTTTAGTGTAAAGAAGGAGAGGGTAGAATAATAAAAATGTTATTTAACCCAGGTGAAACCATGGTTTAGCTGATGTTAAGTAATTTTATATGTAGAAACAGGTGTCAACTCGTGAATGGAGCAGAATGTACGACATTATGGAAGAGCTTTTGTAGGTCCCGCGTGCCCCGTGTCAGTCACTGAGGCCTTATGGATTCTAATTAGTGTTAGACAAGATGTTCCCCAAGGGTATAAAAAAAAATAGTATAAAGAAATTGTGGTGATCATTAACTGAATTAACTTTTGGGAACAAATTATGTGGGCTTTTAAATGACACGTGTCATTATTTAATTGAAGAAATAAAGAAGAGAATAGATGAAGGAAATAGAAAATTTCTACTGGAACTCTTTTACGGCACATTTGGTTAACATTCTAAAGCCTAATTATAGTCATTATCTAGCCCAAACTCATATTTGCATTGACATTATAATAATCACGAAAACCCGTGATTAGAGACATAATCTTGTCATTAAGCCTTATTATGAATTGCTGCCTCCTACCCCAAATTTCATAATCATGACCAAGATTGTTTTTTCTCATTCCAACTTTATCCTCACAAATTACAATCAATTTCAATTTTTCCTTGATTTTCATAATTCAAAAAAAGGATCTTATAAGATTTCCTTTAAAATAATTTATCCAGATTTCTTATATCTTTTTTATAAAAACATCATCTTTAATTTTAAGTCACCTTTACAACTTACGAACTAAAGAATCCAAGGCAAAAAAATTATCTCTGCCATGTTTATAGGTTAATTGTTTTTCATTTCTTGTTTTGATTTGACAATAGTTCGTATTATATATATATATATATATATATATATATATATATATGCGTGTCGGTTACAAGTAAATGGTCTAGTAATACAACGAGTCTATCTCAGATCATGCCTACACTATGTATCTCGCGTAGACTTGGTCCGGAACACCTCGAACTAACGCCTCGATGCTTGGATGGCAGTGGGATATCGGTGACTAGATCGGATGTATGCCGGTGATTGTCTTCGACATGATATCGAGGATGCCCTCCGACGTGATATCGGTGATGTGGTGGTGTGACGTATCAAAGGTGCACGAGGTCATCCCGATATCGAATGCGATATCGAGAGTGAGATCGGTGATGTATTTCGATGTGATGCGTGGTAGTTGAGGGATAATAATTGCTTACTTTGGGATCCGGGTACCGCGTATTTATAGACCTCGGGATCCAGGGACCACAATAACATATCGGTGATTATTACCGAAATGACATCGAAAGTGGCCCCCGATATGGTCCAATATGGGCCTGGTTTGGGCCAGGCCCAATATGCGGGAAATGCACATATCATGTAGTCCCCCAATTTGGGGATTCTTGTCTTAGAGATAAGAATTCGCAAATTTAATTTTAAATTCCTGGGTTGCCTGTACCCTTCGTCCCGCCAGTTCAAATGACGGAGATCAAATTTGCGAGGAATGCCATTTGTGATTAATTTCGCTGGACTCTCCAGTAAAGTGGATGTATAATTTGAGGTCCGTATTTGAATTTTTAGTTCGCCACACGGGATTTTTAAATTGCCTGCACATCTCGGGATTGCGCTATGTGATGCACTTTGGTGATCCCCCATGTGCGTATGTCCTTGCCCATGTCCTTTTATCTATATCGAATATCAGTACCGATGTGAGATCGAAACTGTGTTTCGATCTAGCATCTCCGATATCTATAAATTTCGTTGTTCCTTCGAAAAGCACATCGAATTTGACTTCCGATATAGCTTTCGATCTCGGTTTTGATATCATGCTTCGATTTTAATTTTTGATATCGTATTCGATACCTTTTTCGATATCTTGTTTGATTTTGACTTTCGTCCTTTAGCGCGTTAATATGTCGTTTGTCGGGGACAGTGTTGGCGCAGGTTTGCCCGAGATGAATTTCGAAGAGGGCGGAATGGAATATTCCGAAAACGAGATGTTTGGGCCTGATCAGTTGACTGGCGAACAGGGCGGTGCTGAATTCTCTGCTCCGCCCGAAGCTTCCGGCCCCAATGTGGATGAATGGGGCTTTGAGGTCAGCCCCCCGAAATATAAGACCTCAGAGAAGTACGAGGACATGACGTCTCATGTTCCTCATCATGCTGGTTATTATTCCGACGAGTATGACATCCCCGAGGGGTATAAGGTCATATTCCCAGTGCGGATCAACGAATGCATACTCCACCAAAAGGTTGCATTACTGTTAATGCCAAGCATTTCAAGAACGGACTGCTCTTCTCGATTGATCATGCGGTTAGTGTTATCGTAGCAAGCATCGAGGTCTGCTTGGGACAGCTATCCCTCAATTCTCTGGGGTACATTGTGGCTTTTATTTGTGTCATGAGGGCGTTGGGTGCCCCTTGTGGAGCTAATGAGTTATGGGAACTCTTTAGTGTCATGGTCAACAGGAAGGGTGGTGATAGAGGGTTCTTCTGTGTGCGAGCCCATGCAGGACTTAGGTTCGTGCAATATACTCAATCTAACTGTGGATTTGGAAATAAGTGCGAGTATATGTACATCCAGGAGAGGACGGCTGGCGAGTTTGATGCGCTTCCTAGTGTGTGGTGTGAAGACACCAAGTATAAGAGACGAGCCGTTGTCGGGCCTGCTGCACATAGCCTCGAGTTTCTGAGGAAATTGATTAACCATCCGTACGACGGTATCCTGCTTTGTAGTGACATAGTTTTGCGAGCAAGTGGGATATCTCCCGTACGGTATAACGGTCCCTCTACACTCGGTAAGTGTTATATCTTTGTAAATTGATATCTTCCTCCCGATTTATTTCTTGATCCTCTATTTTATGTGTTTCGCAGCCGATTTGGTGGAGTACTGTAGTCTGGATGCGATAGCAGAACGTAGACAGCCGGGGACCGAAGCCGCTACACATGACGCACCTCCACTCGTCAAGAAGAGGGGTCGTGAGGGTGTGCGCAAGAACGTGAAAAAATCTGTTCCCTCATCGAGTGGAAATACTGCTGGGGTGGGTAGTGCTTCGCAGTCTCAACATGACGTTGATGTTGGGATGTCCACGGGGCGAAAAAGAAGGAAGGAAGAGGGTAGTTCCAGTGGGGATCACAGCGGTCTCTTCCGCTCTATAAGTAGTCTTTGTGTCTATTGGATGTGTATTTCCTTTGGGTTTTCATTTGACTGAGCAATCGACTCCTTATTGTGGATGTGCAGGTGGCGGGTTTTTTGAAAGGTTTCTTGGCGATGGCTGTTAAGGGCCAATCGGATCACGCCGAGTCGCTCAGAGTTACCAACGGTTTGCTCGAGAAACTGGGCGAATACGATCCTGTTGCTGCCGTACAACTCCAGCATGAGAGAGACGAGGCCATGGATATTTTGAAGGCCAGCGAGAATAATGTGCGAGGCATGTTAAATGATAATAAAAGGTTGATCGCAGAGCTCAATGAGTCTCGACTTATCGCTGGTCAAGAGGCATCTCGTCGGGAGGCACTTGAAGTTGAGGCCGCAATTCTGAAGGACCAACTAGCCCAGGCTGAAAGGCACATGCGGTGCATGACGCTGAGCAAAAGCCAATTGACCAGTGCGGCCAAACAGTTCCTTCTGAGTCGGTCGTACAAGATGATGTGTGTTGAGCGGGGCTTGCTCGAGTGGGAGGAAGCCAAGGCCTCTGTCATAGGTCAAATTCAGCTGGAAGGTGGTTTCAGGGACGGTTACGACCCTTCAGCCATAAATCCGTTGAAGGGGCCGGACGGGAAATTTCCTGAAGACTTCGACGATGACGACGAAGATTTGGAGCCGGAAGCGGAGTACCGCGAGATTATCGAGCAGAAGAGTTTGGCGCTAATCCACATTAAAGGGGCTCCTCGTTATCCCGGTTGAGAGTTTAGGATTCTGTATTTTTTCTTTTGGCGCAATTGCCTCTGTAATATGACTCATGGTTTTGCCCGTTAATTCAATCGATCTTTTCTGCGTGTCCTGATATATATTTGTTCATACGTATTCCATGGTATGATTGCTTGTGTTATTGTTACACCTCCTTATTGTGTCATCTATCGGTTATACCGGATTATGTCGACTAATCAAGCTAATCGCATGGAGGTGCTTCTGTCTCCGTTCTTTAGAGTGCGACCCCGTTATCACAGGGAAACCGTTATTGTTCACATGTTTCAAGGTCGACCTTGTTATCACAAGGGATGTTTTCTTGTGGGTAGGGGCGAATCCCGTTATCACAGGGAACCAGCCACCGTTGAAATGTTTAGAATCGACCCCGTTATCACAGGGGATATTTTTCTTGTGGGTAGGGGCGCATCCCGTTATCACAGGGATCCCGCTACCGTTGAAATGTTTATGGTCGACCCCGTTATCACAGGGAATATTTTTCTTGTGGGTAGGGGCGCATCCCGTTATCACAGGGAACCCACTACCGTTGAACTGTTTCTTATCGACCCCGTTATCACAGGGGATATTTTTCTTATGGGTAGGGGCGCATCCCGTTATCACAGGGAACCCGCTACCGTTGGAATGTTTAGAATCGACCCCGTTATCACAGGGGATATTTTTCTTGTGGGTAGGGGCGCATCCCGTTATCACATGGAACCCGCTACCGTTTAAATGTTTAGAATCGACCCCATTATCACAAGGGATATTTTTCTTGTGGGTAAGGGCGCATCCCGTTATCACAAGGAACCCGCTACCGTTGAAATGTTTAGAACCGACCCCGTTATCACAGGGGATATGAGCCTTTCCTTTGTCTTTTTGACTATGTCTCTTAGTGACTCTGTCATCGTGGAATTTATGGGTCATTAAGCCCTGTAAAACATCACAGACAAGAAAGATTTTCGATGTAAAAGCTAATATGAAAACACGAAATGATGTGCATGCGTTATCTGTGGGATGTTCCCTCAATCTGGGAATATCAGTTTTATACAAGAAAAGGTGTTTCCATTGTGTTCTATCGAGCCTGTTGTACATGTCTGTACCTGTTGTACCTGTTTAAATGGATAATATTGAATAATATGGGGCAATGCCCCCTGCATCCCTCTTTTAATATTCCCTATGTCCTTTTCGGATATAGTAATGTGTGATCCTTCGAGCCATGTACCTGTAAGAGGGCGATGTGTTAAACATATATCTAGGGGAATACTCCCCAATTCTTCGTGCCATTCTCTGCACTTCCGTAATGTCCGCTTAGGACATATCCCTGCATGAAATATGAGATTCCACAAAGCAACAAATAAAAAGGTAATGAAGGATAACGGTCGAGGGCTAGGTAAACCTAACCCGCCTACGTATCCCGTTGAATTGGGAATCAGACCGGCGTAGTTCCCCCTGTTTTAAGTTACATGCCGACCCATGAAGGGGCAAAATAAGAGATAACGGTCGAGGGCTAGGTAAACCTAACCCGCCTACGTATCCCGTTGAATGGGGAATCAGACCGGCGTAGTTCCCCCTGTTTTAAGTTACATGCTGACCCACGAAGGGGCAAGATAAGAGATAACGGTCGAGGGCTAGGTAAACCTAACCCGCCTACGTATTCCGTTGAATGGGGAATCAGACCAGCGTAGTTCCCCTTGTTTTAGGTTTACAACCTAACCCGCGATGGGGCAATGTTTCAAATGTTCAAGCGTAATTTAAAAATTACTAAAATCTAAAATATTGTCCTGTTGTTCCTCATGGTGATCACTCCCTAGCTTGCTGATCCTGATTTGGCCCGATTGCTTCTTCCTCCGCTTCTCTAATGGCAACGTAAGAGAAGTGATGTAGCAGAACCAAGCCTCCTCCTGGTTAGTGACCACTTCTCCGACCCCTCCTCATGCTGGGAATTTCATCTTCTGATGGAATGTGGATACCACCCCTCTTATCGCGTTCAGGGTCGGCCTGCCGATTATGACATTGTATGCAAATGGTTGGTCCACGATTGTGTATTGAACATTAATAATTCGCATGTGCGGTTCTTGTCCAAACGATGTGGGAAGGTTCACTTGCCCTAGGGGAATTGTCTCTGCTCCACCAAATCCTACCAGTGGTGTACGGACCTGTTCAACTACGTGGTGGCCGAGTGCCATCTTATCCAAAGCATGCGCAAATATAACATTGGCGGAACTACCATTGTCTATAAGTACCTTGTGTATAGCGTAGTTAGCAATATCAAGCTGAACAACCAGGGGGCAGTCGAGCTCTCCTGCCTGAATGGCTTCGGGGCTGAGATCCAAGAGGTCCCTGCAAGAAATTGTGATAACCTCGTCTGGAAGCTCCTCAATCAACGTCGTGAATCCGATGAATCGATCCTCGTTCAATCCACGAGTTATCTTCTTCCTCTGGTTGGTGGAATCTGCTACCGCGGTCCGACCGCTTATCACGTTAATCACCCCCCTCGAAGGTGCATTATTTATCGTATCGCGTCCTTGTCCACTCTCAATTGCCTTAAGGCCCTCCCTTCTTGGGGATTGGGACCGCTCTATTGATTCATCATATTGCCCGCTCGCCTTAACGAACTCTATTAACCTCCCGTCCTTAATTAATCTCTCAATCTCATCCTTCAGGTCATAGCAGTCTTTCGTGTCATGGCCTTTTTGGCGGTGGTACTCACAGTAGCGCCTAGATTTCTTGGTGAAATTCGTCTCCTTGATTTTCCGAGGTGCACTTAGCCAATTCCTGCTCTGCGCGATGGCCAAGATGGTGCAAATGTCCTGATTGATGGGGGTATATCTCTTTGGCGCCTGTCTCTTCCTCCCCTGCTCTTGTTCCATACCTCTCTACCCCTTTCCCGGCCAGATTTCTGGGGTCTAAACTTAGCTGCTATCATCGCGTCTTCGTAAATCACAATATGTGCCAACTCGTTTATCCGATTGATGGTAGGTTCTGCGAGCTTGATCAACTCTTTGGCAAATCCGTTGTGTGTCGTTGCCCTGAATAGGGTCTGCAACACTTGTCCCCCGTAGGGGTTGTCCACCTTCAGTAGCTCCTCATTGAATCTTTTGATGAACTCACCGAGAGTTTCCCTCTCTTTCTGTTTCAACGCTTCCAGATGGTACATGCTTGTCTTCATTCGCTTCTGACTGGAAAAGTGGTTCTCCAACCTCTCCTTCATCTGCTCGAAGCTAGAAATAGATCCCGCTTCGATTCTGTTAAACCAGTCTAATGTCGCTCCTATCAGTGTTGTTGCCATTATTTTTGCCTTAATACCCTCGAAAAAATCTTGTAGGTTCAAAAGACTCTCCACGGCGTGGATGTGATCACTTGGGTCACTCTTCCCATCATATAGTTTTATGGTTGGAATCTTGTCTCCTCTGCACAACACCTCCTTCTCGATTTCAAAACAAAAGGGAGTCAAGGGCCGTTGGTATCCAACTGATGTAGCTCCACGGTTTTCGTTCCTTCTCCCGGCTTCCATGCCCTTCGTCACTTTAACTGTTTCCTTTATCGTGTTACGTCTGTCCTCCTCGAATGTCCCGGTCCTCCGGTCATTCTCAGTATCGTCACTTACTTCTACCCTCTCTTCACTTCCAGCTCCTGTCCAACAACCTCTTCCCGCGTTGTCCCTTCGACCCCCTTCCGGGATATCCTCTTCGTCCCGCTCTTGCCTTGTCCTTCGTCCCACCATGTGTGGCAACAAAGTCTCCATTGTAGCGTCTAGCGCCGCTTTCATAGAAGCGTTGATCTGTGCTAACATCTCCGAGGTTATGACGGCGGGGGGAATGGCGCTCCGTCATGCGGCCCTCACCCCCTCTGAGCCGGGAGGATCCGTGTTTGGCACCTCGGTTATTGGAACATCTGCCGTGGGGTTCTCAGTGGTCGGGCCCTCAGCCGCGGGTACCGCCGTATTTGGGGCGGCAAAGGTTGGATCTGCGTTCGTGGATCGCAGCGGCCTCCTAGGCCCGCGCCTTCGTCGCGGCTCGTTCTGCGCTGGAGGAAGCTCCATCTCGGCTTGGGTCGCTGTCTGTTCTTGGTCAGTCGGGTGCTGAGGGAGTTGCGTGTCCTCCATCCTGGCGCTCCTAGTCACAACTCCGTTAAATTCGGACCGGGTCCTCCTTCCTTGCATCTTGGCGTCCTTGTCCGTGAAATGGTGTTCCCACAGACGGCACCACTGATTTGACAATAGTTCGTATTATATATATATATATATATATATATATATATATATATATATATATGCGTGTCGGTTACAAGTGAATGGTCTAGTAATACAACGAGTCTATCTCAAATCAGGCCTACACTATGTATCTCGCGTAGACTTGGTCCGGAACACCTCGAACTAACGCCTCGATGCTTGGATGGCAGTGGGATATCGGGGACTAGATCGGATGTATGTCGGTGATTGTCTTCGATATGATATCGAGGATGCCCCCCGACGTGATATCGATGATGTGGTGGTGTGACGTATCAAAGGTGCACGAGGTAATCCCAATATCGAATGCGATATCGAGAGTGAGATCAGGGATGTATTTCAATGTGATGCGTGGTAGCTGAGGGATAATAATTGCTTACTTTGGGATCTGGGTACCGCGTATTTATAGACCTCGGGATCCGGGGACCAGAGTAACATATCGGTGATTATTACCGATATGACATCGAAAGTGGCCCCCGATATGGTCCAATATGGGCCTGGTTTGGGCCAGGCCCAATATGCGGGAAATGCCCATATCATGTTTATGAATATATTAGTTTCTTTTTTCTAATATACTCTGATACTAATCACAAAATCAATTTTTTCGTGAGAGATTTCTCGTGAAATTTTTTGTCGCTAACAATGGAATTTTCCGTGCAAAATTTGGCACTAAAACATTGTAAATTAGCACAAAAAGTTTAGAATAAATTATTGAAATGCATGTATGTAGATTTTTTATAACAAAAGTTATCCAAATTAGTGTTTGATATGGATTAACAAAGTAAGGTTATTTTAGGAATTACAATACAATCTACCTTTTAAACTACAATCCAAATGCAAATTTAGTATTTAAAAAATTGACAATGACGTGTGATAATTTGATATCCAAACGCGAGTTTAGAAATTGAGAGTCTCATTCAAATCACATATTTACTAATGGTGGACTTATTTGAAAAGACTAACCAAATAAGCCATCGCTTACTGAACAAAGAGGTATATATCTAAACGGAGAACAACATTTTACCACCTTTAAAAGGAGGGAAATTCAGAAAAAAAAAAAGAAAAAAAAAACTTATATTTTGGTCATTTTATGTGTTAATTACGGAAAAAAAATTAATATATAATGTACAAGCATACCTTGACTAATATATGCACCCGATTGATAGAAAAACAATATTAGGTATTTGAACAAACAAATACAAGCCCCCGTGATTTATGTATTGTGAAAATATGAAGCTAATTGAATAATATAGTGACGAATGATGATAGTAATAACTAATAACATGCAGATTCAACGTATAAACTCTCCTTAACCGAAGGAACACTAGAGCCGACTTTACACTTTTTTCACCCAGCTCAACAACACCTACAAAGTATTTTCATTAAAATATTGTAATTTTCTTAATTATACGTGGAGATATTAAAATAATGGCTTGGTTAAAATAACTATTGTTTAGCTGGCTTTCAAGTGGCATGTCAAGTAATTGAGGGTCTTTTAAGTTGGTAAAATCTCTAACTTTTCGGTCAACTCTCGGCGATTCTAAGAAATTTCAGCAACAATAAAATTGAGGTTTTGTCTAACATAAAGGACTTAAACCGAGGTGGGACTAAATAAAGGATGCAAATTGAAATCGTGCCAACATAAGGAACCAAACGTGATCTTTTTCCTTTTTATTAGGTCAACAATTAATAAATGCACATACATTACATCATTGTTTAGAAGTTTTGCATGAGGCATGTGCAATGAAATATGAGTTACGTGCAATATAATAATATACTCATACGTCAACTAATCACAAACTAGAAGAAATTTGATAATTGGTTGTCAATGATCCATTCGATCACACATTGACTATCTCGCGTCAGAGCAATTGGTGTTTACTCAAAAGCGCTTTAGGTTGCGTTTCTGTGTAAATGGTGTATTCAAGAATTTTATATCAAACCAAATGTAAAACAAGCTTTTTTTATTTTTATAAGCACCAAATGTAAAACAAGCGTCTTTCGCTTTAAACTGTTTCAAATGGATGTCAAAAGTGCGTTTTTGAATGGGTTTCTCAATGAAGAAGTTTTTGTTGAACAACCCAAAGGTTTCAATGATCCTCATTTTCCCACCCATGTGTTGAAACTAAAAAGAGCCCTTTACAATCTCAAACAAGCACCTCGTGCTTGGTATGAGAGACTCACTATTCATCTTCTTGCAAAAGGTTACACTAGAGGAAGTGTGGATTGAACTCTGTTTTATAAACATATTGGAACTCATATTCTCATTGCACAAATATATGTAGATGACATAGTGTTTGGCTCGACGTCCCCTACTGAGTTGCAACACTTCGTATCTGTTATGAAAAATGAGTTTGAAATGAGTATAGTTGGTGAACTCACATATTTCCTTAGTTTACAGGTCAAATAACAGGATGATGGAATATTCATATCTCAGACTAAGTATGCCAAGAACCTAATGAAGAGATTTGGGCTTGAACATGCCAAACCAACAAAGACCCCCATGGGGTCAACTGATCGACTCAGCAAGGACGATAGTTGCATCTCACTGAATCCCAGCCTCTACAAGAGCATGATTGAAAGCCTGTTGTATCTCACGGCTAGTCGCTCTGGCATATGCTTCAGTGTTGGATTTGTGCACGTTATCAAGCCGACCCAAAGGATTCGCATCTCAAAGCTATTAAAAGGATCATTCGTTACATTTCTGGTACAGCTCATTTTGGTCTTAGTTACAACTTTAATGGTAACCTCACTCTTGCGGGTTATAGTGATGTTGATTGGGTTGGATGCACTGATGATCGGAATAGCACGATGGGAAGATGTTTCTATCTTGGAGCCAATCTTGTCTCCTGGTTCAGTAAGAAACAACACTCTATAACTCTTTCTACATTAGAGGCCGAATATATTGATGCAGGTAGTTGTTGCACCTAGTTAGTCTGGATGACAGACTATGGTATTGCTCAAAATGAAATCCTTCTTTATTGTGACAATACCAGTGCAATTAACATTTCTCAAAATCCAGTCCAACACTCACGCACGAAGCATATCGACATAAGATATCACTACATCAGGGAACTGGTAGAAGCTAAGACGGTTGAGTTACATCATGTGTGTACTGACCTTCAACTTACAGATATTTTTACAAAGCTCTGGATGTTACGCGATTTGAGCACCTTCGTAAATCATTGGGCCTATGCCTTATGTGAATTGCAACAGGGACAATGTTGCAACTAAGGGTGACTTCTCTGAAGTTAATTACTTATTCCATCATGAAGTATGGTCCCCTGATTTAAATTGGTATATATGATTTTCTCCTCAGTGAGTCTTCTTGTACACAACAAAAACAAGGAAGAAAAACAAATATTGTCTCAAAAATACTTTCAACATGAAAGAGACATACACCGTAAGGTGATTTATTTAAAGCTTGTCACATCAGCTTCCAGTTGCAACTAGAAAAAGGTACTTGAACTACAAGAAATAAGTGTGAAAGCTATCAATTTTTATTCCACATGTATACTCATTGAAAAGAGCTACCTTGTTCACAAATGTGTCAGAGTGAAAGCTACCAGTGGCATGTGTTGGTTGCGCAAAGCTGCAACTGAGGAGATTACGTGATATCGGTTTCTATCTTTGGACTCAGTTTTATTATGGAATTTGTAATTATCTTTGGTGAATTTAATTCCTTGTGGCTCTATGTCATTGGATTCAATTCTGCGTAATTTGTGGGATCCCAATTTCTCCTCGATTGTGTTTCCTTTCGTGTATTATTAGGAGATTTTGCCAAAATCTGTTAAGATATGAGGGTGTTATCTTGTGATTATCTCAACTCGATTTGTATCTGTCTTATCTCTCAATTGTGCATATCCTCTGACTTATGCTTCTAAAGGAAATATTTTGTTAACTTAGATAAGAGATTACGTTTTGGCGGGAAAGTTTCCCTCCTAAATTCTATGGTTAGGGACTCTATTTATTACTGATTATAATCATTATTTCCCATTGCTCTCTTTCATCTTCCTTCTCTCTCAAAACACATCTCATAATTATCCTTGCTAGCTTTTCGTGTTCTTACATATGGGTGGTTCAGCTAAGAAAGCCTCAACCTCACACTCCGACGAACCCATCGTCATGGATCCCCTGCAGACAATTCCACCTGCGTCTCCACCCTCACCAACAGCTTTCGACACCTAAGAGGACCTTGCTCCTCTCATTGAATAACACATTCCTCAACCCCATTCCTCTCCTGCTCAGATGTCGGTTCCACCACCAGCTAGGGCATCTACTCAGGCCAAAGGGAAGGCAAAGGTGGGTGATTCCGCCACCCCACAGGATGAGGGCGATGTTCCCTCTGCCCCAACTGACTCTACCACTCCTGGAGTTGCAACCAGGAAGAGGACCAAGATTCTTGCTCATCAAGCTTGTTCGTGGTCGTCGCTTGCACAAAGTTTCTGACAAATCTGCCTCTGAACCTGATTCTGACAAGGAAGAACCAGAGGAGGTGGATACGGATGTTGAGCCCCCCCCCCCCCCCCCAAGAAGGTTCGACCTACTCCCCAGCCTAAGAAGGCCACTCTACCCATCGTGGACACTCAGTTCGTCCTGCTCGAAGTTGCACCTGTTGTTTCAGACTTGAAGGCTATTCATGCTCACTCCGATCGATTCTATATGCCTACGGCTTAGGTACGGTTCAATGGGTATATAAAACACCCGCTGGTTGAGGAACGCCCCGTGGAAGAAAAATCTTATGCCAAGACTGATTTCCTTACCTTGCTGAAGAAACGGGGATGACTAGTTGCAACCTAGAAGGCTGGTAGTTACGGGAAGGTGCTAGTCCAGGACTTTTATGCCAACCTCACCACTCAATTTGATGCGGAGGGATCACTCCAGCGTCATGTCATTTTTGTCCGCAATCATGTGCGCCCTTTTACTATTGAGTTACTCTCTGCTGAGATGGAGGCTCCTATCGTGGACACATGTGCCCTTTCTGAGTTACGGCTGGAAAAGAACCTGAAAAAAGTTGCTAGCGAACTCACTGGTGGGACGGTCAGATCGTGGCCTTCTGGCCCTCTCGCCACTATTGACCTCGCCCCCATGTACAATCTTTTGTTTCGCATTCTTGTTTGTTACTAGCTTCCATGTTCACAAACTTCGACCATGAACGCTGAGGTTGCAAGTGTTATGTTCCGCATTGGCACTGGAGTTGCAATTGATCTGGGAAAACTTATTTTTGAGCGTATCTTTCGAGAGGCGTTCCCAAATTTGCATCTCTATCTCAGTTTTCCTTCACTCATCTACAGGGTATTGATCGCTCAGTTCCCCGATTTGAAAGCCGAAGGGGAGGATCTCACCCATGTTTAGGCAATGCGAGCCAGCACCAAGGTCTTGAACAAACCACCACCATCCCCGGATGCAACTAGCAGTACCTCCAAGAAGGGGACTGGATCCCGACTAGATGCATTTGCCAGCCTTGAGGGCGTCCACATGGAAGTCTAGTGCTTAAACAGCCTGGTTGAGCGGTTGAGCAAGTCGCATGAGGAAATGAGCACATCCATGGCGTTGCTAGATTCCAAGCTTGATCGCCTGTTAGAACAGTCAGGCACTGGCACCCCTTGATTTGTTCTTTCAAAAAGGGGGAGAAAAAGAGTTGAGGGGGAGTTGCAAGTCAGGGGGAGCACCTACCACACCCTTTTGTTTTTTTTGCAAACTCTTTGAACTCTGAACAATCTTATTTTGGGTCGTTTTGTCGGATGGTTGCACCGATGTTGCAACCGCTACTCTTTCCTCTACTACTTTATTTGCGTTATGGTTTGATATGAACTTTTCATGGTATGCTATAGGCTAACCTCTTGTGCAGATTGGTCAATAATTTTGACAAAACAAATCAAAGTGGGAGATTGTTAAGGTCGTCTCCCTCACTCGGACTGGGCTTAGATCCGATCGGACCAACTTGGTTAATTGATATTGTTTATTTTAAATCATTAGGTTAAGATAAATCTTAATATGTCCATATCATTATAAGATATTACTCTATCCTAAATATTAACTTACATATATCTCCTTATTATGTATCTAGACATATTTAGTAGGCATATTCGTTGCATATCTTATGTGATCATGCAGAATCTATTGGGATAAGGAAAGAAGATATATCTGAATTGCAACACAAATATCGGTACGCGTATCATATAAGGAAGGAAGATATTATGCCAATTCCAACTAAAGATATGCTGAAGATTCTGCCGTGCGTATATAAGGAGAAGACTCGACACAATTGAAGGACACTTTTGAAAAAGATAGCTAGTGATTTTAGTCCTGTATCGAGTCAAAGTTTTTTAGAATAGCATTAAGTGAGAGGAACTCTAGAGTAGCTTAGTGTGTTCTTCGACTCAATCGAGTACACCGAAAATAGTTGAGGGATAGGTATTGCAACTGCAAATATTAGAGGGAGTCTAAGATTTCGGTTGATATAAAACCTACATTGTAATTCTTAAGTAGGGTATTGTTTGAGTCAAACTTTTAGGTGCAAACCTCGTGGACTATGACCATTTGGACCGAACCACGTTAAAACATTTTGTGTTCTTTACTGTTTTTATGTTTAACTGTACATTCACAACTGCAACATTAAAATAGATTTTAAACGTTAAAGAACTCATATGTCTTACTTACGAGTGTGGTTGCAACTACTATCAAGTGCAACTGCATTAGATTATAAGCAACATAGATCGATCTTTCAAAAAGTTTACATGGACCATTAATAAAATAAAGGGATAATTACATTAAACCCCCCATCGTATGGTCCATTTTTCAGTCAACACCCTTAACTTTGTTTTGAATCAGTCAACCCTCCATCGTTTGCCAAAATCATCACTTTGCCCCAAGTCAACTTTTCAGCACTTTTTTCAGGGGTATTTTCGTCAAATGTTAAAAATTTTAATATTTGTTTTAAAAAAATGTAAAATCTAAAAATTTGTAAAAAAATAAAAATGTAAAATTTGTTTTCAACCAAATTTATTTCGAACAAATTCTTTTTTGCGACGATTTTTTTTTTCGACAACATTTTTTTTTCGCAAATTTTTTTTTTCAGAAAAATTATTTTTCGACAAATTTTTTTTTCGAAAAAAGAAT
Source organism: Linaria vulgaris (assembly GCA_948329865.1). NCBI lineage: Eukaryota > Viridiplantae > Streptophyta > Magnoliopsida > Lamiales > Plantaginaceae > Linaria > Linaria vulgaris. Next base: position 71,156,039 of record OX415253.1, read on the forward strand.
TATGTTGAAAAATAATTTGTCGAAAAAAAATTTTCTGAAAAAAAATATTTGCCGAAAAAAAAAATCGGAAATAAATTTGGTTGAAATTTTTTTTTACATTTTTTAAAAATTTTACATTTTTTAATTTTTTACAAATTTTTAGATTTTACATTTTTTTAAAAACAAATATTAAAATTTTTAACATTTGACGAAAATACCCCTGAAAAAAGTGCTGAAAAGTTGACTTGGGGCAAAGTGATGATTTTGGCAAACGATGGGGGGTTGACTGATTCAAAACAAAGTTAAGGGTGTTGACTGAGAAATGGACCATACGATGGGGGGTTTAATGTAATTATCCCTAAAATAAAAGTACTTTTTGTATGTAAGAAAATGTCATGCATCGGTCATCACCCAACGACAACCATTTCAAACTACACACTAACACAAGGGAGGAACTTATCAACCACACGTCAGATTAAAATACGTTGCTTGACCAAGAAATAAAATCTTTACCTTTCCCTCAATATTTTAGCACTCTCAAGGTTGAGGTGTTTCATCGAACAAGTTACTTGCCACTTACAAGGATGCGACTGTAAACACAGTCGCTATTATAATTTCATATTGTCGTCGCTACGTAGACTAAAGGCAAAACGCTTTGAACCAAAAGCCGTGTTGTGTCCAAATTTAGTAAAATTTGCATTTCTTGAAAGGTAGATCATGCGAAATGTCCCACTGAATATATCATTTTGTTGTAAATATTGTCTTTGGGGTTCTAGTTTGTCAATTAGCATTTGTTGTTATTAGGAATATTCTTTAGTATATATCTTTTAGAATAATTCCTTGTAATTATTTAGTTTATCTATTTTAGACATGTTGTAGCATATAATATATATATATATATATATATATCATTTCAGTGAATAATAAAATTATCACATTCATAAAGTTCATATGGTATCAGTACGAAATCACTCAATCAAGAATATCACGAATATGATCCCCATGCCGCAATTTCCTCCAACCATAATTCGCGGTGGCTCCGCTCCCACGACTTTGACGCCGACCTTTGCTTCTTTGCCTCTTATGACCACGACCTCTATTCGCTAGTTCCATCACTCGGACCCAACCGTGATCAATTTGTACCGATCAGAGCACACACTCACCTTCTCTTGAAGTTACACCTATTGGAATGATCAGGTTCACCAATTTTTTTTGCCAATTAGCTCACTATCTTAAAGAGAATTTCGCATGTCATATTGGTGTTCGAAAATAAATTATAGGTGACATGTTTCCTCGACAAATCACTATTCAAACTCTTGGAGTATGTTTGGCGAATTCAACTCAAATGGTCATGTTGCCTACGTATATGAGTTTTGGTTGTAATGTGACACCAATCGATCATCATGAGAAATCATTTCACATTGCTATAACAATAATAATAATTATTATTATTATTATTTTATTTTGATGAAAGACATTACCAGTGTTATATTATTTTGTCCTATGTTTGAAAAAGAAAATCTACAAAACAATCTTAAACTGTTGTACTAAAATGATCTGTAGCAATTGCATAAAATGCTCTCTCCTTTCAAGTCATATATCATGTGAAATTAATCCATTTGAGTCGTTTTCTCTATTCTGGATCCAAATTGAATATTATATGTGCCTCGAGTGCCTAACCCAACCAAGTCCACGTAATCATTAATTTGAATAAAATGCACGGCCTAACACCCCTAACCCAATAAGAAGTCAGGCTTTGATGTAGCGGTGGTGGATAAAGCCTTGTACTTATTGTCCATCAACAATAACCAAGAACGTATTTTTAATAATATATATTCAAGGAAAGATTTGGCAGTCATTGTTTATTTAATATGCTTAGTAGTTGATAAACTAGTTTTTTATTAGCATATCTGTCACGACGAGTGATCATCTTCATCGAAAATAATATTCAAATACCGGCTTTAAAATTTTAGCATGTCCAAGAGACCACGAAATTTGGGAGGAATATTATTATTTCGTGTTTAAAATTTGAACCATGGAATAACTTGTTTTAAAGCGGCTATAAGCTTCAAACTTTAGGCATTTAATTATCTGTTTTCAATCTGATTTAGGTGTTTAACAGTTATTAACTTATTATAGAGCGCGTAAATTAGACAATTACTTCTTATATATAGTTTGTTTTGGAGTGTTTTCGTTCGCTGACTTGGCAAGTTGATAAGACCCTCCAAACAGACTTATTCATTGATGTGCTAGAATTAACTTTGTTCTCTTACACGCCTGCACTCCAAGCATCACGACACGAGGAATCGAGTGTTGTTGCTTTCGGACTGAACTTGGGTGAAAACCAAGCTGCCTACGTATCCCACTGAGGGAATCAAACCGAACGTAGTTCATTTATCTCTAAGTATACATGATAGGTCGCATCTGCGTTGTTCGATCCATGATAGGTCGAATCCGTTCTGTTCGATCCATGATAAGTCGAATCTGATGACGATCAAATCGTTAGGATTCGATATAGGGTATCTCGAACTGGCCTATATCGAATCTGGTGTGTATCGAATTGAGGGAATTCGATCTAGGTCGTCGAATCAGGTATGTTCGATATAGTGAATGATGAGTGATCCAGTGTCGAATTGAGGACATTTGATCTAAGAGTGTATCGAATTAGGGCCTTCGATATTAGGTTGAGTATCGAATCCAGAGGCTTCGATCGAATGTTGTCTCGAACGCTTCGGGTTCGATGTTGAATAGGTTTGAGACAGTTTTGAATGCGTGCTAAGAATGTTAGGGGATGGGGTATTTGTAACTCCCGCCCCGCAGGCTCCAACAGTAGTTGGGGAAAGTGTATCGAACTAGGATGATTCGATCGACTCCTTAGATCGAATCGAGTCCGTTCGATGCTCGCTTTGTATCGAATTTCGCATGTTCGATGTGATATTTCAGTGGGCCTTTCTCCTTGGGCCACCCCAATAATAGTATTGGGCCCCCACTTCGATTCCCGCCATGTTAGCATCTCCGATCCGAGATCGCCATTCCTAAAATACCCCCATCATAGTTTTTGATTTTTCGTACGAGACTCCATCCCCTAAACAATATTACGATGACAAAACCACGATATTTGTATGTGAGCCCGTGTACCCTTTCTTTATACATCACCTAGGCTAAGACACTATAAGGTGATTGCAACAAAATATTTCTATAGCATTCAAAACGTGGGATGTTATGTGAAATGGATGTATTATTTTATGTAAGAAATAAAGAGAGAAACTATTTCATATTATATATATTAAATAGCCGTACTGAATCATGTGAAAAATATATAGGAAAGTTTCCCCTTATATATATATATATTGCAATTCAAAATTCTCATTTTTATAGCACTCATGCAAGTGTTAATTTAGGGGGCAATGCTGGAATTTATATATCGCCTAAAATTAGGCAAATACTTGTTATAGTTTTTGATTTTCCATGGAAGACTCCATCTGAAATAGTTTATTTTATATGCTAAAGTTTGATTTGGTGGCCAACTCTCAGCTCACGTTATTCGTTGTTCGAATTACAAGTTTATTTCCCGATTAAATCATAGTGGGACTGCTTTATCTAATACTTCATAATAGTACTATTACAGCAAAGAGGCTCCACATAAATTGAAAAGAGTATTGTGGGAGAAAAAATCTAGCGAATGAAAAGAGCTCACGAGATAAGAGATAAAGATATGGTATGGACCCGATCTTATCTCTTAATGTGCACCTGCGCCTGTGTCGAAAATAAGATAAGGTAACTTTTCTTAGATCTCCCCACAAAAAGAAAGATCCTTTACTGCTGCGGAACACGTGTTGGAAGCCAGTGAGCTGGATAGAACTGTCTGAAAGTGCCCTTTTTCACTCGCTTTTTGTGATGGGTCCATACAGCTCATTTTGTCGCCACGTGACCCAATCAGGTCGAAGGATATTTTTTAATGCGTGTAGATTTTTATTGTTTTTTTGATAAATAGTTTTTATTGTTGTAAGTTGTAACTTATAAAAGAGAAAAAAAAATGAGGGGAAAAGGTGACTTTTTAGATTGAAATTAGAAGTCTTGACTTTAGTATATATTTTAGAGTTGCCACTTGACCACTAATAACTCATCCTTTTCACAGCCGGTTGCACCATTTTCTATAAATAAAAAAAGCTATACTTACAATACTCGCATATTTATATCAAAAATTGAATCATTCACTTAAAAATGATTCATATAGCAAACATAAAAACCGGGTGGCCAATCAAGCCAAGTTCCACAAAAAGGCGGCTGCGTAGAACAGTCCATACGTGATATTAATTATACATATATAAGAATCTTGCGCCACCCGACCCCACACCCCATTGTAAATGTTTTTTTTTTATTTTGTTGACTGGACGGGAGCGTGAATTTACCGATTTACCTGTCAACATCAAAACTCCACCCTCTACGCCCTTCTTATTTACACTGTCGCCACCACCACCACCCTCCAACCCCCACCCTCCTCCGCCCTACTCGGCTACTCCCACTTCGCCGCCTTACTCCTCTCCCTCTCCACCACCCCTCCACAACAAACTTCTCTGGCACATATCCTCCTCACCCCATCAAACTTCGCTTTCTCCTTTCCACCACAAAATTCTTCAACCACCGCGCTCTGTCGCGCTCCTCATCTTCATCATCTCTGTTTCCTATTAACATTTAATTTACAAACATTATACACTAAAAATCAACCAATTTTGCAAAATTGATTGAGGACTTTGAATCGAATACCTGTATTGTTCGAGGAATCGATCGTCTTCGAGATCTTGAGCTTGTCTTGGTGGTTTTCGGTTGATCCATGACTTGTCCTTCGAATCCGGAGGCGGCGACGCGAATGGCGGTGGCTTCTCAGGCAGATTGTCGAGCTTTCTCGTAATGTTGTCCCGCTACGTCGAAGCTCCTTCCACATCCTTGTACACGTAATGGTAATTAACCATTTTTTGCTTCTCAATTTTCTGTGGCGTTTTTTTTTTAGTTATGAATGTTTGATTTATATTTGATTTTGTTTGGGGGTAGTGTTGATGGTGGAGTAGTGCTTCGATTTCTTTATTTTTGGTGTTTCCGCCATTTCTACCGCCAGAGGAGGTGGCGGCGGTGAGTTTATTTAGAAATGACAGTGTTTTTCTTTTTGTTGTTGCGGGGAGGGGGGTCTATTTTGTAGGGTAGCAAAGTCGGAGTAGCCGCGTGTGCGGAAGGCGTCGGCGGTGAGTAGGGCGGAGGAGGGTGTGGGTTGGAGGGTGGTGGTGGTGGTGGTGGCAGTATAGTTGAGGGAGAAGAGGGGGGAGGTTTTGATGTTGATGGGGGTAAATCAATAAATTCACGCCCCCGTCCACTCAACAAAATAATAATAATAATTATGATGCGGCGCCACGTGTGCGTCGTCCGTAAGCTGGAGCCCGTTGGGCATTTTTTATTAAAAAAATTAAGTTATCGGGCATTTTCGAAGCCCGTTAAAAAAAGGGGCAAAACTTGAAGTTAGGAAAAATTAAAGGGCAAAAAAAAAACCCCTTTAATATATAATGGTACGGCACATTTAATTGAATTCAAGATAAGTATGTGCTATTAAGTCATGCTTCACGATTATAGTTTATAAGTTATAACTTACAAGTCGCATTCTTTCAAACTTCAAAAATCAGAACACAAAGGACATGCAACGAATTAGTAACTTTAATTTCAAATGATTGGACTATGTTACATAAACAAATTTAGAATGAAACTACGTCAAACAAATAAATTGTCTTCCTTCACTCACTTTAATTAAATCAAATATGTAAATTCTTTTCCACCACTTATGTAATTGGTTGTATGAACATTTGTGTTTAGTCGTTTGGTCAGCATCATGCTCTAACTTCTACCTAAATTTTATTCAGTTGTCACCGCAATCTAAGACTATTTGTACTGAATCAAAGTTTCCATCCTCACAAAAATGAAAACATATTTGGTGGTCTTCGGTACTAATATAATGCTCACAGCCTAATTCAAATACAGTAATACACCATATGTGTATGATTTTCACAATTTGATTAGGTCGTTAGGGTCCTTTAACAAGTTTAAAGTAGGGGGTCAATTTAGTTCAGGTTGGATTAAAATATAAAGATATCATAATCCAGGATGAATGTGAACTATAATACAATTCTACAAACAAATATTATTTGAATAAATAAATTTATTTTCTTAACATTCATATCAAAATAAATATACATCAATTAACATCAAATAAAGTAGCATAAATTCCACATGATGAATCTTATGATTGCATCAAGTAATAATCTTTATGAAGCAAGTAATACACAATATTTAATAATTAGTTATAAAGCTTACTTTACATAAAAACTATGCATATATTATTTGAGTTTATGTAATACTTTGATCTCTAAGGATAACTATTAATTTAAATTTTTATAAAGTACCAAAACTCATCAAATGCCCCACATATTTAAGTTGATTTAATTCATCATAAACTTATTTGAGCTGTTTAATTGGTCTAAGTTAAATTTTAATAACAAGGAAATTACATTACACGTAAGGGGTCAAAGGTCTGGGAAAGTTGTATCCCTTCCAATCCTTTAGCCTTGGCGATAACACCTGCTTTAAAGTGATTGGTCAATACAAATAATAATAATAATAAACAGGTTTCTTAATGTGCATTCCTAGGTTACAAAAAACACAAATAAGAAAGTAAGAAACTAATAAAGTTGAGAACTTTAAAGTCATTGTTCAAAAGATTTGACAAAAAGGTTAGGTCAAGAAACATACTTGGCTGTAATTACCAGCAAAAAAAGCTGAGAAAGTGAAAGCTGAGCTGGACAAAAAGGAAAATTCCAAAGCAAAAACTCTTCCCTTTTAATTTATTCTCTGAAACTCTCATCACTCTCTTAAATCCATTAGAAAGATCTTCCTCAAGCCACATAACAAACTTGTGGCTTAGAATTCATGCCCCCACTGCTGATGTGGAACACAAGGACAACTTTCTCTCTCCTATCCCTTTCCCTTATTATGTAAATCATTCAAAGGAGGAAAAAAAAATATAGAGAAGAAGAAGATTTCTAATATTAATCATAAAAAAGAGAAGAGTAGAGCAGTAAAAGAAAAAAATAAAGGATTTTTAGTACATTTTTGTAATTGCTTGGACTGAGAAACAAAAGTTGTTGCTAAAAATGTCACCTGCAATTAAGCTGTTTGGAAAGACAATATCTTTTTCACCTGGCAACAATAAAGTTGATTCTGATATTACAGATTCTGATCAAGAGCAGCAGAGTACCTCTGCAACAGCAGTTTCTTCAGTAGACAACAAGGTTTGTGAAGTACTATGTAAAAACCAATTGTATTACTATGTCTTTTTATGGTTTTATGTGCTTGTGGGTCTGTTTTTGTTCTGATTTATTTGAAGTTCTATGAAGAACCCTTTTGTTTGATCATGAAAAGTGATGAAGGGTTGTTTTCACTTTTTGAAATAAGTGCTTATATGTAGTGGTGGTGTTGCGATGGAGTTTGTTCTTGTAATATGTTGCTTTAAGTTTGCAAGTAAGTGAACTGTTTCTCTTCATGATTTGATCTTAGTCTCATCAGTTTCGATATTTTCATTTCTTGAGATTAGTTTTGATTTCCTTCGAAAGGATTAACTTGGTGTTCCTCAATTCGGATTTGTGCGATTTCATATTAATGTAAATCTTGTTGTTAATTACCTTTTCTTATAATAATAGAATAGAGAGATCTGAACTATGTGTTGGACAAAATAACAAAGTAGTATGATCTCTTTGGGAAACTACCTACTTTTAGTTTTTTCTAGTACATTCTGTTTAATTGCTCTGGAGTTGTTCCTTCTTTAAGCCATGTTTAAATCGGTCATCTTTTACCGGATAAGTTGTGAAGTTTTGCGAATCAACTACTATGTTAACAGTCAGTTTCTTGTCAAGGATTAACGGTTGGTGCTTTATCCGATCAATCTCAGTTATGTATGTACCTAGTAAAGAACAAATGACCTTTTTGACGTTGTCACCCATCTGCTTGTGTAAATCATGCTAAGTGGAAGGGCTTGAGTTTAAGCAATAACAGCATATTTACTTATGGTTTCACCCTAATTGAATATATTTGTATAATTTTGTTTCTTAATGTTAAATTACATTGTATTGTAACAGGAAGTATCAGGATGTATGACAATAAAGACTAAGAAGCATGAAGATAATTCCGCCAGCTCAACCGGTGAAACATTGGCGGAGGCAGCAACACTGTCTTCGACCAGTGATGGCAGTAAGACACTATCTCCAGACAAAGGCCCGTTGTCGCCAAAAACACCCAATAAAGATGAACCAAGTGAAGCCAGTTTCTCTCAAGAACAGACTCTGAAGAAGCCTGACAAACTTCTGCCATGCCCTCGATGTAACAGCATGAACACCAAGTTCTGTTACTACAACAACTACAACGTTAGCCAACCTCGCCATTTTTGCAAGAACTGTCAAAGATATTGGACAGCCGGAGGAACAATGAGAAACGTGGCAGTCGGATCAGGTCGACGCAAGAACAAAACTAATCCTAATCCAAATTACCATCATATAATCGTATCAGACGACTTCTCTTTGAATCAAAACAGATTCCTTATGTTTGGCTCAAACGGCACAGAAAGACCAGAAAATCGTGTACCGAGCAATTTTTATCAACAGTCGAGTCAACATTCTAGTCGAACTATAAATTCTGCCAAAAGCGGAGGCAATGAAGAAAAACAAGTGCTACGACTACCAATTTTAAACAACACGCCTTCCCATATACCGTGCTTTCCTCAGCCGGTTTTTGGTCCATCAGGGATTCCAATCACCTTTTATCCTACCATACCATACTGGGGTGGGCCTATGGGTACCCCTACATCTACTCTTGGTAAACATTCGAGAGAAGGAACCATACTTACGCCACCAAACTCAGAAATGGAAAATCTTTCAGGGAAAATAATTCCTAAAAACTCTGTCTTGATTCCTAAGACGTTAAGGATCGATGATCCAAATGAAGCGGCAAAGAGTTCTATTTGGTCGACTTTGGGAATCAAGAACAATGAGAGAAGTGCCTCAATACAGGGGACAAGTTCCTTTAAGGCCTTTGCAGGCAAAGGGGATAGGACCAGCAATGTAGATAATGCCTCAATGGTGTTGCAGGCTAATCCAGCGGCGTTATCACGATCGTTTACCTTCCATGAGACTGTCTAATGACACTCGGGATATTTTTAAGTCATGTTTTAGATTAAGCTTAAGCAATATTGAATAAGAGAAGAGTTTTTAGCTTCATGACCATTTTCTTTTAACAGGATGAAAAGTTGATGATATACATTGTAGTTTATCAGTTAATAGTTTGGAAGTGTTTTTGCCTTGTTAATTTGTAAATATAAAAAGTAAATAGCTTGTAGAGGTTGAATGTGACATAGCGTTACCCCTTGTAATTGACATTTTTGTTTCCATGAAGAAAGTGATTGTTCTTGGCTGCTTAGTATGGAGTTTTTATGATCTATTGAATTTAGGCTATTTAGCTATAGAATTCTCAGACATAGGAGAATCTATAGATTGTAACCTATGTATTGTTTTCCTAGCATTAATCAACTTCATATATGTTTGTTCACATTATTTCGATATAATTGTTAGTATTGCTTAATTTCGGAGTTCTAATGGGATCTTGTGCTTTAGTTTTATGATCGGCTGTAGTAGTCATAGGTGTTATACAAAAGAGAAGTAAACTTGAAATATAACAATATGTCACTCTTTATCCGTAAAATAAGGAAGATCTATTCATTAAAAAAGAAGAAGACTGATTTGAGAAAGAAGCGAATAAGGAATAGCTAAAACAAGTGAATATTGAAACACCACTGATGCCAAAAGTTGCAAATGTGAGAATAAAGCCTCCTTTTTAACTATTATTAAGAAAATGAAAGTCTTCTTTATTTAGCTTTTTTTTTCCCGACCGTGTCTTGAGATTATAATATGTACAGTAACCTATGTTTAACATATCTACGATTCGTTTTATAGTATGCGTGTGTGTAGAAGTCAGGTTTAGTATACTACTAAACCACATCATAATATATATATATATCTAAAACCTTAAAATAATAGGGGTTATGTACTTTAATATATATCGTAATATAAATTCTTTCGCTTTTTAGATTATATTCTTCTTCTAAAGGCTATCACATAAAATTCTTCAAATAAAAAAGTGAGCAAGAAAGAAACTTCTTGGCCTTGTTCTCGAATTTGATCACCATTTCCCCCCACCCCCCCGAAAAACTAGTAAAATAATTACGAGAACGAGATCCAGACCCGGACATTTTGTTCAAAACTCTCTTTTTCAAAACCGTAGTATTTTGGTCTTATTTCGTCCGAGTAATAAAACACCGTAAAATGTTACAATGGGCTGATCAGTTGACAAAATAATGATAATCAAATAGAATTCGGACTAGCTTGGTCCAGAACACCTATTACAAATTGACTAGGCTTGATAAATAAAATTACTAAGTAAAGAAAGTGTATCGAACGGCAGGAGACCGATCTATCCTGTATTGAATTGGGTACGTTCGATACGGTATCTGCTTGATTGTCCAATATCGAACTGAGACCCTTCGATCTATAAGAGTATCGAACTAGGGTCCTTCGATGTAATGATGAGCTGATTTGCTGAGTATCGAATCGGCCTGCTTCGATCAAGAGTAGTGTATCGAACGTTGGGACTTCGATCGAACTTGGGAATTTGATAGAATGCTGATTGTATGATGTTGATTGAATCGATGATAGTTGGAATGCTCATCGAGAATGTCAGGAGACGGGATATTTATAACCCCCGTCCCACGGGCTCCACTGACTGATGGGGAAAGTACATCGAACTAGGACGGTTTGATCCATTCGTTAGATCGAACCATGTCCGTTCGATGCTCGTTCAATATCAAATTTCGCTTGTTCGATGCACTATTTCAGTTAGGCTTGCTTTTTGGACCGACCCAATATTAGTATTAGGTTGTTTCTAAAATATCCCTATCACTATCACGTAGTTATGTGAAGCTCTTGTTTGACCAATACTTTTATCTAGATTGAACTCCACATCTAAATGATTCAGCTGATATTGATAAGAATAGTTAATACATGTCGACTATATAAACTTGGTCATATTTTTTCTTATAGATTTCAATTCTGTTTAAAAAAAAAAACTGTTAATTTACGTTATGCTTTAAAAGATGCTGGTAGGGTGAGACAGAAGAGATATTTGAAACATAAGAAATATAAGCCACACGTTTTAAAAGAAGGTGAGAGTTGCTAAAGGGACCTCAGGCATCAGGCATGTGATGCTGTCACAACTGTTGTTATCCTTTATGTTTGTCTTTTTTCTCAGTTTAATGAATTAAAAACCATAAACTATGAATCTGATGGCAGAATAGGCAATTCAATATCTCACCAGCATAAGTACTACCTATGCATAAACACCTACATATGTATTTATGTATGTACTTAGTTATAGGGAGAAAATTGCAAAATAAATTTGTTAACGTAGTCACATTGCGTCTTTAGTCCATTATTGTGTTGTTTTATAATAATAGTCCAGTATTGTGGGCATTAGTGCAGTTTTAATCCTCCTGCAAAGAACTTCATCGAAAATGACACTTGAGGCACCGGAAGACTAAATTCCGCTAAAATTGAACACACACGCGCGCTAATATAGAAGATGGCTAAATATTAAATATAAACTTATAATAGTCAAGTCACGCTTTTATCATATCAAACGCTCCACGTGTACATGGGCACGTGCAAGTTCGCACGGGTGTGTTAATTTTCGTCGATTCTTGGGGTCACATGCCTCACGTGCCATTTCCGACAAAAACAATCGTCGAAGAACTAAAATTGCAAAAAAGTCCACAATATCAGATTATTTTCGTAGAACACAATTACGGACTAAAAACGTAATATGGCCACATTAAATGACTAATTTTATAATTTTCCCTAGTTATAGGGCTGGGCAAAATGGCGATATATGACCATACATTATGTAACTATTATTAACAAAACACGACCGTGATAAATTGAGTAAATAAAAAACGCTATAACCCTATAACATTGGCTTGCTGCACTAAAAACTTATACAATTGTTCCAAAAAAACTCATATAATGAGTGCAGGAATTATTTTTGCTCCTCGAAAAGGTACACAATTACTCATGACCAGAACTCATGACCATCTTATAAGTTAAAACTAAATAAGAGCGGCATATATATTCTTGTTAGGCCTAAAAAATCAGTTTACCAAATTCCAAGGATTATTTAAGTTATTCAGCCGACTCCAAATTTCATTTGATCGAAAACAAGTTCAAATAGCATTATACTTTTCACATGATTGTTGCGTGACTGAGAGGTCATGGGTTCAAATTTTAGGAGGCCGCTTGTCAAATTTGACAGTAGAAGCCTTGCCCTTTATACACTCTTTGTAGTGATCTTTCCCCAAACCCTCGCATTGCGGGAAGCTTTCGTGCACCAGGCTATTTTTTATTTATTTATTTAATGCATTATGCTTGGTAATTAATTTAACTGGTGGAAGATGTTGACATAGTTGTCTCGCGATAAAATTAAATTTGTTAATTATCTACTGTAATTTAAAAGTGAGCAAAATAACGTTGTCAGGGTTAAAATAAAGGAGGCAATATATCCGAAGCAAAGTCCCTAAAAACCGAGCAATTTTTTTTATAATTGTCTACTTTTGCTCTTTTCAAATTCATAATTCAAATCACAATCTTTGAACTCCTTAATTAACTGATATACGAAACTACTAAAAGTAGAAATATTCTCTTATTGCACAAAACTTCTCGCTCATATTCAAATAGTGAATATAAAATTACAATATTATATAAACAATATCAGCATTAATTACTTAATATTGACACCCGTTTTCATCCATTAAAAAAAATAGCAGCATAACTCAATAGATTATCTTTATTAAAATTGACACCCGTTTCCAACAACATCGCTTAATTACTTCTTTTTTCCGTATTTTTGGGTAAGCACATTTATTATTAATCTTGAAATTTGTTTCCTGTATTTATGCTAACTCAGTTTATTACAACAAAATAATGTTTTAAAGTTTTCTAAACTATCATAATATTTATTCACAAATTTATTCTCACTAATAATCTTATTATTTGAACACAAATGTAATGCCTTGTTTAATTTCAAGTTCCCATTTAATTTTCAATTATAAAATACCATCAACAAAATCTAAAATTGTATTTCGCTAATAAAAACAATCTTTAACAACAAAAAATTAAACCTTTTTTTTTGCTTGTATGGAATTCTTACAATGTTTTCTTATCAATACGGTGAAGGAGACACGAATCTTCTTACTATATTTTAATATTCAAATTTATGTTTATCTTACATGTCATTTTTTATACTATTAATTATTATCCTAGATTTTTATTAGTTACACTGCATCACGTATTATTGTGTATGATATATTTTCTCATGATCTTTTCTGATCTATTTATGAAAGATTAATATGTTAAGAAAGATAATTTGTCACTCTCTATAACTTGGAAAGAATTGATTGATTAAATAACCCCCTAGTAATTATCAAAAATAAGAATGGGTTTACTTTTATAACTAAAGGGTAAAGTACCTATAATTAAACTATTGCTCTGTAATAATTAATATGTATCGATGGATTTTGCTTTTGTCTATATAAAAGTGAACAAAATAACGTAGTCGGGGTTAAAATAAAGTTGATCGATTAGGATACAAATTATTAGATTGGGCGGGGCCGCACAAACCTCAGCCTTGTATCACAGTTGGGCTTCTGTCTATATCACTATATCAGTATATCTGATCTAAATCTGCTGCTGTTATAAAATTTGTTTATGGATTTGCATTCAAACCCATTGGATAAAACTATTATTACAGAATCGAATATCATTTTTGTTTAAAAAAATTAAATGCAAGAAATTCTTGGTATGGATCTATTTGGTCCATTTGACAAGTTGTGAAGTTAGGGTTATAAACGCATTTCAAAAAAAAAAAAAATCCTTCATTCGTCACGTTTATTTATTCAATTTGCTTTCACTTCCTACAATTTCTTAAAGATAACTAGTAAGATGTTCAGAATTAAATCATTTTAAACTTCAAATCAATGAAAAAGCTAGGGTACTCCCCTTCATGTAAACCTCATCGAATAATAGTAAAAAGTGTTGGAATGGCAGCTTTTAAGTTATAGCTTACAGTTAAGTTTATGTTAAGCTATTATTGGATTTGTCATTTGGTTTATTGTTTTCCATTTAAAATTCCCATTGATTTCCACTAACCTCATAATTGATTTGTACCTCAGATTACTTTACTTGAGAATGCGTTAATTATTGATAGTTGTACAAAATTTATTGCTAGGAGATTTTGGATACCAAACAACCAATAATGGGATTCAATATTTGAAGTTTTGAAATTCAAACACTTGAGTACATGATGATCATGATGTGAAATAGAAAAATGGTCTGTTTTTTTCAAATTTCATAACAAGGAAAAAGTGAACAGATTCAATCTATACTACCGTGAGGAATGCCCATTGCACACAAATAGCATAGATAAAATTGTGACACCCACGCCCCAACTTTAATTTCCTTTTTCCGGTTACCGGGCTCGAGGTCCAAAGAAAATTTAGTTACATGTTCTGTTCCCAACGAAATCACACAGAGCTCAGGTTTTGACCCTTCAGTTTGTATTGGTACTCACAAAACTGGACACCTAACATTAAAAAAAATATTTGTTACGAATAAAATAAAAATACTATTGAAGACTACCCTTTAATTCCAAATTAATTTAACGATATTCCGGATGGGGTATTCAGTACGTTCCAACTGTTTTCATATACCGAATTTGATTTGCCGTGTCTGCAACAAGAAGGCATGGGGAAGTGGAGTGGAGCTTTGGATATTTAGGCGTTTAGGTTTTTCATTGGGGTGCGCAACTCGTAAATCTATAATTTACTCTGGCCAAACTTTGACCTAAGTAGATATCTTAGTCTAATTCTGTAATAATGTACTAAGGTTTATAAATCCCATGTAAAAGTAACCGATGACAAGTATGAAAACTTGGCTCATAGTGTTACATACTAATTATAAAAGTTGTGAAACAGTACTATATTATGAGACGTGCCACAATTTCGCGAGGCATGGGGACTCTGCTTCTTGGACTTAGTACGCAGTTGTACACGCATTTTATTCTTATTAGTGGAATATAGGATGTAACAGGAATTTGTGACAAAAAAAAACAATCTAAAACTTCTGGTGAGATGGTATTTCTACTTAATTATAAAAATATACGATAGGATGGATTTATGATGAATATTTGCTAATATTTATAAAATAATTTTAATCCCAATCCTTGGTGGTATCATTAACGGGTTGTACATATATTTCTTATGATGAATATTTGCTATCACTATAAAATTATGTTAACCCCAATATGTGGTTGTATCATTAACGTACATATATTTCTTTTCAATGTATAGTGTGAGGTAAGAAATTTCACAACTACAAAAAGTTGGGAAGAGAAAATGACAAAGTAAAAAAAAATCATAAAGTAGAAATTTCGAAAAATATACTGTCAGAACTTGATGAAATTCACTCTTAGTAATATACTCATATTCTTAACAGTTAACAATGTACCAAAGTTTTACCACGTACACAGTTGTTATATTGGAGCTTGTGATACACTGATACTTGTACGAGATGATTTCCATAATCGCATTTTTATGAATATCACACTTTTTTTTTGTTAGATTATGTCACAAAATGAGGTCCCCGCATTTTTCTATAATTCGGAAAATTATAGAAAAAAATGTAAGATGTATGACAAATTGTACAATGGCTTATGAATTGAAAGTTTACTTTTCTTTCTCCGTGAACCATACGTGGAAGTTCAGAGCTGTTTATTTGTTTCCGTTGTTTTCACCAAATCGACTTATAATCAAAGTTAGCGAAAGATCAAAAGCAACTGCAATCCGTAAATTAAATGTAAATAGATATACCTCACGGGCACAAAAAGGAATGTGACCAGAGTGCAACAAGCAATTTCATTGATAGTAGAATTAAAAGTCCAACAAACCCTAACAGAAGGGACAACTCTTCCCAGCACTGCTCTTTAATTAGAAAGCGGGTGGTTTTAATCCACCTCTGCCTACCCCTAACAAAACAAACAACACATTTTTTTTTAAAAACCCAAAAAAATAGGCCAAGAACCAGAGGAACACCTCATATATTGGGTGCCCTCCTACACCAAACTCAAAGGACTAAGGACCATTTAAAACTAGTCCCTCCCTTAATTCGACCCTATAACAAAGTCACACAAGTAATACTTGTGACCATGTAATATTAGTGAAATCCAAACACCTAACTACTAGTAATCAAATATGACCCTCCAATTAAAATGAGTACTAATTTTTAACCAAATTCCTTCAACGGAACTGGGCACCGGCAAAAGTTTGGCCGAACGACCAGCCAGCCGGTGCAATGTTATTAGAGACGATGGTGCGGCCGTCGCTGGTGGTGACCTTAAACGAGAGGCTTTGGCCATTGAGATAGGAATTGCTTTGCCAATTTTGGCCCCAATTTCTTGACATAGCTTGCCAACCGGTGTTAGACCCTTTGATCGATACGGCATTGACGTCGCCCGCGCCACCCACGTTGGTGATGAGGACGAGGTTGAAGTAAGAGTGGCCATTGATGGTGAACCTTATCCCTCCCTTTCTCATGCAAGCTACCCTGCAAAATTGAAGTCATGACAGGTGAATGAGTTAGTTTCACCAGAAAAAAATTGATGACAATACAAGTAAAGCCATATAAGCCAACAAACTATGTACTGAGTTAACCAGCCCTTACCTTGTATGTTGCATCTCAAATAATTTGTACTTAAAAGAGTGACAATTTTTTTGAAACACAACTAGATTTATATTGCAATCCTTAGATGATATGTAGTAAACACTGAATTTCAAACTGAGGGGCAAAATTGTCATGAAGCATAGTGATTATAAGATATTATGATTATGTAACATTAACAGATCACTAAAGCTGTTTAACACATTAAGATACCTTTTCAGCCATTAATATTATTCATAAAAGGCAGGGGACAATTTTGAAAACAAATTTATTTTAAAAACTTGAAATTTAAATCTTAGGCAGTCTTGATCAAACATAAATAATGCCTTTATATATATAATTAATTTAATCTTAATTCCATGACTTAAGAACACCAACTAATACAATTAAAAGATGACTTTTTTTTCATAGGAGCAAGGTCAACAAATGTCTCAAATAGATTAATTATTACAATTAATAGTAAATTTAGGTATAACGTAAATACAATAAAAAATTAAATTAAACATACCTTCGGTAAGCAACAGGCACAATACCAGCTTTATACTGAGCAATGTGTTGAAAGACAGGTTGAGCAAGGTCGAAGTGGTGGAGGGGTGGGTTGCACCACCCCCCTGCATCATTCGGTAAGGCGTTGTTTGGCGGGCAGAAATTGGTCGCCGTCACAACAATCGACCCCGACAAGCACCACTTCCCGTCATTCACACACTTTATCTCGTAGCAAGACCCACAGCTCAGCCCATTGTTGAACAGGGCTGTACTCAGTGCTGCAGTGTTTGTACCATACCCTTGGCTGTACAGATTTCCATACCCACAAGCACCACCTGTTCGACAAAATTACCCACAGAAAAAACAAAATGGGTTAGTCGAAAAATGTAAGCTTTTGAATAAAGATTGGATTTTTATTACATACCCATTGTTCCTGATGCGTCACCCCCACCATAGAAGGTGGCATGGGCGTTAATCCAACCTCCATTTTGGCCATTGACGTGTGACACCATTGCAAAGAAACCCACAAAGAGAAAACCAAGAAAAGCCATTTTTGCCTGTTGAACAAGAAAAAAGAACATACTTTAGTTAATAATGGGACTAATATTGCAATATTTGTTTCTCTTTCAGATTTATTAAAATGTGGTATATTACCTTTTGAAATTAGGCCTTGAGGAGAGAATTTGGTATGGAGTAACAGAAGGAATTAAGTGAGGTGAGGAAATGTGAAGGAGTGTGGTTGATTTAAATAGAGGTTAATGGGGGTAGTAGGGTTACTTTTGGGTACAGTAATGTAATAATATTCACACAACTAACTGAAACTTTTATTTTATTATTTATTTGATGAATAACTAACTTAAACTTTTTTAAGGCTGCTAATGGGGGACCATTAACTGCTGGAATACGATACAAACCACCGCTTCTGGTTCTGATGCTACCTGGAAAAAGTAAATTCATAATTTGCAGAGTGGCTTTTGGGAAAATTACAAGTGGGCTTCCACTGTTTTTTTTATTCTATGGTTGAAAATCCCATAGTTTTTTAGGTGGACTCTTTTATGATATGAACATTTATAAAATTGAATACAAGGGTAGGGTAGACCGTAGACTTTGCCCTGTTTTCATTTTTTTTTTTTTGGAGTATAGAAGTTAGTAACAAGTTCCAGCAATTTTTTTGGTTAGTTGTGTGGAAACGGCTCGCCACGAACCACCTTAGAAAGGTTAGGAGGATGACGAATTGGGCGGGGTGCAGCCTATGTGATCGCAATGATGAGACGAAATTGCATATTCTCCGATATTGCCCCGCGGCGCAGAAGGTTTGGGCTAAAATCATTGAGAAGGAAGATTTATTTAAGTTCGAAGCGTTGGATGATGAGTCGTGGTTGCGCGCTAACTTGGGAGGGTTGAAGTTGCGCAATACTCTATCGCCGAATATGGCGTGGTGTTGGATATTTATGGCGAGCTTATAGGTTATATGGAAACATCAGAACGCGAGAGTGTTTCACGGGAAAGAGCATAATGTGACGGGGCGTTAATTCCAAATTAATAGTAGAGAGTTGTTTGAAGGGAGAAGGAAGAGGTCGAAAGAGAAAGGTCATAAATGGAGAAGGTTGAAGAAGGCTTGGTGCAAATTAAACGTTGATAGGAGTGCGAGCGCGCAAAGGAATACGGGACGGGTCGCGGGGGTGCTCCGAGATGAGAACGAAAATTGGAGTTGGGGCTTTGCGAAACACCTTACGACACAAACGGTGGATAGAGCGGAGTTAGAGGCATTGAGGCTCGGTCTTGAGTTAGCGTGGGAAAGGAGAGTGCCTCAATTAGAGGTCGAGACGGACTCACTTATTGCATATAAGTTATTGAAAGCGGAACTTGAACCACAACTTGAGCTTACGAGTTTAGTACACGAATGCAAGGTGTTGATACACAAGCCTTGGACGTGTAATTTGAGTGGATTCCAAGATAGGCGAATGAGGTGGCCGATGGACTTACGAAAGAGGTCGTGCATGAAAAATGAAGAGTTTTATTTTGGATAGACCTACTCCTAGTATTGTTATTGCTTTAGCTAGACACTTGATCTAAGGCCTTTGTTTTTCTCTTTGTTTACCAAAAAAAAAAACAAAGAAAGATAATAAGAAAATTTTGTTGATAATGTGCATCGCAATAAAGATGACAATTACCGTGGTTATTGTTGTAGTATTTTTGACCCAAAATAAAAGTACCATACAAAAGTTGTTGAACATGTACCTATGAGATTTCAAACTGGAAAGCAGTGTCTTTGTTTCGTCTCTGTTCCTCTTTACTTGTCATCTTTTCTTGTTTCTTGATATGTTCTTTAACAAGAATACAGGATCACTTTCGGACTTTTTCGTATGGTATAAGAGAATTCTAAACACATGTATGTGTAATATTTTTCCAAACTCCAAAGTGTATTGCAATTATTATCTAAATATTAAGAGACAATTTGTAATAATGGCAACCCTATTTTTTTGTAAGTGTAATATCTAACCCTTTATTTTATTTTATTTTTTCGCATTATTGGGAATAAGTGGTAAACGTGACTTACTATCATGTTTGCAAGCTCTTCTTCGAGATAGAGATTCATTACTTAAGATAAATAATAATAAGTTACAAGCCAATGTACCCCAAAACTAACTTTTTATTGTATAGTGAAGTGTTTGAAAAAGGTAAGCCTCTTGGTTTTCATATGGATTAAAAATAACAGCCTTAAAATATTGATAATCCATAAATAAAACTATGTAACCTGATGCGCGGTAATTTCGTTTGTTGACTGATCACTCTACTTCAGACTAATGTAAGCTTCTTACTGGTCCTGAGCTAGTTTTGAGTTCAATAAACCTACACTAGAAAACACGTCACGTAAACTAGATCAGGGCTAACCCGGCGTAGGCACTCTGATGCCTAAGTTAGTTAATGCTCGTCGAGGGGTTAGATTATAAATCGGTTATAACTCAAATACGATGTAGATAGAAAATAGTTAAGTAAGTCGAACTTATCTGATAGTAAGGCAGAAAGTGACTCATCTCAATTGGAAGTTTGTTGATTTCAGAATGAACTTAGAGCTTCGCCAAGTTGCCTACGTATCATGTGGAGGAAATCAAGCCGAACGTAGTTCATTCCTTTTGCTATGATTGTTGATCATGGTCGGATCTCCGAGTTCTGACCTTTGCTTCGGGCCTTTGTACAATTGATATTAGTATGAACTCTTAATGTGTGAACTCATTGTGTATGAACTCCACATGTATGAACTCAGTACATATGAATTGAATATGTATGAACTCAATAGGTATGAACTGATGTGAGAGCTTAGAGAAAGAAAATCCCTCTTTAATGACGATTAGAGGTGACATTTATTTAGTCATGTGTTTCTTTAATTGTGGGAGTTAGTTGGATGGGCTTCACGTGGATTGGGCCCTCAATGAATTCGTAAGTGGGCCTTTAGGCCCGATGAGTTCGTAGATGGGAATTTGGGGCCAATGAGTTTGTTGGTGGGCCAAATGAGTTCACAGCTGGACATTTGGGCCCAATGAGTTGGTTGGTGGGCACAAATGAGTTCGTTTATGGGCCAGTTGATAGGCCCAAAGTGCCATGACCGATTTGGGCCGCTAGATCTGATTGTGCAGTCCATTTAGGCATCATTGCCACTTGTCACGATGTAATTGATAGCCATATAAGTCCAAATTATGGCACACCATAAGTCCCCCAGTTTGTTTGGTGGGTCGTAGCATACGGGAGCCTTGCAAACTTATACAATCGAGAGGCCATAATTTGCATTTCAAATATGTCCCAATATAGGTTGAAACAACAATTGGTCAAAACTCCACCATCAATGTTGAAGCCGAACATGTTCTCTTTATCGAAAGTAATGGAAGCAATCGTCCCCACCATCGTAAAATAAGAGCACCTAGCTTTGCCCATTCATAAAGACTCAATTATGTGTCAAAATATCACATGCTAGCAGATGTGGTCACCATCAAATGTGATTAAGATATTGTGTTTGGAGAAGTGGATATATAGGAGTAGTAATTTCTCGATCAGAACCCAAGCTTTATTACTAGCCAAAAAAAAAAGATGAATTCCCATTCTGTCTTCAATACTAGGGATGAATGGATTCCAATCGCCCTAAATTGAGATCAGTTTTTTTTTTTGGTCTTGGGATTTTATAAAGGCGAAGCCATGACGAGAAAGAGTTAGTCGAACAGCATAAATAGTAAATAGAAGTGGCAAAGCAAAAGAAGCTCAGATTTCCTATTAGTCATTCGACTTATGTTACTCATTTTGATTATGTCTATATGCCGTAACATTTGGGACCTCTAGCCACCGCATCTTATGATGGCTTCAGGTACTTTCTTACAATATTGGATGACTTCTCTCGTTGCATATGGATTTACTTCATGCAATACATATCAAAAGTGAAAGCTCATTTACTTATATTTTTGAGTTCATTGAAACTCAATTTGCTATTAAGGTGAAATAGTTAAGGTCTGACAATGGACCAGAATTCTTATTGAAAGATATTTATAAACTGCTGGGTATATTGCACCAAACAAGTTGTGTTGAAAATCCACAACAGAATGGCTCGGTGGAAAGAAAATATCAGTGTTTACTTCAAGTAGCGCGGGCTCTCAAAAAAAGTGAAACTGCATTTCCACAGTTGTTTTCATCATTAACAAACTATACTCTACAGTCATCAAGAACAAATCTCCTTTTGAACTTCTCTTCTCTAAACCTCCAGGCCACACCTTAGGAGCACCTTGGTTTGTTTGTGTTTTGCCTCCACACTACATGCCAATAGACTCAAGTTTGATCCTAGATCAACCAAATGCATTTTACTTGGATACCCTAGAGGTTGTTGCAATTCGATTTCAATCCGGAAAGCAAATTCTTTGTTCCGTCTCTGTTCCTCTTTACTTGTCATATTTTCTTGTTTCTTGATATGTTCTTTAACTTCGAATACATAATTACTTTCAGACTTTTTCGTATGGTAGAAGAGAATACCAAACACATGTATGTGTAACATTTTTCCAAACTCCAAAAGGTTCTGCAATTGTTATCTACGTATTAAGAGATGATTTGTAATAATGGTAATCCTCGTTTTTCGTAAGTGTAATATCTAACCCTTTGTTTTATTTTATTTTTTTGCATGATTGAGAATAAAGTGGTAAACTTGACTTACTATCATGTTAGTAAGCTCTTTTTCGAGATAAATATTCATAACTTAAAATAAATATTAATAAGTTATAAGCTAATGTTGTTTAGAAAACCACCCAAAAACTAAACTCTTTTTTGTATAGTGAAGTGTTTGAAAAAAGTAAGTCTCGTGGTTTTCCTATTGGATTAAAAATAAAAGCCTTAACATGTTGATTATACACATAATTTAATAAAATAAAATTATGTAACCTGATGCGAGATAATTTCGTCTGCTGACTAATCAACTCTACTTCTGACTAATCTAAGGTCCTTATTCGTCGTAAGCTAACTTTGAGCTCAAGAAACCTGCACTAAAAAACACGTCACATGAACTAGATCGGGGCTAACCCGACGTAGGTACTCAAATGAATAAGTTAGTTAATGCTCGTTGATGGGTTAGACTATAAACAAATTATAGCTCAAATACGATGTAGATAAAAAATAGTTAAGTAAGTCGAACGTATTTGATAAGTCGGGCAAAAAAAGACTGATCTCGATTGGAAGTTTGTTGATTCCTGAATGAGTTTGGAGCTAAGCCAAGCTGCCTACGTGTCCCGTAGAAGGAATCAAGCCGAACATAGTTCATTATTTTGTTATGATTTTTGATCAGGGTCAGATCTCTTAGTTCTGACCTCTGCGTTGGGCCTTTGCACAACTGATATTAGTATGAACTCTTAATGTGTGAACTCATTGTGTATGAACTCCACATGTATGAACTGAATATGATGAGCTCAATACGTATGAACTGAATATGTATGAACTGATGTGAGTGCTTAGAGAAAGAAAATCCCTCTTTAGTTATGATTGGAGGTGGTATTTATAGGCTAGGTGTTTCTTTAATTATAAGAGTTAGTTGGTTCAGCTTCATGTGGGTTAGGCCCTCAATGAGTTCGTAGGTGGGCCTTTAGGCGCAATGAGTTCGTGGGTCAGCCAGATGATTTCGTATTGGTATTTGGGCCCAATGAGTTTGTTGGTGGGCCAAATGAGTTTGTAGCTGGACATCTGGGCCCAATGAGTTTGGTTGTGGGCCTAAATGAGTTCTTTCATACGCTAGTTGATGGGCCCAAAGTGCCATGATCAATTTGGGCCGCTAGATCTGATTGTGCACCCCATCTTGTCACGATGTAATTGATTGTCATATAAGTCCAAATTATGGCACACCATAAGTCTCTCAGTTTATTAGGTGGTCATAGCATACGGGAGCCTTGCAAACTTATAAAATCGAGAGGCCATAATTTGCATTTCAGATATATCCAATATAGGTTGAAACCAGAATTGGTCAAAACTCTACCATTAGCGTTGAAGCCGAACATGTTTTCTTTATCGAAAGTAATGGAAGCGCTTGTTTCCACAATCGTAAAATATCACAAAAACTCGATTCTATGTTCAAATATCACATGGTCACCATCATAGGTGATTAAGATATTGTGTTTGGAGAAGTGGATATATATGACTAGTGATTTCTCGATTAGTACCCTAGCTTTATTACGAGCCAAAACAAAGATGAATTCCACTTATGTCTTTAGTACTAGAGATGAACGAATTCCATATGCCCTAAATTGAGATCGAATTTTCTTTCTTGGAATTTCATTAAGGCGAAGCCAGAACGAGAAAGAGTTAGTCGAACAACATATATAGTAAATAGAAGCGGCAAAGCAAAAGAAGCTCAACTTTCCTATTAGACATTCGACTTATGTTACTCATTTTGATCTTGTATATATGCCGTGAGATTTGGAACCTCTAGCCACCACATCTCATGATGGCTTCAGATACTTTCTTACAATAATGGATGACTTCTCTCGTTACATATGGATTTACTTCTTGCAATACAAATCAAAAGTGAAAGCTCATTTACTTATACTTTTTGAGTTCATTGAAACTCAGTTTGCTACTAAGGTGAAACAGTTAAGGTCTGACAATGGACCAGAATTCTTATTGAAAGATATTTGTAAACTGCGGGGTATATTGCACCAAACAAGTTGCGTTGAAAATCCACAACAAAATGGCTCGGTTGAAAGAAAATATCAGCACTTACTTCAAGTAGCACGGGCTCTCAGAAAATGTTAAACTGCATTTCCACAGTTGTTTTCATCATTAACAGACTATCCTCTCCATTCATGAAGAACAAATCTCATTTTGAACTTCTCTTCTCTAAACCACATGGCCACACTTTATGAGAACCTTGGTTCGTTTGTGCTTTGCCTCCACACTACAGGTCAATGGACTCCTAGATCAACCAAATGCATTTTAATTGGATACCCTAGAGGTACAAAGGTGTATTTGCTATTAAACTTAAATTAAATATCAAATTATGTTTCAAAAAATGTGATTTTCTATGAAAACCACTTCCCTTTCAAGGACATTATTGAATGTGAGATCACTAGAACTAATAATTTGCTAAAGTTTTTCACAAATCCTTTCCCTGATTTGTAGGCAACAGATCCAAGTGTTACACCAGTCAGAACTTCCACAACTACTAGTTATAACACAGTCAACCATCAACCTACAACACAACATGTTGCAGCTTTTCAGGAACAAACATCTTCTACAATTCCAACTAATCACCGTGCTCTATCTCAACACACTACTCACTTTGGTCCAGAGCACATGAGGATCCATCTGCCACCTCTCAACCCAATGATCATCATGATAGTCAAGTAACTCTATCTCTTCTTCTTTAATGTCTACAAGGAAATCTAAAAGAACCACCATACCTCATGCACTTTTATAGTCATATGCAAACTCACTACCCCAAATCAAACTTAACAGTCAAATGTCCTATTAAGCATCATCTTAGCACTGATGGACTGAATCACTCTCAATAAGCTTTTTTTGCATCCATTTCATGCGCAAACATAACCCATGACTTTTGCAGTTGCCGTGCAAGTTGAAACTCAACACTTGAAAATATAGCACTATATAAAGATATAAAGCTAGATTAGTTGCTAAAGGATATACTCACGAAGAGAGGTTATATTATTTTGACATCTTTTGACATGTTGCAAAATTGACCATTGTTAAAGTTATCCTTGCACTAGCAGAATCTCAAAATTCGCATCTTCATCAAGTAGATGTTAACAATGTTTTCCTTCGTGATAATCTTGATGAACAAATATATATGAAGCCACCCCTGGGCATTGTTAATCTAATGACTCAAGGGTTTGTCTCTTAAAGAAAAGTCTTTATGGCCTTAAACAGACTATTTTTGGTTATGAGTAATGTATCTCTGATTGTTATCTTTTTTATCAAAAAGAATGGCTCTCATTATACAACACTATGTATTTATGTTAATGATATCATAGTCAGAGGTACTGATTTAAAAGAAATAAATAATCTCAAGCAACATCTTGACATTAAGTTTAAAAACAAGGACCTTGGAACCTTGAAATATATCTTGCAAGGTTAGCAAATGGAATCAATTTATGTTAGTGCAAATGCTCTTGACATTCTCTCATTAGCAAGATACCTTGCATGCAAACCCTCATCCCACCCATGGACTCTTCTATAATACTTAAAGAATAGGGTTCTAAAACCTTTACATGAACCTGGTGTATACATGAGATTAGTTGGTTATCTGCTATAGTTATCCATTACAAGAGAGGATCTTAACTTCAGCACCCAGACTCTCACTCAATTCATGGTTGCACCAACTGTTACATATCTTGTTGCAACACATAGAGTGCTCAAATACATAAAATCTAACTCGGGTAAGGGCTTATTCTGTCCCAGAAAGTTAGAATCTCCTTAAAGGCTTTTTATGACAGTGACTAGACTGCTTGCAATGACTTTAGGAGAAGTTTCATTGGATATGCTAACTACCTTGGGGAATATCTCATCTCATGGAAATTAAAGAAGCACCCAACACTCAGTCGTTCCTTAACTAAAGCAGAATATAGAACAGTGGCTAGCACAACCTGTGAGATCCTCTGTTTGAAACAACTCCTCCAAGATCTCTACATTTCGGAATCCAGAACATATTTGTTGTTTACTGATAACAAAAGTGCATTGTGCATTGCCATTAATACAGTTCAACACGAGATGGCGAAGCACATTTAGATAGATTATTATTTTATTAGAGAAAAAGTACAACTAGGATTGATAAATGTGCTTGATGAAAAGTATAATTACGTGTCAAGTATCAAATCCCAAGAAGTTTTTGTATTAATTTCTAGAATCCCTTAGATACATAAACAATGATGGTTGTCCTGATTTTACTACCTTCGATGTGTTTATGAGAAGAAGTTGTGTTAATGATTGAATAAAAACAAAAAATGCAACATTGAAATAAATAAATGCAACACGAATGAAAGAAAATGCATCACAAAAATAGAACAAAAAATTGAAGATGATGTGATGATTACTTTGGTTGTGAAACAAATGATGGATGGAAGTGTTCAGAGTCCGGGTTCCATTACTCATTTACTTTGGTAGTTCATAGACAAATTACCAATGCTTTTTTAACATATTGAGCCTTGTTTGAGTTCTTTTGTGTTTAATGGGTCTATGATATATAGCCGAAGTCATCATGAATCTATAAATTCTTAACTCTCTAATGACCTATCGCGCTAGCATAATCAGTCTGGTTTGTCAATCGTTTTAGAAGAGAAATTAAGTCCGCAATCTAATTTACTTATCTACTCGTGCTAACATAGTGTATTGACAAATATTGTATTCATGTGGTCTGAAGATGTGCACGCTCACGCTAGTATATCAATGTCATAAATTGCATGTATACATGATTAGTTTAACATCTAATCGAACCACTCCGGCTGTAACAAGGTAGTGTTTTTTGTTATTTCAGCAAGAGTTAATCCTAACATGAAACACATATAACCAATCAACCTGACACATGAAAACTCAAACAAATTAAATTAAATTAAGTAGACATATTCATAAATCAGAGTTACCCCTACTCCAAACACGAAGTAGTTTAACTACTCATGATCGTAAGTTCAACAACAGGTAAAGAGTTATACAACATAATTGAAAAATAAAATTAAGAAAACTTCTGAGATCCGAAGGAACGTTGTTGCTTTCAATCTCTGAACTCTTTTTCTTCGTCTCCTTCTTTACAACTCTTGACTTTTTGACTCTAAGACTAAAACAATGGACGACAAAATTTCAAGAGTGTTTCTCTCAAACTCTCTTTACATTTTTCTCTCAATTATCTCTTTCACAACTTTTGTGGCACAAGAAAGCAATGTAAAGCAACGCAAATAGTGTATAAGTAGATCATATCAAGACAAATACTTGCTTATTATAAAACAAAGCAAATAGAATAATTCATAAATTCATCCTTTCTCAACTGCCTTTCATGAATCCTTTTAAAATATGATACTAAATCAAACAAGATCATGACGTATAAGCCACACTTCTCCCAATTCTCTTCCTTACTCTTTGCCACAAAAGTTCCAATAATCGTCATTTATTGTGACTATTTGGCTTTCCGTCCTTTATTGCGGTCACTTACGATATTGTGGACAAAAATCCACGTTTAGTCCTCCGGTAAAATATTTCCCCCAAATTAGGGTGGTTCACGTGTCATTTTCGATGATTTTTGTTGTCGGAGGATTAAATACGAATTTTTGTCCACAATAACAACTATTGTTATAAGTGCCGATAAAAAAAAAACAACTATTGTTATAAGTGAACACAATAACATATATTTTTTGCAATTTGACCCTTAATAAATTTAAAGCATCCAAAAAAGGAACACTTAATAATGCAATTGAATTTAGTAAGGAATTCGTGATGCATAGATGGGAGTAAGGAACACATTTCCGTATCTCACTTTTTACTTTTGGCTGCCAAGTAGAGTGAGCTAAATAAATTGCCGTTTCTTCGTATAAAATTAAATAAAGTGGACCTTTTTTCTCTTATGAATAAATAAAGGAGACCTTGTACTATATTTACGTGTGCCAAAAAGAATATGTGCCAAAGCATGTACAAGGCAACCAACCTCTGAGCCTCCCTATGTAAAGTTGGTGAGAGGATGAAACAGTATAATCCTTGCACATGGGTTGAGCTGGCCCATATAACTAATTACCTAACTAAGCATTTATTCTACCTTTAAAAATAAATAAATAAAAACTATATGTTACATAGCATATTCAATTTTTTTACTTCCCTTCACTAGCTACTACAGTACACATTTGTTGATCATAGCTATTATTATTTTTTAAACACATATCTACTATCATATCCTTTTCTGCAATTAAGGATATTGATTTCCTTCCTTTTTTTTTCCCTCTTTTATCACGTGGTTCTATCTTTCAAACCACAAAATACAAATTTGGTGTGACAGACAAATGTCCAAAAGTGTAAACAAAACTATGACTTTTTTTTTCCTTTCTCTTATAAAAACATATACTAAGAAAATAAGGATAAAAACATCAAACTTTTCATAATATGACCTGTTTTGCAATAAGTTTAAATCGGACAAGTTAACCACCAACCTTTATAATAATGTGCGAACTCTCCTACGAAGCCAATCTAATGTATTAACATCGTAGAAAAAAATTGAGCATCAGGGGATACTTCGCCTAATTTTACCAATGTTGGGGTTGCAATTTTTTTTTTTTTCTTCTTCTTAAAAAGTTATGAGGTAAATTGTAAAATGGGTTATACTATTGGGAGTTTGATGTTTTATCTCAATAAAATATTCTGATGGTTTTCTTTACTCTACAACTATTTGAGATATATAATAAGCTCTAGTTATAAAAGTCTTCTAGCCACTTGAACAACTACGTATTATAAAAATTGGTGAAATACAAAATAACCCCCTATTTTGTTTTAATTGGCAAACCCCCCTCATTTTGTTGAAAAATAGCATAAAATCTCCTAATATGCTTATATAATTAGTTATCTGCATGTACTGAAATTAATCATAAAAATGTGTACTTTATTGTATTCATTAGATACATAAAGAACTATAGTTGTTCATGATGAATTAGGTGCATATTTGTTACTTATCCATTATTCTGAAGGAAACATTAGTTTCTCGATTTGTAAAAACATACGATATAAATTAATTTTGTTATGCTTTTATAGACTTTCAAAAAATTCTATATATGTAAGTCATATTTAGTTTATAAATATAAGTCAGATATAAAATTATAATGCATAAGAATCCATAATTATCGATACATTATGAAATACACTAGCAAATGGAGCACGCGGTTCCCGCGAGCATAATTTTTTTTTAATGTCATTCTCTGTGGGTTAATGATGAAGATTTATCTAGATAGCATGTGCTATAAATTTGCAGTAGAAGAATGAAAGAGAAGCAAATTATGGGGAAAGTAAATCATTAATTACAATTAGTAGTGTAATTAATTAGTCTAACTTAATTTGTAAGGCTATTTTGGGGATTTAATAATATATTTTTTACAATGTAGCTAAAACTCAAAGGTTAAAGTTGGAAATCAAAAGATTGGTGTCACAATGGGTTTCTTTATATAATAGTATATAGATTATCGAGAGTTTTTTTGCGGGGTATAATTACAAATAAAAATCACACATGAGGTTACTTGGCAATTAGAAATAACGCCAAGGGTAGTTTTTGATATGAGCCCTTCTAAAAATTCAAAAAGTTACTACTAATAGTAGGCACCATGGTCCATGAGTTACTTCCTAAGAAGTTACACATAATCTTACTTTTTCAAATAGAGAGTTTTCCTTTTCTTTGTTACGAGTTACGACACAAGTATTCAGGAATACGAAGTCCTTATATTCTTTAAGAGTGAAACTCTCTGAAAGAGCTAGTTTGAAAATCATTTTGTCTATGTGTTATAAGTTTGGTAATTCATGTTATATATATTTAATGTAGGTCATTTCGTAAAGAGATTTGTAAGGTAGGAAATTATAATTAATTAAGGGATAGTTCTTTGTCTTTTTCAAGATTGAAATAAATACATATATATCTCATGGCGTAGAACATTTTACTATAAGATAACCGATTCTATAAATGAAAGTGGTCTGCCATGGTCGGCCAAATAGTAGCGGAAATACTCATATTAACTACCAAGTTGACTACATTTTATATATACAATATTTTGATATAAAAATTTGTCCAAAGATTGATAATCTTTGTAAAACAAGGATATAGTGATTTAATATTTCATTCATGGTAGTTATACAGTATCTTAACCATGTCCTTTAAAAAAAACCATACTTTTTTCTAGCGATTATTCCAAGAAATTGTAGAGTCAACTGTAGATGTCAACTACATCGGGAACCTCTTAGCTAACTTTAATATTAGCTACAACACCCCTCATTTTGTGTGTATTGGGTGTGGGTCCCACAACACTTGGGGGGTGTGGGACCCACATCCAATACACACAAAATGGGGTGTGTTGGTAGCTAACATTAAAGTTAGCTAAGAAATTTCCGCAAATCACTGTATTATTTGAGTTTCGGTATGCACAATTACTAAATAATTAATCGCCGGCATCCCAATTAGCACACCGACTTCGTGTGACGAGATCACGAAATTGATTTCCTAAATTGTTCGGCAATACACAAATGAGATAGAAAAAATTAATATATATTGAAATTATGATATTGTATCATATAAGAAGAAAAATCGGTGCAATTGTACAATAATCGTGTTCAACCCTCACTGGTGATTAGCCGTGAATGCGAAGTGCTTGAAGCGAATACTATTCTGGTAAATGGTCAATAAATAAATTAATAAAACTGAACCGACCAATGCTTTCACATTCTTTCTACTAGTGGTTTTTTCCCGCAAGTTGAATGCTTGCAGAGATAGAAAAGTAAAAATGACATCTTATTGCATGCAATTTCTCCAATAACTGCGAATTTCGAATATGTAATTTATTACCCTTTGTGAAATGTAGACGTGCCACAAAAATTTAACTATTTGCAGCTAGCATATTCCGTGGAATATTGAAGAGAATATACCATACTTCATTATAAGCTATAAGATTATTCTTTGTTTTTTTTTTTATAATCTGCTATAAGATTACTCGAAACAACATTCGTATAGTTCGTATATGAATGAGGTTAAACGTTATCTGATATGAACAGTCGTTAAGGTGTGTCAGATGATCTTTGACACAAAATTTTATTAGATAGAGCTCACTCATAAAAATGAAGAGTTTGATTATGTGAGCGTATCGACTAAACAACCAAATAAAATTAAATACGAAAATGAACTCCCTTCACAAGTTTGCTTAATTAACTGCTTTATGATGAACACCAAACAATTTCTTAATGTGCAGATTTCTTCCTTGTTGCCATGATTATGTCGCCACTCGTCTTCCGGTACAATCACTAAAGAGTACTAATCATTTGTCAAAAGAAGTGTTCATGCGGATCTGCACGTGAATTCATCCACGCTGGTCACCCAGTTATCTCAAAGCATTTGTCCCAACACTTTGAAAGAAAGGAAAATAAAAAGGCAATTAATTAAAAAGCACTTAGCAATTCGTGAAACATTATCATAGCATGTGCTTCGAAAAGTGTAGCTAGAATGTATGTAATGTTTCTTGCTATCTTGAATCAACACAAATCTTTATTTTTATTTTTTGTTTTAGGATATAACATACAGCAAGAAAGAGATGGGCCGGAAGTTGGAAATAATACACAATCTCATATTATATTGTTAAAATTACGAAATCCACTCTTTAGTAAATTAGTTTAAAAACTAATGGAACTTCACTTATGCGTAAGTTTCATATACAAAAGACTGATGAAATGAAAAAAAAAAAAAAAAAAAGTGTTTAGTTCCATGTTCTACTTTTTGCATTAAAATCAATTATTTCTCTAGGTCCGTTGTTCGTTCTTTGCAGCAATATGGTTAACAACTGGACTTGCAAAGTAGCTACTAGCTAGTCTATTAAAGTGACAGAATTGAAGAATTGTCAAGACTGCACATGGGATGACTCCAATATATATGATTCAATCAATGCTACACAGGGAAGCTGCCAGTGTACTCACATGTGGCGTGGATTCTACACATGTGGGACCTATCAGTATGTGAAAAACGGAGCACAACACCTACAGGGTACCATAGATAAAATTAATATATATCATACATGCATGAAGGGGATTAATTAGGCCCTTTTAATCGGACTTGGAAAATATAAATTAAATAAAAACATTTATTGAAATTTGTCCTTTCATCTTTATGCATGCATCCAAAGATTTTAAAATAGGTATCAAGTGCTAAATGGAAATGAACAGGTTGATTAAAGTGGAAATTCGTTTGATGGCTCGTAACATCTCATGTAGTAAACAATATTTCTCCTTTTGTACATTTATAATTAATTGTGCGGTCCATTCTATTTTTATTTGATAGGTGACACGAAAAACCGGTAGACCTGATTTTATCTGATCAAATACAAATTTCAGTTTAAGCAACTAATTGCAATTTAGTTATGATTGTAGAACTATTATTATTATGGGTGAAACGTAAAAAAGAATATTTAATATGAATAGTCATGAACGAAACATATATAAATAAATGAAAATCTTACCAGTTTCTAATAATAATAATTGATAATAGATTGCAGCGCGATACTCTCTGATTTTTGGTTTATAATGCATCGATAATGATTCAATTTAACAAAGCAAATTTATGTTCACAACGATTGCTGGCTGAAGAAAACAATAATAGGACTCTGAATTAGTTCTTAAATCTACATTTTAGAAGGTTTAAAATTTTGAGGTTATTCAGAAATAAATGAGATTTTACTCGAAATTATATATTGATTTTCCGTTTAACTCAATTTGTAATCCACTCATTAATTAGTTAGCACTTAACACTAGCAGCCATACTGTCACTGAATAATGACATAGTTGAAAAGTAGAGAAAAAATAAGCAGCAAAAAAAACGTAGAGAAGAGCAAACACACGAGATTGAGAGAAAATCTCAATAAATATTATTCAATCAAAGAAAATGTCATCAAGGATTCACACGAAAGTAATGATTGTATTATGAAAAAATATGGGATAGTTACTAGATTCTTTTTTTTTGTAACAAGAACATTTTATTTATTCACTAGGCCGTAGCCAACATTTTTACAACGGGAGTGTAACGCACCTGAAATTTGAGCCAAAATATAAATTTACATTTTAGTCCTCAAACTTTTGCAAAATAGCATTTGTGCCCCCCAAACGTTTGAGAAAAATTGCATTTTAGTCTTTGAACGAAAATTAACTATTTTTTATTATCTTATATGCTTCAAATATCTTTAAGATGTATATTTTACATGTACATATTGATCTTGGAGTCTTTTTACCTAGAAAAACTTACATAAGTATATATGTGTAAAAACATCTATTTATTCATATTTTTTTTATTATAAACAACAAGAATAATATCACATCATAGGTGAATGGTTTTGAAATCAACCACATCACCCTTATAACAATTGAAATCAGATTTTGGTGATTAGTTGTTAAAAAAAGTAAGGTGAGACCTTAGTTAAATTGTTTTAACATGTATAAATAAATAAATATGTATTTATATGTATTTTGTTTGAATTAGACATATCATATTTTAAGTTATGGAAGAAAAATCAGCCACATCTCCCTATTATCACATTAGAGTCTTCATTAGTTGGCCAATGATAAAGAAATTAAAGTGGGACCTTAATCAAAAGTATTTTAATTTGATTCTTTGGCTATAAATTGTAGGCTTTCTTCCAACAATTTTCACACTAAAAATTATTTTGGCTTTTCCTTCTTTCTTTATATGAATCTCTAACCTAGTAAGTCTACTTTCAGGAAACATTCATCAAAATTTCTTATTTCATCATTTTCTATCCAGAAATACCCCAAAACTTTTATTGCGCATAAATTATCCATTCAGCCCTGCACCTTAGAAAAATCATAACTAATTGTAGAAAAAATCCTTTTCGATCAAGGCCAGTGGCTGAATACTCCTCATGATATCCTCTAACTTTTATATGAAGAAATGTTTTTCAAATAATGTGATTTAGAAGGTCGAAATTCTGAAACCGTAAACTGCTGTCTGAAAATCCAAAAATAGGTTCTATATTTTCAAGAATTATTTAGTATAGCAAACCTTTGGAAATTTCTTCCTATATGGGTACACATGTTCCTAGTGATGTTAGAGATCAATTGATATAAAATTATTTGGAAACAAAGTTCATTTGGATATCCGATCAAAGGTAAACTCGAAACTACGACGATTTTCAGCTTATTTTACATACTTTAAGTTCTTTGTTTAATAATCATCATAATTCCATGATTGATCATTCACACATGACTCTTATAAGATATAACAATCATTAGAATCACTTTAATATGATTTGTATTCACGAATTAATATTTTTGAGTTTTTTCAATAGTATATAAATAGTATAATTATCATGTTTAACATATCCTTACATAAGTTTAATAAGATTATCATATATACTTTTGAGGTCTAATCCTTTTATATGATTATGTATCGTAACTTAAACATTCTTTAATCATTTACCTTGATTAGGTTTATGTATTAATATTTTTATAAGTTATAAATACAATGTTATGTAATTTAAGATAATCTTGAAACAAAATAATATTAATTAAGTTATACAAATTACTGAATTGCTTCATAAGGTAATTTTTGATGTCATGATTCCTGGAATTTTGGATGTACTAGAGACTTAAAGAACGATGTTCCATAAATCAGTTAAGTAATATATTTTAAAGATTTATTATGCATCAAATTAAATAGTTTATTAAACTATACTTGATATTATTGTATACTTACCATTTGAAATGATTTTCTAACATTAGAAAAATTATAACTACAATTATAATTATAAATATACGGTTGCTTAAGATAAATCTTGAGATATAAATTACGTATACAAAGTATATTTGATATTTAACTTAACCTTACAACATCAAAGTTTATCGCGTAAGATTTTCATCAACACGAAAGTTGAATAGTACATATGTTTATAGTGGTAAGTTATGATTATTCAATTAATTGATATTATCTTAATGATATTAAAGGTTTGAGAAATTAATCAACGACGCGTAAGATTCTCCGTACAAATAAAGGTGAGGTTTGATTTTTGATTTTGTTTTGGCCCAGTTTGGCATCCTGCATGAGGAACTTGGACATAAAAGACATTACCCACTTACCAAATCACGAACAACCTCGTATTCACCATATTCCTATATTGCATCTTATCTCGTCTCATAACATGATTTCCTTACTCATCGTTAAATCATACTCAACCATTATGGTAATTCGTCATTATCTCGTCTCCTGGTTCTTGAACTGTTCAAAGAGCAACAAACTATGTTCGAGACATGTAGCTCAAGGAGCAACGGATATTATCCGGTTTACTAGCTTATTTGGTTATCACCCATTGGGACACCGTTGGAAAGTTGGGTCTAGGGACTGAGTCGATTTACTTGCGGGCAGTAAGGACTGTCGGTTTAAGTAATTTCGCTTGATACCCATTTATCTAGGCGCCGCTTGCATTCAGAAGTTGGCTGTAACCCGCGTGCTGGATCGACATGTACTCGAGCCTGTCGTCTATTTTGTTTGCGAGGTCGCTCCTCGTTGGGAGGTATAAGGTAGTATTTGGAAGTATAAGGTTGGATTGGTTTACTGTTAACACACATGTTCACAAACTATTTTCAGAATATTCCGGGTACCATTGTTACATTAAATTATCTTGTTAAATTGTTTCTATCGGTAAGATCACTCCTAGAAATATATCAATTGAATCATTGTTAATTTTTGTATTGCAACTTGTTTTGTATGAATCTCACTAAGTCATCAAAGACTTATTCCTCGCTTTTTCTTGTCTGTCCATTCCTCAGGATAAGATCGACGTGGTAGCATGGATTACATGAATAATTTTGCCAATCTTACCTTTTGGAATATTCATGTAATTGAAAATGATTAATCATCAGTACGTAATTATTAAAGTGTCAAATTATTTGAATTTTCCAGACTTTCGTTGTGTATATTAAAGTCAATTTTTATCATTATGTGTATGGTTGATCCTGGACAGTGACACCCCTTTATACGAGACGTGTTTTAGTCTGAGCTGGGTAAAGTGTCTAGCCAACGCTGAACTAACTCGGATCGAAACGCGACTCATGGGGTGCGACCTTCAGAGGGAGTGCGGGGTCGGGTCTGGCGAGAAAGTTTAGAATATGTACATGTAATATCACACAGTGTACAATACTCCAATCTAAGGAGGCAATCATACCAGGTCGCACAAAAGGGCGGCTACCGGGGGCAGTCCGTAGAAGCTTAATTGGCTCCTTCCTTCGCCAGCATGTCCCCTAATGTATTAGCCTCACGGTATATACAAGAGGCTAGCAGGGTGGTACTCATTTCTAGTCTTCATACGTCACGAAGAATTGTTGTGCTTTCTGTCGAGGCTTGGATGGGCCCCATTCCTGGTCAAATAGTCGAACGTGGCCTCTTGAATCTGTTTCAATAATAAGGATAGGAATAGATAGACGCATAAGTAGAATTGGTACTTGTAACCCATTCATGGATTCTTTAAATAGCAGGTTATCTCCGTTGAATCAATTGAACATCTCATTTGTTGGAAGATTAACTCTTCTTAATTCTGTCCAAACGGGTCTCCCAGTTTATTTTCTCTCCTTCTTCAGGGTGTCAAAGTGCGTGATTAAGCATATCACCAAACTTCAAAGGAACTTCCTTAGGGGGGGGGGGGGGGGGGGGAAGAAGAGAAAATGAAGATTGCTTGGATTCAATGAATATGTAAAAGAAAACTTGAATGGGGCACGAACGTCAAAGACTTAGATACATTTAACAAAGCCCTTCTTGTGACGATCGCACCCCATGAGCCCTGCTCCGATCCGAGTTGGTTCAATGGTAGCCAGAAGGGGTCTCACTTGTTCATGATCAAAACCATACACGTTTTATAGATTATATTTGGATATATACAGCGGAATTCTTGGTATTAGAAACAATGTGGCTATTTTAATGGTTATGCACTAGTGACAAAACACGAATATTCCAAAATGCACGCTTGAACAATTATTCACTTGATCCATGCTGCCATGTTGATTTTATCCTGAGGAATGGAAAGAAGAAACGAGGAATAAATTCTTTAATGACTTAGTGAGATTCATATAAAAGAACTGGTAATGCAAGAATTAACTGTGACCTACTGGATACATTTCGAGGAGTGATCTTACAGGTAGAAAGAGTTCAACTAGACAATTTGATGTAGGAATAGTACTGGAATTTTCATATAATAGTTAATGAATTTATGCTTAACAATAAACAAATCCAGCCTTATGACTTCAAATATTCTACCTTATACCGCCCGACGAGGAGCGACCTCGCAAACAATCAAGAGACATGCTCGAGTACATGTGAATCTACCATGCGGGTTACAATCAACTTCTCACTGCAAGCGGCGTCTAGATAGATGGGTATCAAGCGAAATTACTTAAGCCGACAGTCCTTACTGCCCGGCAGTAACCCGAATCAATCTTTGGACCCAACTTCCCAAAGGCGTCCCAATGAGTATAACAGATAAACAAATAAGCTAGTAACCGGATAATATCCGTTGCTCCTTGAGCTACATGTCCCGAACATAGTTCGTTGCTCTTTGCACAGTTCAAGAACTAGCAGATGAGATTAAAATAGTGGGGAATTACCATGATTATGAATCGATATAATAAATAATAAATGATTTAATACGCTTTAACGATGAGTAAAATGCCATGTTATGAGATGAGATACAAAATATTATCATGATGGAATATAGGTTGTTCGAGGTTTGGTAACAGAGTAGTGGCTTTCTGTCCAAGTTCCTCACGACCGGATGCCAAACGGGGCTAGATCAAATCAGAAATGGAACCTCACATTTACTTGTACGGGGAACCTTGATGTCATTGATTAGTTCGTCAAACCTTTAATAAATTTAAATAATATTAATCAATTGAATTTACAATTTACCACAACAAATATTAGTATTTTTTCTTCAGTTCTGATGTTGGTGAAATTGAGAACGTTCTGGTTAAGAATGCTACTTACAATGTAAGTCTTAGTAAAATAACACATAAGCTTAACTTATGTCATTACACAAAACATGAAAATCTTAGATGGTGAATTTACAGAAAAAAAAACATATGCTTAAATTGAATATCAAATATCTATTATTTTAACCACCTTATTTATCTATCAAAATTATCTTAAACAACCATATTTTTAAACTTTTGAAAGTTGGTGCCGTTGTAGGACTCGAGAAGGAGGAGACCAAGTCAAATGAAGAATGTCCCCAATTTGTTGATGGGCCATCATCTCGTTTGGGCCCTCAATTATTGCTGAATATTGGTCCTCAAGCCCAGAATAATGGATGTATTTCTGAGGCCCAAAGTGAGAAGAATAATAACATAAGCCCAAGTGTTATAATTACCAAATATGGAAGAATCGAGTATGCTGGCAACAGTGGCAAGTCTCCTGGAAATAAAGGCAAAAAAACCAAATGCTCTTCAATCAGAATGCGAAATAAGAGAGAGAAAAAGTTGTCCAAGAAAAAAGCTAAGAAATTGATAGAGGAAAATTTTAAGGAATTTTGCTCGGGTATGGCAATTGTTGAAGAAAACTGCAGCACTTCTCTTTCAGGCCAGCGTCCTCCTCCGAATGGTAAGACACTCAGACAATCTTCTCTTCATGACAGTCACATTTCCTCTGAAAATACTATTATTGAGTCTAAGGATTTTACTCTCGAGGCTGAAAAGTTGTGGGATTTTGGTAAGAAAAATGGAATTGTTGGTGCTGGTCATGATAGTGATGCTATTAAAAAACTGTCGGAGATGGAGAAAAGAGATCACGACTTGTTCAATAAAAAACAGCAGCAGAGTAATAATAAAGGGGGAAGTGTTTCTGTTAATCAATGAAGATGCTCTCGTACAATATCAGAGGGCTCGGGGGGTGGCGTCAAAAAAAGGGAAATTAGATCGCTGATGGCTAAGTTCAAGTTGGATTTTCTATGTGTTCAAGAGACGAAGATGGAATCTCTTGACCATAGAATTTGTAGCTCAATCTGGGGAGTACTGACTTCGAGTGGGTCTCCAGGCCGTCGACGGGAATGTCTGGTGGACTGCTCACTGTTTGGAGGAAGGGAGTGTTTCGCCTGGAAAATACATTTGAAGGCGATGGTTTTCTCATCACTGTTGGCTATTGGGGAAATATAAACTTTAAATGTGCAATTGCTAATATTTACTCTCCTTGTCAATTGTGCGGGAAAAGAAGGCTATGGGCAGAGCTAATCGATTTGAAACAAAGGCTTCAGGGATGCAATTGGTGCCTTATTGGGGATTTTAACTCCATCTGTTACCCCTGTGAGCGGAAAGGAAGGAGTTCTCAAGGTGATTCAGTGGACATTGACGAGTTCAATGATTTCATTAATAGTATGGGTTTGCAAGACCTTCCTATCATTGGAAGGAAATACACTTGGGTTTGCTCGAATGGAGTGGCAATGAGTCAGATTGATAGAGTGTTGTTATCGGATGAATGGCTCATTAAGTGGGAGGACCTTGGACAATGGGGGTTGGATAGGAATGCCTCGGATCATTGCCCAATCCTTTTGAAAAAACAGTAGAGAAAACTGGGGTCCAACACCTTTTAGAACATTAGACTGCTGGTTCGATCACAAGGATTACATTCCCTTCGTTTCTAGTTGCTGGAAAGACATGGAGGTTCAAGGGTGGGGTTCATATATCCTTAAAGAGAAATTGAAGAAGCTCAAATTTGAACTGAAACGGTGGAACTCTAATGTGTTTGGGGTTGTTGATCAAAAGATTTTGAAAGCGAAGGAAGAAATTGCAAAATATGATGCCATTGAGGAAGAGCGTAGGCTCTCGGAGAATGAAATCTTTGATAAAAAGACAGCTACTGGAGAATATTGGAAAGCTACTCGATCAAAGGAGAGCATCTTATACCTAAAATCGAGAATCAAATGGCTGTCGAAAGGTGATGTCAATTCTAGATTTTTTCACAAGTCTATTAACACCAGAAGGAAGACGAATGCTATTCTTGGTATCCAATTCGAGGACAGCTG
The DNA here is from genome assembly GCA_948329865.1 of Linaria vulgaris. NCBI lineage: Eukaryota > Viridiplantae > Streptophyta > Magnoliopsida > Lamiales > Plantaginaceae > Linaria > Linaria vulgaris. The sequence goes on from OX415253.1 coordinate 71,196,663, forward strand.
GTGTGACGACCCTAATGAGATCAAGAGAGGACTCAAGGATCACTTTTCGAAACTGTTCACTGAGAGGATAAGGGACAGGCCTAGAATTGGAAATCTGAACTTCAAGAAAATTTCCGAAGTTGATTGCCTCATGTTGACTGCGCCGTTCTCCGAAGAGGAAGTCAAGGTTGCTGTGTGGAACTGTGAAGGGACGAAGAGTCCGGGACCGGATGGGTTTAATTTCAATTTTATTAAACGCTTTTGGGAGGTTTTGAGAGACGACATTCTCAAATTCTTTTCTGACTTTCATTGCAATGGCAGGATTGTTAGGGGTGGCAACCCCTCATTTATTGTTCTTATTCCAAAGAATGAAAATCCACAGAATGTCAATGAATTTCGACCGATCTCGCTCATTGGGAGTATGTACAAGATGCTTGCTAAGGTGCTCGCGAATAGGCTTAGCAAAGTGCTCGACTCTGTTATTTCCCTTGAGCAATCAGCCTTTATTGGGAAAAGGCAAATTGTGGATTGTGTTTTGGCGGGTAACGAGATTGTCGATGAATTCAAGAAGAACAAAAAAGTGTGCTTGATCTTTAAGGCAGATTTTGAGAAAGCCTTCGATAGCATCAGCTGGAATTTTCTTGACGATATGATGGAGCATCTGGGATTTAATCATAAATGGCGAGGGTGGATCCGAGAATGTCTTTATTCTGCTACAGTATCTGTTCTCGTTAATGGAAGCCCGACGGATGAGTTTACTGTCTCTCGAGGATTGAGACAAGGCGATCCCCTTTCGCCATTTTTATTCCTCATTGTCGCTGAAGGCCTTAGCGGGTTAATCAAGAACCCTAAGCGCTCGAATTTCTTTAAGGGGGTTGAGGTTGGAAGGAATCTGGTGGAGAACTCTCATCTTCAATTCGCAGACGACACTATTATGTTTTGTGGAGACAACATCAATCATATTTGGGCCTTGAAAGCGATCCTTCGAAACTTTGAACTCATCTCTGGGCTTAAGGTTAACTTTCTCAAAAGCTGTATCTATGGGATTAATGTGAGCAAACAGATTATTGAACACTTCTCCGAGGTTCTGTACTGCAAGTCAGGTAATCTGCCATTCTCATATTTGGGGCTGCCCGTCGGGGCAAACCCACGAAGGGTTGCGTCGTGGAATCCAGTTCTTAGAATCATGAAAAGCAAGCTGTCAGGCTACTGTAAAGGTAACAACCTTTCATTTGGAGGACGAACTGTTATCCTTAATTCGGTTTTAGTAGGCCTTCCTGTTTATTATTTTTCGATGTTCAAGGCCCCTACGAAAGTCATCAAAGATATTACTAATTTGCAACGACGTTTTCTCTTGGAAGGGAATGAAGAACGAAAAAAAATTGCTTGGGTTAATTGGAGCACTATTTGTAGGAAAAAAGAATCAGGAGGCTTAAATGTAAAAGAGCTTGAATCCTTTAATATTTCCTTGCTTTTTAAATGGAGGTGGAAACTGATGCAAGATGGCGAGAGTCTCTGGAAGGATATTATCGTCTCAAAGTACGGGCAACAAACTAGTCCAGCCTTTCAAAACTCGAGCACCTCACATTATTTGGCGTCGGCATGGTGGAAGGATCTCACGAATAGTAATCAGAGAAATCAAAGTGATTCATGGTTTAATGATGGACTGGAGAGAGTTGTGGGTGATGGTAAGGATACGAGTTTCTGGAATTCGAAGTGGATTGCCAACGAGACCCTTAGCACAATGTTCCCACGACTTTATTGCATTGCTACCGATAAGGAAGCTTCGATAGCGGATAAAGGAGATTGGCTCAACCACTCGTGGACATGGATTTGGCGATGGAGAAGAGATCTTTTTGAATGGGAGACTCGCTTATTTGAGGATCTTCTTCGTGTTATTGAAAGATTCAGTCCTAATACAACCATTAAGGATGTTTGGCGATGGAGGGCTGATCCGTCAGGTAAGTACACAGTTCACTCTGCGTACGATCTGCTGAACCACACTCACATGGCGACTAAAGACCCGATTATAAGCAGGCTTTGGAAAATTAAAGTTCCGCTTAAGGTGAGCTGTTTTGGGTGGAGCGCGCTGAATGATCGGATCCCCACAAGGAAAAATCTTCCTCGTAGAGGAGTAGGCTCTAACTCGGAGTGTGTTTTTTGTGGATTTGTTGATGAAATGACATATCATCTTTTTTATGATTGCGATTTTGCTTTTAAGGTGTGGATGAGTATTTATAATTGGTTTGGTATATCTACTGTGATCGTGAGGGGTTTAAGAAACCATTTTCTTCAAAATATTTATCTTTGGCCGAAGAATAAAGGAAGGGAGACGTGGAGCATGGTTTGGTTTGCGATTATTTGGCTATTGTGGAAAGCAAGGAATAAGAAATTGTTCGAGAACATTGAACCGGATCTAACGAGAATTGTTGATCACATTAAGGCGACGACTTGGACTTGGATCAAAGTCAAGAACCAGAACTTTTGTTATTCATTTGTAGATTGGTCTATTTGTCCGAAAGAGTGCATAGTTTAGATTGTTTTAGTTTCTAGTCGGGTCTTGAGTATTTCTTGTACTCTCTTTGTTGTATCTCGCATTTATGTTAATAAACTTCTTTTTTGCCGACCAAAAAAAAAGTCATTTTGACAACAAGTAACAGTAACAAGTAAAGTTTGATTAACTGTCCAATTCGATGCATGGTCAATCCTAAAAAACATATAACTTAACTAACTCTAGGAAAACTCGTCTTTTTAGTCTTTAATCAGTTCCAAACTTTTAATAACCCCACACCAAATAAGTATAATACGAAGTAACACATTAAAAGGTACAATTTAGTCATTTATTTCCTTATTTTACATAGTAAGTTATAATGCATATACTTGTTTTATAACTTAAATATAAAGATATAAACATGAGAGACTTATCAAAACATGTGATAAGGAATGTTTATTATGATAAATAATCTTATTTGATGGTTAGGTCATAAACTGGCGAGAATAATCTTGTAAGACTTATGAAAGTAGTATGTTATAAATCTACCATTTAAATGCTATAAATAAAATCACAAAAATATCAATTCATGATCATAAATTATAATAATCTAATTATAACTAATACTATATCATGTTAAATTCACATGTGTGATAAATACTTGAATTATGATGGTGATTTAACTTATAAACTAAGAAAATAAAAGTTGTGCCAAATAAACTAATAAATCACCGCAATTTCGATTTTACCTTTGATCGGACATCCAAATGAACTTTATTTTCAAATAATTTTATGGTTTCTGATTCATAATGTCTTGATGAATGTGTGTATCCAAGATTTTATGAAAATACAAAGGTTTACTATGCTAAATAATTCTTGCAACATAAGAGTTGTTATCCGATTTCTTGGCAGCAGTTTACGGTTTATGGATTACGGCCTCCTAGATTATATTATATGGGAAATATGTCTTTATACAAAAGATAGAAGACACCAAGGAGAGTATATATCCGAAAATAGGAAGTAAAATAATGTTTCTACTATTTGATATGATTTTTCTAAGGGACATAATCGGCATCTCCTGCGTAGTAAATGTTTTGGAGTCTTTTTGGGTAGAAAATAACATGATAAAAATCTAAAAAAAAAATTCCAAAGGAAAACACAAAAAAGGAACAACTCTTATTTCATTAAATTTTTGCATAATCGGATTATTTTGAGTTGTGTAAAATGTTGAACATTGGTGAGTATCTATAGGCGAAAATAGTAGTTTAATTGTAACTATTTATGTCCCACCTTGATTATTTTATAATAAATCACAAAAATTTGATTTCAATCATTCTCTTAAAGATGTCATGGCTTACCTCATCAATTAACTTAATTGCATATTAAGTCCCTCAATTATTTATAATTAAAATTTAAATAGGTATAATTAAATTTCTTTATTATATACATATTTTCTAATGTAATTTTTTCTAGGTAATTCAATCATCTTGGTCAATATTTGAAATTGAAATATATGTCTTAGGATTAGAGACCTACAAAATAATAAAAGACTAACTTTTAAGTGAAGGGACTAAAAGACAATTTTTTCTAAATATTTAGGATCAAAATTAGGGAATTTTTCAAAGTTGGTCCTCTATAGTAACCAACTTTCAAAATTAGTCCTCTATAGTGCCTCGGGCCGTTTTTGGTCCTCTAAAGTAACAAGAGTTTCAATTTTGGTCCTCCAGCCAAAATTCTGGTTTAAATTTGGGGATTTTTCAATTTTCCCTCCTAAATATTTTTGTGTAATTGCACATGCACCCCCAAAATCTTTTATAGAATCTCATTGACTCCAAATCCAAATTATTTATTTTCATTGCTTCTCAAATGCTTCACATAATTACATTCACACCCAATTTTCTTTTTTAAATAAGATAAATATTTTCTTAAATTTATAATAAATATAGTTTTTTAAATTTTAAAATAATATATTTTTAAATTTAAGAAAAGAAAAAAAAAACCATCTCCCCCCCACCCACCCGCCCCCACCTCCCCCGCCCCCCACCTCCCTGACCCACCCCGCCCCCACCTCCCCGACCCACCCCGACCCACCACTACCCCGTCCCCACCTCCCCGACCCACCCCGACCCACCCCTTGACGCCACCACCACCGCGATTTGCAGTGGTGGTGGCGTCAAATTGACGCCACCACCACTGCAAATCGTGGTGGTGGTGCGTGTGGGGCGGGGGCGGGATGGGTCGGGGTGCGGTGGGGGCGGGGGAAAGGTAGGGGTGGGTCGGGGCGGAGTGGGTCGGGGAGGTGGGGGGTTTGGGGGGTGGTGGGGGCGGGTGGGTGAGGGGAGATGACTTTTATTTTTTTATTTTTTTTTATAAAAAATTATATAAGATATACTTTTATATCTTATAAAAAAAATTGTTATTGTTATCTTATAAAAAATTTGTTATCTTATATAAAAAATTATATAAGATATACTTTTATATCTTTTATAAAAAATTATATAAGATATAAGATGACTTTTATTTTTTATTTTTTTGTTATAAAAAATTGTTGTTGTTTTTAATATATAAAGATATACTTTATATATATATATATTTATATATGTTAAGGAATTAAATTTGTTATTGTTTTTATTGTTATGTTAAGGAATTTATAAGGTAACTTTAATATTAAGTTGAGGTTAATAAATATTTATATTAAATTATAAAATATAACCTAAATTAGTTGAATTGATAAAGTTTGAGGGCATAACTGCAATATTTCAAATTATTTTTGTAGTGTTAAAGGAATTTATAATTGCAAATATACACATTTTAATATTTGGGGGTGTAAGTGCAATTACACAAAAATATTTAGGAGGGAAAATTGAAAAATCCTCAAATTTAAACCAGAATTTTGGCTGGAGGACCAAAATTGAAACTCTTGTTACTTTAGAGGACCAAAAACGGCCCGAGTCACTATAGAGGACTAATTTTGAAAGTTGGTTACTATAGAGGACCAACTTTGAAAAATTCCCTCAAAATTAGAACTTTTCAAACGTTCAAGGACTAAAGTATAAATTTATTTTCTTCTAATTTGTGAGGCGTTACACTTCTTGCTAAATGGAAATGGAAGCTAATTCACGAAGCCGACCATCTCTGGAAGAAAGTGCTCAAGTCTAAGTATAAGTTTGATGATAACCCCAATGATCTTGCTAAACTCTTGGGATCAAAAAGGTGGGCCTCAATTTGGTGGCGCAACTTAATTGTTATTACTAACACGACGAATGATGATGAGGATTGGTTCACAAGTAATGTGAGTAGAACTATTGGGAACGAGTTGACGACGAGTTTTTGGAAGGACAATTAGACTGGTGCGGCACCCTCCATACCCAATTTAATGGCTGGAATTTCATATGGAGACGCAAACCTTTTCAATGGGAACTTGATCTGTTGGAGGAAATGCATCAGGTTATTCGTGGCATGATACGGCCCAACAGCGTACAATGAATAGTACGAGGCCCAAGCGGATAACGAATAAGCCCATATGGCTTAGGGATTATCGGGAGTAGTTAATTATGTTATCTTGTTCTTAAATTAGGAGTCTTTCTTTAATTATGTTATTTCCTTTTAAGAAGTCTAGGTTTAATTGGTTATTAGTAGTAGTATAAATAGTCTAAGTCTTGTAACTTTTATTATTCAGTCAAGAACAATAAATCTTAGTTAACTTTACTTTTTATTCTCTCTTCTCTCCTAAAATATTCTTGGAGCCCGTTCTAGCTCGAATAGAACTTTAACCCTAACAATTGGTGCTTTCATTGCTTTTTGAATTCATTAATTTTAGCTCGTAATCATGCCTCCTCGAAAAGATGGAACAACTACATCTGAAGATTCAAACCTCGCTGAGTCTGTTCGCCAAATACAGTCAGACATGGCAGAATTCAAAGCAACATCAGCCAAGGATATGGCAGAATTCAAATCAACATCAGCAAAGGATATGGCAGAATTACGATCAACAACAGATTCCATGTTCCAGATGCTGGCTGACTTGAAAACAGCAATGGACCAATCTCGAAATACAGCCCCACATGGACCACAACATCAGTCATATAAGGTTCATAGCCCATCTCATTCACAAGCTTTTAATTCTTATGCCCCGAGCACTGAGTCGCTGCCAAAGCCACCTAAGGTGCATCTGCCGCCCTTTGATGGCTCCAACCCTAGAGATTGGGTTGCTCAGGCCCAACACTATTTCAGACTGTACCATGTTCCGCCCGAACATCGTATTTCGCATATTTCATTCTATATGCATGGTACAACCTTGAGTTGGTTTAATTGGATGACTAATAACGAGATGATCAGCACATGGGAAGCGTTTGTTCAAGATTTATTTTCCAGATTTGGCCCATCATCCTTCGAGAATCATCAGGCTGAGCTTTTTAAACTACGTCAAGTTGGGACAGTTATGGAGTATCAAAAAGAATTTGAACAACTTTCTAACTTTGTGACAGGTTTATCTCATGAAGCGCGGATGAATTGTTTTATTTCCGGGTTGCGAACAGATATTCGTAATGAATTGGCCGTTATGAAACCACATTCCATGCATCATGTTGTTGGCTTGGCTAAATTATTTGAGAAAAAGATCTTGGAAAGCAGAACCCGATTTGTTCCTAGACCACAAGCAGTTTCGCAACCAATTTTGCCTACACCGGCGCTCGCTTTACCCCCACCCCCACCCCAACCTAAGCCGCCTTTACCAATCCGCCGTTTATCTCCTAGTGAGATACAGGCACGTCGATTAAAGGGTCTTTGTTTTAATTGTGATGAAAAATTTGGACCCCTACATCGGTGTAAGAGTCCTCAGTTTTTGATGTTGCTGGAGGAGGAGGGCCCCTTAGCGGATGTCGTGGATCAGAATAGTACTACTTATCCCTTGGCAGCACACGACAACATACATGATGTGGTTGACGAAACACCCATCGGACAGTTCCACCTTTCATTGGCAGCCTATCTGGGTCTCGCTTCACCACAAACATTGCGTTTGATAGGCTCTATTAAAGGTCAGCCTCTAACCATTTTAATCGATACTGGTAGTACTCATAATATTATCCAGCCTCGCTTCGCTACTCAGTTGCAGTTGCCTGTTTTGGAAGCAACTCCAATCAAAGTAATGGTTGGTAATGGAACGTTTCTACAATGTGAGGGTCGTTGTGCTAACACAAAGCTACGCCTCAAGAACACTGATTTCTCTGTTCCTTTACTGGTTTTACCAATCCAAGGTGCAGATCTGGTTTTAGGCATCGAGTGGTTGCGTGAGTTAGGAGAAATCAAGGCCAATTTTGCAATACCTCGAATTTCCTTTGAATGGGGAGGGCAACAGATTGTCCTCGAAGGACACTCTGCTGTTTCAGAAGCCACGCCGCCACAAGTCCGTCGCATGCTACAAACAGACTCTGTTGCATCTATTCACATGTTATCGGTGGTTCCTAGGCAAGAGGCTGAGAGGGTAATCACCCCAACACAATGTCAACGAATACACCTGAGATAACCAAACTCATTCAGAACTTTGACATTATCTTCTCTGAACCTAAGAGTTTACCTCCTCACCGAGTACATGATCATCATATTCACCTTGACCCACAATCAAAGCCGGTGAACTCACGACCTTACCGTTACCCTCATTACCAAAAAGCAATCATGACTGAATTAATTTCAGAAATGCTTGCTGCAGGTCAAATTCGTCCAAGTACCAGTCCATTTTCCTCCCCTGTTTTGCTGGTGGGCAAGAAAGATGGAACCTGGCGATTTTGTGTTGACTACAGGGGCTTGAACGCTATCACAATCAAAGATAGGTTTCCTATTCCCACAGTAGACGAGTTATTGGACGAACTGAAAAGTGCATCAATTTTCACCAAGCTAGATTTACGTTCAGGCTATCATCAAATTCGTGTTGCTCAAAAGGATATTCACAAAACCGCATTTCGGACATGTGACGGGCACTACGAATTCGTCGTCATGCCTTTCGGTCTGACGAATGCCCCATCTACGTTCCAAGCGGCCATGAATGACTTGTTTCGTGAGCATTTACGTAAGTTTGTTTTGGTGTTTTTTGACGACATACTTATCTATAGCACCTCATTAGAAAGTCACTATCAGCATTTAACTTTGGTTTTCGATATTTTGTTGGCTAACCAATATTATGCTAAGCTTTCTAAGTGTGTTTTTGGGGTTGCCAAAGTGCATTATTTGGGGCATATTATTTGTTCGGGTTGCGGTAGTGTTGATCCAGAGAAGGTTCATGCAATGGTTGCGTGGCCAAGGCCAACGTCACTCACGACCCTACGGGGATTTTTGGGGCTTACGGGATACTACCGTCGCTTTGTTGTCACTATGCTACGCTCGCTGCTCCCCTCACTTCTTTACTAAAGTCGGGCAGTTTTACATGGAGTACACAGGCTCAGCAGGCCTTTGACGAGCTCAAATTAAAAATGCAGCAACTCCCTATGTTAACTTTGCCTGATTTCAGTACAGTTTTTGAATTAACTACAGATGCCTCGGTCGTTGCCGTTGAAGCAGTCCTTTCCCAAAACCAGCGGCCGTTAGCATTCTTTAGCAAGAAAATGTCCCCACGCATGAGTGCTGACTCCGCCTACAATAAAGAATTTTATGCGTTAACCGAGGCAGTAAAGAAGTGGCGTCACTATCTACTTGGTAGAAAATTCATTATCTACACCGACCAACAAAGCCTACGCCACCTGCTAACCCAAACCATGTACACACCAGCCCAACAAAAATGGATAATCAAATTACTTGGCTTTGACTACGAGGTACGTTACAAACCTGGTCGAGAGAATGTCGTGGCTGACGCACTGTCACGAGTTGATGCTGGTGTTTACTTGGCAATTTCCGTCCCTACTTCATCCTTGCTATCTCAGTTGCGCCAGTTTTTTGAGTCCTCGCAAGAAGGAATAAAGTTAGTGGATGATTATAAACAGTTAGCTCAGACAGATTTCAAATACAAATTGCAAGATGGTTTATTATTGTATAAAAACAGATTTTTGGTGCCTGACGCTAGTGGTTTACAAAAACAATTACTGGTCGAATTTCATGCCACACCCCAAGGAGGACATTCTGGAATTTCTGGTACTTTGGCACGACTCAACAGTGTTTTTTATTGGCCACACATGAAGCAAACAGTTCAAGAATTCATCAAAGCATGTCAAGTGTGTCAACAACAACAATATCTTACCACAAAGCCGTACGGCCTCTTAAACCCCTTGCCGATACCAGAACACGTTTGGTGTGATATAAGCATGGATTTCATAACTCATTTACCAATGTCTCACGGAAAAACAGCGATATGGGTTATTGTTGATCGATTGACCAAATTTGCTCGTTTTACAGCTCTACCTACAAAATGTACTGCTGCTTATTTGGCTTCTGTCTTTTTAACGGATATCTATAGTGTGCACGGGTTACCCCGTTCCATAGTTTCAGACAGAGATCCCATTTTTTTAAGTAAATTTTGGGCAGAACTTTTTAAGCAAATAGGTACAAATCTACATTACAGTTCAGCCTATCATCCCGAATCAGATGGCCAAACTGAGGTGGTGAATAGATCTTTGGAATGTTATCTCCGCTGTTTTAGTATGGAAGAACCAAAACAGTGGTCGAGATTTCTTCCACTGGCACAATTTTGGTACAATTCATGCAAACATTCAAGTACACAAGTTTCGCCATATGAAGCTCTTTTTGGAAGAAGTCCATATGCTATCCCGATCTACATAACAGGTGCATCTACTAATCAAGCAATTGACACGACACTCACAATTAGGACTCACATGCTCAACAAAATCAAGAGTAGTTTGCACACTGCACAACAACGAATGACGAGTCAAGCTAACAAACATAGATCCGACATAACGTTCGAAAGTGGGCAGTTGGTATACCTGAAGTTGCGCAGCTACCGACAGATCTCGGTTCGTCGTGCGGACTGTCACAAGCTGTCGCGCCGCTTCTATGGGCCGTTCCGGGTAGTTCGACGCATCGGAGCCGTGGCATACGAGCTTGATTTGCCCGCGGAGTCCCGGATCCACCGTGTCTTCCACGTGTCGCTTCTTCGACCGCACCACGGGCCTTCACCGGATTTCACCACCGAGCTACCGTCGTTGAACGCGGAGGAGGTACTGATTTCGCCGCCCGAGCAAGTGTTGGATCGCCGGGTGGTGTTGCGCTATGGGCGACGAGTGACGGAGTGCTTGGTTGCGTGGATGGGATCCTCCATGGAAGACGCCTCTTGGGTTGAGGAAGGTGAGTTGGAGCAGCTTTTGGGCAAGGGAGATGGCGGATTGAGGCGACGGGTGGATGAAGACGCAGAGGAAATAGGCGAAATGGAGATGGGTGGCGTGGAGTTGGGTGGCGAAATGAAGAAGACAGCCGAAAATGAAGGAAGGGACAGTGAGGCTGAAAACCCTAAGGGAGAAGTTGAGGGGCGGCCGCCTGCTCTTGTGGGTGTCTCAAATGAGAACCCTAATATCACCCAAGGCCTTATATCAGCAGGTCAAGCGCAATTGGGCCAAGATGATCTGCAATTGGGCCCATGTGATTTGGGCCGCGAAGAGCTACAGTTGGGCCTTGAGGACAAGGCCTCTTTTTCAGAGGCGGGCATTGATACGGCCCAACAGCGTACAATGAATAGTACGAGGCCCAAGCGGATAACGAATAAGCCCATATGGCTTAGGGATTATCGGGAGTAGTTAATTATGTTATCTTGTTCTTAAATTATGAGTCTTTCTTTAATTATGTTATTTCCTTTTAAGAAGTCTAGGTTTAATTGGTTATTAGTAGTAGTATAAATAGTCTAAGTCTTGTAACTTTTATTATTCAGTCAAGAACAATAAATCTTAGTTAACTTTACTTTTTATTCTCTCTTCTCTCCTAAAATATTCTTGAAACGCATTCTAGCTCGAATAGAACTTTAACCCTAACATGGCACCAGACTCAACGAAGTCATCTTCAAAAGTTCTCAAATTGGTGTTCTAAAGGTGCTGGAACAGATAAGAATAAAAACTTGGCTCTCGTTCAAGACAAAATCCATAGACTTTAGTTATTCTTTTGTCGCTTGGAATATTGCGCCAGATATGTGCTTGTTCAATTGTATCACCAATGGTGGTACCACCTAATAACTTGGATCTAGTGGTACCACCAATGGTGGTACCACCTAATAAAGTGACATGTGTCACCTTTTTGTTTTTTCCTTAACTCTAACCTTAATAAAATGACATTTTGTATTGTGATTTTTTTATTTAATGACCAAATATTATAATTGCTTTTTGCATGACATTAAATTTAATTTTGGCACTTTTTGCGTTTCTTTTTCCCTAAATAAAGTATAGAAGCAAGATATATACCTCTACATTTTAAATTGATAACTTACTTTCCGTTTCAATGTTAATATATATTCTTTGATGAAATAAAGTATGGCTATTTTTAAGAGAACATGAGGATATATTTTTCAAACAAAACCCACTCTAAATTTAAAATTTGAGAACATGCCAAAATTTTGAAATCACATGAGTATCTTCCAATTTAATTTTTACATTTACAAATTGTTAAATTATGGCTGAAGAACAAGAAATTATTTACAATTTGTATAATTACATGTATAGTTTCACGTAAATAATTTCTTGTTCTTCAGCCATAGTAATTACTTAGACATATTTCTTTGATGAATAATTAGAAGCATTTTCTATGAACGATTAGAATTAAGAATAATTATCGCTGCCTAAAATAAAAGGTTTCATTTATATTTCTATCAAGTTTAACTGTCTATCGTATCAAAAAAAAAGTCAAACGGTCTAAGATCATAAACAAACAATAAAAAAATTAGTTAGAAACAATAATAATAATAAAAAAAGAGTTAGAAAAAAAGAATATTCAGCATAATTATCGCTACCTAAAATAAAAGGTTTCATTTATATTTCTATCAAGTCTAACGATCTATCGTATCAAAAAAAAAAAAAAATATAACGGTTTAAGATCATAAACAAACATTAAAAAAAGAGTTAGAAACAATATAAATAATAAAAATAAAAAGACTTTTTTCTAACTCTCTTTTTTTTATTGTTTCTAGCTCTTTTTTAAATTAAAAACAAGAAAATGAAAAGTTAAATATTTAAATTATAATAACAGTTACAAAAAACTAACAAAAGAAAAAAAAGAAAAAAAAGAATAAAGATTGCCATGTGTCAAGTTCTAACCTGGTAGCACCACTAGTGGTACTACCAGGGTCGAACTGACCGTTGAAGTTGTAGTTGTTGCTCTTATTTATCATTTGTTCCTCTCTTTTTTTTGGTGAATTCGATGGGAATTTAGATGCTAGGAAGTAGAGTAGTACTCTAACACCATTTAAATCGTGACACATGGAAAATGATACTTTTTAACTATTATTAATTTTTCTTTTGATTCATTTTACAAAGACCTTATCAGCTGTAGCCACGTGTATATTAAAAAAGCTGAAGTTACAAATCATAACCATGGTTACAATTAAAAAATTCACTCCACTCACCTGCCAACTTGTTTCCTCACTCCACTCTCTTTCCTCTCTTCTCCGTTCACATTTCACACACACACATTCACTTTCTCTCACTTCACTCTCTTTCCTCTCTCTCATTTCACATTTCACACACACACGTTCACTTTCTCTCTCTCTTTCACACACACACACAGTGTTTTTTCTTAATTTCCTTCAAAAATTTCGCCTCTTTGCACGACTGTGTTTTTTTTAAGGGTGTGATGGTGACAACGATATTTATGGAGCGACGAAAGTGACGACGAGGTGAGGCGTATCCTTCTCTCCTCTGTCACGGCGATGATGGATGACGACCACGGGTGGCGGCGGAGGACGGCCCGGAAGAGGAGGACGGCGCGGGATTAGCGGTTAAGGGTTTTGGTTAATTTTTGTAAATGGATCTGTTAGAATTTGTGTAAATGGATCTGTTACAATCCGACATAATGTGACTCTCGTCGCCGAATTCATCGCCGAATTCATTTGGTGCTTGTACATAAATTTATAATAATTTCTGCAGAACATTATTTTCTATTGGTGAATAATGTTGTTAAACTCAAAAATAGTCACTTGTGTTGCGTCATATTTTTCTTTTCAGTTTATCATTATAATTAGAAGGCATGCGATGAGAATAGATTGGGGAGATTGTAATAATTAAAATGCTATCATTGAAGAGTAGAGATGGGGATGGGTGGTGGTGGATGGGTAGTGTTATTATTATTGTTGTTGGCCTGTAGCACAATATTGTGCAGCAGTAGAACAGAGAAGCCAAAATAGAGCTAATTTTCTTTTCTGTTAAACAGTGAATGGATAAAATCTATATATTTATTTAAATGCATATAAAATCGATTTGCCCAAAAAAAGTAAAGGAAAGAATTATGATTAAAAATTAAAATCATGCATATAAAATCGATTTTTGCTCTCTGTCTCAACAAAACAGAGCCCAAAACTCAAATTACTGCTCTCTGTTATGTTACAGAGGGCAATTGTTCCAAAACTGTTACAGAGGGCAATTGTTCCAAAACTCAAATCAACTTAACAGCCCAAAACTCAAATTACTGCTCTCTCAATCAATTTAAACGCACTACTCAAAAATAAACAATGATCCAGAATACAATATTACATAAACAAATGTTCTTTTAAATAAATAAATTGTATCCCATTCCATTAGGATATTCGCTTGAAAGCGTCAAATCGTGATTAGTATTTCCCTGCCAAAAATGAAAAAAATATACCTTAAGTAATGCATTAGATGATGATTGCTTAGTACATAAAAATCATAGAAACTTAATTTTTTCCAAAACATACCATCGAGAAACTAAGGCAAGAGAGTCTTTGATATCGATCTTTGTTTTACGAATGAAATCATACACATCTCTTGGTATAAACCCGACATGCTCTCTACCTTGTGCCATATTTTCTAATAACTGGATAGATTCAGCAACTGTTATTCCAGATTTAACCATGGACGTTAGTGCTATTTGTTGCTCAAGTGTTATATCTCGGCCTGATCTTAAAAGATATGTTTGATCATGAGGATACAAGTCATGTGTGTGCTCAATAATAAATTTCGACACCGCCCAAGCACAACTAGCTTTTGTCCTTGCAACTCTTAGTAGTGCCTTACAAGAACTTCTTGATGTTGTTTTTTGGTAATTCGGCACCTTGTTTTTTGAGCGTTTTTCATCTTTTTGGCCTTCACAAGAACACACAAATTGTTTTGCTTGTAATCCACTACCATCTCTATAATATGAATTTTTGTCTCTCCTTACACTAAAGCCTTTGATAGAAGCATATTTACAATATAATGCGTACGCTTCATTCACATCCTTAACAACTTGACCCGGCGCTAATTTACTTTCTAATTCTTCAATAGTCAAGTCAATAGAAGCTACCTCTTTTTCAACTTGTGCTTCATCATTAGCCATCAAGGATTCTCCAAATTGTAGGTCGACTCCACCGCTATTACAATCTAGTCCATTTGAAGCTACAATATCCATAAAAGATCATAAGCATGTGGTTTTAATTAAAATTAACGTTTTAGACACGACAAGAATGTACATTACCGAGAAGATCTTCAATTTCATGCGTAGCATGTGACGATGTTGGATAGTTTTCCATTATGCCAATAAAATCACACCTAAACAACAAAATTCACCATATTCATCTTTTTAGAAAGCAAAAAAAACTATGAGATTTGCAACTATAGAATAGAAAGAAAAAACCAGTGGAAGCCCACTTGTAATTTTCCCAAAAGCCACTCTGCAAATTATGAATTTACTTTTTTCAGGAAGCATAATAACCTGAAGGGGAGGTTTGTATCTTATTCCAGCAATTAATGGTCCCCCATTTGCAGTGCAACCTTAACAAAGTTTAAGTTAGTTATTCATCAAATAAGTAATAAAATAAAAGGTGTCCATTAATGAAAACCATTAGCTACATGCCTACCTAAGAAAAAAAAGTAGTTAAAGAATACATATGTATCCTTATATTACCAGAAAAGAGAAACATATATATAATAGAAGGAAAATGTAACGTAGTGTACCTTCAAAATGAAGGTGGCGGTGTGCGGCAATGGCGAGGCGAAGTAGGTGGCGATAATGCTACTTACACTACAAACACACCATTTTCTAATATTAAAACATAATAAAATGAAGAAATCTCATGAAAAGATTGAGTAATAGGGGGGGAAAAAACACAAACCTTTTCCCGCCGCGGCGGCGGAGGGTGGTGGTGCGGGCGGCGGAATACGTCGGCGGTGACAAAGGAGGGTGGTGAGAGGTAGTAATTTCAAAATGTACTTGGTTAACAAATCAAATGGTAAAATATAACAAATATGTAAGAAGATGAATTTTTGAGGGTGGCTTTCTGATTTCAAAAATGGTAAAACGTTCAAAACCTAAATGTACTATACACCATTTTTCTTTATTCATTTTTCTGACCAAACAAGTTAACTAGGGTTACAAGAAAAGTTACCTTTACACATGTCACTATTTTAATGGTGGAGGATTTTAAAGTATAAAATAAAAGAGAAAAAAAATTATTTACACTTTTTATTATTTAAATGGTGTTAGAGCACTACTCTAACACCTAGCATCTAATTTTCCGAATTCGATGCTGGTAGCACCAGCACTGGTGCTACCAGCTATTTTAATCTCTCTCTTCATTTTAATAACCTTTCTCTTTCTTTTTCGGCTGCCACCCAAAAGTTGTACCACACTCTTTTTTTTTTCTTTTTAAAGTAGATGCATATTTTCTGGACTCATTCCATCTACTTTTTCAAAATAATAAGTTGAATTTTATACCTTAATTTATCAATGTTTCATTAATAGGTTGTTTTTTAAGAATAAACAAAAATTCATGCAAGCAAATACTTTATATTCAAGTTTAAAAATATTAGTAATAGTAATATTAAAGTAATCATATAACAAGGATCAAGATAAATAATGATAATTATATAAAAGATAGAGATAGTATTTTTTTTATGGTTGAATAGTATTCAATAAACTCATAATGACGAAAAGAAAATAACTCATCCCCAGTTTGTAAATAACCTTCAACTGTAATTTTCTTCCATCCCCAGTTTATATAACCTTCATTTTTTAGCACTAACATGTTAGTTATGAATTTTTCTTAGACTTTTCGTCATTATTTATTTTGATCCGTGTAATGTGATTATTTCTTATGTTCTTATATACATTATGTGTTTATTGAATAATATTTCTATTTCTTTATATAATTCTCATTATTTATTCTGATACATGTTATATGTTTACTGTAACATTAGTATTAGTGTATTACTAGTATTTTTAAACTTTAACTTTTTATTGAATATAAAGTATTTGCTTGCATGATTTTTTATTTATTCTTAAAAAAACAACCTATTAATGAAACATTCATAAATTAATGTATAAAATTCAACTTATTACTTTGAAAAAGTAGATGGAATGAGTCCAGAAAATAAGCATGACAAATATATTTGTACTTTACAAAAAAAAAAAAAGTGGGGTACAAATTTTGGGTGGCAGCCGAAAGAGGAAGAGAGATTAAATAAACCTGTACTTAATATATTGAACATAAAAGAAAATAGGGTGGTAGTATTAAAATGAAGAGAGAGATTAAAAGAAGTACACGTGTCACTTTGTGAGCTGGTAGCACCAGTGCTGGTGCTACCAGCATCGAACTCACCCTTTTTTTCGTACTTCTGGTACTCAATTGTAGTTTAAACTTATTTTTAGATAAAGTTATTTGCTGATAAAAAAAAAATTTTATTCATAATTAGTTATCTCCCTAGCTCTTTGATCAGTTCCACATAGATTGGACCCATAAATCGTGCCCGACCCAAAATTAATGTTCTGCTAGAAGCCCAACATAAAAATCCAGTTTCTTAGATTAGATGTGTACCTTTATCAATGAGAATGACATGATGTACAATGTTTCTAGTCCTTTTAATTTGTGACCATAATTTATCAACAAAAAAAAATTGTGATCATAACTCAAGAGAGCTGTTGTTGTAATTTCAGGACATACTATAGTAAATTGCGTTAATGAATATAAAACGTTAATAATAAATCACCGTTACTAATAATGATGGACCGTGGTGGTGACGACAGGTTTATGAGGTAGCGAGCATTAGCAATTTAGCACAAAGAATAATAGCAGTCTATTTGCTTTAACCAAGTGAAAAGCACTTTTTAGGTGTTAGTCATGTCTTCGCCATTGTCCATTGACATTAGGATAATGCTATAGATGAACAGTGAAATAGCAAAAGTGTTAATGTTTTTGGGCAAACATGATCTATACTATTATAAATAAAAAGTAAAAAAAATAACGTAATGAATACATTGCTACACGGATTTTTGATTTCTAATTTCTACGTTATAATTAAAATTACACTACAGAAATTACTTTATTTATTCTATCTAAAGTTTTCATAGAATATCTTTCCATAATCTTTCATATTTATTAGATTTACATGGAAAATATTATTGTGTACATAGTATAAAAAAACTAATATGTTAGTATCGCATGCGTAGTTTCTAGTGTTTAATTAAATAAACATGTTTTAGATATTCAATAACCCATTATATGAATGGACCCAATATCACATGGTGCTAACATGAATTTAATTGTAACTATTGTCGGGGTGGTCACACAAACCAAAACCGCCTGAATCGGTTAGTGTTCGGTGTAGATGAAAAAATCGATACTACATATAATTTGGTTTCGATTTATTATTTCAATTAACCACACCGAATCGAAATTAGATTATCTAATATTTTTGTCTTTTTAATTGGACTCTGTGTTTAAGACCATAAAAGACGTTGGTTTGAGATGAATATATTCGCAAATTAAGATTTATATTGATGGTGTTTGTGGTGTGTTCGTGCATCGTCGATGAGTTTGGATTTTTTTTTTTAAATCGTTGATGGTTGATGAACAACCTTTATATATTAAGTAGTGTAATTAATTATTAGATTATATTTATCTTTAAATGTTGTACATCAAGATTTTTCTTATTTAAAGGTTGTATTTTTACGCTATTACCTTGTAGTTTGTTCACCTTTTTTTTTATGAAAAAGAAGATAAAGATATAAACTAAACTAACTAGGTGAAACCAGATCGTTAATGGTTTAAACTGGATCGAACCATCTCAAATAGCTAGTTTGATTAATTATTTGCTTTTAAGAAGAACCAAAATCAGATCATCTCTTCAAAAATCGCATCAAATGTTCAGTTTAACCAAACCGCCCACCCCTAAGTCTAGCTCAACCACAATAAATTTATTTATGCCTTTATTAGGAGCGTTGTTCTCTGCCTTTGTTACGAACGTTGTTCTCTTCTCAGTTTTCGGAAGCCATTTTATTTAATAAGGCGCACCATTGATTTTTATCATTTAATTAGGATGCTTGCGGTAAATGCGAAATGATCAAATGCAGAGCAGATAATATCTAAGGTTTGAGAACGGGTTCTCATTCTTATGGTGAGATTTGCTTATTTGTTTGTGAGTTAAGTACTTATTTCTTCTCTTTATTTGTATCTTCGTATTTTTTTCAATTTAAAGTCGAATAAAAGCAAAACAAGAAACAATAAAAAATGTAACATTTTGGACTCTAGCCTCTAGGTAACTCAACGTCAAAGAAAGCAACTTCTCTGTACATTCAAGCTAGAACTCACCGATAAAATTGTACGATATATTTAGTAATTTTCATTTTAAAAGTAAGTGATAAATTTTTAGAAATCTTAAAATCAACACTAAAATAATTTTATCCA
Organism: Linaria vulgaris; assembly: GCA_948329865.1. Classification (NCBI taxonomy): domain Eukaryota; kingdom Viridiplantae; phylum Streptophyta; class Magnoliopsida; order Lamiales; family Plantaginaceae; genus Linaria; species Linaria vulgaris. The sequence continues at coordinate 71,215,949 of OX415253.1, forward strand.
ACTATAGAATTATTATTATTACTTAATTTTTAGTTAAACCAACATCATTAGCAAAAACTTTATGATATATTACATTTTCTTTTAAATTTTTATTGGTTTAAAATTACTATTGGTACAAAAATAAAATATGCATGCCATAATGGTGGAAAAAATAATTGTGTTTATATTTTAGATATTAGTTATTTAATTTACAATATATGTGGTTCAAGAAACAACATAAATATGCATTCACAAGCTAGAATATTTAAAGTTATTTTTTTTCCTAGGATCATATATTTATTTAAAATGAAAATTAGTTAAATGATTTTTAAAATTAATAAATAGCAATAATATACATTAAATAAATAAATAAAATTATTTTACTATTATTTTAAGTTTATCGATAATTTTAAAATAAAATATGTGCAAGTTAATTAAATATACTTTTATTTAACATTAAATCTAAATCTCTTAACAAATAAATTGACAAGGACAAAGTTGGTAGTTCATCTCTACTTTTTGATTTGAGGGTGATTACCCAAACCTCAGGGGAGGTGTTTTTAATTACACCAAACCTCAGGAGAAGTATATATAATTATCCCTAATTTTAATCATGGACAGAAACACGCATATCTAGGTGTTGTGTATCGATTCGAATTTGGACGAACTATGTCAAGCACCAATTTATTATTAACTCAAGCCAGAGCATAACTCATGAAGCGTCCTCGTCACAGATATTGAACATGTAAGTATGTGGGGTTTTTTTTTTACTTTTGGTACCCTAATTTGGCACCTATCCAATATTGGTACCCTAAGTTGTCACCTCTCCAAAATGGTACCTTAAGTTGTCTCCGATCAAAATATTTAATCCCACTGTGCCTATATTTTTGCGTTTTTGCCCCAAAACTTTATACAACTACACTAACACCCTAATATTTTTTAAATAACACATATTTGATTAAAAATAGAAAGAATCTTATTTTATTTTATGTTATTTTACCATCCTATAAAAAAAATTAAATTACCAAAAAAGCATAATATTTTTATTAAAATAAATAAAAAAATTCAAATTATAAGATATCTTTTTTTTTATGTAAAGTTTATAAAATATCTCTTTTAATTGTTTCGAAGGTTGCTTTATGATATATTAAAAACAATAACAAATTTAAATCCTTAACATATATAAATATATAAAAAAAGTATATCATTATATATTAAAAATAATAAAAAAAGTATATCTTTATATCTTTATATATTAAAAATTAAGATATATTATTTTTTATTATTGAAAAGGAAAAAAAAAAACCCACCCCCCACCCCTACCCCACCCGACCCCCCCCCCACCCCCACCATCCCCGACCCCCTACCCCGCCCCCACGCCGCCGCGTACAGAATCGCGGCGGCTTCACCACCACTGCAGTGGTGGCCGCGTCGATTCGACGCCACCACCACTGCAGTGGTGACCCGCGTCGATTGATTCGACGCCACCACCACTGGTGGTGGCGTTACGTCGATTCGACGCGGCCACCACTGCAGCGGTGGTGGCGTCGAATCGACGCGGGCCACCACTGCTGTGGTGGCGAAGCCGCCGAGATTCTGGTGGGGGCGGGGTAGGGAGTCGGAGGGCGGTGACGGCGGCGGCGGCGGGGGGGGGGGGGGGGGCGTACGGGATGAAGATGACTTTTTTTTTAATTTAATTTTTTTCTATTTTTTTTATATATTGTTAAAATATTTATTATTTATAAATAATTATATATATATGTTTATTATTATTATCTATATATATAGCTTTATTATTATTATATATATTATTTTTACCAAATAGTTATATATAAGTTTTTATATAATTACAATAAAAACTTAAAACATAATTTAAATTGAACATATCCCCAAATTATCGTTGGAGGATCAAATATGTGTTATTTAAAAAATAGTAGGGTGTTAGTGTAGTTGTATAAAGTTTTGGGGCAAAAACGCAAAAATATAGGCACAGTGGGATTAAATATTTTGATCGGAGACAACTTAAGGTACCATTTTGGAGAGGTGACAACTTAGGGTACCAATATTGGATAGGTGCCAAATTAGGGTACCAAAAGTAAAAAAAACCCAAGTATGTGGATGGCCAACTCGATTAAAATAGGTCGAGTTTGATTTCGGTCTGTACAGCAAACTTTAGACATGTCTACTTAATTTCACTAACCAGGAATCCAAGTTTACTTACCTTGCAAATAACAATATACTAGCAGCATTCTACAGCCAGGGTTAAAAGCAGAGGTTAAGAAGTTAGAATACAGAAGCAAATGCCACAAACATACAACCCTTACAGCCTAAGCCCTAAGGCAGAGACGGTGTAGATAGGAAACAAAAGTAATAACAGCACAGATCCGGTCTATACAGAAACATTCACATGGCATCAAACTTGAACCGCTCCATTGTCAGGACGACCCCGCACCTCCATGTTCAACCGAACCAACAACTAGCTGTGAAGAAAACGAGCCATCTTTTCTCAGCTTGCCAAGAAACTCGCGACTTGAATTTCCTTTTAGAGAAAGACTATTCCTGAATCGCGTTCGGTTAAGCGACAAGAACGAGTTTCGAGTCGGCATCTGCAATGCCCCTTCAACACAATCTCCAGCCTGAACGCATCCCCATGGCTTGGACGAAGGCCCCTCTTCACGAAAAGTCTTGAGCCGCGGAAAACTTGTTCTTAACTTGGAAAAGACACGTTGATCAGGAGAGTTGTCTTCTTCGATTTTGGCGCAGAGAGGACATGGCGGGTCATTCTTGCGTGTTTTCGGCGTTGTTTGTTCCAAGCACTCAGCATGAAAGACATGACGACATGAAAGGATTCCAGAAACAGGCATATCTCCACTTTTGATGATCCTACGGGAACTCCATGGTGATCTTTGTGAAAGTAGCCTCTCACATAATCCACATCTGAAACAATCAGAAGGGCTGCGACTCCTGCTGAAAAGATCATATTCAAATGATTCGGGTATTTCGGTGAGATCAAGACTATCGCTGGCGCTGTTCAATTGCAGTCTTTCTCTTTGTGGAGTCATGGCACCAAAACCAGCACTTGGTTCTGATGGAAGGGACAACGGGTGAATTGCTTTTGACATGAAGCAACGGCGAGCAGCATAGTTACGGTGAGGAGTGTGGGATTTGACCATGGACTCATACTCACAGCTGCTGTCTGAGCGGGATGATGTGGAGCCTGCACTGTCCCTGGCAGCTGATGTGCCCTGTAAAATTCAGTTTGGTTAGGTGTTGAGTTTTAGTATAAATATTAGCAGAATAAGGAAGTGAATAATATTACTGTACCTCCATTGTGGGCGAAAAGGGCATCGGCCTCATAACAACCTCTGCAATGGAATTAAAAGTTAAATAACACCCCACCCTCCAAATGAGAAAGAGACTACAGATCAGATGAAAGTAAAATGTCAACTGAACAAACTTCATTGACAGCTTAGAGCTAGTTTTCTTTTCACATTAACCAATAACCATATAAGAGTATAAGAGAAAAACGGTTTTGGTTCATTCTCACATTAACCATACAAAAGGAAAAGGTCTTGTTTCATTCATTCTACTCTCATCCCCTCCAATTAAATATGTAACCCAGTGTTAAAGCTGCAATAATTAGATGTAAAGCTGACTAAGAGAATACAGTTTAGAAAGTCCACTATCCAAATATTATTTGGCATTACTAACAACGGGTACATAGAAAAGTACGCTCGGAAAGCAAATTAGTTAATTATATAAAATAGAGTTGTTTACTGCAATGTGAAAAGAATATGATAACATAATAGCAAAATGAGTAAGTCCAAAGTCACATCCGCAAAGAAGGAAAAATGCTACACCCTGGATGTAACTTTACTATTTATTTAGCATTCCTCCAAAGAAGGAGCAGGCTAGTAGAGTTGGAATTCACAAATATGAGACCCACAGCACAAGCCCGTACCATGACACCATAGAAATTGATATCTGGGCCACAATGTTCTGGCATACTACAGAGAACCTGCAGCAATGTAGAGCTATGTTTCTACATTAAAGCTCCACCATTTAGAATTGAGCCCTATAAAACAACAAATGATAAACTCGGTGGTGTTTGCCCACAAGGCTAGGAGGGGACCGGCGAAAATAATATTTGCTTCGGTATAAAATTGAAGGACTAACCTCAGCTAGTCTATATTCCCAGCTAAATGCAGATTTCAATCCATTGGCAAAACGTAAAAAATCCAATCTTGGGTTAACCTTGCATACTTAAAATGAGGCTAAAACTACCTCAAATATGTTTTGGTAGATAGGGATGAGTTTAAGTCTTTTTGGGGTCTAGATCAAAGCTAAATGGAGTCCCCACCTGAAAACATGCCTTGAAAAATGGAATTCTAGCTCAGTGTGACTTTACTCAGCGAAATCAAACTCAGAAGCGCTTCAAAACATTTGCATCATTGCACAAATCCACTACATTCTGTGCTTGGTTCTCAGAGAATGAAAACGTGTTCAACTTCAAATATATTTGTTATACATTACTATACTATAACGTGACTCAAATTAAAAAATGATATTCAGTTTTATCTGTCATGTTCCAATTGAGCTCTGAGATGCACATACGCACACGCACACAGAGGGGGGGGGGGGGGGTGAGAGAAGAGGTGGAAAACAAAGGAGATAGGGTGACCATGACCAGCATTGCTGACAGTAACGACTGATTGGTGAGTAGGCAGACAGCTCGGATATGATCACTTCTTAACTTAAAACTAGCCTTAGCTATCTTATCTTCCCCAGCACAAATCCCAGGTTTGGTCTCCTTTAGCACAGGGTGGATAAAAGACTTGTAGATCCGAAAGCAATATTAGAATCAATTGCATCCCCTTCACCTATTTGAAACTAAACTATCAAGTGTCTACAGCACGCGCACTGTAATGCAAATATAAAAGAGCGTTGTCAACTGTTTTATCAAGTCTCAAGCTTCACAAACTGTATACATGGTAATGATCCACAGTCCCATATCGTACTTCTAGTAAGTGACTAACTGCAGGATGTAAGCAAATAAGGGATAAATCACATGCTATAAAATCAACTTTCTTTTTAACTACGAAGAGTGACTTGGTCTGACAAAATTCTGGTGCTAAGTAAAACAGACACATAAAAGCTAAAATCAAATCCCAATCAGCCAAATGGCATTTGATGAAACATGAAAAACAACCCATATCTCCAAAAAGATAAGTAACACAATCAAAGTTTCCTTTTGCTTTTCCTCACGATCAAAAATGTCAAATTGCACATTCATGAATGAATAAGTGATTGATTATTTAACCAAGCTGAAGAATAAATGTAGGATGAAGAAGGGAAGCCAAATCCAGTAACGACTAAGTCATATAGGATGCCAATTAGACTATATAAGGTATTCTAGACCGACAACAAGCATGCACAAAAGGAAGCGCTGAACTCAATGCAAACTTGTCTTGATATTATACATATATGCATGAGCCACCCAGGCCCCAGCTCTGTAAGGATAATATAAAAAAAACAGAATCAACTTATCAGAGGTAAACTATAATCATAGAAAAGTACTGGAACAAGATACACAAAAATTGACCTTTATACCTCTCCTTGAACTATCATAATCATCGTTGCTGATTTCTTGTCTGGCTGGGGGAGTCCACTGTTGGGCAGGAGAGAAGTCAGATGGACTGCTGAAATAAGGACCAACACCATCAGATACTAGAAAATGATGATTGACCACATTTCCTCTCACCCAAATTCTGCTTCCTCTACTATTTGAGGATGCTGAAGATCCATACAACTGGAACCCATCGTGTGAACCAAATGACACTGCATCTGATTGGATAGGAAGGTCCCATCTTGATGGTGGAGGGGAAAAGCTTGTATTGGTTCTCCAGTAGGGCTCATGAGCCCCCACAGACCAGTCCCTGCTAGTCCCATTGGATTCATGTGGCCTAGCAGCCACACAACAAAGGGACCCCGTTTTAGTTATCTTTCACAGAACTCCGAAAAATTCTCAGACAAACCAAAAACCTCGCAGTAACAGCTCCCAAATAATTTAGCCAAATTCCGAGGACACCAGAAGGCTCTCCAGAAATCTTAAGCTTCCATTTTCTACAAATGTAGATTGATGCGAGAAATGTAAGTTACCAATAAGTTTTCCTGAAATTGGGCCTTTAAACTCAGACGTTGACAGCTTGGGACGACCCGATAAAAGTTTAGACACAAATAACACCAAGGCAACAAACAGATGCACCTTCTCCAATCAGTATTCTAACAGGAGCTATCAATAATATTCAGAATGGTCGGATACCCGCTCCCGACCAGAGGTCGTTAAACAGCTACAATCTGCAAACCTTAATCCTGCAAATAAAAATTGACTGTAAATCGAATACTACAAAGGCATATAAACTTAAAACGCATAAAATAAAATTACAACACTAACAGAGAAGAATAATACAATAAAACCATGAAAATATAAATCATTCACAGCCACTCAGCTACTTGAGCAGCCAAAAAAAATAATAACTAATATAAAGTCAACCAAAGTAATGGTCATCCAGATTCTAAAAAAGTAAATTCCTTCAATAATTTTGCATACTGACATCCAAAATTGGAATAATTCCAAAAAAAAGAACCCATTTTTTTAACAAATTCAAAGATAAAATGGATACTGCCTCAAAATTGTATGAAAACATCATGAGAGAGCAATACATTTAAACGAGGAAAGAGAGCTTACCAGTGAGCTGATGAGAGAGTGAAAAGAAAAACAATGTGTGCTTGTATGAATTATAAGAACCCTAATTTGACGGGGAGCGAATGAGCTATTATTGTTCTAAATAGTTGTATTGCATGAGTGGTCCTTATTTTAAGGAGTATTTATGCTTTCAGCCCCTTTGTTTCGCATCCATGATTTCACTTTACTTTCCGCTTTTGTTCTATTATTTATTGTGTTATTATGTTAAATCTTTTTGCCAAATTTTTAGGTTTTAAAATTGCAATAAATGACTCGTGAAAAAAACAACATTACAATACCCGAAAAGGAATGAAAATAGAATTAATGGAGAATGAATTGAGCAAAATACTATTTACGTTATATTAGTGGAAAGAAAACCTAGAATTTCAATTTTGAGAGGTATAAAACTTAGTATCAGACTATACGTATCACTTTATAGTATTCTACAATACTTTATGAATTTCAAACTGACACCAATAAAATGTGATGGGACTTTCTATATTCTATTATAGAAATGTATATCTTAATTGTCCTATATATATATATATCAAAATACAGTCACATAAAAGACGTAGCTCAATGTGCTAGAGCATAATAATTTCGCTTAGAGATCAAAGGTTCAATCAATGAGATTTAAATCCATCCAAGAATATAGAAGTTCTATATGGTATGTATGTTATGTTGCCTTCATCATGGTGGTACATGTGTTGCCCATCCACGAGAAAATCACTTTAATGCTTAGTGTTTAATGGGGTTGCTTTTGCGCAGAGGCTAGATATTGTTGATGAGTCCTACGTAATTAAAAATACAGATGGTGTTCTAAACCAAAACCGTCAGCAAGGTATTTGTATATATATATATATATATATATATATATATATATATATATATATATGTGTGTGTGTGTGTGTGTGTGTGTGTGTAGTCCCCTAGTACCTTAGTACTTCCGAGTTCTCACAATGATTTTGCTTTTAATTGGTTTATATAAGCTAATTTCTCTATTATATCTCTATCCTAGTTGATGTTGCTGATATTACATTATGCGAAAATCATGATTCGTATAAGACAGATACAAATACCTTCAATCTTTTCGAAAGGTATAATTACTTGCAACTCACTCTTATGTTTTGACATGGATTTATAAGCTTAAACTTTAAATGCTTCACCCTCAACGATTGTTTACTAATTGTATAATAATATTAGTATATTCGATTGTCGACAGTTCACCTGAAAAGAAGTTCAACAAAATTTTACAAACTTTGGTTGTCGGTAGTATTGAAAGGTAATGTATGTTCTCAATATTTATCTTTATGTGTTTGTATGTATTTCTTACAACTACAAACGAAAATGCTAAACATTATCTTCGGTTGTCGACAGTTCACCTGAAAAGAAGTTCAACAAAATTTTACAAACTTTGGTTGTCGGTAGTATTGAAAGGTAATGTATGTTCTTAATATTTATCTTTATGTGTTTGTATGTATTTCTTACAACTACGAACGAAAATGCTAAACATTTATTTTCTGAATTGTGTTCTTGTTTCTTTTAATTTGAAGAATATATATTTCTCTTTTTAGATGTTGTTCAATAATTGTACTATTTATCGTGTTAAGTTGTCTACTTATTAGTTCTATCCGCCTTTGTGATCCAACTATGATGTATTGTAAATTCCAAGTAACTAATAATGAAATGGTCAAGAAAACTTGTTGTTGTTTTGTCAAATTGTTACATAACTAATTTAGATATATTGTTCGTCATTCAGGCTTATTGATATAGCTAAGCCGGACCGCCTCAAATCTATGGTACAGAATGATAAGGTTAGTTTGTTGAGAATGATGATGGTTCCAGAGGTAAATTTGTTGCGCTCAAGGTACGGTGTTTTCTTTACTTTGTATTGCCATTTTAATTCCAGCTTCTCTCTTTTCACCTTACACTTGTACCTTATCATATCATTTATAATCCCAATACTTGTGCAGCTTCCTTATCTAGTATCATTGGTCAGAACGTAGAACAAAGTTAGCAACAAGAAAATTCATTACCGTGATGTGTTCACGTGTCGGTGAGTTCTTCACTGGGGCGGAGCTACCCTGAGGGCTAGGGTAGGCTCCAGCCCGAGGTCAATTTTGACCCCTATATAATAGGTATTTATTTAAAAAGAAAGGAAAAAACCTGACGATAGCATGTAATGTGTACAGTTTTTCTTGATGTCCGAAAAAGTGAGAGTCATTGGTATATATATACAAGAAGTTGAGCTCAATGAATGCCCTAGATCAATCTAATCTGAAGGCCTTAAAGGCTACATAGAAGTTCTACACTCTTCTTACAATAAAATGAATTAGTCAATCCTAGCTACATTGTAGAGAAATCTAACATTTTTATATATAAGGAAAAATCTCGAGTTGGCTTATTTACATGGAAGAGGCATAGTGTTAGAAAAATTATGAAGCGGTCCTAGAACTCAAATTGTTAAATCGCCATAGCGTGAGGCGTTTGTGCATGCGGCGGCGAGCGTCATTTGTTTTGTTTGCGGCCCGCCATGCGGTGCGGGTGAATGATGCAGGCTCTTGTTCACCGGATAAGGCGGATGTGGTCGCCCTTGAAATCCTCCTGCACTGGAATATGCGACGTCCACGATGCTTTGGAACTCCAAAACTCTTGAATCTCGTCCTGGGGCTGCTATAACTCGTTCTTGATCTCTCAGCTCTCCTCTACCTCTAACAGCCCTTCCATCGGCTTAAGTATTCTCGCCAAGACTTGACTCCTCAACGCTCGACAGTCCGTCCGACAAGGATCTGAAAATTTGTTGTCATCGTCACACGATAATAGCGTTGTCGTTTCATTTCAAAGGTCATGGGTACAAAACTTAGTAACAACGATTAGTTTTTTTGTTAGACTTTTCCTTAAGGAGCCCAAATAATTAACAAAATCAATATCGTCAGTTGGCATCAATCCATCACTAAATGTAAAAAGAACGTTCATCTATAAGTTCTTTTACACTTAAATAAACACGCATATTTCTTTGAAACCTTCGATATCAAATCTTGATATATTTTGCATGTTGTACCAAATTATATAATTACATATAAGAGTATAATAAATTTTATTGTTTAATTTTATTTCTAGTAGATTATAGTCTTATGCATTCAAACTAAACTTATTATTTTGTTGGAGCCTTAAAGTAAAATTATTAAAGGTCTTTTTATATGTTAAAATTTATTTTTCATATAACTAAAGAGCTCAACTTCGATGACATCTTTATTTAATATGTAATTTTTATCAATTTGAGCAAACAAAAAATATTTTTCATTTCATTGTATACATTTTAATATATATATATATATATATATGGACAAATTAATATTTCTGCCCTTGAACTTTACACCGTTAAAAAAAGTGCCCTGTAACTATTAAATCGATAAAACTAACCTACGAATTGGTTTTTTTTGAATTTTTCTGCCCTCAGCTTGCCACCTCACAAAAAATGCCTCCGTGTCATCCGAGGTGGCTTTTTTGGCACACGCCACATCAATATATTTAAAACAAAAATATATTTTTTGTGCTAGGTGGCTGCCACATGGAATATATTTAAAATAAAAATATATTTATATCCAGAATATATATATATATATATATATATATATTTATGTATTAAAATATATCTAATATATATAAATATATATGAAAAAAGGGAAAATCATAAATATTATTACTGAAAATAAAAAAAAATATATAAATATATATAAAAAAGGCAAAAATCATAAATATTATTTATTATTACTGAAATTTAAAATAAATATAAATATATATAATAAATAATATTTATTATTACTAAAATTAAAAAAATATATATATAAATATATATATAAAAAGGCAAAAATCATAAATATTATTTATTATTACTTAAATTAAAAAACAAATATCAAATATATATAAAAAATGGAAAAATCATATATATTATTTATTATTACCAAAATAAAAAAATAAAAAAATGAACCCCCCACCACCCCCGACAACCCCCCCCCCCCCCAACTCGCGGTTGCAGCGGTGGCGGCGTCAATCGACGTCGCCACCGCTGCAATTGCAGCGGCGGGGTGGGGGTTGGGGGAGCGGCGGGGTTGGTGGGGGGGGGGGGGGGGGTTTGCAGTAATAAAATTAAATATTTTTTTTTATTTCAGTAATAAAATTATTTTTCCTTTTATATATATATTTATATATATTTGATATATATATTTGTTTTAATTTCAGTTGTAAAAATAATATTTATAATTTTTCTGTTTTTTATATATATTTATATATATTTGATATATTTTAATACACAAATATATATTTTTTATATTTTTATATATATTCTGAATATAAATATATTTTTGTCATGAATATATTCCATGTGGCAGCCATGGCGTGTGCCAAAAAAACCACCTCGGATGACACGAATGCATTTTTTGTGAGGTGGCAAGCTGAGGACAGAAAAGTTCAAAAAAAGCCAATTCATAGGTTAGTTTTATCGATTTAATAGTTACATGGCACTTTTTTTAACGGTGTAAAGTTACAGGGCAGAAATATTAATTTGTCCTATATATATATAAAAATTATTTAAGTTAATTGTAATCCGAAGTCAAAATAAATCCTCGCTCCGCCCCTTGGTTCTTCGCATATAAAACGTGTTTGTTTTTTTGTTTGTTGTTAGTGAGACATCATAGAAACTATATTTTCATCTATATGCTCGATAGGTATTGTTTTTCTTATTGTACTAGGCGAAATCATACTATTAATCATATCGTGCCAACATCAAGAGGGGAGCGGCTCGTGCAGTGACAACATATATAAAATCTAACTTCATGGGTACGTGTGTTCATTAGTATTTAATTAAATGCCTGCTGAAAACTTACCACATGTTGGTTGTTGTACATTGATAGCTCTTCACGCATTTAAAATCGTATGATTGCGTTAGTACGCAATCATTTTAAATTAATAGGCAATGATATTAGATTAAAATGAAGCAACAATATTCTCTAACCTGTGCCTAAATATTCCACAGGTGACATTCTTAACTGGTACTTCCAATCATTGAATTGCAGACACAATGCTAAGATTACAGAGAAATAAAATTATATTTTTGGAATTCTGTAGAAGATCTCCCCTTTTCGGGACAACAAATTATATACGATAGAATTATTAAATATATATATATATATATTACACGTACACTCTGTGTTTGGAAACACTCAAACAAGTACGTAGTTTAAATAAAATATTAAACTTACAAGTTACATGTTACAACACGTGTTAAAGTTTAAGTTGATAAAATAGAAAATGAAAAAAAGATTCTTGGTCTCAATATCTTAATGGATAGCAGGCAAAATAATTTTTCAAACACGTCTTGGCTTTTGATGACACGTAGACCAAAGCATAGCTAGCGAGGCCTCGAGCTCGCTGGAGCTCCGATATTTTCCTTTTTCTTTGCAGTAGTCTACAGAGGAAAATAATATTACAATTTAATTCAGAAGGTTATTGGTCCATGTAAAATAAGTCTTCAGTTCTAAATTACTCAAACTCGTGTTCATGTCCTAATATTTTATTTTACTTTAAGAGTAAGCCTTATTCATATGATTTATAAAACAATTTAAGGGTTGAGGTTGTGGACTTGTGGTATGGACAAGCAAAAGTAAAATACATATTTTCACAAGACATCAACTTCAACCAAGACGGACCATCGGTCCAAAATTAACACGTCTTTGATTGGACGCCAAAGTAGAGCAACGCATGTACCCGTCTTGTTCGGAAGAGTGCAACATGAACCCTGTTAACTTTCATATAACGTAAATCCACCAAACTCGTATAGCTAGGTCAAGAGTTTCCAAATGTCCTAGTGAAAAGCCACTGACAAGCGCATAAGGGCTGGTTTTTGAAACAAATTGAAGTCCATATTTCACCACTTAAAAGATCTTGTTAAGTGGTGAGGGAACTTCTCTTTATTAAGCATAATCCATCATAAGAGATATGAAATATTTTCTTAACATGTCCCCTCACGTGAGCCCCGTATTGTCTTCGATGCCATCACATGTGTGGGTCATGACCGCACATATGTGTTGGGTTGATTCTGATACCATTAAGAAATTAAAGCTCATGTCATATTTCTCGCTTAAAAGGGCTTGTTAAGTAGAGAATGAACTTCTATTAACAATAATTCAAGACCATACTCAAGTGATGATGGATATTTCTTAATAGGCATCCTCGCGTGTGGCCCGATATTATCATCTGTGTCATCATGTGGGTAGGTCATGAGCTCAACATATGTATTGGGTAGGCTCTGAGAGGGAGATTAACAATTTTGGTCCCATAACTTGGCCGACCACCTTTTGATGTTGGTACATTAATTTGACAAGTCTCGATTTTGGTCACTCAAGTTGGCATCCCAGTTCATTGGTCCTCTTTGCCAATTGTCTTGTTGGCACCATAGAAATCATATGTGGTTCCCGTTGACCGGCCACTAACCTATTTTGACCATCCTCTTGGCCCCACAAATACACGCGACTTCCATGTGGACGACACATCATTGAAAAACAAAAGCTTTTATCCAAGAAATACCAATTTCTATATTCCATAATTAGAGAAAAAATTATAACTATCTCAAAACATATATGGTTAAAGATAAGTGATTATTTTCTAAATATTTTTTAATATTTTGAGTAACTCACTTATAAATGTTTATATTTATCAATAATAAATTCAAAAACTTAATAATATTAATTTGCCACTAAACTTTAATAAATAAAATCAATCTTGTTCTTCAACCACCCAACTCTCAACCTCCCCCTAATAAATTAAATATTATAATTGTATTCTTAAAGAGTATTTAAATATGAAAGTCTAGGTAGATAAGCAATATTATACAAAAAGGAGGCATGCTAACTTTTAGCAGTTTTTTCATTATTTTCTTGAGAAAATTAACTAGCCATTGTTGATTTTTTTAAAAAAAAAAATACGTGGCGGATGCCATGTGTAAGGGTGGAGTCAGATTTTGGTCAATTGAAAAGATTTTGGAGTGAACAAATGCCACATATGAGTTTCACGGCGAGAAATTAGGCAATCCGATGGACGGGGGACCAAAATTGCGTCAACGTGCCAACTAGAGTGACCAAAATCGAGGCTTGCCAAATTATTGTAATGAAATTGAAAGGTGGCCAAGTTATGGAATGGGACCAAGATTATTAATTTCCCGGCTCTAAGACAATAAAAGAAATTGAAGCATATATTTCTCTACTTATATTAAGAAAATATTCCACACTGTTTGAGGATAGTCTTAGATTATGCTTAATAAAGGGAGGTTCCCCTCCAATTAACAAAACAAAACCTTTTAAAGAGAAATATGTGCTTCAATTTTTTTCATGCTATCAAAGCCAACCTAAGACGCATGTGGGCTTGCGAGTTACACACGTGATGACAAAGATAATAGTGGGTCACACATGAGAGGTCGTGTTGAAAAAATATCCCACATCGCTTTATGGTCTTGAATTAAACTTAATAAAGAGTCATTTCCTCTCCACTTAATAAGACATTTTAAGTGTTGAAATATAAACTTCAATTTCTTTGATCGTGATGTAAAACAAAATATACGAATTAATTTTTAGTATTAATTTGGTAATGGATAAACGACACGCAAGTTAATGTGGTTGATAAAAGTCCGTGCGAAATATTACACTCGCGAGAGATCATCTGCGACAGTATAATTGCTTCCAGTTCTCAAGTTATCGAGAACAATGATGTTGTTGATAGTCCAAAAAAGAGTAAAAGAAGACTCAGTCTATATATTATCTTTAATAGAGGGTTATCATTCAACTTCACTCACTTACCAGCAACAAAATTGTTACCTTATGATAGGTTATTAGACCTTATGGTCAATAGCAAAGATTTGAAAGACGACTAACGTGTCTCTTATTTTAAAGTTATTCCCACCATTTTTGCCTTCGTTACTTCTCAAAAGACTAAATATCAATAATTGTCTAAAGACTAAAGACACTGGCTAACTTGTCAAAGTTTCTCCACTATATCAAAGTGCTTTTACTATTACATGTTTCATATGCCTCTCTTTTAAATTATTAGAGATGCGTTATTTAGGATTTACCGGATTCATGTTAATTTTATGTGATTCTCAAAGTATTGTTTTTCTAATTCACTTATAAAATCTCTTTTTCGCAGAACACTGTCTCATCTTTTTGCACATGTATTTATGTGAAGTAATCACATCAGTGTAATTTGTTGGTATTTTTGTAGTTCGTGAGATAGTCATTCGAACATCTGTATATGTCATATTCATTGGCTCCTCCCAATTATTCAAAAGATTTACGAAATGATTCTAATACTTTGGAGATTTTTTTTGATGGAATAATACTTTGGAGATTGAAATATACGTCAAAACCAAAAAGTTGATCCATGTTTAAATCGTAACAAACTCTGTTCCTGATACATAAGCAGTAACTAACAATTAGCTTAATAAATATGCAACAAACAAATTAGGCCAAAACTTGTTATTATCCAGTACTCTTTGAACTTTCATATAATCTATCACAATTTGGATAAATAAAATACCAACAAGACACATCAACTCGTGCTAATGTGATGCCTACTAGTTTTCTTGGTCGTTGGTGGGACGTCGGTAAGGTATGAATCTGTGATCTTTCGCGGCATTTTTTCTTCTCTTTTTCTCAATAAAAGCCTCAAGTTTACCAGAGTCCTAACAGATAACAAACGAACAGATTGTTCAGCAAAATCAAGATTGCTAGGACCTTAAAAACATAATTGTACGCACTATAAAATTGACTTAAAAGTACAAACATTCAAACTAATGAATGAAATAATTAACATACCTTTAGTTCCTTGAACTTCTCAACAAGCTTTTCCTTTCGAACTTCGGCTGCAAGGAAAGAATTATGTTAGGATATATGGAGTTTGACATTAAATCATTATCTACTATTTTTCGTCTACTTCTTCCTTTACTTCCCTCTTTGTTTGCTCAATGATAACAATTGTTGTATATGTACATGAATTTTCAGAAAATAACTGAGAAGTCCAAGGGGAAAAAAAGAAGCAGCAACATTTAAGGCAGAAATGCAACTCATTCATGACGATCCGAAATTCCTAATACAATAATTTGGAACAACTTTCCAATCTACCTGGGCGAGAAAAAGCCAAAAAACAATGTTATAGTAAGTCTCCTTTTTATCTTTTGGTTTTCTTTTACTGCTTTTTCTTCCTTCACTACCGAAGGAATGACGCAAAATATTTAAAATTAAGTTCTATTCTCCCCTCATAATTTTTTTTCAACCCACAAGTCAACAGAAGACAAGAACCAGTTGAATTTCCTTTTCAGCTCATCAAAATCCAGAAAAACAAGCAAACTAGTTCATGTTTAAGCGTGTGTCAAGGAAGATGGTCATTTTATTAATTATTTTCAGCAAAAAAAAAAGCAGTTAATGAGAGAGAGGGCATCACAATTTTTCAGATAATAGGGCCGTTTCCCTTTCTTTGCCGCTTCCCGCTCTTTCTTCTTGTGTTCGGCCAGAATATCCTTTTCAGTACGCTTCGGGGCAGCAGCCTTCAGTTCTTTATTCTGTAATACATAATACATTAAAAGGGACCTTGAAAACTAGCTACATCTAGCTGGTGCCAAACCTAAAAGATTGATAAAGAAACTTATGCAGCCACGCTCTTTAACTTGAAGAAGCACAACTTACAATTTGAGAAATTCGGTCCTTTAGTTCATCTTTTACTTCAGGGGCACGAGCCTTCTTCAGCTGTTTCCTCAAATCCTACAAATTCCAAAACCATCCGACGGTTTGAGCAAATGATCACATAAGAGATCAATCATAAAACATCATTTCAGAATTGAGCATCACCTCTTTTTCAGCAGGAAGATTATTCTCATAAATAAAGTTATATCTCTTCTTAAACCTACAATACAGAGATTATGTTAAAATAAAACCATGACACTGTAATGTGAGAAAAAATTTAGTCACCAAGCATATTGGGAACCACGGAATGTTGACATTGCACTTAGCAATGTTCATATGCAAAGTTTAGTTCGTCATAAAGCATGTCCTACGTGACCTCGCATGTGATATGGACCACTGTTCATTGGCAGCCACTTCGCCAAAAAATCAAAAACAGGCAACAAACAATATAAACTGACAACTGTGGCATCAAAATAGTACCTTGTTATAGTTACAAGACAAACCATGACACTGCATATGTAAATATAAATCAACACTGACGCAAGCGGACTTAACACCCATAAATTTTACAAACCATGACACAGTTTTATAGGCCTTTCTTACTCTGATATGCCTTTTTCTCCTTTTAAGTTATTTAATCAGACAATATAGTTAAATTTCTACACAAACTTGATAAATAAATAAAGTGGGAAAAGTGGATCATTCATATGTCAGAAGTGCAAAACATGTTTAAATGAAAAAAAACATTTCATTGTTATTCTCACTAGTCTTTGTGCTCCAACCTCAGCATCTCAATTGTGTAAGGATAAACAACAGTAAAATACAAAGAGTTCAATATTTTGGTTGCTGAATAAAGTGAATTTAATTGGGGCTGCTAGCTCAATACCCGCAAAATACTAATGTTATATTATCAACATGTCGTGTAAGTCCTTGCTCCTCTTGCTAAAGAAATATATTTATTCAAATTCAGCAACTACAGACAACCGCTAAAATCAGAACTAGTAAACCAATACGCTCATTGGGTAACTTAAAAGCTTCTCTAGCAAGATGTAGGCAGAAAGAAAGTATATAAGAACCATAATGTACAGTATAAATAAGCACAGCTTTAGTTGCCAAAAAAACTATGTAAAATACCAAATTAAGCAAAACAGAAGCTTACCCATCTACATCGAGTGTGCCACATAACGTTTCAAAACGGGGGTCACGTACCACCTGAACATATGAAGTAAACGGAAACTTAATTATGAACAAACTTGAAACTAGGGGTGCAAGATTATCTGTTTCTAACATGATGATACATAAAGCAAGCGGTAGCTACGAACATATGAAAACCAATGGTTCCTGAAATTTTAATGGTTTTTAGCTTTTTACCCAAATAGTCAAGAAAGGAAGAACTTCCATAGCTATGCCTGCCATGGGATTCTATAAGCGACGCTTCACTCATTCGAGAAACTTGACATCACAGTTATCCAGAAAGCATCTCCAAAATCAAGAGGACCAATGGCAAGGACACAAGAAGCTCGTATTGTAGAGCAGAGGAGAAAAGTTGAACTCAAATAACAATTTCGTAGAACAGGTATAACAGCTTCCCATCCAACTTCCAGAATAATCAAGTAAACGATCACTACATTTTAGTTGATGATACTTAATAACAATTACTCAAACAAAATGCAGGATATGCACTGCCAGTTCCATTATATAATTCTTTAACGGAAACACGCGTGCAAAACTAAACAAGTCCTATCACAAAGATTTTAACACTTGCATAGGGCACACTTGTATAGCAATTATAACAAAGCAGGATTGCTTAAAAGGCTAAAAGGGTATAAGCAAGTAGTCACTCATCCAAAAAAAAAGGTACCTTTTTAGGAACTTGAATGATTTCTCTTAATCTGGGGACAGGTTTCTTGCTAGTCATCTCCATAGGCCTATTCTTATTGGCTCGACTCTTCCCACCCTTATCGGTATAAATGCGCTTTCGGTGAACCATATCCGACCCATCGGACCTAGCTCTCTGTAGCTCTTCGAATGTCACCTCCGCAAGCTCCTTCTCTATCTCCCCCTCCCCCTCCTATCAACAACATATAACAAGAAATTAATAACAACAAATTAATTGTGCTTACATGATAATAATCTCTACTACTACTTACATCTTGGGAAGAAATAGATTCATCATCATCATCATCGTCAAATCTGATTTTACTTGAAGTTGCCACAACGGAGGGGGAGGGTTCAATTCCCTTCATTTGATTGAAAAACACCTGCACTCAAAACCACAGCTAGGTTACTGAATAATATATAATAGGACTTCAATACTGACCTAAGAAAGCAGCATGCATAATAAGCTAAAAAGATTCAGGCCCAATATCCAGTTAGGTTCTACAGAATCAAAGGGTAATTAATTTTCTTGTAATCATAAATGGGCTGGGCTGTTAATACTGGTATTAGTTAGGGCTGTTTGGGCCGGGTCGGGACTTTGGAGTCCGACCCGACCCGCCGGGTTTTTCCAGAACCGGGAAAAACCCGGCTCGGGAAAAACCCGACCAGACCGGGAAATTAATCCCGATCTACCTCCCGCGGGATCCCGGCGCCCAGTTTCCCTTTTATTATTTTTTTTTCCTTAATCTGCTACTTTGAATTAGGGCTGTTAGTTTTTTTACACAAAACACACAAACATTATTACACACACACAAGCCGCTACACACACAAACACACACACATCACACACACACGCCGCCTACCCACCACCGCAAACCCATCGCGGCGCCGCCTACCCACCTCCACGAGCCAAGACGCCTCTTCGCTGCCTAACGTAACCTCCACCGCCCCACGCCGCCGCCGAGCCTCCTCCTCACCACCAACAAAATTAGAGGTAATTTTTAAAAACTCTTTTTTTTTGTAAACCTTTAAATTATTGTTTGATTACATGACTTTGAATTATAGTTTGCTTATGTTGCTTATTATTGATTTACATATGAAAAATTAGGGTTTATGAGTTTGCAATTAGAGTTTATTAATTGGGGGTTTTGTGCAATTAGGGATTGATTTCGAAAATTGTTATTGATTTTGCAATTAGGGGTATTGATATTGGATATTGGATTGATATTGATATTGGATTGATATTGATATTGCAATTAGGGATATTGTTATTGGAATTGATTTCGAAAATTGATATTGATATTGGATTGATATTGATATTGATATTGGATTGATATTGATATTGATATTGCAATTAGGGATATTGATATTGTTATATTGTCGTTTGGTGTTGAATTGATCGTTGAGGCTTTCGTATTGATATAGATAATCAATTCCTTGGTATTGAATATTTTTATTTTGGTTGTTTAGATGGTAGCAACTAACAAGAAAAATAAGTCCTCCGCCGGAGATCCAGCAAGTACTGCAATTAGAGTTTCTCCTCGTAAACGGGCCTCTACTTCCACGGCGACACCGACTATATCTAAGGCGGTCAAAGGTTCCAATAAATCCAAGGCACCATCTACTTCCCGTGGTGCCCAGCGAAAGTCTTCTCGTCCTCCCAAAGGCCAAACTCGAGAACTCTCGATTCAAGAGGCTACAGAAGCAATGAGAGATGATGCGCCGTATAATAGTGCAGAATCAGATGAAGATGATGTGACACTAGAGACTGCACAATCGCCACATGAAGATGTTATCGAAGAGGAGACAGAAAAACATGAAGATGTCGTTGAAGAAGAATGGGGAGGTGCTGGGGGGAAATTTAACATGGCAAAGGTACACAAGACTTGCATTACCTACGGTAGTAGACCTAACGAACATGGAAATGTGGTATGGGGAAAAATAAAACATACACTAACGTCACCATGGTGGAGGGAATTTCAACCGTACGAGGATATACATAAACACATTGTTATGGGTCGATGCCTTCATTGCGGAAAATGCATAATGGCCGATAGTAATGGACATGGCACTAAAGGATTGAGAAGTCACACCGAGAGGTGTAAAGTGTTAAAACAAATTATGGCGAAGGGGGGAAGACAACAAAAACTTAAAGTGGAGCCTAATGGTTCAATTAGTAATTGGGAGTTTAATCAAGAGTGGGTGCTCGAGGGCGTGATTTTGTACTTGATTAAGAACGAGATGCCGTTCATAACGGTGGAGAAGGAATCATTTGTTGAAATGATGTATCGAGCTCAACCAAATTTGAAACTACCTTGTCGGCAATCCATACGCCAAGCTTGTTATGAGTTGTACCTAAAGGAGAGGGAGACGTTGATTCGGTTTATAAAGGATAATGCACAAAGGTACACTATAAGTCTCTAATCATCTTTAAGTTTTCTATTGTTTTTTTCTTTTAACTTTTCAATTGTTGACATTAATGATTAATGCTTATTAATGCATAGGGTTTGTCTGACCACCGACACTTGGACATCCATCACGAGAGACAACTACATGTGTGTCACAGTCCACTTCATTGATAATATGTGGAATTTAAAGAAGAAAATCATAAGCTTTAGCTTGACATCCGGTCATACGGGAGCGGCAATAGCAAATGATATCAATGCGGTGTTGGGTGATTACGAGATTGACCGTGTTTTCACAATCACTGTTGATAATGCTTCGTCCAATGACACGGCTATTAATGATTTGGTGAAATGGTGGGTGGAGAAAGGCGACATATCGGCAACAAATGGGGCTCTTGTGCAAATTAGGTGCATTGCTCACATTCTTAACCTCGTGGTTCAAGATGGCTTGAAATGCAATGGCGGTGACAACTCGGTAGACGGTATTAGAGATTGCATGAGGTACATTAAGGCTTCTCCGAGTCGTTATACATTGTTCAAAAAGTGTGTGACGGCCGCAAAAATAGAATGTGGCAAAATGCTATGCTTAGACGTCTCAATACGTTGGAACTCCACTTACACAATGCTTAGTGCCGCTTATGATTTGAGGATGGCTTTCGTTGTATACAAGCAAAAAGATGCTACCTATGCCACTGAGTTACGGGATCGTATACCAACCGATGATGATTGGGATAGAGCGAAGATGTTTATCGACTTTTTGGAGCCTTTCAAGAAGTTAACAGAGGTTGTTTCGGGCACAACTTATGTGACATCGCATATGGTACTTACCCAACTTTGCATTATCGACGATCGATTGACTGTGTGGATGAGACGACCGACAATAGATCCTAGGACGGGGAAAAAGGATGGTTTGAAAGCAATGGCTATGGTTATGAAAGAAAAATACGACAAGTATTGGGGTGTTAATGGGAAGATGAATCGCTTGTTGTATTATGCCGCCATGGTAGATCCCCGCCTCAAGCTTAGCTATGTTGAGAAAATGTTTGACAAAGAACCTACCTTGGTTGCGTCAGTTAAACACGGGTTCCGTCGATTATTTGAAGAGTATAAGGCCATGCTCGAAGCAAATGCACCAACAATTCCCACTCCTCCAACTTCATTTTCTACTTTTGCGAGTACGGCTCCTTGGATCGAAGAGGACCTATTGCTTACGAGGCACGAACAATGGGCAAGGTACACTCTAGAAGTCTTTTAAGTTTTCTATGTATATTGAAAAATTCTCTATTTGTGTTATTAACAATCATTTATGAATTTCGTAGGGAAGATAATAACGAGGAGGAAGCAACACAATGCGAGATGGATTTATACTTTGGGGATAGGCGTGAAAAGGGTCAAATAGATTTCAATATCCTCGATTGGTGGAAGGTCAATGGCTATCGATATCCTATTATTGCCAAGATGGCTCGCGATTTATTGGCTATTCCAATCTCGACGGTTGCATCTGAATCGGCTTTTAGTACCGGGGGTCGTGTGCTTGACAAATTTAGGAGTTCATTGACTCCGAGAATAGTTCAAGCACTTATATGC
Source organism: Linaria vulgaris (assembly GCA_948329865.1). Lineage (NCBI taxonomy): Eukaryota > Viridiplantae > Streptophyta > Magnoliopsida > Lamiales > Plantaginaceae > Linaria > Linaria vulgaris. The sequence goes on from OX415253.1 coordinate 71,238,271, forward strand.
TCTCAAGATTGGCTACGCAAGGATAATACACCAATTCAAATCGAGGAGTGCTTGGAGGATTTGGAGAAACGCGAAGCAGAATTTGCGGCAATGGGAAAGGATGCATCCTTTTTGAATGGATTTGAATGAGACTGCTAGTTTGTTTAAATTTTATGTTTATGATGGATTGTATTGTGGATTTGAATGTTCTTGTTGGTGATCGGATAAAACTCCTCATTTATGCCTCTTTTTTGTTGAATTGATGAGTTCTTTTTTTCTTTTTTGTTGGATTTTGTTGAGATGATTGGATTGGAGTATGAAAAAAAAAAAAAAGGCGGGACTACCACCACCACTCACGGCGCCGCCCCACCACCAATCATTCACGCCCCACCACCACGCACGCATCCAACAATACCACTCACCCACGGATCCACCACCTCCACTCACGGCGCCGACCCACCACCAATCATTCACGCACCACCACCCCACGCACGGATCTACCACCACCGCACCACCTCTTCGGCTTCTCCACACGCGCCTCCACCGTCAACAACCACAAATCCACATTTTCCGAATTGGACCTTTGCAATTAGAGCTCGGTTTTGTGGAGACAACTATGGAGATCGGGATTCCCAAAGGAATTCCCATCCCGCCGGGACTCCCGGTCGCCGGGACTTTCGTTCCCGGCAGGAGGAAACGGGATCTGCTTGGCAGATCCCGTCCCAGGTGGATCCCGGGGGTCGGGGTCCCGATCCCGCGGGATCCCGACCCATAACACCCCTAAGTTACAGTAATAGCCTTTAAAAAGAGTTTGCAAACATGGTACAAATCTAATTATTATGAAATATAATAGAGGATAATGTTGGTGTTTTTTTTTTATGATGTGGAAATCCATAGCCATCACCGTTTGGGCGCGCTTTTGTGGGTCGACGCAATAGCCGGCAAAGCCCAACAACGGGACAACCCACACTAGCAACCATGTGTGACAGACACAAACCAAGAAGAAATATAATCAAGTCACTCTTTGTGGGATTCGAACACGAAAACAAGGAGAGAAAGTTCCTACTCATTAACAAACAACTCACATTAAGGAAGCATGGTTTAGGACACGTTGAGACATCAAATTTTGGAGTGAAATTAAATAGTTGATTTATAAATTAAGCTTTATACTTAAATTAAATCATGAACTTTTAATTATTAAATTTATATTAACTCCACCTTTAATTATATCACACTTGCTACCAACAATATTGATTAATTGAGTGTGTATACATATAAAAATTGGGCAAGCTATGCTTGAGTGGGTCAAAATCCAACTTATTATAAGCTTAAGAAATATTTTAAGTAAAACAAATTTATTATAATTCATCTGTCCTACTATTCTTAAGACACCAATAAGAAATCCCATACTCGTGAACTAACAAAAACCAACCGCAGTCCTCTCCTATTTTGATTGTTTTTATTTCACAATTTGTATTGATAATGATTCCTTCCCCCATTTATAAAATTATATTGCAACCAAAAAGAAAAAAAAATCAAAGTTTCACCTTAATTAGACTTCTGTGTCAGTACTCAGTATCCGCAATAACATGATAAATTAGAGATAGTACTAGAATTGCGGAATAAGGGAAGAGTAGTTCACTTTTTGAGAGAGAAGATTACTATTTTTTCCTAGAGTTAATTTGCGTGACTACTAAATTACAAGTATAGAGTAAGAATCTTGAACTACTAAGTAAGAATAAATTACTACCATCGTGATTGAATGCTTATAACTCATTTCATTCTTCAGTCATTCTTCAGTAAGCATGCGCAAAGACTTACTTTCTTTGACGTAGATGTAAATTATTAACAGTTCACACGGGTATTAGCTGCAGCTCACAGAAGTCCAATACAGAGTAGGCTAATCCACTGCTTTTTAATCTAGCTAGCACTGCCTCCCCCCGTGCAACGCGCGACTTATTGCTAGCTTATAGCAACTAAATCAACTAAGGCATTTATACTTACCTTATTACTTTTTTTTTTGAATCACTTACCTTATTACTTAACAAGCATGAAAAATTGTTACAAATTGTTCATTAACAGCTGTGAAGTTTGTAAGAAGTCACATGAGAAGCATCACAATCATGTGAACAACAGCAAGACAATCCAACTTCATTCAGCTTGTAAGAAGACACATGATAAGCAACATGAACGACAACATTCAGTGGAAATGGACAGCAAAGCAGATGAACTTTAGTTTCAGCTTTTAGATTAGTTTATGAAGTAGAAAATTGTTGGCAGATCGCACTGTTATGGCTAGCTGTTGTTCTTAGGAAAAGGAATCTGAAATGTTCTTTGTTGTATGTATAAATATAGGATCATGTAATGCAATTCATATACAAGAAAACATTCTTCTTTTCTACAACTGAAAGCATCAATCTTTCTGTCATTTTATTCTTTCTTTCACGGTTACATTGCTTCAATTCTTTAATGAATCTAAGTATATCATTTGAAATGGTATCAGAGCAGTGATTCAATCATTAGCTCATGTATTGATCCAAATACACTTCCGCTACCACTTATTTTTCTCACACCTACTGCATGTTGAAATCCATGACAAATCCAACAGATTCATCTACACTTTCTGCACCTGTGGTGGAGAAACAAAACACTGTAACACAAGATGATCATTTTGATCCATTGTTTGTGCATCATGCTGAAAACACAGCAAATTCTCTGGTGAATCAGAAGCTCATAATACAAAATTATCATCGCTGGAACCGTGCCATGTATGTGGCTCTACTTGCAAAGAACAAAATTGGATTCATTGATGGTACCTATCCAGAACCAGCAACTACTGATCAATCTTATACAAAGTGGATGCGTTGCAACTACACTGTCCTATGATGGATTTCTTATGAGTTAGGAGATCCAACTATGTTCTCTGACTCTGTATTTCAGGTATGGAAAGATATAAAGAGAAGATCTTCCAGATCTAGTAATAATCATATATATATATGCTTGAACAACAACTTGCTAACACCAAACAAGAAGGAGCTGCACTTTCTTTATATTTTTCTAAGTTAAAATCAATTTGGGATGAGATAAATCAGTATGAAGTTCCATGTGTTTGTACCAACTCTGAGTGTGGTGCAATGACTACCTTAATAAAAAAATAATGAGCATAAGAAAGTGATGAAATTCTTGATGGGGTTAGATGATTCTTTCTCTTTAGTCTGAAATCAAATACTGTTGAGGGATCCTCTTCCCTTGTTATATGATGTTTTTGGTTTGGTGCTGTAAGAAGAGTCAAATAGAGAGCTATCAAACTTTCACCACTCACCTATTGACACAACTGCCATGACAGTTAAAACACAAAACACATCAGAACAAATCACAAGCTACTGTGATGGTTGGAAACTTTCAAAAGCAACAAAAGCCATGGAACAAAGTCAATACTGGTAAGAACAGGCCACCTTGTATCAAATGTGGAAAAACAAACCACACAATTGATAACTGCTATGAAGTGTATGGATATCCTCCAAGCCACAAATACTCTAAGTTCAAACCTGCTACTACTCAAGGTGCCAGACAATTTACTGGTAATGTGAATCAATTAACTCAAGTTGGTTCAAGTTCAGGACATGGTTCTGCTCCTATATCACAGGAACAGTTGCAACATTTGTGTAGTCTTTTTCAAGGTAACACAAGCTTAGTCAATCAGGTTAACACTCAACCACCAAACAATTTGGTAACAGAACACTCAGGTAAAACAGTAAAATCTATTTACCTTTCTACTGTTTTAGCAAATTTTGAGCCACTCTCATTGAATCATTTTCTCAATTCTTCCAATTGGATTATGGATTCAGGAGCTTCAGATCACATAGTTTGTGATCCAAAGCTACTTGATTCATATATCATAACACATGATTCATATGTCAAATTGCCAAATAACAAAACTGCTTTAGTTACTATGATAGGGACTGTGAAGTATAACAAAGATTTAGTTCTTACACATGTTCTTTGTGTACCATATTTTTCTTTCAACCTCACGTCTGTTAGCAAAATTATCAAACAAAATCAATACCCACTCATTTTCTGGTCTAATCTATGTGTCATACAGGACATCAAGAGCTGGAGAATGATTGGGATGGCTGAGGAAGTACATGGTTTGTACTATATGAAAGGAGATGAAGGACCTTATATCCTAAATAGTCATTTAGGTACAACTCATGTTAATTCTCCTGTTTCCTCTTCTGCCTTGTGGCACAATAGACTAGGACATCCATCTAATACTAGATTATCTTTGCTTCATTCCACAAATGAGAAGCTTCCATTGAAGTTTGATAAAATAGTCTGTGATACATGTCATCTGTCAAAATAAACCAGAGTGCCTTTTTTTTTTTAAAATCATCATAAGAGTGACTTCATTTTTGATTTGATTCATGTTGATATCTGGGGAACATACAATGTTGCATCATTAAATGGATCACACTACTTTCTCACTATAGTAGATGATCATAGTAGATTCACATGGACATTTCTCATGAAAAACAAAGGAGAAACCAGACATATACTACACAATTTCTACAGATACATTGACACTCAATTTGACAAACAAATCAAAACCATCAGATCATATCAAGGTCAGGAATTCAATATGCATGAATTCTATAACACAAAAAGGCATTATACACCAGCAAACTTGTACCTACACACCTCAACAGAACTCAGTAGCAGAAAGAAAGCACAAACATTTGCTAAATGTTGCAAGGTCACTGCACATACGAGCTAACTTACCTCTATCATTCTGGGGAGATTGTGTTATTACAACTGCTTATCTGATAAACAGAACACCTACACCATTGTTAAATAACCTTACACCATTCTATCATCTACACTCAAAACACCCTCAATATCAACACTTAAGAACTTTTGAATGCATGTGTTATGCAACTGCTCTGCCAAAACCACATAACAAAATGCATATTCATAGGATACCCAACGCATATCAAAGGATATAAGTTGTATAATTTACAAACTAAACATGTTTTCATATCAAGAGATGTCATCTTTTACGAGGAAATCTTCCCATACTCTTCAATCCCTCAAACTACTTCCACTGACATTGATTACATTTTTCCTAACCCATATTTTCTTGATTCTAATCCATCTTATGATGTTCCTACTATAAATATTCCTCACAATCATGAACCTCATGATCATACTCCTCCTCCACATGACACATCACCTATTACTGATACTCACTCACCTTCCTCTCCAGAAGTTAACTTACCAAACATATCTGATCATGTTTCTTCTCCTACTCCCGACATTACTGAGCCTAGATGATCTACAAGGGTTAGACAAGTACCTATACATCTCCAAGATTATCAGTGCAAGCAAGTTACATCTCTCAGCCACAACAATCAATCTCAAGTTCTTGCTAAAACCTCAGGTACTGCTCATCCTTTACAGTTTTGTCTTCATCATTGCTCTCCTTTTCATCTCAAATTTATATTATCTGTTTCCTCACACACTGAACCTACTTCATATGAGCAAGCTAAGCTTGATCCTTTGTAGAGAGAAGCCACGAATGCTGAACTTCATGCCTTGAATGAGAATAACACTTGGTCTTTGGTTCCATTACCTCCTGGAAAAACAACAATTGGCTCTAAATGGGTATATAAAATCAAATATACTTCTACTGGTGAGATTGAAAGACTCAAGGCTAGATTAGTAGCCAAAGTTTATAATCAAAATGAAGGCTGGGATTTCTTTGAGACTTTCTCTCCATTAGCAAAGATTACCACTGTTAGATGTCTCCTAGCTCATGCAGCAGCTCACAACTGGCATCTTTCACAACTTGATGTGAATAATGCTTTTTTCTATGGAGATTTACAGGAAGATGTTTATATGGAGCCACCTCCTGGGCTTGCTACTGAGGGGGATAAGGTTTATTGTCACTTGCACAAGTTTGTTTATGGACTCAAGCAAGCATCCAAACAATGGAATCACAAATTAACTTATGCGATCATAGCTCAAGGATTCATTCAGTCACATGTTGACCACTCTTTGTTTCTTGAACATTCTAATGGCAACACTACTGCAATCCTAGTGTATGTAGATGACATTATAATTGGTGGAAACAACAAAGAAGAAATGGACAGACTAAAAGAATATTTGCTGATTCACTTCAAATTAAAAGATTTGGGAGTACTGAAATATTTCTTAGGACTTGAAGTTGCAAGAAACAAGAGAGGGATATATGTGAATCAAAGGAAGTATGCTTTGGAAATAATAGAAGATTGTGGACTTCTTGGAACAAAACCAGCAACCACTCCAATAGAACCGAATGTAAAAATATCTTAATCAGGAGGAGATTACATTGATCCTACAAAATTCAGAAGGTTGATTGACATATTACTATATTTGGCTGTAACTAGACCAGACATATCATATGCTGTTCAAACTCTCAGTTAGCATATGGCAGATCCTAAAGATCAACACATGGAGGGAGCACTGAGAGTGGTGAAATATTTGAAGAAAGCACCAGGGCTAGGTTTATTTTTTCCAAGTGATAACAAAATACATATCAGAGCATACTGTGATGCTCATAGGGGATCATGTATTGACACCAAAAGATCTATCACATGATATTGTGTGTTCTTAGGTGACGCCTTAGTGTCTTTGGAAGTGCAAGAAGCAACAAACAGTCTCAAGACCCTCAACTGAAGCTGAATATAGAGCTTTGGCATCACCTGTATGTGAGATAGTATGGTTAATACAATTGATGAGTGATCTTGGAGATAAGCATGAGCAACCAGGACTGATATATTGTGACAATCAAGCTGCAATACATATTGCAACCAATCTAGTGTTTCTTGAAAGGACCAAACATATATAAATTGATTGCCATGTTACTAGAAATAAGTTGCAACAGGGAATAATTAAGCTCTTTCATGTATCCACTGACAATCAATTAGCAGATGCTCTTACAAAATGATTAAATACTAAGAGGTTTGAAATGCTGATCAACGAGATGAGAATGTATGATATACATTCTCACCTTGAGGGGGAGTGTAAGAAGTCACATGAGAAGCATCACAATCATGTGAACAACAACAAGACAATACAACTTCATTCAGCTTGTAAGAAGCCACATGAGAAGCAACATGAACGACAACATTCAGTGGAAATGGACAACAAAGCAGATGAACTTTAGTTTCACCTTTTAGATTAGTTTATGAAGTAGAATATTGTCGGCAGATTGCACTGTTATGGCTAGCTGTTGTTCTTAGGAAAATGAATCTTAAATGTTCTCTGTTGTGTGTATAAATATAAGATCATGTAATGCAATTCATATACAAGAAAACATTCTTCTTTTCTACAACTGAAAGCATCAATCTTTCTGTCATTTTATTCTTTCTTTCACTGTTACATTGCTTCAATTCTATAATGAATCTAAGTATATCATTTGAAAAAGTTGTACAAAGAGACTACTTCCCTAACTCCTCGTTTCTTTACGCTAAACGTAACTCACCAACTAGGAGTCATACACATGGAGATGTATCTGGAAACTTGGGACATTCTTAGAGCTGGTAAGAGGTGTACCATTGGCAAATGAGCTACGATTAGAATATTGGAAGACAAATGGCTAATGTATGTGAGCTCAAACATTCAGGAATTATGACCCCAGGTAATGCATTTGTATTTAATGCTAAAGTCTAGTCACATATCAATCAAGCCACATGCCAGCCAATGGACGTACGACGTCATTGGAGGATTAATTACTGTAACAGTAAGATAAGAAGGCGGTCGTTTCAATCCCATTAGGTGATGCTAGGAATGGAGGACATATTAGTTTGGCACTTTAGCTCTAATGACATATTCTTTGTAAAAAATGCGTATAAACTAATTTGAGCTCGGGGTTTAGACAATAGTAAAGAATAAGGTGAATGCAGTACCACTGCTGCCAAGTCTTGGTCTTTATTTGGGATCTTAGGGTGTTTAACAAGGTGAAACTGTTTATATGGAGAGCATACCGTGATATTTTCCATCTAAAACAAACTTATACAAAAAAGGCTTGAGTCTTGGGCGAGGTGTGTGATTTGTGTGTAATTGGAATATAATCAATTGTCATTTTACTCCTCAAACATGGGTTGTGTCTAATACCAACAGTTCCTTGTTGCTCACAAAAAGATAGTATCCATAGTGGGCGTGTAATGTAATCAATAACTTATTTACCAAAGAAGTAGGGAGATTTGTCTACATTTGCTGAAATCTCTAGTCGAATAAGAAGAACTCATTCACAAAAGCTCTATGACATTCTATATGCACCAGATTTAATACTGTGTATCTGATGTCACAAAAGAGTGAACACGCTTGATAAGCATCTTATATGATCATTATGCCAAAATCCACTTTGATGGTGCCATTTTTGCCGAGGATGGTGGGCTTCGGCTCGAAACAGTAAGGGTCGATGGTTAGCATGGAAGAAGCGAAGATCGATGGGATCATGTTTTGGTAAGTAGTGGAAACTCTTGCGGTAAAAGTTTCATCAGATATGGCCGTCGAATTCGAAAGGCCTCATCACGTGACATTTGAAGGAAATTTCTCTAAAGTTATTGTGGCTCTTGGGATGTGCAAGTGCTTTCCGACAATATTAATATCATAAAGGACGTTCGTCGTACAATTGGAGGTATTCTTGGTTGATTTCAGTTGGACTAAATTTGAAGGCGATGACGAGGCTCACCAACTTGCAAGAACTTATGAGGAGGATCGTTGTTGGACTACCTATACCGATGTTCCTTTATACTTTATGTGGTGTTTGTCATGTTTTCTTGTTGGTTCTTTTTCAGTCGCACGCTTCAGTTGTATCACCATGGTGTGAATTCTCGTTTCTGATGATATATACAACCGGTGTTAAGGGCGGAGCTACGAGGGGTGCATGTGGGTGCTGTTGCACCCCCATCCTCCACTGAATGGTTAGAAAATATATAATTATGTAGTAAATATTTTCCAATTATATAGAAGTTTTGATGATTCTGCACCCCCTTATTGGTCCACCGCTTCAAGGTTAACACCCCAGAAGTTATTTTATGTATATATCAAGCTTCTTGTTGGCCACGCATTGATATGCATCAGTATAAGATATATATATATATATATATATATATATATATATATATATATTGTAAGCCACTTAATTCTTAGTCATATAATTTGGAAACTGCAGGCTCAATCTTACAACTATTTTTGGTTCTTTCATTTTCCAGTACCTAATTGCCAATTCAAATTCTTTCTTTGTGACATATCATACCATCAATTTATTTTTTACTCTTATCTAATAAATATCACAGAACATATCAATGAAAAACAATATTGTGTATTTTATGTTAATAGAATACTTTCAAACTGTATAAAGTCCTGCATTATTAATTCAAATGTTTATAATTTTTCTAAAAGATTTAGTGTAAAAAAATTAAAATTTTTACAAGTTATTAGTGATACTCATATATATAGAAATAAATTAAGAATGATTTATATAAGTCAAACACAAAGTATGTGGCATGAAATAAAATTAAGCAGGTATATATTAGCAAACAAAACATTATGCAATATATGTGATGGGCAAAGAAGAAGCAAGATACTTATTTTACTTGAATAGGAAAAGAAATCACTAAAAAATCCATTGCTACTTTACATATTCACAAATAGAGCCTATAACCTATAAACATTTAAAAATATTAAAGAGGAAAGTAGCAATTATTGACAATAATAAACCTTGGTAGTCATAGTAGTGCAAATAACTTTTGGAGAAAATACAGACAAAAACTCTAAGATTGAAGCCCATGTGCATGTGATTAAAAAAAGGAGAGTTTTTGCTCTCTATTTTTTTGTTTTATTTAAAACCATTTGGGAGAATTTTACTTTTCCTTTAAATTACATTTTTAGGTTGAACTTAAAATTTTCTATGATTCTTACTTTTATCGAGAAAAAAAATCCGTCCCCCCTAACTTATATTTCTGGCTTCGCCCCTGCTGGTGTTACGCTAAAAATAACAATAATAATAAACTGAAGTTTTACTGAATTTTTGTCGTGGATAGTTCATTGTACTTATTCTCGTAGCACTGTGATATCATTGCAATGCGCAAGAAACCCATTGTCTATCAAAAAGATGTTTGGGATTATATTCATTGGTCATTGGTCATTACTCATTATGTTCCGATCCTCCAAAATAGTTCCTTCGTGATGGAAGGGCGTAAGAGAACTAAATCATAGAAACATGGACAATATAAGAAACATATAGTACGTCGAACAAAATTCACTTACTAATACAATATACAAAACACATAGTATTAAAGTGAGGACTTAACATGGGTTAGTCATGTCTATACGTTGAATTACAGAAACTATATTACAATTAAAAAAACTTCACCATTAAATGTTACGTACAACGGTATTGGAGAAAATAATCTGATCACTCAATGTTATCGTCGATCATCTAATCAGATCAGTGGGCACCTCGTAACGGCACAACGGGCAATAGTGACTAGTCCTCAGCCACTTCTCAATGCATTCGCCATGGAACGCATGCGAGCACGGCATACACGCCACCTCACAACCACTGCCACAAAACTCTTCCAAACAAATCGAACAACTCTCATCATTAGCCGTCTCATCGTCAGTTATGTCGATGCTCTTCAACGACTTGATCAATGAATCTGCTGCTGCCGGAACCATACCAGAACTCTCGGACGGAAAAGAATTGAGCATGTAACTCCTGGGGACAGTGTAATGCCTTTCCGTGAAATATTCTATAGACAACTCCAGAACATAGTTTGCCTCTGACTCAACGAGTTCCCGAGACTTATGTAGTGCTTTGCTGATCAGGCGGTTGAGCGAAAACTCCGATAGAGGCCAGTCCTCGAGTTGTTGTTTGATAGCTTGATGGATATTATTCTGATCAGAAAGCATTAGTAGGTGGCGATTGGCTTCAATATTGTTTTCTAGTAAGGGCTCTTCGTTTGCCCATAACTCTTCCAAAATTGGGTCTTCGATTGATTTGGCCCACCAGTAAATTGTTGTACGAAGTGAGAATCGCAAGTTGATGTACTTTAATTCATCAGGGCTGCAGGTTAACTCACCAAGTTTACTGATCATCGTTCGACCATATGTTTTTCGGCACAACTCTTCATGACCTTCTCTAGTTGCTTCCATGTTAAAGATATTGGGGTTCAAGAAAACGCTAGACAGTATGTATGATCAATGGAGATTGTATGACTCGATTGTAGTATTTGCCTGAATATTTTACTTTGATGATGAGATGTGAATAAATTTATAATATTTATAGGTTGGGTGATGGACGTGTTATACATATACTCTAGTAGGATTAGGATTCTTCAATTTAGGAAACAAAATCTCTTCTTCACTGGATTTGGTAATATTTCAAATATATTTGATAAGGCCGGAATTTTGTTTAGTTTGTACTTTCTTATCTATTTTTTTTTTATTCCTTAATACGTGTGAAGGTTATGTAATGCCCTCAGGTAAATATCTAGGAATCTTATTCCCACACAACATAGGCAGAGTTAATATGCGCGTAAATACTAATTAAATACACATACGCGGACACGCTCTATTTAATTTCCTTAAATAATAAATACCAACACTACCATAGATTTATTTCCTTTGCAATTTCAACATCACTCGTTTTCTTTTTCTCTTTCGAAATCCCGGGAAACCGTCAACATTATTATTGGATACCGTATCCCGCATACCGAGAACACACACAATTAATACCTAAATCCATCTACCGATATCGAATACTCATATTCGATATAGACTCCGATATTCATCAGGTATGGAATTCGACATCGCATCATACATCTGACCCAATACCTGTTCGATATCGTTCTCGAGGTCATCCCGACGTGATCTTCGACGTAATCCCGATCCAACCCTCGACGTACCATCGATACCATCTCCGACATCAGAAAGGCTATCCAATCGAACCTCTACCTCGAGTAACTGGTGTTCCAGACTAAAGTCGTCCTATAACTAGTAATATGAGACATAGCTTGAGATAAATTCGTTGTACCGCACTTGTAACCGACCTTATTCTATATATACGATCTATTGTCAAATTAGATATGCTTAAAATTGATAGCTCCAAGGAAGGGATTGTTCTAGTTTTGATTGGAAAATTGCTTTTGGAAATGAAGCTTAATTTCCTTCTTTACATTTTCAGGGCCTTCAACCCACTGTCCCCCACTTTTAAACCAAATATACTATTATATTTCTTCCTCCAATTCAAATGTGCATGAGAAAAATTTGAGCTCGAGTCTCCCTCCCTAGCCCACTTAATCCTCGCCTTTTGATGAAGTAGACTTTCTTTTGATCTTAATGCTTGCCAAAGATCCCCATAAGCATCGACCCTATTACGAATTCCCTTGTTAGAAAGGCTCCTTGAATCTTCCTTAATGTCAAGAAGATGCATAACCTTCTTTGCCTCTTTGATCCATGAATTGACATCACCAAAAGTGATTTTGTTGGAGTTTAATGCATAGAGAGGAAGAAAACGGCAACATGTGTGCAAAGAAATGGCAATAAATCTTCCATGTGCCCAATAAGGAAAAAGTTGTCTTTTTAATAACCAATCTACACTACAAGAGAAACGACCTTTTCCTAAGGCAAGAAAACCGTCGGAAAAGGCCAATTTCCCGTCGAAAAAGAGCATTTCTGATGGCATTAACCGTCAGAAAAGACCTACGAAAAAAGCCTCGCCGGAAAAGAGCTTTTTGTTCGGCAAAATGCTGTCGGAAAAGCTCTTTGCCGACGGGCTTATACCGTCGGAAAAGAGGTCTTTTCCGATGGTATCAACCCGTCGGAAAAGCCTTTTCCGACGGTATAGTACCGTCGAAAAATGGGCCTTTTTCGACGGTATCAACCCGTCAGAAAATGGGTAAAAAAAAACCAATTATTTTTTATTGTACCGTATTTTTTTTTAAAATACCTATTAAGTTTTTTTAATACGTATTTAATTATTTGAATTTTTTTTTATTAAAATATCATTTCTGATGGTTTAAAACCATTGAAAATAATATTTAAATATTATTTCCGATGACAATATTTTAAATATTATTTTCGACGGCAATATGCCGTCGAAAGTAATATTCATAAAAAAAAAGAAAAAAATGGCACAATTTTTTTGTTTCTTTACATAAAAAACTTTTTTTCTGTTAAATTTTCTCTCAATTTCGTCCGAATTTTCGAAAAAGGCTATAAAAATATTTTTTGTTGCATATTAGTTAATAAAATAAAACCAAATGAATTATTTATTACGAAAAAACATAAATATAAACTAATTTGTAATATATATATATAGATAAATAAAAATGGGTTATTATGAAAGTATCAAAATATATGTGAAATTAAGAATAATAATGTAAGAAAACAAAATATATATGATAAGATAAAAAATATAAAGAAAATATAAGTAAGAAAAAAATTTGAAGAAAGAATTGGGAGAAGAAATGTAGTTAGGAAGATATAATTGAGTGTTTACGTATGAATAAATTTTAGGAGTAAAATTTGAGGGTATTTATAGATTTGGGAGGGAGAATGGTGCCACATTACCGATCCGGGTGAATAACCACCCGTAAATGGTCTTTTCCGATGGCACTATGCCGTCGAAAAAGACCAATTCTGGGCGTTGATTTCGCCCGGATCGGCTATAAATATAGTCCGATATCGGTTTATAATTTCAAATCACAATCTTTTTGTTTCAAAAATTAAGGTTCGTACAATGTTCTTTAATTATGACATTACATAATATTTTTATACATTTATGCTATATGTTAATCTACTTAACTTAAGGTATTTTTGTTTGCAAATTGAAGAATTGCAACGAGCGGGTGTTAGAGATTCTTTCGAGCGTTGTTTGCGGGGTTGTTTTATACAAGAGGTACGTACGCGTTTATATATATACTTACAATCTCTTTTAATTGTAGACTCAAAATGTAACTTTGTCGTATTGATAATGGTAAAAACTATTAATTTTATAGATAATAATTTATCCAAATGAAGATAGAATTTGGATGTACGATCGTTTGGCCGAGAAGGGTCGAGTGAAAGAAAGATTTGCCGTAGGTGTATTCAATTTTTTGCAGTTTGCGTTAGCTCAGGAACGTTATCTAAACGATAGTCGTGTAGAAAATGCACCAATAGAAAATATTTGAAACTTAACGAAGTAGCTGCTCACCTGCATCGATGGAGTTTTGTAGAGGGGTATCGTGTATGGGTGTTTTCCGGGGAAAATTATAACGAGCATAATAGCCTCGTAGGGGCGTCGTCGTCAAGTCACGTAGTTAGAAACGATCCGATAGCTGTTCAAGACGACAATTCTTTTGGAGCTTTAGTTGATGATACTTTCCGATGCCAATTTCAAAATGTCGATTGCGATGAGGAGCCTAACGTCGATGCAAAAGTATTTTTGGAATTGGTGAAATGGTTTGAGATTAAGTTGCACGGCTAGGGAAACAAGTTTGTTTTGGAGTGGGTGTCTGAGTTCTTTACTACCAAGCTAGAGCATAACTCTAGCAGAGTTGGGTGTGCAAAGTATTACAACTTATCACACGTGTGTTTGAGGCCATAAAATAGCCATCGTTTGCCCGTGGATCTGTATGCGGCCGAGAAGTTGATGAAGGGTTTGGGTTAGGATACGAAAAAATCGATATTTGTGATAACAATTGTTTCTTGTTCTACGGGGAATTTGCATCTGCCGATTACATAGCGTGTCCTGAATATGCGGAAGATAGGTATGAAACTGTAGGTAGAAAGAAGCATGTGGCAAAAAAAAATTATGGTACTTCCCGTTGGCCCCACGGCTTAAACGACTCTTCATGACTCCAACAACTGCTGAGCACATGTCGTGAAACTTAAAGTGTAGGTATTCGAATGATGTTATGATTCACCCAGCATCAGGGGAAGCGTGGCGACATTTCGACAGGACACACCCTGAATTCACTGCCGAGCCACGAAACGTTCGTCTAGGTCTTTGAAAAAACATCATGACAAACTTTATATTTAGAATTTAATTTGCAAACAAAGTGGCCAAGATGTTTAGCTTTGTGATCGCATTCCCTTAATTAAAGCGTTGCAAGAATAGGCGTTTTGAGGGTGGGGGAACAATTTTTACTAGTGTGAATGAATGGCTTACTTTTGAGAAAGCCCTTCCCCAAATTTTGTGAGATATGCCTCAATAATCTATGCATCAACCAAGTCAACCTTTGTAGAAGATTGTAAGGTCACATCAAAAACTAGGTGAGATAGGGAATGAGTAGTTCTAGCAATTTTGATGCCTTTAAAACTATCTTTTATCTCCTCGAAATAAAGCCTCCTAGAAAGTAGTTCAACACAAAAAGAGGAATAGGTAGGGTGGGGTTCTCACTGTCTAAGCCCACTGGTAGGTTTAAAGAAACTTCTAACCGTGCCGTTAATAAGTAAAGAATAGCTACAAGTAGATATGCACTTATAAATTCATTTTACAATGACCTCATTGAATCCGATGATATATAAGATTTGTATAATAATCCCATTCATTGTGATCATATACTTTAGCTAAATCCTTTTTAAGGCCATGACACTTTTTTTTTTCATTTTTCCCTCTTTTAGCATAATGTAGTTCATCAGTTCATGAGAAACGAGTGAGTTATCACATATATTCTTTGAATGAATGCTAATTGACTTGATGAGAGCACTTGATCTGAAGAATTTAATGACACTTTAACATTATGACCAACAAAAAATCAGAGATTTTTTAAGAACCCTGGAGGAAATCCACTTGACCATGGGCTTTTATCTGAATTCTTGTCAAAGATCACCTTTTTGATTTCTGGGCTAGGCGGGGTGCACTATTGATAATTGTCCTACAATGACTTTGGGGAAACATGTAATCCAATTTTGTCAAGGAAATGATAGTTATCAACCACTCCAAATCAGATGTCAAGTAGCTCAATAAAGAAAACCAAGAAGCAATGACCAATCCACCATCTTATGAATTGTGCATCATCGTGACATTTCATAAAATCAACGACATTTATCCCCATCTTAGTTAAGCATTGTTTTCTTTCATGTTTACTGATTACTTTATCTCTTCGTTAGCTTACCAATGTAGTTTTTTTTTCCTCTCCAAAAAATATAATACTTTAATTTATTTATAAAAAAAAATGATTGCTGAACAACCCTAATTTTTCATAATCTATAAGATCACTAATTCACCAGTAAAATAAAATAATTAATGAGCTTAAAATCTGTTTCAAAATCCCAATCATCTAAAAGTTTCTTAAATCAGGCCTGGGCTTCGATGCACTTTTATCATGAAGCCCAATTAAGCCCAACATCAACAATAATTCTACTTGGTTCCTTTCCGGCCAATACGACGCCGTTGCGGTCCGTACTCCCACCTCCACTGTAATGAACGGAAACGCTGACCTCAACAGAATCCTGCTGACGTCACTGTCAGCGATGGCAGCTGAAACGACGACGTTCCCGATCGACTTGATCAAAACTCGCCTCCAGAGTCTAACCGGGTTGACCGCCGAACTTCCGCTTACAGAATCGCCTTTCAAATCGCCCGAAACGACGGCGTTTGGGGCATGTATAAAGGCCTATCGCCTGCCGTAATGAGACACATGTTCTACACTCCGATCCGAATCGTCGGGTACGAACATTTGCGCGGCGCTTTTGCGACGTCATCCGACAGTTCGCTGCCTTTTTACAGCAAAGCGTTGATCGGCGGCGTTTCCGGCGCTATTGCTCAGGTACTATTATTATTAATTTAATCTAATTTAAATTATCGATGCTATTTGGTTAGATTAGGGTTTATATATTTTGATTTATAAATAATTGATTAGCATTATAATGTTTGTCAGTATTGGGATGTCAACCACTTGCTGTTTTTCCTTTTGTAGCATAGGTAATTGCGAGTCCGGCCGATCTTATCAAAGTGAGGATGCAAGCCGATGGTCGGATGATAAGCCAAGGTCTCCAACCGAGGTACGCAGGGGTGTTTGACGCCTTAAAAAAGATCGTTCGCTCTGAAGGATTCGTAGGCTTATGGAAAGGCGTTTCTCCTAGTGTTCAACGAGCATTTCTCGTGAACATGGGAGAGTTGGCATGTTATGATCATGCCAAACGGTTTATCATCAAAAAACAAGTTTGTAATGATAATATTTATGCCCATACTCTATCTTCCGTTATGTCTGGTCTTGCAGCCACTGCATTGAGCTGTCCAGCCGACGTAGTTAAAACTAGAATGATGAATCAAACTTCTGGTGATCGAAGCAATGTTATGTACAGAAACTCTTATGATTGCGTTGTGAAGACTGTTAAGATGGAGGGATTGAAAGCTCTGTGGAAGGGGTTCTTTCCTACATGGGCTAGGCTCGGTCCATGGCAGTTTGTCTTCTGGGTGTCCTACGAGAAGTTTCGACATATTGCTGGCCTAACGTCATTTTAGTAAGTCCTTATGGGAACTCCTGAAAATGTGCACATTTGTCCTCTTTCCGGCCAGTAACTCTTAAGGATCAAATTGTCCTCTTGCCATTAGTTTTCTTGGAACCCAATGTTATTGTTGGTTACAATAAGTCCCGTCATAGTTCAGAGGAGAGTAACATTGTATGAGCCCTTGTTCTTTAGTTCAGAAACCAGTTTCCTTTGTCTAAACAACATTAAATTTTTTCATCTAGTCATTTAAGTATTCTGGATTTGTGATAATGTGTTGGGAGAGAGTATTTTTCGAGGCTGATGTAACAGATGTGGCATTGAGTAGTGCTCATTTCCTGTTGTTTTTTTCTCGCAAACTGTTGTATTGTTTGTTTTATTACTGAAGCAAATTATATTGGCAGATAAGTTGCCATATTTACCATGAATAGAGTTGTGATATGTGCCATAAGATGCTTTTCTCCTTTAAGTCGTAGTATCTGTTATTATACAGTAATGATTTGACTGTTGGAATCTTCGGATCCTTTATGCATAATTTAGACCAGCTAACGAGGTAGTTCGGGCAAGAACTGTTTGAAAATGCTGTAAACTTTACTGTTAAGGCATTTAGAGGATTCACCCTACACACCAACTATTCTTAATTCTCTTCATACTTGTGTTCTGTATTGGGTGGCTTCTAAAACAAGCTGTTACGTGACTTTATCAGTCGCAATAGAAAGTCTGAGATAATTTTTGGACTACAATCACCTTACGGCAATAGCCAATAGGTACATTTGTTCAGTACTACTCCTCAGTGCAGGAGATGACTGAGTAAATTTAGCTGGTGGGGGATTAGAAAAGTGAAACCTAGACATGACTAAATAGAATGCTGTACATTTTTACAACTCACTAGCTTATATTTGCTAGAACCAAAACGGTCTTTTTGTAGTTTGTACGACCGATATCATTAGCCCAGTGAGACTGGCTCACTTCCACAAACATCGAGGCTGGTTATGGAGTTCAAAATGGCTTATGGTGGTACTTTGTAAATTAAAAACTTTTGGGGTGGAAGGGTTCAGGTGAATGGTGTCTTGTTATGATGCAGTGAAGGGTCCGCTTTTTAGATTGCAGTACTGTTCATATTTTGAGATTTATGGTAATACAATTTGTTCTTGTGTGAACTTGGGATTTGAAATTCTAAGTTTATCATATTTTTAATATAGATTTTTTTTAGTGTGTAGTACAAGGCTACAGATGTAGCTTTTTTCTATAATGGTCTTTTAACCGCGAGTGCGCGGCCTAGGGCTTCTCCGTAGGCAGGGCCCGATCTTTGTTAAGTTTCATAAGGTCTTTCCGTCCGTGCATCCATGCGTGGATGATACGTACAATCATCTTAGCTATCTATTATAGCTTGGTTTACACTAATAATGAAGATTATAAGCCGCAATTGAAGAAATAACTTGAATTGCACAGAATCGGCCAAAACATGCTAAATAGCTCTAACATACTAAATAGGGCGAATGGACCTAGCTAGAATATGTCAAATTAGAATATGTCGAATTAAACAAAACAGGTTGAAAGTCGAGTCAAGATGAATAGGTCTAATAGGTCGAAGTGTCGAACTATTCGAGTTATTTATGTAATCCTCGAAAAACGTATCCCAATAATTTGTGTTGGACTTGATGGGCCTGGGCTGGTAGGGCCTAAAATAGGCTGAATTGAGGCAAATCTAGCAATTCAACCTATTCGACATATTTTTTGAATTGAAAAAAATGGTGTTTTGCCTTTTCTGCTGGCCATATCATTCCAGGGTTGGCACATTTACGATCCTCAAATCATGGTGCAACAATTGGAGAATAAAATGGTCATTACAAATTTGAGTTGGCAAATTAATTTATGTATGTAACTTTTAATTACAATAATTAATAAATGTCTTTTTCGACTAGGAGTTGGGATACGTATTTAATTCCTAAAAAATTATTGTAACTTAATTGACAAGCGAGTGAGCTAGCAGGTAACATGTTCCTTAATGAAATTGTACACTTGCAGAACTGTGAGAAAAGTGATAATTAAATATATGCGTGAATGATTGAACAGTTTTAAGTGATTATGACTTATAACTTATAAGAGAAGATTTTTTAGCGACATAGACTTAAAACTATACAATCGTACTATTTTTTTTACTGGTTCGGACAAAAACAACTTAACTCGCATTCATTTCCTTAATTTAATTTAGAGTAGTTTTGAGATATGACCAGTACTATAGTAGTAAATACAAATAGGACACTCATGATACCGTGTGTGTCGATGAGTTTCAGAAATTATACTGCTCATTAACTTAGAAGTGAATGTTAGTAATGTTTCTCTGGTCTGGAAAAAATCTTACCACACCTGCCAAAATAGTGATACGAATTTATTAATTACGTACAACAAATATGTTTTATCAAAAGATAATTGGCGAAAATTAAACGGCAAAATAAACCATCACGAGACTAAGGCTACGTACGTACAAGTGTAATAATAAACTAAAGAAAATAAATATGCACTTGCGCAATTTGATACGGAGTAGTTCACTGTTTCCTGCAGAGAAGGGCACCAATTTTAGTAATAATTAAAGCTCAGATAAAGACATCTGCCCGAAATGAATATTTCTAAAAATATCAAATTACCTCAACCTATCGGAAAAGATCCTCATGAAATTGCCAGAAATTCATAAGTCAGAAAGGGTTCAATTATGAGTCACAGTTGCAAGTTTACGTGAAGAATGTAGTAGCAACTCAGCATCGAGAGTCGACGTGCTTCACATATTTAGGGGGAGTTTTCGCTCACTTTTAATAAAAATAAATAAGTTATGATTAATTTTTAATAGATACTTATGGAAATTATTGACTTTTGTTTTGGATCCACTTAAATGTTTCTTAAGGTGTTTACGTCACTAACTTTGGTTTGTGCTTATTTTTTTATTTTTAAAAAAGGTCACGAAAATACTAGTTAGCTAGAGAAGCTGGTTATGTGCTGCTTGTAATTGATTTTATCAATCTAGTATTTCATAATAGATTTCCCTCCTTGGAAAAGATTGCACAGTAACTTCTTCTAGAAAAAGAATAAACAAATAACTCCTTTTGAAATAGGAATAAGCACATTGCCCTCTAATGTATAAAAAACATATGCAAATTACCCATGTGTTATGTCTAATTGGCCACGTTTATTCCCTAGTGTATTTATATACGATGTAAAATACTTTCATTCTTATAAGCGTATGTACGTAAAGGGGTTGGTGCGGAATTTTTTATTTTCTTTTTAAAATTATAAGGAACACCTATATTATATATCATAGGGATAATTTGCCTATTCCTTTTTCACAAATAGGTAATATGTATAATTTTTTTATATCATAGGAGATAATTTGCCTATTCTCTTTTTACATGAGGGTTAACAGGCATATTTCCTATATGGATGGGGATAAATGCCGTTAGCTATAAATTATAAAGAAAAAGGCTAGTGCTCGTTAAATATTACAAATACCTAATTAATGATTAAAGTGACTTTTTAAAGTATCTGCAAATATTCTCGATTTTATTTAGTCAAAGATAGGCTTTAATTTAAGCAAAAATAGTAATCAAGCTGGTTATTTAGTAGCGTGAAGGGTTATTTCAATTTTTATTTTTTAACAGCACGTACATGCAGCAAGTTCTTCTTTTCCTTAGAACATATGCAAATATTGTAACTTGTAAGTAGTAACGTAAAACCAACGAAATTTTTCTCAATGTAACTTCTGACGAATAATGAAGTTTCTGTTGACTGCTATTACACTAATGTGTAGTATAGTTTTGAATATGTTCCTTATTTTAGCGACATTATTGATTAAAAGATAAATGGTAAATGTATGTACGCTAAAATGCACATAGGATAGTAGCGTGTAGTAACAGGACAAGAAGTAATGGTGAAAAACTAAAATATTGGTACTAATAAGATATATTGAGCCACCAGAAATTACTAAATCCACGACAAGAAAATCATTTCTTGTAGTTGTCATGATTCAGTCACGAATCATCAATCCACATAAAATCGATTTTCATGACACTACAAGAATGTTGCATTTTAGCCTTGTCATATATTCCGTAGCAATATGAGAAATTCGCTAGCTAATTGCATTATTAGCTACCGAAAATCTGATTGCCACGTTTCTCAGCAATAGGCGTTGAAGCTAAGGGATAGCGAGCGAAAAAGTTCCTGCAAACTTTGTAAGGGATTTGGCTAGCGATAATTGCCACGCAAGATAAGCTAGCGAAAAGAAGAAATAGCTAGCTGCAAATACAAGGTAGCGGAGTACACGTGAAAAATGATTTAATCTTCAACAATTGATCATACATGGATATCAGCTAGCGAAAATGGGCTCGCCACTATATCCTACGTGGGAATTAGCTAGCAAACATCCGCTTTCAGAGTATATAGACAAACATTGTTGTATTTCATTTGTGTATGTATTATTCTCTTATTATACAATATCAGCTAGCGAAATTTCGCTCGTTAAATATCTATATATACCAAAAATTTGAAACAATGTACCGCGGCAAATATATATTTGAAATAGATCAGCTAGCAAATAATCGCTAATTTATTCGTTCCAGAATAATTAAAAAAAATATGGCCGCAAATCTGGCCCCAATTTATTTATTAATAGGTTAAAAACAGTTTATTACTTAACCATACTTATATTACATATAAACTACACTCACAATTACATTATATATATAAATCATATTAGCAAAAGTAACAATTGTACATTAAACATAAAATTAATTTGTGACATAATCATAAAACCTAGCAAAAATTATCAAAAAAGAATTATGTAGAAACTAACAAAAATTATATATAAAGTATAGCAAAAGATGAAGTAAAGGTAAAAATAAAAAGGGTATATTGATGAATCAAATGGAAAAAATAATTGTAGCAAAAGAAGAATCAAAGTTAAAATAAATAAAGTAAACTATAGATAAATCATAGTGGGGAAAAAAGTAAATTGTGGCCAAACAAAAATCAAAGTGAAAATAAATAAAGTAAAACAAAAGATGAATCAAATTTTAAAAAATAAAGAATGAAATGTATATAATAAAGTTAAAGTGGTTATATAATGTGAAGGTATGAAGAATTTAGATCTAAAGAATGAAATGGTGAATGAGTGATTTTATGAATAAGGAAATGGTGGGAGCGAAGGATTTATAGGAGCCGATTTTAAATTACTACAGAATTAGCTAGCGAATCTTCAGTAGCCACGTCACACATATTGGTGACTTGGTTTACGAAGAAGCACAAACGAGATAGAAGGTGCAGATCGGTAACGTGTAAAACGGCTAGCGATTATAACTTAGCAATGTTGTCCAGTCAGCAACTGGCTAGCGAAAATGTGGAATCAAACTTACACCAAACACACCAGCTAGCAAATTTTATGTTGAAATATTTTTGTTATCTTACCTACCTTATTTCTTTCTTCTTCGTAAATTGTAGCCTCAAATTTTAGATCTAGAATTTTGCACTCCTTTCAAAAAGAAACCTTCCACATTTTAGATTTTCATCCCAAAAAATATTATAACACCATTAGTGTTATTCTCTACCAACAAGCTCGAGTCGAAGAGGTATGTTTGGTGTACGTATTCTCTTTTAATAGCTTTATTTTTTAATCTGTGAGTGAATATTTTAAGTTACGTACTTTAATTTAGCATTGCTTAGAATTTTGTAGTGAAATTGGGTGGTGTTTGTTGTTATATGTGAAGATCGAAAATGAGCAACAATCCAAATCGGAGTTGGATGTATGATAGGATGAGTGGTGGAAATATTAATAGTATTTTTGTCTGGGGTGTTTAAAGTTTTCTGTGGTACGTATTCGATCAACCTAGTCTTGTTGATCGGGGAATAGTTAAGTGTCCTAGCACAAAGTGTCGTAAGAGCAAGTTTTTTTGAAATCGACCAGATTAGATGTCACCTATACAGTAAGAGGTTTGTTCCACGTTATTATGTATGGTTTTGTCATGGTGAGACTACGTATGATAACAATACAGAGCCGGACACATATGGCGTTGGATAGTCATCTGGTAATGTAGATCAGGGTGGTTTGAAAATACGTACGACATCGGTCCTTCTAACGCTTGTCGTTTGAGAGACTTGGTTGACGATGCATTTGGGGGGCAATTTACAAATGTTCATAACGATATAGCGACAACTGATGATGAGCCAACCGATCAGGCAAAAACATTTTTTGCAATGTTGTAGAAAGCGAAGGAAAAGATTCATGACGGAATTGAGATGACTGTATTAGAATGGGTCTCCAAATTCATGGTAAGCAAGATAAAGAACAATTGGACTAAAAGTAGTTGTGATGATGCTCTAAAAGATTCGAGAAGCTTGTTATGTTTTAAGGATCGACACAAAATCCAACTTTCTACCGTTGTAAGCGACTACTAAAAGATTTAGGCATGGAATGCATAAAATTGGATGTGTGTCCAAATAATTGTTTCCTCTATTACCGTGACCATGAAAGTGTTGCTTACATAGCTTGTCCTGCGTGTGAAACACCAAGATGGAAGGAACGGTCGAATACAAGTCGTCGTGCCAAACGCATCCCGCGAAAGAGATTGTGGTACTTCCCACTGACTCCTCGATTACAAAGGCTGTACATGTCTCGCGGCACCGCTGAACATATGATGTGGCATTTGAAATGTAGATAGGATAACGATATAATGATTCACCCTGTTGTCGCTGAAGTATGGAAGACTTTTGACGAGACGTATCCCGATTACGCAGAAGAGGCAAGAAATGTCAGTCTCGGACTTTGCACCGATGGTTTCTATCCCTGGGGAATTCTTCTAATGCATATTCATGCTGGCCAGTTTTCGTGACCCCCTACAATCTTCCCCCAGGTATGTGCATGAGAAAAGAGTATATATTTTTAAGTTTATTGATTTTTGGTCCATCGAGTCCTGGCAAGAACATCAACGTGATGCTACGACCGCTCATTGATGAACTAAAGACATTGTGGGAGCATGGAGCTCCAACTTACAACAGTTATTGCAAATATACTTTTGTTATGCGTGCTCATGTGATATGAACCATTAGTGACTTTCCAGCTTATGGTATGCTATTACAGTGGAGTACCCATGGTAAGTTTGCTTGTCCATATTGCATGGAGCACACAAAGTCCTTTTGGCTCCCAAATGGAAAGAAACACTCCTGGTTTGATTGTCATCGACGATTTCTCCCCACCAATCATGAATGGAGATGGAATACTACTGATTTTACCAAAGATATAGTTGAAATTGATATGCCATTGCATTGAAGATTGGGTACCTTTTGGAAAAACAAATAAAGTTGTCCAGGTATCACAATTGGCAGCGATGCAGTATATTTTGGGAACTTCCCTATTGGGAGGCAGATATGATTCAGCACAACCT
Organism: Linaria vulgaris; assembly: GCA_948329865.1. Taxonomy (NCBI): domain Eukaryota; kingdom Viridiplantae; phylum Streptophyta; class Magnoliopsida; order Lamiales; family Plantaginaceae; genus Linaria; species Linaria vulgaris. Next base: position 71,263,164 of record OX415253.1, read on the forward strand.
TGACGTAATGCATTGCAAGAAGAACTTCTTTGATAACATCAAAAACACTGTGATGGATGATCCTAAAAAAACAAAGGACAATTTGAAAGCTAGTAGGGACCTCGTATTGTACACAAACCATTCTACGTTATTTGCAGGTGATAGTGATACTACTAAAACAAAGGCAATGTACTGTTTGAGCAGGGATCAGGAGATAACAATTTGTAACTGGCTTCAATGTATTAAGTTTTCGATGATTTTGTGTCCAATTTAGCCTGATGTGTTCAGATGCCCCAACTTCGAATAACATGGTTGAAAAGCAATGACTGTCACGTGTTCATGCAAAGATTGATCCCAGTTGCATTTCGTGACTTCTTGCCCGATTTTGTTTGGAAACCTTTGGTTGAGGTTAGTCTTTTCTTCAGATATTTATGTGCTTGTGGCATAAGTAGATAGAAATGGAGGAGTTAAAGAGTTCTATTGTGCTTACTATGTGCAAATTGGAGAGAATATTTCTGCCCGCATTTTTTGATTCAGTGGAACATTTGTCTATTCACCTTCTATGGGAAGCAAAGGTTGGAGGTCCAGTCCATTACAGATGAATGTATCCGTTTGAAATGTATCAATTTTATGTTGTTATTTATGCTACGTATAATAAATTGTGCAGGTTTTCATATCATTAATTAACATATTGTGGTGGAAAATTAATACTTAGGCGGTGGAGTTCTATATTTTATTTTATTTTATTTAATATGTAGGTGTTTGCCATAAGATATACTGATTGTTTCTTTTTATAAATATTGGCAGCAACACTACCAGTGGGACAAGGATGACTATATTTTGATTAAAAGATGTTTCAACAAGATTGGACCAAAGAGCTTTCAAGATGGCAGGAACAAAGCCAAAAAAATGGTGGATTCTATACAAGATGTTGAGAATATATTATCTCACATCGCTTGGGTATGGTCTTGAATTAATGTTAATAAAGAGAAGTTCCCCCTCCACTTAAAAGGCATTGTTAAGTGGAGGGAGAACTTCTCTTTATTAACATTAATTCAAGACCATACCCAAGCGATGTGGGATAATATATTCTCAACACGCCCCCTCACGTGTGGCCCGATAATTATCTTCGGTGCATCACGTGGGTAGGTCACGGAGCCCAACATACGTTTTTGGTTGGCTCTGATACCATGAAGAAATTAGAGTCACCTCATATTTCCCCCTAAAAGCCTTGTTAAGTGGAGGGGGAACTTCTCTTTATTAACATTAATCCAAGACCATACCCAAGCGATGTGGGATAATATATTCTCAACACAAGACCAACAAGGAAAAGCTTAAGAATAGAAACTTTGGATGACCATGGCACATCTTTAAAATGCTGTTGTGCATTGGAGAGACCCCGCGACCATAGGGAGGTCAAGAAAGGCCCGAGAGAACTGACGAAAACGAAAAGGTTCCAATTACGTTGGAGGGTCTATAGGTCAGGGAATCCATAGAGAGAGATTGGTAAGTTTGTTTATTATTACTCATACTTTATTCCGTGTATTTTCTCAATCCCATAATTTCGATAAGATCGATTTATACGAGCTTTTTTGTTTTATCAAAGATCTGTCTATTAATATTTTATATCTGTCTATTACTTTTATTTGAAATAAAAACTAATTGAATTGTATTTGGACAGGCTGAAAAACACTTTGAAGGGAACGTAAACCTAGTGCCACAGTCCGCAGTTTGGATGAAGACTCATTGCAAGGTGCAGCCGGATAAATCACAGAAGTGGACATCAACTTGGGCTCGCAAAGTATACATTTATTTTCTGGACTCTTTGTGGGATGAATTAATATATTATGATGGAACTTCTAAGTGTTAATAAGCTTATGTTGTCATTCTTATACCATTTAACTAAATCATATTCATCGTTGTTTGTTGTTAGCTGAATTACTTGCGGTTGTGCGTCGAAGAACTCAGGCCTGATCTAACTTAGTGGGAATCGATAAATATGAAGTAGGGGCTAGAGGCTTCGGGAGGAGGAAAGAAGGTATTCGTTACCGGGTTTTCAACATGGGGGGATCTAGAGCTTGTTGGCTTTGAAGGAGTCAAAAAATATCCAAAGTACATTAACAAGGGGGGATCGAAGGAGGCCGTGCAAAAAGAGACATCGTATATTGTGCAAATTCAATTGCAAAATGCTGCACAGGAGGCGCAAATCACCACTTAGGCAAAACATATTAAGGAACTGGAGGAGCACCAAAAAGCTGATATGGGAGCAATCTATAAGACGTTGAATATGGAGCTGCCTGAGCGTTATCGCGAGGAAGGGGACGTTGGTGGTGAGGCAGGGGGTGTTGGTGGTTCTGAGGGTGCATGTGGGTTACATGAACCTCCTACTTCAGGGGGCGTTGGAGGGTCCCAATATGGTTCACAGACCGATGATACAAATTGGTTTGATTTTGAAACCTCGACATTTCAGTGAGCTTGCTGATCTACCCTATTTACGAAGGCTATGATTTTGTTTAGTAAACTTTTAGTCCTTTTGTAGCCTTTAACTATGGGTTGTTTTGAATTATGTACACTTTAACTAGGTGTTGTTTTGAAATCATATTAACTAGGTGTTGTCTGGTCTGAATATTGGATCTTTGGTATTAATTGGTGTTATGAAGTGGCTGAAATATGTGTTATTTTGAATGTGTTATTGTTATATGTGTTGTGAAGTAGTTGGGAAGATTTGTGTTGTTGAAATGGTCTTATTTTGGATGTTTTATTGTTATATTGTTGTGGATTTTGTGGAATCGACTTGCCGTTGGTTTGGCACGTGGTGTGGTCGAATGTCGATTGGCTATAGTTGAACAGGAATTAACAGCCTTTTTTTGGTTTAGAAGTTGACAAACAACAAGTGTTTCAAGCCTTTTTTTTGGTTCATAATGCTTGCAGGTGTTATTTTCCCTCTTTACAGAACAAATAGCAGCAGCTTTGCTGCTTCTGTTAATTCTATTTGAGTAGTTCTGTTTGAGGTATTCTGAAAAGGCAATTAATTTTTTTAATATACTCCAGCTACAGAATCATTGCTCACTGACTTTGCTGATGTGGAGTTAGCTAGCGAGTAACCGATTTCCACTCAATATGTGGAATTTACTATTTTTTATTTATTTAATATCAGTTTTAATTACTCAAATATAATTACTCCATTTCTAATATGAGATTGTCACTTCACTATTTTAATTAGGAAAAATTGTCTTACCAAATTTTAATAGATGATAAGTAAATTTTAATTAGATAATTTAATTAGTCAATTTTAATTAATTAAACACTTTAATTTGTCAATCTTAATCAAGGGTGTTAATAATGCAATTTTACTTTCTTAATTTAATGGGGCCATTTTTTTCTCTTTTCTAATAAAAAAACTTAATGAAACAATGTTAATTATGGATTAAATGGTTATAGTTCGGGTGTTTATTTATATTTTTTTTTATCACTTTTCAATTTTTTTTTCTTTTAATTGATCATTTTTTAAAGGAGAAAAATCAACTAGAATTTGCTTGGAAGCAAGTGGCTGCTGATGTGGCGCGTAAAGGGCAAATTCGCTTTAGCAAGCGAATATTTCATTACAGATATTTTTCCATGTCAGCTTTCGCTCGCAAATTTACTTACTGTTGTTTTGCTACGGATTATCGGACTTGTAAGCGATTTTCCGTAGTAATACTTAACTAGCGAATTTTCGATAGCTAAGCCACCAAGCTAATATGAAACATTCTTGTAGTGCGATAGTTATGGTCATGATCTAACTCGACTCGTCTTTGAAAGTTTCTTGTTTGTTATTGCATTTGTTCGAGTTTGATCATAAACCGCAAGAGTTATTATTATAGTTTGAGCCCAAAAATGATGTTTGATATACCTAGTAACTGTTATTGTCTTTCTTCTATTTATCTACAAGTTTTTCTTATTGATTTTTTGCTTCTCACGTTATAATGCATGAAAAAGATTCTATCAATGAGAGAGAAGGTGGAGAAAGTAAAAGTAGTTCTAAATTTTAAAAATGTAGAAACTATACTGCACTCATAACAACTCAAATTCAAATTAAACGATCGGAAGCCCTTTTTCGATGAAGCAAAAACACCATAAGAAGAACGTGGATTAGTTTGTGCCAAACGGATCTGCTTTCCTTAGTTTGATGAAAGACTGTAGGATCATGAGTCTTATAAATGTGACTTAGTGCGATTTTTATTTGACTCTTATAAGTTATAACCTATCTCAACTAATTAATATTAAAGTATTATTAGATCATTGTCATTTAATTTTTGCAGTATTCGTAAGAGATTGTGCTTCATATATTTTCTTTAATGTGATTTTTTTGGTTTGTGACAATATCAACAGCATCAAAACATTCCTCAAAGAATGAGAGCTCTGTAGTAAGTTGGGAAATTTTATATTAATGAAGAAACAAATAGTTTGAGAGATGGGGGAGACAAAGGTGTAAGAATGGGCTAAGTTTACGTCATATCCTGACTTTTATCCTATCTTTTATTTGTTATATAGTATTCTCCCAGTCTAAATCAGATGCCTCTGAAACTTATACTTCCGGAAACTTAGGTGTATCTCAATCCAAGTATTATAAATACTATTCTCATCTGCTATGCATCGCATTAATAACTATCGTTCTACTCTGGCTGGTAAAAAGGATTATTGAATTACCTATCCGCTAAAAAATCAACTTTTGGAGTAATATGGACCTATACCTTTTTTTTGTGATTTATCAGTTTATATGAACATTCACTGATATTATTGAAATAATTAGAGTGCCACCCTCTTTAAGTTTACATAATATTATTGATGCAGTAAAGTTTTAATAATTAATTAGAAAGATACGCCATAAAGCTAGGAAAAAAAAATCATGGGTCTAGAATTCTCTGACTTTTGTGGTAAATAATTCACTACAAGATTTTTCGCCCTTTCCCGACCGGAATTCGGTCGGGAGTATTCCCGACTGCAATGCGGTCGGAAAAACTTTTCCCGACCGCAATTCGGTCGGCACTTTCTAAAAAAACATTTCCGACCGCAATGCGGTCGGGAAAACTCTGGGCGGGAAATTTCCCGCCCAGAGTGTCGCCCTAATCTCGGCCCAGCTGGGCCGCGCAGCTGGGCCGAGACTTCCCGACCGCCATGCGGTCGGGAATACCCTTATTCCCGACCGCAATGCGGTCGGGAAAGAGGGAGGTATTTCTATAAATACCTCCCTCCATCTCTTCATTCTCACACCCTCAATTTCTCTCTCCCTCCTCTTTTTCCCGACCGCCAGGAGCCTTTCGCGACCGCAGTTCCGTCGGCACTGCAAAATCGGTAATTTTTTTCGCTTTTTCTTGTTTTTTAGGTTATATTTAATGTTTTAATATATATTTTTTATGTTTAATTGTTAGATATTGTAGAAATTGTTAGGATTTAATTAAGAAATGCTTTTAGGAATTGTTAGGCTTTGGAAAAATATTAGATTTTTATGCCTTTAGAAATTGTTAGGCTTTGGAAAATATTAGATTTTTATGCCTTTAGGAATCGTTAGGCTTTAGGAAATAGTATAGTTTTAATTAGGAAATGTCTTTAGGAATTGTTAGGCTTTGGGAAATGTTAGACTTTTATGCCTTTAGGAATTGTTAGATTTTAGGAAATGTTATAGTTGTATGATTTTAGTAATTATTTATGCCTTTAGGGAATGTTATAATTTTATGATTTTAGTAATTATTTATACCTTTAGGAATTGTTAGGCTTTACGAATGTTACAGTTTAGGAATTATTTATGACTTTAGGAAAACTATATATGATTTTTATATGTGTTAATTTATTTATTTGGACGTTAATTATGGAGTTATTTATGTTAGATTTAATGTTTTAATATTAATTATTAATGTTATATTTAATATTTTAATATGAATTATTAGATATTGTAGAAATTGTTAGGATTTAATTTGTAAATTCCTTTAGAAATTATTGGGCTTTGTGAAATATTTATACCTTTAGGAATAACTTAGTATTGATTAAACTTAGGTCATCTCTACAATTAGAAAAATTCAAACTTAGATGCTTTTACTTAGTTCGTAGCACTCCTCCTCGACGACATGTCGTCCCATGATAGCGATCGTGGCCAGCCCTCGAAGAGAGGGCGTAGTGGTCCATCGAGCACTCCATCGAGTACTCCACCTACGACTGGTCCACCGAGGTTAGGTCCTCGTCTACGGATCATTCATTCTGGCGGTGCACCACCCGCTCCTGTCGTTGCACCTGATCTCGATCTTGGCGAGTCCCCTACTTCTTCACATCCACATAGGCGTATCGGATCGAGCGGCGGTACTCCACCAGATCTAGTAGTACCATTTCGACTTGATGATGATCACGTAGCATCGACACCATCGTCATCATCTAGGCCATCGTCTTCATCGAGGCCACCGTCATCATCGAGACCTACGGCACCTACGCCACGTTCTACAGAGTCTACACCGGCTGGTCCTAGTACTTCTTCCCCTGCAGACGTTGCCGGTGCAGGACCATCTTCAGCGACGCAGCAGAGACCGGGCCGAGGTGTATCGAGAGGGCCGCAGGTTCCGGCTGACCGTAGTGCCCGTCGTAGGATCGAGCTGGATGAGCACGACGTATTTATGGATGGGAGAAAGATATCGACGGCGATTACCTCGATCATTAAGGAGTTTATGAAGACGTGTGTTCCTTCATACACCGAGGTCGATCCGATAGTCCAGGGACAGATGTGGGCTAAGTTTAAGGTGAGATTTAGAAAGTTTACTAAATATATATATATATATATATATATATATATATATATATATAGTAAGATGTTTTTAACGAAACCTTAATTAAAAACCTTATTTAATTGTAGAGCATATACTACATTCCTCCGGAGGACAGGCTTCGTGCACATTCCGCATACGATGCGAAGGTTAAGAAGTGTTACAAGGAAACCGTGCACAATGCAAAGAAGAACTATTACGACAGGCTCGATGATCCGATGTGGGCGTCGCGTCCGAAGAACAGTTGGATGAGCGACAAGTTAGAAAACATGTGGGTGACGCATTGGGAGTCGGAGGGCCATGCGAAGAAATCCGTGGCAGGCCAGAAGAACAGGCGATCTGGAGAGGCACCAGACCCTGATCGTCCTGCACGAGCTACTCATGCTAGTGGGTCCCAGAGCTACACAGCTATTCGGCGTAGGATGGTATGTCTTATTAAATTGAGTTTCTATAAAAATAATATAATTGTCTTAAATTTAAATATCTATAATAACAAATGTATATCAATATGCAGGCTGCTTCTAGACCTCCAGGGGCCCCTCCACCTCGGCACGATGAGGCATATCGTTATCAGCACACACATGTGCCGAGTGGTCTGCCAGAGGGAGCTCCACGTCGCCGTGTTTGGGTTCACCCCAAGTATAGGACTATCTACGTAAGTATTTAACTTATATAGCATTCTTTGATTACTGTATTAATATATGTCTTCCTTAATTACGTACTAACAATTATGACAAAATTAACAGGAGGAGTACATGCGCCTTATGACCGAGAGGTACGAGGAGAATCGTTCTACGTGGCCACCACTAGATCAGGAGCTGTGGAGTCAGGCGATAGGAGGCTTGAAGAAGGGGAAGGCTGCGGGTCTCCCTTTGGATGCACGTCACGATGGGTTTGGTTTCTCGACGAAGAGGCATCGAGACACGACACATGATTATGCGAGGGTGTTGGAGAGGGAGAACCATCGTATTAGGACTGTTACTGATGCGAGGATTGACGAGCTTGCTACTCAGGTAGATTTCTTGACCCAGCACATCACCCAGACTACAAGTACTCCTCCATCTCGACCCATGCCTACAGGGGGACTCATGCGTGATGCTCGTCGAGCCGACCAGCGTTCCTCGCCACCTACTCTTGATCCTTTTGCATATGGTGCTCCAGATTGCACGCTGTATGATGATGAGTACGAGGATGTCCCCGATGAGGACCCCGAGGATGACACTCTCGGTGGTGATGCAGCCGATCTTGCCGGTGATGGTGATGATGGTGCTGGACCCGCCACAGCTCCTGATACATTTGGATTTCATGACGAGGACTATGAGTAGTAGTAGTAGTTTAATTTATTTTAGGGATATTTTAGTATTGAATATTGTGTTAGTTGTTTGTATTTATGTAATTTGTTTGATGCTCGGACCGATTATGTAATGTTAAACTAGTTTTGTATTTATTCTGTCATTATGTTGTGTATTATTTGTTCGTTTAATCTAAGTATTGAACATTGTGTTAGTTGTTTGTTTATTGGTAATCATGCCTATAATATGAAATTAAACAACGTGAATCAAATTTTTTTATAAAATAAAATTCGACCTACTAAACCAGTCTCGATGCTAGTCATACATACTATCCTCAAATTCTGAGTCACTCATTATCTCTTCATCTTCCTCTTCCTCATTGCCCTCGTCTTCCTCTTCCTCATTGCCCTCGTCTTCCTCGTAGCCCTCCTCTACCTCGTTGCCCTCCGTTGCTGCCTCCTCGACAACCACATCAAATCCCTCGTTGGCCAATTGGATATTCATATTGAATGAGGAAAGGTCCACGCATCAATCAACGGTCTTAGCAAAAGATCCAAGTTCTTTCCAGGACTCTTTGGACCGGGTATAATAAGGCTCAGAAAAATGAACTCCGGTCGCATGCATAAATCTGGCGGAAGGTTATAAGGGGTAACAAACACGGGCCAACATGAGTAGTTCTTCCCAGATGCCCCAAATGGTGTGAACCCATCAGTACATAGGCCGAGTCGAACGTTTCTAGGCTCTGATGCGAAGTCCGGATACGTACGATCAAAATGTCTCCACGCCTCGCCTGCAGCTGGGTGAATCATTCTATCTGTTGACTCTCGACACTTCAAATGACAAGTCATATGTCTCGAAGTGCCTACAGTATAAAACAACCTCTGTAATCGAGGGCCTAGGGGGAAGTACCACAATTTCTTCCTTGCGATCCTGGACTTTCTACCAGCCTCGTACCTATCTTCCTTGCATATCGGACACGATGTGAGATCCTTGTTGGCATTATCGCCGTAGTACAAGAAACAAAAATTCCAACATACGTCGATCTTTTCGTACACTAAACCCAAACCCGCGAGCATCTTATTCATGGCTGGAACCGTATTCGGTAGCATTTCCTCAATCTCTGGGTCCATAATATCTTTAGACAAACTTAAGTACTTTTCGCAAGCGACATTAACTACTTTGTGCATCGTCTTGGTAGTTAAGAACTCAGCAAACCACTTGAGCACAGTCTTCGACTTCTTACTGTTCATTTTTATGTTTCCCATCTGCATCAATTTGTAGAACTCCTTTGCCTCGGGACTTGGATCTTCGTTGTGCACCTCTCCCTCAACAAATCGACCCCCATATGCATCCACAACCAATTCTCTAAACGAAGTATCGGCATGAACCGGACTATCAACGTGAATACTAGTAGACGGTGATTCATGTACATATGATGTAGCTGCCTCGCTCTCCATCTCTCCATGCAACACCCATATCCAATATTGATACACAAACCCCCACTTATGAAGATGATCCCGTACTACGTTTCGATCCAAAAACTTTAAATTATTGCATCTCTGGCACGGGCACCTAATACGATTTCTTAGATCTACGTAATCTGTCTGTTGTGATGCGTATTGTATGAATTCACGAACCCCAACCACGTAATGTTGATTCAAATAACCAGTGTTACTATCTATCCTATCGTACATCCAAGATCTATCGGGACGATAATCCATTTCTAATCTAAGAAAATTAAAAACAAATTAAATTGTTACAATTAATTTCACCAATCAATATATTTATCATTTATAGAAAAATTTTAAAACTCGAGTACGACGAGGCCAAGGAAATTAATACTTACTTGTTGTAGCGTAGAAAATACTTAGATCAAGTATTCTTTGCAAACACACGCCCCTCGCTGCATTAACCGCAATATCTAAAACAAAGAAACATTAAAAAAAAGTTAATAAAAACGATCTTCATTGACAAAAACTAACTAAAACAGTTATAACAAGAGGAAATTGTGTATACCTTAACAAGGGATGAATGTTGGAATGATTTCTCAAGTGGAATAGGGAGGGGTATTTATAGGGGGACTGACAGTTATTCCCGACCGCGTGGCGGTCGGGAATAACAACGGTAATTATTATTCCCGACCGCAACGCGGTCGGGGATAACAACGGTAAAAATTATTCCCGACCGCAATGCGGTCGGGAATAATACTAACCGTTGTTATTCCCGACCGCGTTGCGGTCGGGAATAATAATAATCGTTGTTATTCCCGACCGCAACCCAGTCGGGAATATTAGGGTTTATGGTTTAGGGTTTAGGGTTTAGACTTTTTGGCGACCGACCCGCGGTCGGGAATAATATTCATATTCTTAATTTCACAATTTCGCTCTCAATTTTAGATCAATCGTTCATTTAATGATCAAGTAAAACAATATTACTTATATATTACTAAAAATCTCAAAAAACATTAAATTTAGTTACACGTTGATGAATCGTTTGAAGCGTCTATTCATATTGTCACTTATAAATAGATTAGTATATGTAGTTGCTAATAATGTAACTACTTACGATTATGTTAAACACATGTTAATATATATATCACAATTAGCCTCTCTATACTAACGTTCGTAACAAATTTTAATCACCAATTGTGAACTCCTATATACTACGTATGATTATTAAATGTAACACTCCAAACTAACTTAACCTATACTCCGATAAACTATACTAATTATTTAATAATTAAAAGTACATTAAACTAACTAACTAATAGTGCAATTCATGAATTTAATGAGATTCTATAGTTATACTTAACAAACGCATCAAAATTTTCCAAAAGATTGAAAAAAGGTAAAATTTACTATTTTTCCCGACCGATATGCGGTAGGGAATAATATTCAACCACATTCCCGACCGCATTTCGGTCGGCATTGACCATTATTGCCGACCGCATGCCGGTCGGGAATAATATTTAAACTTATTCCCGACCGCAAGGCGGTCGGAAATAAGATTTAAAGTTATTCCCGACCGTATGGCGGTCGGGAATAATATTCATAGTTATTCCCGACCGCATGTCAGTCGGGAATAAGTTTAAATATTATTCCCGACCGGCATGCGGTCGCTAAAGTTTTGAAAATTTGGCGGTTTTTTGAAATTTTTGAAAAAAATAAACATTCCCGACCGATAATCGGTCGGGAATAATCGAAAAACTTGGCGGGAAACCAAATTTGACGAAAATTCAAAAATTTTCAACTTTTTCTATAAATACACTTCATTATTCTCCTCATTTTTTCATCTCCACACAATTTTTTCAAACACTTTTTTCATTTTCAAACACTTTTTTCATTTTCAAACACTTTTTAATTTTCAAACACTTTCTTTCAACTTCAAAATTAATTTTTTTCACTTATTTATTCAAATTCTCAATAATCAAAAACTTATTTAATTTTTTTGTGTTTTAGACTGAGCAATGAATCAAAGATTTAATTGCTCATCTAAAACACAAAAAAAACTAAATAATGTTTTTAAAATATTACAATATATTAAAAAAATAATATTCCGGTAATTTATTATCGAAATATTATTTTTTTTGTTCTGATGATTATTATTCCCGACCGCGTGCCGGTCGGGATTAATTTGAATATTAGTCCCGACCGCGTGTCGGTCGGGATTAATTTGAATATTAGTCCCGACCGCGCGTCTTCTGCAGTATTAGTTGAAATGTTGTCACAATAGATTGTAGTTGGAGTCTTCTGCAGAAGATCCTGTAATATTGTCCCATGCCAAATTACTTCTCGTGCAACATTTGTAGCGGTGACATAGTCTTTTGCTCTTTAACGTCCATGATATTATTTTTGATCCTCGGCAAAATATATATCCTTACATACTTTTACAATCGTCCACCTATCTGATTGTCATTGTATCAATAAGATGGTTCTCTTTTTTCTTAACATACTTGATGTCGAGCTTCTCGCACCATAGAGGTATCGTTGAATCATTTTGGTGTTGCAAAGTGCAACTTGCTTGGATTATTCATAAAACTAGAGATCAAGCTAACTGAATAACCAATATTGGTCCCCGTGTTCGGGAGATATATCAGAGAGCCTACTAATTAGTTTTGCATGTAGAACTTCTTCATATTCCTTCGAGATATTTTCTTAAGAAAGAAATATATCTCCTTTGGATTGGCGGAATTGAATTCCAAGAAAATATTTTGTAAGTCTAAGATCAGCCATTTCAATCTCTTACATCATTGTCTTCGTAAGGTCATCCATCATTGTTGTGCTTGAATAGATCAAATCATCCACGTAATAAACGATAACAAAATTTGTAGTACCTTGTTTCTTTAGGCATAATAATGGTTCACTTTGACTTCCACTGAATCTAGTCTTCTAGTCTTCTGAACTTAACTATCAATTTTGGAATGCTATTCCAGGCTCGGGGTGCTTTCTTTAATCCATATAATGCTTTCTTGAGGCGATATACTTTGTCTTCATTGCCTTTGATAAGTAACCTTGAGGTTGCTTGACATAAACTTCTTCTATAATTCTGTTCAAAAAAGTCGATTTCATGTATAATTGGTAAATTAACAGTTCTAATTGAGCAGCTAAAGCTAAGAGAGACTTATTGTCTCCATGCATGCAACTAAAGAAAAAGTTTCATTGAAATAGATGCTTAGTTGTTGTGAGTATTCTTTTGCGACTAGGCGTGCATCGCGTTCTTGAGTTGAGTCATCTTCTTTACATTGCGTTTCGTAGACCCATTTCAAACCAATTACCATTTTTCCTCCAGGCAGCAAATTTACAAGTTCCTATATTTTGTTCTTCTTAATACTCGGCATCTTCTCGTCCATTGCTATGAATCATATATTTTCTTTAGCAACTTCATCAAATGTTTGCAGCTCAACGATGAAGAATGCTACATCTTATGATCCATATATTTCTCGTAAACTGACTACTTTGTGATTGGACCTTTTGACTTAGATAGAATTCTTCAGATGGTCCTAGAGGACTTGGAATTGCGTTGGTACTAGATTGATTCATCTTTTTAAAACAAGGATGGTGTTGGTTGATAGACATTGTTCATCTTTGTATGGTTGATTTGTAGTCCAAGCTCCATGAGTATTTGCCATCAAACATAACATCTCAAGAGATGGTAAGTTTATTCGTCTGTGGATTTAGTAAACAATATCAAATGCATCAAATGCTTTACGATTATGTAACCGTGTCTCTCGGTGAAATCATGCTTCATATGACGTTGTAGTCGGTCCAAACGCATGCATGTACAAGTTCAAGCAGATCTTTGGCTATGTATGAAATTTTTGAAAATTGTAGGTGATGCCTTTTCCTCACATGGCTTGTCCCAATAAGGAATGTCTCGCATACCAAGAACCATATTTAAAAAAATAAAATATTCAAGTGTTTATAAATTAGATTTTCTTGCACTAAATGCTAGAATGTGTGATCATCCTCGATACCACTTTGAAGTACCATCTTTTTGGTTAATGGTAAGTAAGTAGAAAAACTTTATTTGTACTTTGGCCACATCAATATTTTTCATTTTTCCAATAATAACACGTTGATCATTATTAAACTCTATTTTATAATTAATTTTTTTGGCAATAATTGGCCGACACTGAGTAAATACTAGTTCAAACCTCGAACATAGAAGACATAATTAATGAACTTCGTATTACACTTATTTGTTCTCATTGCAACTGTGTCTTTACCAGTAATTTTATGCTCCTTGCCGTATCTGAGCCTCATTTCTGATGAACATTAGTCATCATGCATTCATGCTTCATAATATGTTTTTATTTAGGACACATGATTGTTGCGACTAATGCATGGTGTTCGTGTGTAGTTTTTAAGATGTACGCAATAATAAGTCACACTTATGTGTTTGCAATTGCACGGTCAAGTAGTAATAAAATGAAAAGTAAATTATGTCCTATGTATCGAATCCTAAGAGTGTGTATGATTAGTTTCTAAAATCAACTTAAATTAATATTCCAAAAATAATGAATGTTTAATTAAACTAATTCGAAACAAATACAACCTATTGAATTGAATGCAAAGCTACTCTAATGAACATAATTGATAAGATTGACCGTATGATTATTTTGGTTGTAAAGCAAATGAATCAGAAGTGTGTTAAGAGATCGGTTTCACTATAGATTCACTGAATAGTTCATAGACAAATCACATATGCTTATTTAACATATTGAGTCTTGTTGGGTTCTTACGTGTTTGTTTGATCCGTAACCTATAGCTGGAGTTATCCACACATGTAAATCATTAAGTCTCTAGAGCATTAGCACGAACAACCCGGTTGTCAATTATTTTAGAAAAAAGATTAAGTCTGCAATCCAATTTACTATTTTGCTTATGTTAACTAAACGTACCACGTAAACATATGTATTTATGTGATGTAGTATTTTGCAAGGTCTCACTATAGTTAGCCACACTCACAATCAGTTTATTAGTCTAACACCACTACTTTGACTTCTCTAAAACCCGCATTAGTTAATTCGATCTTGCAACATATAAAATTAACCAACCTAAGTACTTCGTTACTCAAACAATGCTCATTCTCAAATAAACATATGCACAAATCTTAGCTACTCCCTACTCCAAACCTGGAGTAGTATAGCTACTCATAATTTCAAGTTCAACGGCAAATAAAGAGTTGAACAAAATAATAAAAAAATAAAAGATTAAGAAAACTCTTAGATGAAGTAGAACTTTGATGCTTTCAATTCTTGGCTCTTTTGACTTTAAGACTAAAACTAATGAAGAAGATAGTGGATGTGGTGTTTCTCTCAAACTCTATCTTCACAATTTACGTTATTTCACATTTTCGCACACATTTTAACCTTTATCGACTCCTCATTTTGTAGATAATATGTGTTTCCCAAGAATAGAGATACTTTGTGACATATCTTTTCATATGATCGTAGGACAAATCTTCTAATACACCATGACCTCCACTGACACATCATGATGATCATTCTTCATCTTCATCTTCTTATGCAATGTCACAAGTGGATACTCAAAAAATCAACACAACATTGACTGAGAAAGTTTATGTAGCAGTGATGACACAATAAATGCCATCCTCAATCCAAGTAAATATGTCACTCTTGCTCCCTCCTCTCATATCATAACGAAATCGAATAGATCATCTGAGCCACCTACTTATTTGCCATCATATGATCTTTTTACCTTATTCTCTATACAAATCAAATTTATATTCAACTCAAAACGGTATGCATAATTGTTAGATATCATATTGAGTCTCATATCTCTTATGATAGCCTTGGTTCCTCACACAAAGCCTATACCACTTCTATCACTAATATCAACAAACCTAATGTTTACACTTCGGCTAGCGAACATGAGGAATGACAACTTTTCATGAAGAAATAAATTTGAGGCATTAGAGAAACTAACGTTTGAGTTCTAACTAATATTCCTCCAAATCACAACTCTTTAGGTTGTAATTGGGTACAAAAAGTGAAACTCAAGTCAGATGGTTACAATGAAATGTGTAAGGCTAAGGTTAGTAGTTAAGTCTTACACTCAAGGAGAGGGATTTGATTATTTTGATACTTTTATCATGTAGCTAAGTTAACAATAGTTAGAGTTCTACTTGTTGTTGCATCTTGAAAGAACTAGTGTCTTCACCAACTAGATTGGAATGATCCCTTTCTCCATGGAGATCTAAGTCAGGACATATATATATATATATATATATATATAACTTGATGATGTTTGTTATGTTCAATCTATTTCTGATTCTTCTATTTTCATTAAGTCCTCTAATAGATCATTCACAATACTATGCCTATACGTTGATGATGTAAACTTGTCTTGAAATCATAAAAATAAAAGATCAAAAGCTCATTTTGATCGCATGTTCACCATAAAAGACCTTGAATTTCTTAAATACATACTTGGAATTAAAATTGCGCGTACTTCACCAAGCATTATCTTTGTCTAAGGAAGTATGTTTTCGATATACTTTCAGAATTAGGTTACATTGGTTGCAAACTTAGCAACACTCGAATGGATTCATTAACACGCTTAAAAGTTGATGACCCTCCATTCCTTGAAGATCCCACTATCTATAGAAGATTAGCGGGGAGGTTACACATATTGTTTCTCACTTGACTACTACTTATAAAATCCTTAGGTATCTCAAGTCATGCCCTATCAACTGAATATTCCTCAAGTATGAACTCCATATCAAAGCCTTTTTAGTCTGAACTCCATGTCAAAGCTTTTTGTGACAACGGTTAATCTGCTTGTCTTGGCACACGAAGTGTAACACATTATCCCATGTACTTGAGGGACTTTCTAGTCTCTTTAAAAGCTAAGAAGCAACCAACCGTTAGTCGCTCTTCAACAGAGCTAAATATAAAGTGGTTGTAACTATGAGAAGTCCATTGGCCAACCAATCTGCTAAAAGATGGTCATGTCCCTCAAACCACGACTCCGCTTCTCTTCCCATACAATGAAAGCACTTTCTGCATATCCATAAACCCATTGCATCATGAATGCATCAAACACATACAAATATATAACCATTTTGTAAGGAAACAAATGTGCAAATCAAACTCATCAAAGCGATGCACATCTCCAATGAACATAAACTTCTGAATATTCTCACTAAACCGTTATTTTAAAACCTTTCAACACCTTAAGTAGCAAGATGGTCGTGGTTAATATCCATTTCTTAACTAAGTCAACCTTCCCTCATTTGTCAAGCGTGCATCATGCACTTTCACATTCAATTCTTTCGATTCAGTTTGTGATCATACAACTCGTGTGAGAAGCTCTCACAATTCACATTAAAATTCTTAACTTTGTAATCCTTATTTTTCAATTCTTCAATAAGATGTTCAATTTCTTTTTCGTTCTTGTTGAAGACTGACTGATGTTTGGATTCAATTTATTAGCGTTTCTTTACATTACATTACAAGATAAACGGTCATTATCGACCGAAAATCCTGTCGGTAATGACCTGCCTCTGGTCGCTAAAGGCCCATTTGCGACCGGAGTCTGGTCGCAAATCTCCGTTCGGAATTGCCTTGATCGTTAAAGTTTTAGCGACCGAAAAGTGGTCGCAACTCGGCTTTATCGACAAGAAGTTCGGTATAGCAAGTATCAACCACCGGACTCCGGTTGCTATTACCTTTTACGACCGCAATTCGGTGGCAAAATTTGCCACCAAAACCCGGTTGCGATTATTCTGCGACCGCATTCCGGTTTGCCACCGAAATTAGGTTGCTAATAGTATATCATTTAATGTTTTAGATAAATTTATATAATTCAAATTTAAGCAGTTTATAAATCCTACAAAGTCGTTGCATGACAACCTGCATTAAATTTATCATCACACTGCCCAAAAGTTACGTACGAACTGTCAACTGAATTCAGGCTACTTTTGGACTTCGGGGAATGGAGAATTGGACCCATAAAACTGCTAACATGGAGTTAGCTGGTAGATCTAACAGTGTTAGTTATATGGACTGTTCTCCCATAAAGAAAGGACCACCTAACCAAATTTACTATTGTTCTCATGATCATTGCAATAATAATATGATTAATGTTTCTGACGCCGTCACATGATGGTTAAATAGGCACAATATCGTCCTCCTCATGGTCATCTCATCATCATCATATAATCAACAACAACAACAACAACAACAGCAATAATAATGACAATTCAGGTCTTTGGACATAGAAAGGCAATTTTTGTTTCTAAACCCTATAAATTTGACTACTTGATATAGTATCTTCCTTTTTTCAATTATTTTAGGCATGGAAAAACAGACGTGAAAGGAGAGTATACGTATGGACTCCATTAAAAGATGAACAATTTGATCTCACTAACGTGATTTACAAACTGACTAAGTGAATGTACAAAGAGGAGAGCAGCTGCGTATTTACACAGAGGATTAAGACTAACTAATTAACAGCTAGTATAACTAATTATACACTAACTAGCTAATTAACAGTTGATATTGCTAAGTTCAATAGCAGAAGAGAACCAGCAGATTTATTCCCTTAATTATATATGCCATATATAAAACCACGCAAACTACAACAAGATTGCGCATTTGGTCAATTCCAGCGCGATGAACTACTCTGAATGACCAAATCTGCTCCCTACAAAAAAGAAATGAATAAAGTATACTATGCACGATCCTATAACTAACCGATAAAATAAATATTGTATATGCAAATCGGCGTGCTCATAAAAAAAAAGTGTGTATATTGTTTAGGGGAAATTGCATCAAACCCCCTATAATTTGGGCCCATTTGCCGTTAACACCCATAACTTTTTTTTGGAGCGGTCAAACTCAATAGGTTAAGGGGCACATTTAACATATCAAAATGTGGGTCAAAAATTGAACGAAAATATCCTTGATCAAAAGTGCAAAATTTTGACTTAGTATAATTAAGTTGCATATTTCGCCATACCATATGATGGGGGGTTTACCGCTCCAAAACAAAGTTAAGGGTGTTGACTGCAAATGACCTCAAACGATGAGGGGTTTGATGCAAATACCCCTATTGTTTATATATATGTGAGTATAATTACCGCAAACAATTTCCTCATGTTTGATCTATTAATTGTGATGTTAGTGAAACTCTTGAGGGAGTAATTATTTAAACTTCATAACTTATTTTATAATTGGACCAAATTTTTTAGGAGTGTAGATGTGACCGTACACATTAGGGTGTGTCAGGTAGGGTACCCGCCCGGTTATAGAATCAAATAAGGGTACCCGCGTATTTCAGAATGAAAAAAAATTTCCTTTCCTTTTCCCTTTTAGTAGGGTACCCGCAGCTGAATACCAAATAGGGTAGGGTACCCTATCTTGCGGGTTGAGGGTACCCTATTATTTTATTTTTTACTGTTTAAAAAATAAAAATGTAAAAGAATATGAGTCAATATGAGTTAATTGTTAAGTAAATAAAATATATGTTGGAGGTTGTATTATTAAAATTGAAATTGTGGATTGGGTTGATACGTCGTTGTTGTTAACTTAACACTGGAGTGTTAACAGCAGATGTGTACGTTGTTAACTCAGCGATGTTACTTTAACAACAGACCAGAGTAATAGTGCAGCGGAATAAACAAACACCAAGTTTAAGAAGTGAATATAGGATTATATTAACTTCCGAGCCGTAGGCAAAATAACCCGTAAAGGTTTTAACAAAGGTCGTTCTCTCAATTCTCAAGCGTCTCACTCTTAAATTGATTGAACTAAGCAAAACACACAAGAATTGCTTCGACTATCTCTAAAAGCTCCTCACTCTTAGATCTATTCTCACAACTCACAAACTTTGCTAAAGCAAGACAACACCTAACAACTGTAAATTAATCTCTCGGATTGATTGGCTCTTGTCTCGTGTTTGTCTTGATGTACTTCACACCTATATATAGGTTCTTGATCTTGGACTTCAAGGTGTGTTGTACACGGTTGGTAATTCTCCTTGTTTCCTTCTTGAACTCTTCTTCCTTGTTCTCGCAGTCCTTCTTGAATAATAGTTCTTTCGTTAGTGATCTAACTAAGGAAAGACTCCTTCTTCAAATCAGGACTTGATCTTGGAAAGCATTCCTAGTTCCACTCGAACTCATCTTTCCTTGTAGAGCGGTTTGCTTAATTAAGGAAACTTTCCTTCTTGGAAACTTGAGCGTCCAACCTATAACAAGTTTGTTTCCTGAATAATAATCAAAGACAATTACAATTGTGGAACTCAGTTATTTAAATGAATAAGGCAAAACAATAATAAAAAATATAATCAAGATTGTAAATCGGATTCTGCTCCACCAATGTTACTCTAACATTGACTTCTCAATGTTAAACTAACATTGACAGAATACCTGCACTTTCAATCTCCCCATTTTTGCCTTAATCACAAAACCTAAGAACCTGTTCTAATCAGATCAAATTATTCAGACAAACGTCACTATCTTATAACAATGGAAAGCTAAGTACACTCCCCTTGAACATCAGAAGGAACCAACTCAATGTTATTCTAACATTGATACTTTCAATGTTGTCATAACATCTGTCTTTATCAATGTTAGCTTAACCTCAAAACCAGACAGATGTTCTAACATTGAACATCTCATTGTTAACTTAACATCAGAGAACAGGTAACACCTGCAAAACAGAGTTAGTACTTTGTAACCAAAGTTCAAATAGCATAAGCAGAAACACTAAGCAACAATATAGAAAAGTACTTAATTACAGACCATACTTAGTAGCAAGGAACACACTCCTTGATGAAACAGAAAAGTAAATAGAATTGTTCATACTGCCATCGAAAACAGAAAATTAACAGAACTCAGAAATTTTGAAATTTGATCTACTCACCCCCTTTTTGTGAGGAAGGCAAATTCTTCAAATGCTTCCTGAGGCTGTCTATCTCCTGCAACCTCACTTGCTTGTCTGCTATCTCTCTTTGGGTATCTTTATACTCTTTGTCAAGCCACACCAGGGTCTCTTCCACAAAAGCATCAGCAATGATAGAACAACTGTCACCACTAGCCACATGAAGTGAAGAAGCAGCAAACTTGTGAGTCTTCTTCTTCTTCTTCTTCTTCTTCTTCTTCTTCTTCTTCTTCTTCTTCTTCTTCTTCTTCTTCTTCTTCTTCTTCTTCTTCTTCTTCTTCTTCTTCTTCTTCTTCTTCTTCTTCTTCTTCTTCGTCGTCTTCTTCTTCGTCGTCTTCGTCTTCTCCTTCTCCTTCTCCTTCTCCTTCTCCTTCTCCTTCTCCTTCTCCTTCTCCTCCTTCCTTCTCCTCCTTCCTTCTTCTGCTTCTTCTCCTCCTTCTTCTCCTCCTGCTTCTCCTTCTTCTTCTGCTCCTTCTTCTTCTTCTTCTGCTCCTTCTTCTTCTGCTTCTCCTTCTTCTTCTTCTGCCTTCTCCTTCTTCTTCCTTCTTCTCCTCCTGCTTCTCCTTCTTCTTCTGCTCCTTCTTCTTCTTCTTCTGCTCCTTCTTCTTCTGCTTCTCCTTCTTCTTCTTCTGCCTTCTCCTTCTTCTTCTGCCTTCTCCTTCTTCTTCTTCTTCTCCTTCTCCTCCTTCTTCTTCTTCTTCTTCTTCTTCTCCTTCTTCTCCTTCTTCTTCTTCTCCTCCTTCTTCTTCTTCTTCTTCTTCTTCTTCTTCTTCTTCTTCTTCTTCTTCTTCTTCTTCTTCTTCTTCTTCTTCTTCTTCTTCTTCTTCTTCTTCTTCTTCTTCTTCTTCTTCTTCTTCTTCTTCTTCTTCTTCTTCTTCTTCTTCTTCTTCTTCTTCTTCTTCTTCTTCTTCTCCTTCTTCTTCTTCTTCTCCTTCTTCTTCTTCTTCTCCTTCTTCTTCTTCTTCTCCTTCTTCTTCTTCTTCTCCTTCTTCTTCTTCTTCTTCTTCTTCTTCTTCTTCTTCTTCTTCTTCTTCTTCCTACTTGGACCAGCTGCATCATTGGGATTTCATGGCAGATCTTCAATCCTGACTTAAGTGAAGTAGCTCCTGGTGATGATCATCTTGGCCTTGTTCTTGATCCAGCCTTCTGTCTTCTTTGTCTTGAAGCCTTGCTTCACCAGAATGCTGGATTCCCTTTGCCTTTGTTGTGACTTCCCTCATGTGCCTTAGAACCTTCTCCCCTATGTTCACACTCAGCCCATTCTTCAGTTTGTACACCAGCTTTGCAGATTCTTTTGTCATAACAGTGGTGTTGGAAGAGGGCAGCCAGTTGTAGGTAGAGAGCTTGTGAAGTACATCACTTAAGGATGTCAGCCTTGTAGTTGGAAAACTGTCATTCCATTTCTTTGTGAGTCTACCAGTGAGGTCAGTAATCACCTCATCCATGCTAGGATCCTCAGTCTCCTTAGGATCAGGAAGTTCCCAAGCTTCATTGATCACAGAGGGGCTAATGTCATAGACATTCATCCTTACCCAAGCTTTGCCAAACTTGGGAGAGCCCTGGTGGTACACCCACTGGGAGAGGTTCATGTAGAACTCTCTGATCACATCAGGGACATATGATGACTGGTTCATCACAGAGCCCAACACTCCTCTAGCTTCAAGCAACTCAAACAGTCTATTTTCCTTGAACATCTCCTCATCAATGTTCCTCTCCATGTGAATAACCCTGGCTTGATAAGCCTCCCACTGTTCTTCTACCTCAGCAGACACATAAAAGCCATAATAAGGCTTTTTGGGGTACTCCTCCTCAAGCACATCAAAGTACTCATCACTGCCTGATGTTGGAGTAACATCAACAGGGTCATCACCTACCAGTTGGTCTTCTTCCTCAACTTCCTCATCTTCCTCTTCCTCCTTATCATCTTCTTTATATTTTTCTTCTTCTGACTCAGACTCAGAAGTTTCCACAACCACTTGCTTCTCCTTTCTTTTCTTAGCAGCAGTAGCTAATGCTCTCTTCTTCTTCTCTCTCAACCTCTTCAGGTTGATTGTCACCCTCATCATCAACATCTTGGTTACCCTCAGTAGTAACCTCCTCAACCACAGTCTCCTCAACCTGATCATCTTCCTCAGGAAGAGTATCCATCTCATCACCAGTAACCTACTCAACCACATTAGCCTCAGATGGCTCAACCACTTCCTCAGCCACCACATTGTGAACCCCATCAGTCACCTCAGGGTTCTCAACCACAACCTCCTCAGTTGCACCCAAACCAACACTAGGGACCTCATCCTCCCCCTCAATACCAACAGCAGTAGAAGAAGGTATATCCAGAGTAGGGTTAGCCATCATTACCTCGTTTTCAGGGTTGGTGGGAGGAGAGGTTTGCTCAGCAATGTCTGAGGTTGAACCAACATCACCCTTTGCAGATTTCTTGCCCTTGCGCCTTTGATAAGTGGCTTTCCTCTTTGGGGCGGCAGCGGCGGCGGTTTCAGTGGTTGCACGTCTGGTGGTGCGGTGATGTGACTGCTCAATCTGCTCAGCAGCAACTGCAAGAGTATCAATGGAAGACTTGCATGCCATTTTTAGCGTGATTTAAAGAAGAAAAGAAGAAACTTGATTTGCAGTGAAAGTTGATTGCACTAGAAATTTTGAACGCGTAAGAAACAAGAAGAGATTAGGACAAATTATATAAACAATAAGATGAAGAGTGGTAACAGTGGTGTTGTAACATGTTACCAAAATAATCTAACCAATGTCACACGATCATACCCATGTTTACCTTACCATGTGTCAGTGTTAGATTAACATGTAACCAGAGCAGTCTTCAAACCTGAAAACTTATAAGTTACAATGTTTCAATGTTGAACTAACATTGGTAAGTTAACATCAAGGAGGGAAGTTGTAGGTGCAGGGCTTCATCCAAGGCAGCATCATGTGAGAGCGTGAGATATTCCTGTATACTAATCTGAACCCCCACCCAAGTACATAGCTACAAAGACATAGATTAAGACCATTAGTATGAGTAAGTAACACATCAAACAGAAAAACACATAGTGGATATATATATCCAGGGAAGAGATGTTCCCACAGTATAAAAGATCACAAAACATAGCGTTTTACCTACAGTGAGTCACCCACAAAGTATGCCTCAACACATGATTCCCTGGATTACTACTCCCCCTAAGCCCAAACCGACAAAGGAAAAAACAAACGCAAAACTAGAAAGAATGCAACAATGTTAGATTAACATTGGGAGATGGTAACCAAGTACAAACAACTTTATTGACTGGGATCAGGATAAACCAATTTATCTTTATTTATGATCACGAACTCTTTTGAACAAAAACTAGTGAATGTAAAAGGAGAGTTTCATCACTGAATGTGGGCAGCACAAGACTCCACACACCCCAACAACTTAACCATCAGCTGCAGATTGGGCAAGTACAAAGGAACTGAATGAAGACAATACATTTATCATATACTTCTTCACCCCAACTCCTCATGCATACCTGTTTACCAACCTGTTTACAAGGGAAATACCAAGTGAACAATGCTACTGAATGCAAGCAGTCGAAACTTCAAAGCACCCCAGTAGTACGGATCACTATCATGCATAACCTTGGCCATAGACAAAAACACAAAAATAAGCACAACTAAATGACAATGAAGCTCTCAACATCATGTACCCCAGCTTCTCTTCATGCTTTGTCTAACCTAACATGGATAAGTCACAACTGAATAACATCAGAGTAGTGAGCTCTGTGTACCCCAGCTTCTCCCAGATGTTAGGTTAATATTCACAGACTAACAACAGAGTTATTACTTTACAAAACTCTTGAACTATACCTGTCCACCAGTCAATTCAGCTATTTGCACAGATTAACCACACAACCCAACAGAAACTCTAACAAAGATGTAAGATGCAAGAAAGAAGAATGCAGAAAGGAAACATAAAAGAATTACAGCTACACCACAACCAATAACCAGTGCTAGACAATGGTGTTATGTCAACACTGGTGAACTAACATCCCTAAACAATGCATATGCCAAGAGAATTCCTCAAACTGAAGAACCTCTCAGAATCTAAAGGTTTAGTGAACATATCAGCAAGCTGATTGTTAGTTTCAATGTGTTCAATGTCAATGAGCTTATCTTCTACCATGTCTCTTAGAAAGTGATGCCTTATGTCAATACTTTTAGTTCTAGAATGTTGCACAGGGTTCTTAGAGATGCTTATAGCACTAAGATTATCACAGAACATAAGTAAGGTATCACTGTCTAACCCATAATCCAGTAGCATGTGTTTAAACCATACCAACTGGGTGATACAGCTACCTGCTGCTATGTATTCAGATTCAGCAGTGGAGAGTACAATTTTGCTTTCTACTGTACCATGAGACCAAGTTGTTCCCCAGATAAAAACATCCTCCACTTGTAGACTTTCTGTCATAAGTGTTACCTGCCCAGTCTGAGTCACTGAAACCTACAAGATTTGTGTTAGTGTCATAAGAATACCATATACCAAGGGCCAAGGTACCAGAAATATATCTAAGGATTCTCTTCACAGCAATCAGATGTGACTGCTTTGGACATGCCTGGTACCTAACACATACACAAACAGAGAACATTATATCAGGTCTTGAAGCAGACAAGTAGAGTAAGCTTCCTATCATTGAATGGTACAATGTTGGATCAACATTGACACCATTAACATCCCTGGATATCTTCACTGATGAAGACATGTGAGTCTTGCAAGGCTTTGAATCTACCAATTCAAACCTTTTCACCAAATTCTTTGCATACTTTTCCTGACTTAGGAAAATCCCATTACCTATTTGTTTTACTTGAAGACCAAGGAAGAAAGTTAATTCTCCCATCATGCTCATCTCAAACTGCCCTTTCATTGATTCAACAATTTTTTCTAGAAAAGAATTGTTAGTTGAGCCAAAAACAATATCATCTACATATATTTGAGCTATACAGACATGAGAATATTTCTTCAAAACAAACAGTGTTCTATCTCCTTCACCTCTAACAAAGCCAAGACTTAATAGGAATTTTGTAAGCCTTTCATACCATGCTCTAGGTGCTTGTTTAAGTCCATACATGGCCTTTTCAAGCTTGTACACATGGTTGGGGTACTTAGGTTCTGTGAACCCCTTAGGTTATTCAACATATACTTCCTTATCAATCAGCCCATTCAGAAACGCACCATTTACATCCATTTGGTATAGTTTTATCTTAAGACAACATACTATGGCTAGAAGTAACCTAATAGATTCAATCCTAGCAACTGGAGAAAATGTCTCATCAAAATCTACACCTTCAACCTGTGTGTACCCCTGAGCAACTAGTCTAGCTTTGTTTCTAACTATAACCCCTTCCTTATTACTCTTGTTTTTAAATATCCACTTTGTCCCTATTACATTAACATTAGGTGGTATAGGTACAAGTATCCAGACATTGTTCTTAGTAAACTGTAATAGTTCATCCTGCATGGCATTAATCCAAAAGTTATCAAGAAGGGCTTCATTCACATTCTTAGGTTCTATGGTGGAGACAAAACAAGAGGCATTATCAACAGTACAAGTGAAGTTCATACAGACACACAATTTTACCATATCTCTATAGTCAAGTCTTTCTCTGTTGCGTGTCCTTACCCGTTCAGTGAGTTCACCTATTACCTGGGATGTTGGATGATCTTTCTGAATCCTAGCTGGGGGATCTCTTCTAGGTTCAGAGGCAACTTCATGTTCTGAGTCAGAATCCTCTACTGTTAGTCTAACATCATATCTTGCTAGTGTTAGTCTAACATCGTTCCCTGACTCATGTTCAGTGTTTCCAGCTTCCAATTCCAATGTTGGTGTAACATTGTCAGGAGTAACATCCTCGGTTTCCACTGTTGGTTCAACATTGGGAACTAAGATGTCATCAGTACCTGTATCAAGAGTGAAATCATCAAACACAACATTCACTGATTCCTAAATTGTCTTCAATCTAAGATTGTAGACTCTAAAGGAAGTACTATTGGCTGAGTATCCTACAAAGATGCATTTTTCACTTTTAGAATCAAATTTACTCAGATAATCCCTGTCATTAAGCAGATAACAATCACATCCAAATTCATGAAAGTATGCAACATTTGGTTTTACACCCTTCAAGAGTTCATAAAGAGTCATGCTAGTTCTAGGTCTAAGATACACCCTGTTACTAATGTGACAAGCAGTATTTAAAGCTTCAGCCCAGAATCTTTTGGATAAATCTTTAGCATTGAGCATAACTCTGGCCATCTCTTGAAGAGTCCTGTTCTTTCTCTCAGCAATCCCATTCTGCTGAGGAGTCTTAGGAGCTGAATATTCATGGAAAATACCTTTAGCATTGCAGTAGTTATCAAAACTAGCATTTTCAAATTCTTTACCATGATCAGACCTAATCTTAGTCACAGTGGAGCCATACAAGTTTTTAATACTAGCACAAAGGATTTTGAACTGATCAAAAGCTTCTGACTTTTCTTTAAGAAATTTTACCCAAGGGTATCTAGGAAGTCATCTACAATCACAAAGGCATATATCTTACCACTGAGACTACTTACCTCAATTGGACCCATTAAGTCCATGTGCAACAATTCAAAATACCTACTAGATCTAGGGTTAGCATTCTGTACCTGTAGGGGTGTATGAACTGCTCTGGTTTGCTTATCCTTGAGGCAATCACCACACACAAGCTTACATGGACAAGACAGCTTGGGTAAGCCTCTTACAGCATCAACTTTCTGTAATTTCTGAAGGTTTCTGTGTGAACATGTCCAAGTTTCCTATGCCATATAGAAGCCTCATCTATCTTGGTATGGAAACATTCTGCTTCCTCTTGGGCTAGGTAGCAGTTATCTTTGGATCTAGTACCTGTCATAACAAGAACATTTTCACTATCATAAACATCACAAGATACTTTGTCAAATGTAACCAGTAAGTCATCATCACACAGCTGACTGATACTGATTAGATTTGCCTTTAACCCATCTACAAACAACACATCCTTCAGGGGTGGGAATCCATCAACATCCAGAGTCCCCTTGCCAATGATCTTTCCTTTGGTGCCTCCCCCATAGGTCACTGTTCCAACACTCAAAGGTATCATATGTTTAAGATTTTCTTTGCTGCCTGTCATGTGTCTTGAGCATCCACTGTCGAAGTACCACTTACCTGAAAGGTTAGAGTACACAGCAGAGAAAACAACATTGCATACAACTTTAATCTTAGGGGTTTTGGCTTTTTCAATCCAAGTTCTACCTTTATGTCCTGCACCCAATGTTAGTCTAACATCAGAACCTGTTGTAGTTTTAACATTGGACACATAGGTTGTTTTCTTACCACATTCTTTTATGAATTTTCTACAAAATGGTTTAATGTGGCCTGGTTGAAAACATTACTGGCAGATAAAGGTAGGTTTAATTTTTACAGTGTTAATGGTTCCAGACCTCCCATTATCAGATTCTTTAACAAAGCTTGTAGTTAAATAGGCAGAATTAACATTAGAAGAGGAAGGTTTCTCAACAAATCCCAGACCACATGTACCTGTGTTACTCATGTTTAGTACCTCATCAAGTTTAGAAGTACCTCCATTCCATTTGGCTATGATCTGTGAATCTTTTTTGAGTTTCTCCTTTACCTCTTTCAGCTCAACTTCAGCTTTGTCAAGATCTCTCTCATAGAGTCTCAGCATGTTCTTCAAACATTCAATGTCATGCATCAATGCTTTGTTACTCTTCATGAGTTTGACATTCTCTCTCTCCAGTCTGAGAAAGGTTGTATGTAGATC
Organism: Linaria vulgaris; assembly: GCA_948329865.1. NCBI lineage: Eukaryota > Viridiplantae > Streptophyta > Magnoliopsida > Lamiales > Plantaginaceae > Linaria > Linaria vulgaris. The sequence continues at coordinate 71,291,456 of OX415253.1, forward strand.
ATCTAGAATTTCCTCATGGGACATTTCTTCTTCATTGAAGTATTCCTCTTCTAGATCAACTGAGCCATGAAAACAATCAAAGTTAGTATCCTCATAATCAAAGAACACATCATAGATAACCTGTGTATCATGGTTGTTCCAGTCTCCAAAAAAGATTTCCGGCTTTGCTGTTGGTTCTCCAATGTTAGAGTAACATTGAGAACTCTGGCAATTTCTGGAGTCTTCTTCTGACCAGGTGATCCGAGTGCAAAGAGCAGCAGTGTTGATTTCCTCTGATTGTTCATCGGCACTTGTTCCAGATTCAAAGTCAGCTTTATTGAAGTCATCTACACAAACCCAATGAGAATTCCCTCTTGTTCTGAGGGTGTTAGCACATTCATGTTTAAAGTGACCATACCCCTTACATTCATAGCACTGGACATCTTTCAATTTCTCAGTATCTTGAGGCGTGCTCTTAGATGCCATGTACTTTACAAACTTTGTGGGCAGTTTCTTATAACCAAGAGCAGCATTACCAGGTTGTTTTTCTTTATTTTTATCTTTGTAACCCAATTTACTAAACTTTCTAGTAATGATACCATAGTTAGAAGAGATCAACTCATATTCATCCTCATCACTCCCTGTAGAATCTGAGCTAGTACCTAGTAAGGCTAAAGCAAGTTGTTTACTGGACTTTCCTAGGAACTCTAGTTCAAATTCTTTTAGAGTGTTCATTAATGTTTGGAAGTCCATGTTGGCAAGATCTCTAGACTCATTCATTGCAATTCTTTTGACAGTAAACTTTGAAGATAATGTTCTAAAAGCTTTATAGACCATGGTTTGATTTGGGATGATAAAACCCAAGTTTTGGCACTGATTAGCAATATCTAGAAGTTTCTCAAAATAGCTATCAATGCTTTCATCCTCACCCATCTCTATCTTCTCAAAGTCCCTCAAAAGTCTTCTATATTTAGAGTCCCTCACAGCCACATCACCCTCACAATGTAATTCAAGAACTTCCCATGCAGCTTTAGCAGTAGAACAAGTTTGAATAAGTTTGAACATATGATTACCTACCCAGCTAAAAATAGCATTGAGAGCCTTTTTCATTGAAGTTGTAGAAAGCAATCTCGTTGGCTGTCCATTGTCCTCTTGGCTTAGGTACCAGATCAGCATCTCCATCTCTTGGCAATTAGGGGATGGTGTAGCCTTCTAGTACTGCGTCCCAAGCTCTTAGGTCAATGGATTTGATATGGACTCTGAGTCTGATCTTCCAGTAGGCATAGTTGTTGGGACCCTCTAATACTGGCAATCTGCTGGTATTGGGATTGGAGTTGTCCATCTTGTGGTATCAACGCCAAACACCGGTGAAGTTGGTGCTTGGCTATGATACCAATTGAAATTGTGGATCGAGTTGATACGTCGTTGTTGTTAACTTAACACTGGAGTGTTAACAACAGATGTGTACGTTGTTAACTCAACGATGTTACTTTAACAACAGACCAGAGTAATAGTGCAGCGGAATAAACAAACACCAAGTTTAAGAAGTGAATATAGGATTATATTAACTTCCGAGCCGTAGGCAAAATAACCCGTAAAGGTTTTAACAAAGGTCGTTCTCTCAATTCTCAAGCGCCTCACTCTTAAATTGATTGAACTAAGCAAAGCACACAAGAATTGCTTTGACTATCTCTAAAAGCTCCTCACTCTTAGATCTATTCTCACAACTCACAAACTTTGCTAAAGCAAGACAACACTCAACAACTGTAAATTAATCTCTCGGATTGATTGTCTCTTGTCTCGTGTTTGTCTTGATGTACTTCACACCTATATATAGGTTCTTGATCTTGGACTTCAAGGTATGTAGTGCACGGTTAATAATTCTCCTTGTTTCCTTCTTGAACTCCTATTCCTTGTTCTCGCAGTTCTTCTTGAATAATAGTTCCTTCGTTAGTGATCTAAGGAAAGACTCCTTCTTCAAATCAGGACTTGATCTTGGAAAGCATTCCTAGTTCCACTCGAACTCATCTTTCCTTGTAGAGCGGTTTGTTTAATTAAGGAAACTTTCCTTCTTGGAAACTTGAGCGTCCAACCTATAACAAGTTTGTTTCCTAAATAATAATCAAAGACAATTACAACTGTGGAACTCAGTTAGTTAGATGAATAAGGCAAAACAATAATAAAGAATATAATCAAGATTGTAAATCGGATTCTGCTCCAGCAATGTTACTCTAACATTGACAGAATACCTGCACTTTCAAAAATGCCTAACTACTAAAAGAAAAGTATATATTTATTGTATTTAGGCATATATCTTCTTAAATTTCAAATAAATATCATAGTATAAAAAGAGATGGATACCCTATAGGGTAAGAGAAATGGACCAGAACTACCCGTTCCCATACCCGCACCCACCTTAAAACTCGCGGGTAGTGCAATTTAAGGTACTCGCAACCGAATCAACTCAACCCTATAGGAAATTTCCCGTATGGGTAGGGTTTGGGAGTGAGTACCCGCTCCCGTTGACCACCCCTAGTACACATTACTCCCTTTAAATAAGTTCTCTGCCGCAAATGATATATATTGGCATTTTCAAAATTATATGGATACATGTTCTTGCTAGCACAAGCTATTATTAGTTTTTCTTTGAAAAATCTACCTCCATTATTTTTAATATAATTATGCCATTTTCCGTGTTCTATCTTCATACTTAATTAGAGTTCCTTTATACAAACCGATGATCGTTTTTTTTTTCTGATCAGCTCAATAACTTTTTAGCTATATATATAACTAATTATTTGTTGATAAAGGTAATTGCTTTTTATATGGTGGAATATATATATATATATATTATTATGAATTAACTAGAATAATATTACAACTTAGAGAGAAAATATAAGATAAGAAAGTTGAGAGAGAATTGTATGGATTCTATATCTTTTTCAAAGTGTAAGATTAGAATCCTAAAGTGTTCTATATATAGAGAGAAAATTTCAATCAAAGACACAAACTCTTCACCATTAATATTGGTATTATTTACTAAGACTTTTTGGTCCAAGTTGGATGGCTAAGACCATAGTAATAATATTTTAACACTCCCACTTTAGCCATTCAAACTTCGGGTGATAAACATTTATTCACACGTTCTGATGCTGCCTCGTTAAAAACCTTATAAGGAAAAACCCAGTGGGATAAAAACCTTAATAAGGGAAAAATAGTACAGCCGTGTGAACTCCCCCTCAAGTTTACATCTTCAATTCTTCAACAGTCTCGTATGTGACGCATCCCAATGCTATGAACATGTTTCTTAAAACTTACTGTAGGAAGTGCATTTGTAAAGACATTTGCCATATTGTCACATGATTGAACATATTGGATATTAATTTCTTTGTTCTTCTCCAGTTCCTGAGTGTAGGCAAAATACTTCGGGTGTATGTGTTTGGTTCGATCACTCTTAACATAGCCTTCTTTCATCTGTGTAATACATGCAGAATTGTCTTCGTATAGTGTTGTAGGACCCTATTTAATTGGTAAACCGAATGTACTTATTATATGATGTGTCATTGATCGTAACCATACATATTCCCTGCTTGCTTCATAGAGTGCAATAACCTCAGCATCATTTGAAGATATTGCAACAAGTGTTTGGTTCTGAGAACGCCATGAAATAGCAGTGCCACCATACATGAATACATATCCAGTTTGAGATCTGAATTTATGTGGGTCTGATAGGTAACCTGCATCTGCATAACCAATCAATTCCTGTTTTGCATTATTAGGATAAAATAGACCGAGATCCGTAGTTCCTTGAAGATAACGAAATAAATGTTTAATTCTTTTCTAGTGTCTTTTTGTAGGTGATGAGCTAAATCTAGCTAATAAATTAACATTGAATGATATATGAGGTCTAGTACAATTTGCTAGATACATTAAAGCTCCAATGGCACTTAAATACGGAACTTCGGAACTAAGAATTTCTTTATTTTTTTCACTTGGACGAAATGGATCTTTGTCTTTAGTTTCTTTATCCATGTTAAAACGTTTTAAAATCCTTTTGGGTATAATTAGATTGATGCACTAATATACCATTTTTAGTATGCTCAATTTGTAAACCAAGACAATATTTAGTTTTACCAAGATCTTTCATTTCAAATTCATTCTTTAAATAATACATAGTTGAATGAATTTCTTTGTCAGTGCCAATGATATTTAAATCATCTACATAAACCGCAATAATTGCAAAACCAGATGATGTTCTTGATAAAAACACATGGACACAAATAATTATTTATATATCCTTCTTTCAATAAATACACTCAAACGATTGTACCACATGCGACCTGATTGTTTTAAACCATATAACAATCTTTGCAATTTAATTGAGTACATTTCTCTAGGTTTAGAGCAAGATGATTCAGGCATTTTAAGTCCTTCAGGGACTTTCATATAAATATCATTATTAAGTGATCCATAAAGATAAGCTGTGACAACATCCATGAGATGCATATTTAAGTTTTCATAAACAGATAAACTGATTAAGAATCGGAAAGTAATTGTATCCATTACTGGGGAATAAGTTTCTCCATAATCAATCCCAGGTCTTTGAGAAAAACCTTGTGCAACAAGTCGAGCTTTGTATCTTACAATTCATTTTTTTCATTTCTTTTTCGAACGAAGACCCATTTGTGGCCTACAGGTCTCACGTCTTTAGGTGTGAGGACAATAGGTCCAAAAACCTTTCGTTTATTGAGGGAATTCAATTCAACTTGCATAGCTTCTTTCCATTTAACCCAATCGTCCCGATTTTGGCATTCATCCAAAGATTGTGGTTCAGGATCATCATTTTCATTCATAAGATCATAAGCAATATTATATGAAAATATTTCACTTATATTTTTCATCTCATTTCGATTCCAAATAACTCCTGAATTAACATAATTTACAGAGATCTCAGTATTGAGATTTGGTTCGGTGATCTCTTGAGTTATCTCATTTGTCACATTTTCTGTTTCATCATAAATAGTTTCCTCGATAATGGAGTTAATAATATTTTCTCCTTTTCTTTTTCGAGGATTCTTGTTTTTTGAACCAACAGGACGACCACGTTTCTTACGTGCATTTATTTTATTATTGTTGGATATGTCATTCGGAATTTCAATCCGAGCAGGAACATTCGCAGCTGGTATATGTGATTTGGTTACCCGTTTTATATCAGTAAATGCATCAGGTAATTGATTTTCAATATCTTGAAAATGTAAAATTTTCTTAACTTCCAAATCACATTGTTTTGTTAAAATATCATAGTGTGATAAAGATGGATTATACCATGATATATCATTTTCCAACTTCTTCTTTTCTCCCCCTAAGGTTGGGAAATTTGCCTCATTGAAATGGCAATCGGCAAAACGTGCCGTAAAGACATCACCTGTTAATGGTTCAAGATACCTGATTATAGATGGTGAGTCATATCCAACATATATCCCTAACCTTCTTTGAGGTCCCATTTTTGTTCGTTGTGGTGGTGCAATCGGAACATAAACTGCACAACCAAAAATCTTTATATGGGAAATATTATGTTCATGACCAAAAGCAAGTTGTAATGAGGAGTATTTATGATACGGGCTTGGTCTAATGCGAATTAGTGATGCATCATGTAAAATTGCATGGCCCCACATAGAAGTTGGTAATTTAGCTTTCATTAACAATGGCCTAACAATTAATTGAAGGCGTTTAATTAATGATTCAGCTTAATCATTTTGAGTATGTACATGTGCAACACTATGTTCAACAGTAATTTCAGTTGACATACAGTAATCATTGAAAGCCTGAGATGTAAATTCACCAGCATTGTCAAGTCTGACTTTCTTGATCGTATAGTCAGGAAATTGAGCTCTTATTTTAATTATTTGAGCCAAAAATCTCGCAAATGCCATATTACGAGTAGATAATAGACAGACATGTGACCATCGACTTGAGGCATCAATTAATACCATAAAATATTGAAATTGTCCACATGATGGATGAATAGGTCCACAAATATCACCTTGAATTCTTTAAAGAAATGTTAGTAATTCTGTCTTAATTTTAAGTGGTGAATGCTTTATAATTAGCTTTCCAAGAGAATATGCTTCACATGAACTAGTATTGTTCAAATTGAGTTTGGATCCTTTTAATGAATGTCCATGTGTAGTTTCAATTATCCTTCGCATCATTGTTGAACCAGGATGACCTAGACGATCATGCCATAAAGTTAATAATTCAGGATTTTCACTGACTACCAAATTTGACTCGATATCATTAATATATGTATAATGCAATCCTGATGAGAGTTTTGGTAGTTTTTCAAATATATGTTGCTTTCCTAATATATACTTAATAATAAAAAGATATTTAGTTTTGTTTTCAGTTTTTGAGTTGGTATCATATCCATGACGATATATATCATTAAAACTCAATAATTTCTTCTGGATTTTTGGACAAATAAGGCATCGTTGATGATAAATAGCGTTTCATTTGGTAAAATAAAACTAGCCTTACCAAATCCTACAATCAGGTCAGTAGGACCTGATATCGTATTGATTTTTGCCTTTGTTGGTTTTAGATATGTAAAATATTTCTTACTTGTGAGAATTGTGTGAGTTGTACCGCTATCAGGGATGCAAAAATCACCGTTATGCTCCATACTAGCTTCATGTCAAACAAGTAGAGTTAAACATGATATAACAATAAATGAAGCATATATTTGAAAAAGAGAAATGGTTTCATTAAGATACATAAGAAAACACATTTAATGAAAACATGGTACATTACAAGCAGAAATTGTAAATACATATCAATTCAAAAATTACACAACAAGGAATCACGTAATGCAAATCACGCAAACATGAAAGACATAACTCATATCAAGCCATAGTAACATCATGATCATCCGTGAAATCGGATGCTGCTAAATATGTGGAATTATTAGGCATTTGTTCAACAAGGTTCACTTCTTTTTCTTTGCCTTTACTCTCTTGGTACAATTTACAAAAATGTTCAGGTGTACGACACGTATTGGCCCAGTGTCCTTTCATTCCGCAGTTAAAATAGTAACCTTTAGATTTATTATGAGCATTTTTTCTTTTATTATGATGGTTATTGTTATGGGCCGTACCACTAGCCGAAGGGTTGTGATAACTACCTCGACTACGTCCACGTCCACGACCACGACCATCTCTAAAAACATATCCTCCTCTATAACCACCCCGACCTTGATATTGGCCTCTGCCTCAACCACCATTATTGTAATTTCCTCGTCCACGGAAGTTTGAGAAATTTATGGCATGCGCTTCTGGCAATGCTTGTGCTCTAGTGGGGCGTAGCTCACTATTCTTAATTAATATTTTATTACTATTCTCTGTCGTTAACAACACCCTCTCTAGTTCATGATACTTAGTGTATCCGACTAGTCTGTATTGCATTTGGATGAGTATATGACTGACATGAAAAGTAGAAAGAGTTTTTTCAATCATTTTCTCATCAGTAATTTCTGTCCTGCAAAATTTTAGTGTATGTCGGATATTATGAATGGCAGAGGAGTAATCATTTACTGATGTAAAATCTTGGAACCTTAATGTGTTCCACTGATGTATGGATTTTGGAAGCATTGTTTCCCTTTGGTGGCCATATCTTTCATTCAGATTAATCCATAGCTCAGAAGGATCTGTAATATCGAGATATTCCATTTGCAGGAAATTATCTAAATGTCTACGCATGAATATAATTGCATCGCATCGTTGCTGGTCAGTACATTCATTTTCCTCATCAATTGTTTCCGCGAGGAATTTCGCAGTAAGATGCATTTTCACATTTGATTCCCATTGCATATAATTTTTCCCATCGATAGTGAGTTCGGTAAAATCTACTTTCGAGAGATTAGACATATTGTAGCTAAATGAACATTAAAACAAATATAATTAGGATCAAGACATTTTATTTTAATACGCAACCACACAAGCACAATTATTACAATAATACCATGTAATTATCTTATCTCTAGCCAAATCTTGAACTTGAACATTATTATGCTTGAACATTATTATGATAAAAGGGAGGAATATCATAGAGACAAACATAGGAGTGTCCTCATCTACTAGCATAAACATAAAAGTTGAAAGGTAAATGAGGATCAAGATCGCTGTTGTTGTAGAGATCATTTTGCAAGATGAGAGAAATAAGGTGAAGATTTGTGTGGAGTTTGAGTTATAAAATCTATATATTTATAGAAGAAAGATATCTATAAGTAGCCGTTTTATAGCCGTTAGAAAATAATAATTTTTCTTTGTTTTGTTTAATTGGCATAATTGATGAATGATAATATCTTTAACAATCGAGCAACAATGATTAATTGTATAACAAGTAAATAATTTCAATCGCCTTAATAAATTTCAACGGGCATAAGAAATAATATTACGATAAGTAAATACATATAGATATTTCCGCCACATTACTATGTAAGAACTTTCATGGGCTTGTTGAATAATGTAAATAACTAACATAATTGAAATAAACTAAGTGCGTAAATAAGTTCCGCCACATTACTATGTAAAAACTTTCATGGGCTTGTGGAATAATGTAAACAACTAACATAATTGAAATAAACTAAGTGCGTAAATAATTTCCACCACATTACTATGTAAAAACTTTCATGGGCTTGTGGAATAATGTAAACAACTACCATAATTGAAATAAACTAAGTGCGTAAATAATTTCCGCCACATTACTATGTAAAAACTTTCATGGGCTTGTGGAATAAACTAAGCAATATAATAATTAAGTGTTACTAGTCGTTTTTAGCTTGTGGTTAACTCAAGCATCAACGAGTGTTAAGATTATTATGAATGTTAGAGTTAGATAACAATAAAATTATAAAGAGATTTTTTTATCTAATCTTAAAATTACAGATAGGCGGTAGTCCGCATTGTCTATAATAATGTAGATAGATGAACAAGTAAATATTAAACTTTAACAACAAAATTATAAACACATATTCATCTAATCATAAAATTATAGATAGGCGGTAGTCCGCCTTGTCTATAATAATGTAGATAGATGAACAAGTAAATATAAAACTTTCATACCTTTTGACGTTGAATGTTTTCTTTAACGAAGGAACTGGATTCTTCCGGATCGAGCACTATCGTGCTGATAACGTGTTATGAATTAACTATAATAATATTACAACTTAGAGAGAAAATATAAGATAAGAAAGTTGAGAGAGAATTGTATGAATTCTATATATTTTTCAAAGTGTAAGATTACAATCCTAAAGTGTTCTATATATAGAGAGAAAATTTCAATCAAAGACACAAAGTCTTCACCATTAATATTGATATTATTTACTAAGACTTTTTGGTCCAAGTTGGATGGCTAAGACCATAGTAATAATATTTTAACATATATATATATATATATATAAAAAAGAGACTGCATTTCATTTATTTTCTTTCTACTAGATAATATTGTAATATTTTAGCGCATGCATAATAGGTCATTAAATTCAACTAAAGTATATATTATTTTTTGAAGCAAAAGATATGAATTGAACTGAGAATATCTCCCGACGTAGACCTGACAGATTCAAGAATGAGAATATTTAGCAGAGGGGGTAGTATTATTTTGAAACTGTTATGGTAAGGATAAAAGTTTCGCAGGGGAAAATCCCATGCATGTTCTTCCTTTTTTGTTCTATATTCTCTTTCTTTTTCTTTTGATTGGTTTGATTTGGTATACAAAACTAGGTAAAGGTAACTGGAAAAGAAACAAGAAGGGTAAATTGCTTATCCTGCCGTTGAGCTGGTTTTAGGAGGGGTTTTAACTGCCGGTTTGCTCTTCGATAAGTAGGACTTTACTATTCATGAATCAGTGTATGACTTTTCTATTTCCAATTCCTATTCACATCCCTATTCCTTCAATAAAATAAAGGCATATGGCATGTAAAGGCCCACAAAAATTAACCCAGAAAATTAATTAATTAAATTAAATATATGGAGTTACTTATTTCTTTTCTCAAATAAAATAACACAAATTTTATTTCTTAATCCACTAAATTATTTACGTTACCTTCAACGTTAACGTTTTTTTGGTTTTTGGTAAGATGGTCGTATTAATTGACTGATTGACTTGTGTAGCCTTTGACATTATATTGAAGGGTTTATCATTAATCATGGTTAAATATTATATGTAAATCAAACTATATCCTATTTTCTTCTTCTTCTTCTTCTTCTTTTATTTTTTATTTCAGATTTTATAAAATCAAATCAAAATGATAACTAGATTTTAGTTGTAAAAGCTTCTATTAAAGTTTTGAAAGAATCTTTTAATATCAATTGCTGAATAAAAATTGACTTTAAATGAAATAATTTAGAGGTTATGTAAAAAAGTTTTTTGCTAATTTATATAATACAAGGAGTATGAAGGTAACGTAAATATTTTAGTGGATTAAAAAATAAAATTTGTGTTATTTTATTTGAGAGAAAAAATAAGTAATTCTATATTGTTAATTAATTAAATCAATTTGATGAGTTAATTTTTGTAGGTCTCTACATACTACATATCTTTACTTAATTGAAAGAATAGGAAAGGTAATAGAGAATTCTCTCCGGACTTTTATTAACGTTTAGTGATCAATCATCGCTCGCCAGCTAGGTCAAATTGGAGGAAGAATTATTATCCTATTCACCTGTAGTCTAGTTTTGGGCACACACCGCTTCTAGCTTGCTGACTTAAAGTCTTGAACTATTATGAATTTTAATTATTAGTAACAATGAACTTTAGGAGTAATTTTGTCAATTTATGTATTATATATTATTTATTAAGCAAAAAAATACAACAAACCTTATTAAAACAAAAAAAATATATCATGCTTATGTTAAACAAGGTTTGTCTTTTAGTTAGAAATTACTAAAATATATAAATAACATGATAAAAAAAAATTAATTAGTTATAATCCAAATTCACACCCTTCACCCCTAATATACATATCATACTTCATTGAAGTTTAAATATTTTGCTCGTTTTCTAGCAAACGATTGCTTTTGGAAGAGAAACAATAGAGCGTATAAACACTGTTGAGCACTAAATTCGAATGTTATGGTAGAATCATGCTTTAAATATAGATTGACTTTTATATAATAATGATTGTTATTCTTTAAATTCGCAGAAATATATCAATATCAACTTTAGTCGAACAAAATGAGTAATTTATTTATATGTTAATGTAATAAAACAACATTATTGAGTTTGACAAATATTCATTATTATTTTCTATGAAATTAATACACGGGAACGAGAATATGATTTTAAGTGCTCTAATTTTTTGTATTGAGTATCCAACTTTCTAATACTAAGGGAGTGAAACGCTCCATGTATTAATTAAAGCGGTAAAGATACAAATTCTTTTTGAAACCATTAAATGAAACTATATATGTTCGTCTGAAGTTTATAAATTTTGGAAAATCTATATACATGAAATTGTCTATTGTGTCTTTTTTTTGTTCCTTCAAAAATATTTAAAGAAACACGCTACTAGTGAAAATCATAATATCATTTTTAATAGCGGAATAGCCTTGATTTTTTCCCAATAAATTAAATCTATTTAAAACTGTTTACGGTAGTATTATTTTGAAGATATTTTGGGGGAGGGAATAATCGCTCTTGCCTGAGTTTGAAGAGATTTATGATGTTGTGTTTTATTCCTGAAAAACAGTATATCCTATTTTCTTAGTTTTCTTCCCCTTTTATAGAAGGAGGTTTCGTTGGATACAAGTAAGAGTTTTACATGTGTCAATTTTGTATGGGTCTTATCTTTTTTCTGATAAAGACAAATAGCTGTCGTGGCTTCTAGATGCTTCGGATGGGAGACTGACGTGTCGAAGGAGCTGGCGTGGCTTCTTGATGAGATCCTTATCCTTCTATCGGGATAAGAATGGCACGTGTGTTCCGAGGGCTACTTTATAATGTGAGAGAAACGAGGGCTCCTTGAAAGGAGGCAGGCATATTGCTTCGAGGGCTCCTTAGAAGGAGGTAGTCATAGTGCTCTGAGGGCTCCTTAGAAGGAGGTAGTCATAGTGCTCCGAGGGCTCCTTAGAAGGAGGTAGGCATATTGCTTCGAGGGCTCTTTAGAAGTAGGTAGTCATAGTGCTCTGAGGGCTCCTTAGAAGGAGGTAGTAATAGCACGTATATCCAGGTGACACGATAGGTGCGAGAGTAGCGTATACCTGGGGGATGTTTCGGGAATCTATTTAAAGTTCCCGACATTGCGCGTGGTATTTGTACTCTGTGAGATATATGTCGTGGGGATAGAAGATGTTGTATATATATTTTGGGCTAACATTAGCCCCCCCCCCCCCCCCCCCCAATTCCGATGGTCTTCTCTTTAAGGGAGGCCAGAGGAATTTTAGGTCCTGATTCCTCGGGGGTATAATTGTATACTCCCGATAACTTTCTCATATTTATTGGGTATTTAATGTTTGGTCATTTAATTATAATTAATGTTACGACATTAATTATCTAGTTAGGATTAAATGCCACGTTCTGTAGTGGTGATATTCGGACAGTTACATTTTCCATAAATGAGGAAGCGTGACGGTTTATAGCCCACTAGCACGATTTCCGATCGTGGGGTGTAAAGAGGAGTTAATGCATAATTAATATCTTCTTGGGCCTAGGGTTTATAAATACCCCATTTTCTTAATTTTTATTCTTACTTGCAATTTTAGCGAAAAATTCTCCCGCTTATCTTCTTTTCCTACAAAAAACTTCTTTGCTCTTTAAGAATTCTTTAATTCAGCTCTAATGGCGTCCCAATCGGCGACTAATTTGGTGTCTGCCGCTTCTGGTACTGGAGCGGTTGCTTTTTCTGCTGCTACTGATCTCCCGGCGGTGACGGGGGCAATTTCTCTAACTTCTCGGAAGAGAGGTACGACGGCGGTGACGGGGGCTGGCGGCAGTGGTAGTGCTAAGAAGGCGAAAAAATCGAAGAAGAATGTTGATAAGGGTGGTGTTCCTCGAGCTACCCAGCAAGTTGAAGCGACAGTTAGCACCGCTTCACAGGAGGAGATCCAGAACTTGTTCCTTGAATATGGTGCTTCAGGCCGAAACGTGGGGGTGACGGTTCCGTCAGCAGATCAAAGGGGTAATTCTCCTCCGGCGAAGCACTTAAAAGTGTATTATTCTCAGGCAAATGCGGGATTGCGTTCATTTTTCTCGCCTTTTTACTGCGAAATTTTTAAGTACTGTGATGTATGCCCTAGTCAACTCACCCCCAATTCCTTCACGGCCCTAGCTTTATTTGTCTTCTGGTGTTTGGTGAGGGGAATCGAGTGCACGAGGGATAGGTTTTTTGCAATTTTTGAGTTGAAGGTGTCTCTGGGGGGGATCCTTTCTACTGTTTTAGCCATCGGAACAAAGACGACTGTATCTCCGAGGGCAATGTTAGTTCTCACAGCACATGGAAGAATAAATTTTTCTATGTCTGTCCCACTGAGGGGAAATGGGACATGCCACTTACTTGGAGGGAGCCCAAGTTCCCGGAGAGGGTGTTGGATGATACATTAGTGTTTTCACCTGTGTTTTCTGCGAAACCTTTGGTGGAGTCGGAGGATTTCGCTCGTCTCTATCGGACCGCGGGCTTTTGGTATATTACCCCGATAGATAAAATCGAGACCCCTCTGGCTATCCCCGCGAAATACTTCAATGCTTTTGGTAAATTCTTATGCTTATATTTTTTATTTTATATGTATTTTTTCTGGTTTATCTGACTTTTAGCTGTCTTACAGTGGACATTTTACGCCCGTATATGGTGGAAGGTGCCAGTGGCTCGGGTGGTAATGAGGAGACGGGAATTCAGGAAATGATGTTGACGTTGGGAGAAGGTGAAGTCCCTGCGGCTACGGAGGGTAAGGCAGAGCGAGTAAGGACAGCTCAATCCCGGTCATCTAGTGGAACATCCGATACCCCAGAAGAAACGGGTTTGGATGTAACTTCCGAGGATGCGGTCCTCATGGGGGCCTTCTCGTTAGGAGGAGCGGAAGACGATGTAGGGATATGGGGGATACCATTGCCCCCCTTAGGTGATGTCGATGCGTCTTCACCCTCGGAGACATCGAGGGATTCGGTGGATATATTACTGGCAACTCCTCCTAAACGTATGTATCTTTTTAAATGGTACTGAGATACTTGGTACCTTTACTTATAAGAATTTTGTCTTTGATAGATAAAGGAAAGGCCCTCGAGGGAGTGTCTCTTCCGGAAAACGCTCTTGATTTGGGTAAGTTTTTTAAGATTAATTATTTCCCCTTTGTTTTTCTCCTTCTCTTTTTTTTATGTAATAAGTTACTTACTTGGGGAAGTTTTTAACTCGCAGGGGGTAACCTTTTTAATTTTGAAGGAGGATCTTATCCCTTAGATCCTAATGCCCCTCCAGCTTACGACGATCCGATGCTCTTATTAGATGAGTTGATGGCCGCAACTCCTTCTTTTGCAGATCATCCCCCTCCGAGTTCGTTTGCCGCCATACAATTGGACAGTCCTGTGGTTACTCAGGTGCCTATATCGGGGGGGGGGGTACCATTAGGGTGACATTCGTCTTCTGGTATTCCAGCCTCGGGGCAAGAGCCTAGTCCGGAAGAAGCTAAGGTGGCCCTCGATACAGTCACCCGATTCTTATCTGCTGCCAACTCTCTACCATCGGAGGGGTGGAAGTTTGTCCAGGCTTGCACAAATTGGGTGGCTATGCTGGTAAGACCTACTTTTTACTTATCTTATTCGTTCAGGGTCCAGTGTTGGGTCTTTATTCTTCTGTTTTGCTTTTTAGGCGCCTAAAATGCTTCCTCTTCTGTTACTTGAGGTTGAGAAGTTACAAAAGTTAGCGACCGCGGCTGAAGAAAAGTCTCGGAAGAAGGAGGAAGAAAATAAGAGTCTCCGAGAGAGGATGGAGAAGTACGAGGTGGTGTGGTCTAAGATCATGAAGCAGCTTCAGGAAGTAAGGGGGGAAAACGAGCGGCTCCAATCGTCCATATTGGAGACGGAGGCCTCGGGGTTGGTGCTGAAAGAAAGGGTGGCCTCCCTTGAGAAAGAAAAAGTTGCCTGGGGAGTGAAGCAGAAAGAGTTGGAGCATAGTTTGTCCCAAGCACTGGGTCAGGTGGATGCTTTGAGTAAAGAGTTATCGAAAGCCCCAGTTTCGGGGGTATCTCCCCCGAGGAGATGCAACAGAAGCTGACTGCTGCTGTTAAGCAAGCCCAGGAGGATGCCATTGTTCAAGTTAAGGAGCAATATGTCCGCAGGAATCATGGCTACTTGGTTGCACATGTAATGTGAGGGTTTCTTCAATGCTTCGGGCAGGTGCGCAGGAAGATAGCTCCCAATGTTGATCCGCGTCAGATAAATATTGCGGAGATGCAGAGGCCTACGTTGGAACAAGCCTATTCTCTCTTTTTGAAGAATAGTTCTCAGTTTCCTCCTTCTGCTTCTGCCCCAACCCGGGTTCCCTTGACCGCCGTGGTTCCGCTGCCTTCAGCTCGTCCCTCTCCCAGCACGGGGGCGCAAGCTGGTCCTTCTGGTGCTCCCTCTTCTACAAGTGCTCCGACTCTTTCTCCTGCAAATGTGCCAACTCCTGCATCCACGAGTGCTCTACCTCCCCCGCCTTAGAGGCCCCTTTTCTTCTAGCATAATTGTATTTTGAGATTTGTCCTTGTAATTTAAATAAAGTGCACATTTTTAAGGGATTTGTCTCTTACAGGGGTTTTTATTTTTGTCTTTTTCATGTTTTGTCCTTTTTATGTTTTGTTTAGATTGACTCGTTATAAATAGAGTAGTTGTGCTTTGTCACATCTAGGAATCAGAGTTCCTCTTTTAAGAAACTTTTAATCTTATCTGGAAGTCTTTAATGATAGCAACTGCGTGTTTCTTTTTCCCATTTGCATGGGGTAGGTGGGAGTATATCTCCAGTTGACTTTGAGAGATGATGACACGTGGAACTTGGTGTCTCTTCTTTATTGGTTGTGAGAACGGCAGAATCTGGGTGGTCCTGCTGTTGGTGGTGGGCTCCTTATACTTGCTATAAATTACTTTCTCCTGAATTGTCATTTTCGTTAGGCAAATCATTCCTAAAGAACACTTGTTATCTGAAAAGGGCAATTTTTGTCTTTAAGTGCCTTGTTCTTTGAAAAAGTTTAGCAAACTTAGATAAGCTTGCCATGACACTTTCCCGTTCTACACGTTCTCAAGGGGGTATTACTCCTTCTCGTAGGTCCCCTTCTGTGCATATGGTGCGATGAATACCAAGTGAGACTTCTATGCCTGGTCCTCGTCATGGGGAGGGGATGTTCCCCTTCCACCCCGAGAGGTTCAACAGTCCCACCCTCGGTGCAACTTCGAGCAGACACGTTGCTGTCGCATAACATCAGGGATGTGTTCATGAGCAGGGAGGCTTATCTCCCAATAGATCTGCTATCGGTTTTTCATACGATCATAGTGAACCCTCGAATGCTGATAGGGGGGCGTATTGGATTGGTAGAAAGCACAGAATCCGCAGACTCGGTGGCAGCACTATTCGTGGAGTACAACTTAGACTTAGTGCTACCTAGGACTGACCAACGGGCGTATGACCCTCCCGTTGGGTACATGCCTGTATATTCGGATCAAATACGCTGTGGATTGCGTTTGTTCTTTCATCCATTCTTACGAGCTCTTTTTCGTTATTGGCAAATATGTCCCAACCAACTTACACCTAACTCCTATCGTTACCTGGTAGGGTATGTTCTTTGTTGTGGGCTTTTGGATTTGCCTTTAACTCCTTATCGGGTGGGGAGTGTCTTTCTATTGCGTCCTTGCCCAGGAGATTTACCTTTTTTAGCTTGGTATACCGTGATCAACGCCGTTCTTTCACAACAATCACTAGATGGGTTACCCCCCGAGATGATTGGAAGAGTCGTTTCTTTTATCTAAAGCCTTGTGGGATGGCATCTTGCGCCTGGGGAGTGCCCGTTCGTTGGGGATTGGGCTATGTGGTTCCTTCTATGGAAGTGGTTACTCGTGAATCAGAGTTTTTGGGAGAGTCTTCGCTATTTAATGGTAGTTATGATATATGCGGCCTGTTGGAGCTGTCCGATGCTCTTTCTATGGCTGGTTTACAAGAGGGATCAGCGGCACGAGAGCTTTCTCCTTGTCCTCTCCATACCAATTTCTTAGTCCGTAACGTTCTTCTTTATGTTCCCTCTTTTTTTATTGAAGATATGTTGTAGTGGGCTAATGTTATAATCTAATATGTGTTGATTCTTTTTATAGAATCCGAAATGGATTTTTTTGCCGTAGGGAGATCCGGAAGAGCTCTCGAGAGTAGCGGCTCCGAGGATCTATCCCCTTTAGATGAGGACTCGGGCCGTTTTCCATTACGACTCGTTGGGGATTCTTCCCGAAGATTTCCCGGAGTTGGGGAGTTGAGAGTTTCTTCAAGCCCGTTGCTTTCCTTGAGGTTGGGTCCTCGGACTATCAGAGGGAGCGGTGATCAGAGGGGTTATTCTCCTGGTTTTCGCAGGGATTCCGTTAATGCAATAGAGGAGGGTGGGCCCTCGTCTCCCGATACCCCACCTCCTACCGCCGAGGTAGAACAGGGGGAGGGTTCGCGAGTAGCTGAAAGATTTCTTGGGATTAACCCCGATGTGCTTTTTTGTCGGACGTTCCTGAGTGGATTGTTGAATAATTTGGACTGTACTCAGTTGAACGCCCTCCCGCTTTCTTCTCTGCAGGATTTGGCTAGTAAGGACCTGTGTGAGGTAACATTTTTTTCTTTTTCATTTTCGGGTACGATTTTTGGTTTCGCTGATGACTTAGATTCTCTTTGGATGGATTATTTCATCTTTTTATGGTGATCAACGTTGTGGGCTCTCGGAGGGACCAAATAGCTTCGGAGGAAGAGTTGATCTATCGTCATCGGGATGACTTAGAAAGGGAACTTTTGCTTACCAGGCAAAAGGTGGAACAGCTCCGAAAAGATAGGGAGGTGGTGCAGGAAAGCCATCGTGGAGTGGTGAAAGATTTGACAGAGAAGTCCTCGGATATGGAAAGGCGCTTGTCTTTAGAGCGAGCACGAGAGGTGTGTTTAGAGGAGAGGGTGGAGGACCTTCGAGGGCAACTGCGTATCTTAGAGGAGCGATTGTCCTTGGTCTTAGAAGAGATGGATGCTGCTGCTCGGAAACTGCTGGAAATGATGCGAAAGCAGGAGGTAGCGCTAATGTTGGCTCGAACCCAAGCACTTATGGACCTATCCAATGCTCTTGCCCCTCGGGATGTACTCCGAGAGCAGTTTAGGGACATGGTGCGCATCGGGTATAGGCTATGCGAGGAAGCCGTGAGATCCTTACCGGGGTTTCCAGCCACTCTAGTGATCCCCCGTTTGAGTATAGTGCCTGAATCCCCTGCTACTTCCATGGTAATGGTTTCTGAGGCAGTGCCAATGTCAGAAGACATACCTGTTCCTTCTGTGGATCTAGCAGAACCCATGGATCTTTCAGAGGAACAACGTCGTCGGTTGATTAGGGAAGGAAAACGACCACGTGAGGACCCTTAAGTGTTGCAGTGTGTTTTGGGATGTTCTTAATAATGTATAAATTGTTATATAGGCCTGTTGTTGAGAGGCATGTTTAGCTTTCTTTAGTTTATGTTTATTGTGTGTGTGTTTTTTGTCTGTTTGTAACAAATGGCCCCTTGAGGTAGGTTTGCCGACAGTCCGTAAAGGGTTGTTCTTTTTGTAGTGGCAAAGCTATCCTTGTTCAGATAATAAAACGAGAGCCATTTATTGTAAACATTGCTTTATTCACATACATCTTTATTTATATACAAGGGGAGGTTGGTCTCGTACCAGGCTGTCGTGATATCAAGCGTAGTATTTTATCAAATTATACGCTTTCCAGGAATTATGGAGTACTTCCCCTTCATAATTTTCTAGGAGGTATGTGGTGCCTCCAACAATTTTAGCTATTTTAAAAGGCCCTTCCCATTTAAGCTGAAGTTTCCCCACGTTTTTGGAAGCTTCTGCTCTTTTTAGTACGAGATCTCCAACTTGGAAGAGTCGGGGTCGGACTTGGGCGTTGTAGTGTCGTGCCATGCGCGCTTTATATTGTTCCATGCGGACAGCGGCGCGGGCCCTTCTTTCTTCCAGAAGATCCAGGGCTAGGGCTAGATTAGAGTTTTTGCTTATTTCCTCATATTCCTGAACTCGCCAACTTTATACCACTACCTCTGGGGGTATAACCACTTCACTTCCATAGGTTAGACTATAGGGGGTTTCTCCCGTGGCGGTCCTTTGAGTAGTCTGATAGGCCCATAGAATTTCGGGGATCTCATCCACCCATCGAGCCTTGTGCCAACCTAATCTTGCTTTTAGATTTTTTTAGCAAAGTTTGGTTGGTCCTTTCTACCTGGCCGTTGGATTGAGGATATCCTACGGAGGTGAAACGATGCTTTATTTCCCAATGACTACACCATTTTTCTAACTCTTGGCTCGTGAACTGGAGCCCATTATCGCTAACCAAGTGCCGGGGGATGCCGAAACGGCATATAATGTATCTCCATATAAAGTTAATAATTGCCCCCGTGGTAATCTTGGCTAAGGGTTCCGCCACCACCCATTTAGTGAAGTAGTCTACAGCCACTAGCAAGTATTTCTTTCGGCCGACGGTGGGGATCAATGGCCCTACGATGTCAATTTCCCACTTGGCAAATGGACATGGAAGGGGTTTGGATACCCATGGTATCGCAGGTTGACGTATCTGGCGAGTGAAGGTTTGACATGGCTTACAACGTTTGGCATGTTCTTGACAATCTTTTTTCATTATGGGCTAGTAGTAGCCTTGGCGAAGTATACGTCCCGTTATGCTTTCTCCTCCCGTGTGGCTACCACAAGTACCTTCGTGAGTTTCCCGAATAACTTGTTCGGCTTCTGCACGACCTAGGCATCTGGCATGGGGGTGGGAATAAGATCATCGAAACAATATCTCCTCGTGGAGAAAGTATCTGGCAGTCCTTCGTGCCATTTGTTGCCGTTCCGTTTTATTAGTACGAGCCGCATACTCTTCGGGATGCCTGAGGTAGGCTAGTATAGGCTCCCTCCAATCATCTCCTGAGGGTTGCTGTGTCGTATTCACCTCTTTTGTTTCCGTCTTTTTGGAAGTTGTTGCTTGGAGAAGCGTGATACGACGGGTATGGATTGTAGCAGTTTGGGATGCTATTTTTGATAAAGCATCCGCTTCTTGGTTATCGGAGCGGGGAATTTGTACTATCTGGTAGCTTTCAAACCACGCACTTAAGTGTTGTACAACCTGCACATATTCTCGCATCCTTTCTTCTCGGGCCTCGTAGGCACCTTTTGTTGGTTGCACGATGAGTTGAGAATCACTATGCATTACTATTCTTCTAATCCCTCCATCTCGGGCTAATCTCAGTCCTATGAATAGGGCCTCATATTCGGCTTCATTGTTAGATAGGGGGTAGTCAAGTCTAACGGCGAAGTATAAGGTTTCGTCCTCTACTTTCGTGCTAGATAGGACTATTCTTGCCCCCCCATGAGTAGCCATGGCGGCTCCATCTACAAATAGGTTCCACATACATAGGGGGTTTCGAGTAGTCTCCATACTTCCCATTTCTACCACAAAGTTTGCCAGAATTTGGGCTTTAATGGCGGGACGGGGAGCATAGGTGATGTCATATTCTGTAAGTTCAACGGCCCATTTGATGAGTCGGCCTGAGGTTTCGAGTTTATTAAGGATGGTTCGCAAAGGATACTTAGTCAACACTGTTACGGGGTGGCAAAGGAAGTATGGGCGTAACTTCCGCGCGGTAGTGACGAGAGCCAGTACTAACTTCTCAGTTTGGGTGTATCGTCCTTCGGCCCCTTGCAATGTTTTACTAATATAATATATCGGGTGATGTTCCCTATGATTTCGCGTAGGAAATTTGTCTCAGGGGCAAGACCCTTCCGGTCTGTCTCTCTGAGTGGCTCTTTCCACAAGGCGTTCAAACACCGATCGAGGGAGATTTATAAAACTCCCTCTTCCTGCTATTGGTGACAAGTACGTTTCTGAGTGTTCTCTAGGTATAGATTCTGTGGAATTTCGTGGGTTAGAGCTAGGAGAATTACTCATGATGACTCCTTCTTTCTTCGTGAAGAGATCTCTTCAAACGTTCTCAAAGGCAAGTTATAAGGCGGTTCCCACAGACGGCACCATTTTGTTAACGGTAGTATTATTTTGAAGATATTTTGGGGGTGGGAATAATCGCTCTTGCCTGAGTTTGAAGAGATTTCTGGTGTTGTGTTTTATTCCTGAAAAACAGTATATTCTATTTTCTTAGTTTTCTTCCCCTTTTATAGAAGGAGGTTTCGTTGGATACAAGTAAGAGTTTTATAGGTGTCAATTTTGTATGTGTCTTATCTTTCTTCTGATAAAGACAAATAGATGTCGTGGCTTCTAGATGCTTCAGATGGGAGACTAACGTGTCGAAGGAGCTGGCGTGGCTTCTTGATGAGATTCTTATCCTTCTATCGGGATAAGGATGGCACGTGTGTTCCGAGGGCTATTTTATAATGTGAGAGAAACGATGGCTCCTTGAAAGGAGGCAGGCATATTGCTTCGAGGGCTCCTTAGAATGAGGTAGTCATAGTGCTCTGAGGGCTCCTTAAAAGGAGGTAGTCATAGTGCTCCGAGGGCTCCTTAGAAGGAGGTAGGCATATTGCTTCGAGGGCTCCTTAGAAGGAGGTAGTCATAGTGCTCTGAGGGCTCCTTAGAAGGAGGTAGTCATAACACGTATATCCAGGTGACACGATAGGTGCGAGAGTAGCGTATACCTGGGGGATGTTTCGGGAATCTATTTAAAGTTCCCGACATCGCGCGTGGTATTTGTACTCTGTGAGATATCTGTCGTGGGGATAGAAGATGTTGTATATATATTTTTTGGGTGCTATATATTTTTTGGGCTAACAAAAACTATTATATTATCATTATATTCAAAAAAGTTATATATGGTATATAACACTTGATAAAGATAAGTTATTGTTTTAAAAAAATCATCAATAACAAGATTTAAAGTGTATAATAAATATCATAAAATCAATTTATAAGTAGTTTTATTTTGTTATAGTGAGGTTTGTGTGTATTGCATAACATGTAATAAATAAATTAATATCCTTATTAGAATTGATAGTTGACAAATTAAGAATTAAAGCCAATGGAAAGTGTATGAGGGAACTATATATATATATATATATATATATATATATATATATATATAGAGAGAGAGAGAGAGAGAGAGAGAGAGAGAGAGAGAGAGAGAGAGAGAATCTTAAAATCTTTTATTTGCCGACTTCAATCAAGAGTTGCGTGAAAGAATGAATCTCGAAGACCTAATCATGAAACAAAGTTTTGTTTTGGAAGTATGTTTCGTCTACAAAATTTTAAAAGACTTTTTCGATATTTTGAAATTTTTTGACATATTTTAAAAATCTGTAAATATTATAATTGCAAATAAATTGAAAAATACTTGTGTTTCATTTGGTTAGAACCGAAAATTAAAGCTTTTTGATACATTTCAAGGAAAAGAAAAAAAATCGTTTTGTGTGCTACATACTATCCGTTTTTGTGCTAGTTAAATTGAATATTTTGTATGAGCTAGAATACTTTTGTGTGCTACATACTATTTGTTTTGTGCTAGTTACACTAAATAGTTAGTATACTTAAGTATTTAGTTTTTTCAGTTCGTTTCCTTGTATTTCATTTTAAGAGTATGTTGGTGAAAACAAAACATTTAAGTGGCTAAATGAGCTAACGTAGGATGGATGTGTACAATGCAATAAAGAAGAATCCAATGGATAAAACAGTGAGTAATTTTGACGAGAAATGTAGGAGATAGAGCGAAAGAGCCAAAAGTGACATAATGAGAAGCGGAATGGAGTCATTGTTCTAAGCCATGTTGACAACCTTTTGCATGGGTACGGATATAGCGATACGGGTACGGCACAATACGGATACGCCGATATGGCATTTTTAAAAAATAGGTGATACTGATATGGTAGGATATACGTCTATATAAATTTATGTTAATATTTATATAATGTTTTTTTTTTATTTTTGTACAAATAGTGGAATTTAAAAATTAAACATGAAAATACACACACAAAAAAAAAATCCTGTCCATCTTTCTTGATCAAAACGTGTTGTGATTTGACACCATTCCATTTAAGATTATATCAAGAACAAGGATGTTGTGATAGAACTATGTTATATATATTTTTGCAACAAACATTAGATGCGCAAAGATTCGAGTCTCCAAGGAGAAATCCCTCGATCAGGAAAATGCTTTTGAGTAACACTGCCTTGTTGTGGCTGCTGTTTCATTATCTCTCTTGGAGAAAAAGCATGTCTTACTCCTATACCTTGAAACAACTTTCTTTAAGACGTCCGAGGGTTTGATTTGGGATATTTTATTGTGATCATCGAAATAATCAATACCTCAGATTTGATAATTGATCGCTGAAAAGAAAAACGTGTAAATACAACATCCAGAAACGCGCAGTCACATACATAAACAAAACTTTTTTTCTAATGCATGGGCATATGTTGGATTTCTATAAGACAAAGTTGCAACTTGTAACCTGCAAGATTTTCTCTTATCTTCATCATAATATATATATATATATATATATATATATATATATATATATTACATTAACTTACCACATCACAAGAAATTAAAAACTGGAGAAAACAATCGCGTACAAATTCATATAGTTCCAGGAAGTATACATAAAATACGTGGTTATTGGATCGTAGCTGTCATACTGTAAGGTGCTGTTTGGTTGGTGTGATGAGGAGAGATGAGGAGGTTTAATAACTTAAAAACTTGTTTGGTTTGAGTGATTATGCAAATGGGCTTTTTGATTTAATAGCTGAGGCCCGCTCCTTAACTCACTTACTCAACTTATTTAATATCTACCCCCCCCCCCCTGTTATTATTTTATCTCACTTTTTAGTCATCCAGCTCACCCGACGAAATGACTTATTTACCCCTGTTTCTTCAATTTTAATCTTTTATGCAACAACAAGGCATAATTAAAAAATGTAATTAAAAAATATAATAAAAAAATGTAATTAAAAACGTAATTAAAAAAATGTAATTAAAAAATGTAATTAAAAAAATGTAATTAGAAAATGTAATTAAAAAATGTAACTAAAAAATGTAATTAAAAATTTAATTAAAATGTAATTAAAAAATGTAATTTAAAAAATGTAATTAAAAAAATGTAATTTAAAAAATGTAATTAAAAAAATGTAATTGAAAAATGTAATTAAAAAATGTAATTAACAAAATGTAATTAACAAAATGTAATTAAAAATGTAATAAAAATGAAATTAAAAAATGTAATTAAAAAAATATAATTAAAAAATATAATTAAAAAATGTAATTAAAAAATGTAATTAAAAATGTAATTAAAAAAATGTAATTAAAAAATGTAATTAACAAAATGTAATTAACAAAATGTAATTAAAAAATGTAATAAAAATGAAATTAAAAAATGTAATTAAAAAAATGTAATTAAAAAATGTTATTAAAAAACGTAATTAAAAAAATGTAATTAAAAATGTAATTAAAAAAATGTAATTAACAAAATGTAATTAAAAAATGTAATAAAAATGAAATTAAAAAATGTAATTAAAAAAATGTAATTAAAAAAAGTTTATTAAAAAACGTAATTAAAAAAATTTAATTAAAAAATGTTATTAAAAAATGTAATTAAAAAAATGTAATTAAAAATGGGGGCAATAAGGTAATTACTGCAATATCCAGAAATAGTTGTTGCACATAACATGAACCAAACACGTTTTATAAATTAAGATAAAATAGTAACTTTATTTAACTCTCCAACCAAACACGGTTACTGTTACGCATATGAAATAAAAGACTATTTTAACTGAGTAATAGTTAATCTACATATATAACTGTCTCTGCAACCAAACAGCCCCTAAGTAATTAAATAGATTTCACAGTACTAATTAATAAAACATTGTTAAACATCAAGAAGAATTGTTTTTAATAAAAGTTATCACATGCCTAGTCTTTTTCTAAAGTGGTCCCAGAAACTAGATACTACACCAAATTAAATCCTCTTAGGTCTTATAATGATCACCAAATCACATGCAAAAATTCGAACATTTCTTTTTTCTTAGATCGATCAAATCAAGATAATTACCTTTTATTAATAGACCAACATAAACAGAGGAGGAGCCAGAGTTTACGAAGAGGGGGGGGAGGGGGGGGGGGGGGGGGGGCAGATTGTACTTGTCAAAAAATGTACTATTTCTTTAAAAAAAATTGTTTTGCCTAATTAATGACTAATGAGTGATATGACTACGGTATATTTATATAGAAGAGTAATTAGCCGTAAGAAAAAATGTGTATAGTAAATAAACAAGTTTGATACACTTAGACGAAACCTATTGGTCGAATGAATGAAGATCGCATACTACTAATTAGTTAAAGACTTTTTTATCTCAATAAGTTGTCTTATGCATAAAATAGATGGTATTAAACAAAATTTCTCCATTAGATATTGTAGACTGTGGTCTATGTTTACAATGTTTAGGAGGAGCAATAAGAATCTCTAATTTTTGAGAACCAACATTTTAATTTTTTGCAAAAAACAAAAAAAAAAGCTTAGTTCTTTTTAACCTCATTGATTAACTAAGACCAGTCAAAAAGACCAATTGATGGAGTAGTGCTGCATAATTTAAAACTGAACTTTTTAAATTTCAATATTTTGTAGTATCAGACTTATATATATTATTGTTTGTGACATATGTACAAAAAATAACTTATTCAATACAAATACAAATAACTATTACTTATTTTATGTGATACATACACATATATATGATAAGAAAGGAAGCTCTGGACACAAAATAAAGGGTGCAAATCAGGCTAATATTTAAAAAAAAAATCCTTAATCCATACATAATCTTCAGTAATTACTAATTAGGCAATTAGGGAGAGGCTGGGGTGCAAACGCCCCCACATGCACCCCGTGGCTCCGCCAGTGAACATACACACACAAACACAAGATATCTAGTGGAGTTTGGTCATGATGAGACGTCATCATATGCATGGACGTACAAGTACCCGCCCCGCCAATATTCTTTACATCAAGTAGTTGTTACCTCATCCTAATTTCTTGTTGCATTAATTAAATTATGTCACTCGTGTTATATATACTCTACTCCCTCCAAGCCTTTGTACATACACCATATAGCTTGTATAGCTAATACCACCCCCAATCCACATTAACCCCCCCCCCCCCCCCCCCAAGCGTTAGCTTTGTACACCAAAAAATAATACTATGGGGCGATCCCCGTGCTGCGATAAGGTAAGCTTGAAGAAAGGGCCGTGGACTCCTGATGAAGACCATAAACTATTGTCTTACATTCAACAACATGGCCATGGAAGCTGGCGCGCCCTTCCTTCTAAGGCTGGTAATTATTTGTTAAGATATATTATTTTAATGCAAAAAAAACGTGTGTTCTTAATTTATATGCTTTACTATGAAATATTGTTATTTGACTTTTTTTTTACCACAAATTGTTTATTTGACTTAATGGTACATAATTGGATTCATTATTAGGGCTACAGAGATGTGGGAAAAGCTGCAGATTAAGGTGGTCCAATTATTTGAGGCCTGATATTAAGAGGGGAAAGTTCAACTTACAAGAAGAACAAACCATAATCCAACTTCATGCTTTTCTTGGAAACAGGTGTGTGTTTTTTGACTTGTTTTTTTTATGTTCATGAGTTTTATTAAAGTGCCATACACTGAGAAATCAAAGATTCCATCTCTTACTTTCATAAAACAAAAGGGAATGAGGAAGGGTTTTCTCTTTTCACGTTAGAGTAATAATAGTACCCCGAGGACCAATTTTTGTTTGCTGTTCTAACATTTGTGGTAGCATTTAATGAGCTTTTGAATAGCCTTATCTTTGATGTTGATATTATCTTCACGCCGCAAAATATGCTCAAATGTTGGACATGGTTCAGTTTTGGTAAAGAACAATAGTGTATATGCAGATCAAATTTGAACCTCACAAATTAAGCATGCAAGTGTAAAGAAATGGGACGAAGTATATACTTTTTTGTTAATTAGACAAAAGAGTTTATTATGTGACGACTATTAGGGTACAACCTAGATCAGACTGCCACTTCAAAACTACCCAAAAAAAAAAAAGGGTGGCCCTTAACAATGATGAGGATGATCAGTTTACCAATCCGAAAATGAAACTCAATAATGAATCTTTTTGTCTAAACCTTATTCATCTGTCATTCAAATATTCATCTTCCCCTCCTTCAGTCATGTCTATTACCACTTACCAGACAAATGTTTCAGAACTAAGTAAAAGATCTCACAGTAAAAGAAAATAAAAAGCTCGAACGATGTATTAATTTTCAGAAATTCGGAACTTACTAATACAAGTTTACTATTATATGAACCTGGAAACCCTCACAAATATTCTCCTCACTTATTAATTTCTCGATAAATTTGCAGGTGGTCAGCCATAGCTACTCACTTGCCGAAGAGGACTGATAACGAGATAAAGAACTATTGGAACACACATCTGAAGAAACGATTGACAAAAATGGGAATCGATCCAATTACCCATAAGCCTAAAAACCATGATGTTCTAGGTTGTGGCCAACCCAAGGTTGTTGCGAATCTTAGCCATATGGCGCAATGGGAGAGTGCTCGATTACAAGCGGAAGCCAGGCTTGTGCGGGAATCAAGACTCCTGTCCAACCACTACCAATCACAATTGCTCAACACAGCCACCGAGGTAGCACCTCCACCTCGGCCACCATGTTTGGATGTGCTGAAAGTGTGGCAAGGTCATGCATGGACTAGGTCGCGGAACGATGTTACTGCCCCTGCCACATTCAACGGATTTTTCAGCCCTAATGGAAGTCTTGAGTCCCCAACTTCTATATTAAACTTTTCAGACAACATGCTTATTGCTGCTCCTAGTACTAATGCTGTTGGATTATTACATGAGAATCCATTCCCAGCGCACGTGAACCATGTTGAGCACTCGTCTGGACAGATAGATGGAAAAACTAGTAACTTGTTTGAGGATTGGGTCAAAACCGACAATTCAAAAGAATTCGGTGATGTTATACAACCTATTAATCATTCTACTAATTACGTTGCTCATGATTCCTTAGGCTTTCCAGGTTTCATGGAGGGTTCCATAGTTTGTGCTGGTGGTCCTTCTGATGACGTTGGAGCTTTCGAGGAGAACGACATTAATTACTGGAACAATGTACTGAATGTGGTTGATGCAACAATGGGTTCTCCTGTCTTCTAAGTAGAAATTATGTGCTAGCTACCTAGCTACAATTATGTAATCCATTAACTTTTTATGGTTCTCAAATGAAACCATAATCTTATTTATCTTTTGAAAATTATGGGCAAAATATCATTTTAGTTTTATTAGAAGACTCCTTCCAACTTTGGTTGCAGACAATTGTTATGTATGTACACCTATATGTTGCACGGACACGGATACATGGACTCATATCGGACAAGATACGAATACATGGATACAATTTATTTAAAATCACATATTAAGACGCATTGCATTGAGGATACGTCGGACATTTAATATTAAAAAACTATATATTTATTTATATTTTTAAGTAAATATGTCAAAAAATAAATATTTAAGTCACTTGTAAAATATCCAAAAAAATATAAGCATATACACATACTCGATCCACCTATCCACATAAACTCAATATTAATTGATCAACATGTTCAACATGAATAATATTAAAAGTTTCATAATAAATGGGCAAGGGTGTAAGCTTTGGTATACCGGGACAGAGAACAACCAAAATGGTGTTGGGATCATCATAGATAAGCTTTGGCTCGAGGACGTGATGGAGGTCAGAAGGAAGGGCGACATGATCTTACTGGTCAAGTTGGTCATAGGCGAGGATATCTTGAATGTCATTAGTGCCTATGCACCACAGATAGGACTAGACGAAGCTGTGAAACGTAAGTTTTGGGATGATTTGGATGAGATGGTACAAAGGATCCCTAGTAGCGAGAAACTCTTTATTGGAGGTGACTTTAATGGTCATGTAGGATCTAGCCGTGATGGGTTCGAGGACATCCACGGAAGGTATAACTTTGGGGATCGCAATGAGCTGGGCAACGCTATCTTAGACTTCGCCCTCTCCTATGATTTGCTTGTAGCAAATACTTGGTTTAAGAAGAGAGAATCTCATTTGGTCACTTATAGAAGTGGATCAAATAAGAGCCAGATAGATTTCTTCTTAGCTAGGAGGGCGGATAGAAGTCGTTGCTTAGATTGCAAGGTCATCCCCAGGAAAAGTGTGGTACGCAACATAGGCTTTTGGTGTTGGATATTAGACTGCGGCAATGATTGAAGAGGAGTAGGCGCCGGGTGGAACCTAGAATTAAGTGGTGGCGGCTTAAGGAGTCTACCCAAAAGGCCTTCGTGGAGCTAGTGGTTCAAGAGGTAGATTGGAAGATTGACGACGATGCAGATGCAACTTGGACCAAAATGGCTTGTTGTATCAAGAAGGTAGCTAAAGATCTCTTAGGTGAATCATGAGGTAGTAGCCTGACAGGTAAAGACACGTCATGGTGGAATGAAGAAGTGAAGGCGACAATCAAGGCCAAACGAGATTGCTACAGGGATTTGAAGAAGAACTATGATAGAGTAAACTTTGAAAAGTATAAGCTAGCCAAGAAAGAAGCAAAGAAAGATGTTCGACTAGCGGGAGAGGCTGTGTACAAGGAAATTCATGAGAATATGGATAGCAAGGAGGCCGAGAAGGATATATACAAAATTGCTCGCATTAGAGAGAGGAAGACTAGAGACCTAGGTGCAGTGAAATGCATCAAAGATGAAGGTCAGTCTGTCTTGGTGCGTGAGGATCAGGTCAAAGTACGGTGGAGGGAGTACTTCGAGAGTTTGTTCAATGGAGGCCCTACCCAATATCTGAGAACCAATTTGGATTTGTGCCCAGAAGGTCGACCATATAGGCCATCCATTTGATTCGTCAGCTCATTGAACGCTTTCGAGAAAAGAGTAAAGATTTGCATATAGTCTTTATCGACTTAGAAAAGGCATATGACAAAGTACCTCGAGAGGTATTATGGTGGACCTTGGTGAAGAAGGGGGTACCCATTAAATATATCAATATCATAAAAGATATGTATGAGAATGTGGCGACAAGTGTCCGAACTTGTGGCGGTTTAACAGACGCCTTCCCAATTACAATTGGCTTACATCAGGGGTCAGCTTTGAGCCCATTTTTGTTTGCCATTGTAATTGATGAAATCACCAGAACCATCCAAGACCGAGTCCCATGGTGTATGTTGTTTGCAGACGATATTGTCCTCATCGTTGAGACAAGAATGGAGTTAACGCTAAATTAGAACGATGGAGACAAACATTAGAAGCAAGAGGATTTCGACTAAGTCGAACAAAAACAGAGTACCTCAAATGCAAGTTTAGCAAACAATGAAGAAACAACGATGGCAGGGTTCAGTTGGATGGCCAAGAGATACCGAGAAGTACACATTTTCGATATTTAGGCTCCATACTACATATGGATGGAGAGTTAGACGGAGATGTCAACCACCGCATCCAAGCTGGATGGACAAAGTGGAAGAGTGCAACAGGGATCCTGTGTGATCGTAACTTTCATTTAAAGCTTAAAGGAAAGTTCTATCGTATGGCTATTAGACTTGCTTTGCTCTAAGGCTCCGACTGTTGGGCTATTAAGCAAAGTCATACACAGAAAATGAACGTTACAGAGATGTGCATGCTTCGATGGATGTGCGGTAACACTAGGAGAGATAAGGTGCGTAATGAAGATATTCGGCATAAATTGGGTGTGGCGGCCATCGACGAGAAAATGCGAGCGAGTTGAGGATCTCGACTTAGGACAGAAGGCTAGAGCTCGTTAGAGACCAAAAAAGACGTGGATGGAGGTCATACGGAACGACATGAAGCTAAAAGATCTAAATGAAGACATGCTCGTCAATCGAAACATATGGAGGCAGAAGATTCATGTTCACGACTCGACGTGATTCATTCATGGTTCATATAGCTTACCCCAATTTAATTGGGATTACAGGCTTTGTTGTTGTTGTAAAGTTCTGAAAATCTATAAAAAGTATATTTTGTCAAGGACATATGCCGAAGACGCCTTAAAATTGTGTCCAGTGGGTATCCTATTTAGTTTTATATTATTTTTTAATAGGATACGCCACGTGTCGTATTCGACATGTATCCCTGACGTATCCCGACCTTATTCATGTTCGTCTGGTATCCAACACGGATACAAGGACATTTTTGCAAAATCCGTGCAACATAGATATCCACCAAACGGTTCAAATCACTATAAAACTTAAATAAAATAAGATTATATATACTAAAAATAGAATTATCGAATCTTTAAATTTATTGTTTGGAATAATCAGTGTTTTAAAATGCTTATTTGAGGTTCGCTTTAAAGCTCTCTTTAAAGAAAAATCTCCTCAAAATTACGCCTTATTGCCAAGGCGTACAGTGCGCTTTTTGCGATTTACGCTTGGAGAAAGAAACTAACGCCTAATTATATATTGATAAGAAAAAAGAATTACTCTCTAATCAATGGCAAAAACTGAAAAATAATTATATTTTCGAAGGTAAAAGCCAATACTCTGTTTATTTTCAAAAAAGTATCCGTTTTTTAAACATAAGTTAAAAAAAAGTCACAACACCTCGTTTCACAATAATTTTATGTAGAATATGCATAATATTGTGACCAAGAGTGTATTTATATTATATTTAGAACATATTTGTATAAGAATAATATAACATATCCATATTTTTAGAAACAATTCTTTTTTTATATAATACTTAATATCTAAATCCATAAAGCTTACGCTTTGTGCCTCAAAGCTTACGCCTCGCTTTTGGGAACACAAAACGCCTCACCTTACGCTTTCATTTGTTTAAACACTAGGTACATATAATAAAAACTCCGTACCATTATGCAAAAGAGTACATATGTAATTAAAGTTGAGCTCGACGCTACCTCAAAGAATAGATCTCATCAATGACCGAATCAACATTCACACTTTCTTATAACTCTGGTTCAGTGTAGATGAAACATGCATAATGTTAACAGGTTTGGAATAATACCTGATTAACTGATTTATTTAGAAGTTCGGAACGCCGTTATCCATGGTTCAAAGAAAGTAAATGACGATTTGGGGAAAATTACGAAAATATCCTTCCTTTATTCACTGAACTTCTTACTCCGAGGAGCACAAATGTGATCTTTTACTTTTTTTTAAGTGAGTCTCCTTTTTTTGTTTTCTCCTCCCTATTCCCTTATATAGGTATGGGAGGGTGTTTATGTCACTATGAATGTGCTGCATGTGTTACAAGTGTAATGCTGCATGTGTTACAAGTGTCTTTCCAAAAGATAAGGTATATCTTGTTGACAAGGCGCTGACTAGGCTGATCCTCATCTTCTCCGAGGGCTACGGGGAGTTCCGAGGGGTTATTTCTTCTGTTTTCTTCCCTTTGATAGACGAAATCTTCTGTTTTCTTTTCTTCGAGGGGCTGAATTTCATGAGGAGGTCCACTAGTTGAAGTGAAGTGGGTGTCCGAGAAGCTTTCTGTTCTGGGGACGGCTATTTCTTCATTGACTTCTTTAGTAAGATATTCCGAGGGGCAGATTTGTCTCTCTAGGCTTGTAAGGCGGGCTCCGAAAGCATCAATATATATGTAAGGCTGTATTCTTGCCTATGGATCCTCGTAGTATGGATTCCGAGTGTTTCTTGTCATCGTGAGAATAGTGGCTCCTTCAGGAATTATTCTTCGAGGGCTTCTTGGTCTTTTGCTGAATGACCTTCTTGATTTGGGCCTTCGGAGTAGGGGAGTTTAGTGGTTGGTGCTTTGAGTAAGATGTTGTTTGGCGAATTTTGGCCTTCGGGATAGTGATTCTGAGGGCTTTGGGAGTGTTCAGCAAGGAAGTATTTTCGTATAGTGGTCCCTCTTGGCGCGGTGATGGATATCCGAGTCGCGTGGATCCATCAGGGTTTACTCTTTTTCCGATGCCACGTTGATATCTTATTTTTATTCATCTTTGACTTTCCAAGGGACGCTTGGGTGTCCACTCGGGTGTCACGTCGTACCCTAGTAGGATATGCGAGTTCCGAGGGATTCTATTATCTCTTCGAATGCCACGTCATACCATAGTAAGGTATGTGACATACGAGAGGGTTTGTGACGATAGTATCATCCTTGGGATTAATCCCCAATTTAAGGGTTAATCTTTTGTTTAACCCATATAACTCCTTATTTATTTTTTAGGGTTAACACTAGCCCCCCCAAATTTCGATCGTTCTCGTAGAGACGAGTGAAATTTTATTTCGTGGCCTTAATAAGGCAAAAGGGGCTTTTTCTTTATTTTTTGGTAATTTTTCCGAGGGCTTAGGATTTTCTCCATTCTTTTTTATGATTTACGGGGGTATTATATGTATATAAATATATACTTGAAATACCATGAAATAAAATTACCGTTATGGTCTTGGGAAGCAGCGGTCCAGATGAAGAATCACTTTTATAACGGCTCTTTTTAGCCGTTGGATGTCTTAAATGACATTCACTCATCCGTGCGTTAATCTGCAGTAACGGCTAGCGCGTGGAACGACACGTCGCTTCCTGAGTGGAGACGTGGGGCGTGGGAGACGAGGCACGTTTTTAATGGCGGTCTATTTATAAATATACCCGTCCGTACCTTTTTTTTTTTCCCCATTCTCTTCACAAAATTTTCAATCTTCAGGCTTCCAAATTTTTCTTAGTTCTTTAATTCTTCTCAAGCGGAAAAGAGCGACTTTTGTTTTTCTCCTAGTTTTTTATTCACTTTTCTTTCCTTTCACCCAACTCGTAAAATCTTCTTTCCGCCCAAAAAATAGATGGCTTCCTCTGCCAACACGTCCTCTACTGCTGCTGCTCCCATTGATGCTCCTATCCCTGTTGCGACTACCGTTCCTCTTGTGGGACCTGCTGCTGCTACTCGCAAGAAGAGGGCTGCCGTCGCCGAAGGGAGTGGCGCCGCCGCCACGAAAAAGGCTAGGGTTTCGAAATCAAAGAAACCCCCTCTCCGTGACTTCTCCAAAATTGAGAATGTTTAATCCGTGGTTACTTATGAACAGGTCATGGATTTGTTTGAGGCTACGGGAACTGCGATGGCGAATGTGACCGTTCACATTCCTTCGGAGAATCAGAGGGCGTGTTACCCTCCTAAGGGTATGCTCACGGTGTATTTTGCGCAAGTGAATTACGGGTGGCGTGCGTTTATGCCCTCTTTTTTCTGCGAAGTCTTCAAGACTTGTGGAATCTGCCCGAGTCAGCTGGTTCCCAACGGCTATGCCGCCCTCTGTATCTACGTATTCTGGTGTATGGTCAAGGGGTACGAGTGCAATGTGGATCATTTCTTGTCTATCTTCGATGTGGGAGTGTCACCTGGGGGATATCCCTTCTATCACGTTCACCACCGAGATCATTCGGCTAACTCTACGAAGAGGATTTTGGGTGCGACGATAAGCTCACACGGTGTTTGGAAGGACAAGTACTTTTATGTGAAGCCTGTACGAGGGAAATGGGATATGCCCTTCAAGTGGGGAGAGGGTATGACTCCGATTCACACTTTAGCTGAAGATATGGTGCTCTCTCCAGTGATTGCCCAGCACGCCCTAATGGAGTCAGAAGATTTCTTGTGGTTATTTGATAAGTCTGGACTTCACTTCGTGGTGGGTGCTAATGACAACGTGAAAAAACCGCTTTTCGTTACGAGCATGCTCATGCCAGCTTTCAGTAAGTTTTCCTCCTGTTGCTCGTATGCTCTTTTATTCCATATCTACTTTCTTCAAGCAGTTTTTCGTACTCTTCCATTACTCGTTCTAAGACATTTTGGGGTGGCGCAGAGGAGGTTCTGGCGAGGTACTATTTAGTACCTGGTTCCGAAGAAGTGGCTCCAAGTGGTCATAGCGGAGCTTCCGAGAAAAGAGATCACGAGGGGGTGGAAGCGCATTCCGAGGAGGTAGGGATGGGCGCGGAGGCCGAGAATGTTTGTGAAAATATTCCGCCTCCTTCCGAGGAGGTTGGGGGAGTGCCTCTAGAGGCTGTCCCGTTACGACAGGTAGCTCCTTCGTCCGTCCTGACTTGGAGATCTGCCTCCGAGTCAGACACTGGTAGTCTTCCGAGGGGCTCGCAAGGGGGGCAATCTCCGAGGGCTGAAGAAGAAGAGTCTTCGTCTCCAGATGTGGTTTTAGTCTCTTCTCGAGACCCTTCTCCCATTATTCCTGATCCTTCTTCTACCCGTCCTCGTAAGTTTCTCTCTTTTCTACTTCTCTCCAACTTTTGTTATCGTTATCTGACCATGTATTTGGCGCTTGTAGATGTCGATAAGGGCAAGGCCCCTATGTTTCCAGGTGCAGATTTATTCGCTCAACTACTCCATCCGGCCTCGGAGAAGCCGTCCGAGGGGATCGGTCAAGGTCCTACGGATCTACTGAAGGATTTTGAAGCGAAGAAGGAAGTGTGGGATACTCTGTTCCGGGGAGAGGGTCCCTCGACCACTGCAAAAGTTCCGGAAGCGGTCACAACGGAAGCCGTGGCCACGACTCCTGCTACTGATATTCCTTCTCCTATAGGAGATCTCCCGAAGAGGGTTCCCCTGCGGAGGTCAGCTTCCGAGGGGGATTTTTCATCTCAAGTGCCCGAGAAGGAGCCTTCGACTGTAGGGGAGGCATACCACGAGATCCTCCATTTCTTTGGATCTTCTCTTGCTGCGCCCGCAGAAGGGTATCAATTTTTGCGGGCCAGCATGATCTGGATGGAAACAATCGTAATTATTAGTCCTCTAGCCACTTTATTTTTAAATAATTTTCCTGTATTTTTCCTTATGTTTCTCTTCCTGTCTTGCAGTCCAAGAAGACTCGGGAGGTCCTCACTGTAGTAGAGCAACGCCATTCGAGGGAGGTGGCTGAACTAGGATCTCTCCGAAAGTAGGTGACTTCTCTCCGGGCCCAACTCTATGAAGCCGAATCAATGAGGGATGTTTTCCAAACGAAGTTGGAGGCCAGCGACTTTGCTTGGAGGGAGGATCAGAGAGCCAAGGAAGTGATGCGGCTCACTTTGCAGAGGATGCAGTCGGCTTACGATAAGTTGGAGGCGTCCGAGGAGTCTGTCCGAGTCCAATTGACTCTTCTGGAGAAGGAGAAGAGGGAGTCCGAGGAGCTTCTCCGTGCTCGGGTGGAAGCTCTAGAGAAAGAGAAGTCGGGGTGGTTGGAGCGAGAGCAGGAGCTTCAATCTCGGATCAAGGAGTTGGTGGATTTGAAGATAGTCCAGGTGGTGCCCCAGGAGGAGGTGCAAGCTCGGATTGATGAGGCAGTTCGGTGCGCAACAGCAGAGGCAGAGTGCCAATATGCTTCCTTGTCCGCTCGGGAATCCCTTGGGCATATGCTATGGGGATGGCTAGAGTGTGCCACTGTTGCCCGTGGAGTGATGCCCTCGGGGGCGAATTTTGGCGGCCTTTTTGATGTCAAGAAACTTGCCAAGCCGTCTCCCGAGCAGGTTCAGAGCATTCTTGAGATGTATGATGCGGTGATGACGCCCAGAGGTTCCCCTGCTCCTCTTCCAACTGCTTCCAAACTTGGTGCTACTGGCTCGAGTGGAGTTTTACCTCCACCCCCGCCCCCTCCGAGTACAGGGATTTAGGATAGAATTCCTTTTTTCTATTTTCTCTCTTTTTCCTTTTTATGCTTTTGTAAACTTTTCCGAGAGCTTCTCGGATTTATGAATGAACAATTTGTCCTATTCTTGTCTTATTTGTCCATTAGTATGAGATGTTAATAAACTATTAGCATGCTTACATATAGGACTTATTCTCTTTACTCTTCTTTAAAAAAGGTAAGCTAAAGACAAAATCCTTTATTGGCTGAAGTATATAGCTTAGCAGGACGTGTCAAATTATATGCATGCTTAAGAGTTATTCATCCTAATTAAGGACACTCATTAGCACGTGTCACACTCCTAGGAGTGGGTGGGACAGCTCCAGCTTCTTTCCATAGGATTAGCTTATCACATATAATATGCCAGCAATGGTATTTATACCCTTTATTAAAAGCTATTTTGCTTTAACAGATAAATCATTTTACTTCCTTCTTTTTTTTAAAAAAAATCTACTTTCGCAAGACTTGGTTTTTTTCTCGCAGTTGTACTCAATACTTTATCCTCGACTTTCGAATAAGAGTAAACGGAAAACTTACTATTAAAGATGATGCCACCACATCACAGGCATGGGGGGTCCACATCATCAGGTAGTTCTTCTCGGAATCGTGCCCGAGTTGGCCCTGGATCCCAGGTTTATAGCTCATCCTCGGAAAGTTCTTCTCCGGGGCAGCGGAATAGACTGGTTGAGAATCAAGTGACCATCGGAACTAGCTCATCTTCCAGGGTGGGGAGTAGATCATCGTACACGGATTCTCGAAGGATGGACCATATAAGGGATGTGTTCTTGGGTAGAGAACCATATTCTCTTGCCGATGCGCGTTCTGTATTTAACTTAATACTTTTGAGCCCTTCAAGGTTGATAGGTCATGGACGAGTTGGTTCCGCCGTTAGCACTGTGTACGGAGAGTCTCTAGTAACTCTTTTTACGGAATTCAATCTGAATTTCAATGATTTTGATGTGATTGTGCCCTCCCCGGACCAGAGAGCATATGACCCTCCTCCTGGATTCCTAACTGTCTATTGTGATCAAATGCACTGTGGATTACGGGTGTTTTTTCATCCTTTTCTTCGATCGCTCTTCCAGTATTGGCAAATCTGCCCGAGCCAGTTAACACCCAACTCGTATCGCCTTTTAGTAGGATACGTTTTATGCTGCGAGCTCCTTAACCTTCCCATGTCCCCGTATCGGGTGGGGGCGATTTTTATCCTTCGGCCTTGTTCGGATGGAGTTCCCCTTTTCAGCCTGGCCTATCGGGACGTCGAGAAAGCCTTCACCGGTACATCCAGTCCTCGCACTCGTAGGGGGGACTGGAAGCGGAGGTTTTTCTTCGTCCGTTCGAAAGGTCATTCGGCCCGATCATGGGGAGTGCCTATCCGATGGGGCTTGGGATACGTTTCGCCCACCTCCGAGACATCGGGGCGGGAGTGGGAGGAACTGAGTCATTCCGGGTTATTTTCTAGCTCGTACGATATTACCGGCCTGCTTGCGTGTCCTGAGGCTCTTATTCTGGCAGGTCTTCAAGAGGGAATAAGGAGAGAGAACTCGCCAATTCATCCTCTTCATGGCAATTTCTATTTTCGTAAGTCTGAAGATCTGTCGACTTCTCTCTTATCAATTTGTGTGCCCTCGGGATCATCATATACGCTATATTTGTCTTATAGGTGCTGAAATGGCGGCCTTTTCCATAGATCCATTTAAGGGTGTTTTTCTGGGGCGAGCTCTACATGGTATGCGACGAGCGTCAGAAGGCCTTTCCGATACCTTCGTGGCAGTTACGAGGGCTGACTCCTCCTCGGAGAGGCAGGAATCGGGGGGTTCGCCCGTGGCAGCCCCCCCAGTGAGCTTTGTAATCCCTCTCAGGGCAGAAAATCCGACTACAGCACTTTCTCCGATAGACTATCCAGTGCCTCCCTTGGTGTCACAATCCTTTCCTCGGATTTCCGATATCGTGACTGTTATGGAAGGAGGTCCCGAGCGCGTACCTGTGTCACTGTCCGGGGGGAATCCTCCTCCCGTGGGCTCTTCTCCCGCGGGTGCGGACCCGGGGTTTTCTCCTCTCGGAGAGGTATCGGGGTTTTGCCGAAATTTTCTTAGCGGTCTACTAAATGTTACGGATTGTGAGCTCATGAGGACCCTTCCTTCCTCCCGTCTTCAGGATTTGGTTTGCAAAAACCTGTGTGAGGTAAATGCTCATTTTATTTGCAAATTTTGGTTACTTACCTTTTATTTCTCCGTTAGTGATTCCTTCGTCTCCATTCAGATTTATATGGTGCTGGATGCCATCGGATCTCAGGGGTGTTCCTCTTCAGATCCTGGCTTGGTTTACCGCCGTCGGGACGAGTTAGAACATGGTTTGTTGGAGGCTCAAACAGAGATTTCCCGCTTACAGGAAGAGCATGAAGCTGCTAAAGCAATTCACGATATGGTCCTTCAGATTGAGAGGGATAAGTCTTGGGAAGTGGAGCGCCAGTTGATGCTAGAGAGGACCCGGGTAACGAGTTTTCAGGCGAGTTTGGAGGAGTTGAAGAGTCAACTTCGCCGCTCCGATGAGCAATTACTGCAAATGATTCAGGAACGGGATGCGGCAACTCGTCGGGTGCTGGAGATTACTCGCGCCCACGACGTCGCTCTGGTGGTAGCTCGAATTCGAGCTGTTTTGGATATCGCGGGTCCTTCAGCTCTTAGGGAGTCTTTACGAAAGGAGATGCGTGATCTGGTCCGCATCGGATATCGACTTGGTACGGATGCGGTTCAAATATTGCCAGAGTGCCCCAGGGACTTGGTCATTCCTGAGCTTAATCTTCATCCCATCTTTCCTGAAGATAGTCCCGTAATATCCGAGGGCGTGTTATTGGTAGACCCACTAACCTTATCCGAGGAGCAGCGTCGTCGCCTTATCCGAGAAGGGAAGCGTCCTTTACGAGAGGAGTAGTTTGTAGTCGGTAGTATTTAACTTGTAGTAGATGGTCTTTTGGGGTCCGATGGCTGTTTATCTATAGTAGATGGCTCCTCGGGGTTAGGTTGCTTATAATGATTTCCTGTGTAAGGCTATCATTTTTGTTTTGCAAACCTATGTACCCTATCGGATTCGAATATATCATAACCATCTATTTATGAACAAACAGTTT
Source organism: Linaria vulgaris (assembly GCA_948329865.1). Taxonomy (NCBI): domain Eukaryota; kingdom Viridiplantae; phylum Streptophyta; class Magnoliopsida; order Lamiales; family Plantaginaceae; genus Linaria; species Linaria vulgaris. The sequence continues at coordinate 71,331,463 of OX415253.1, forward strand.
TATTTATGTAACAATGAAAATGTTACATTAAGCATAGTACTTTCTAAGGTTGAAGGAATTCCACGTATTGCGAAGAGTAGCACCTTCAGAGTTGGCAAGCAAATAAGTTGTGGGTCCGACAATTCCCGCTATCTTGTAAGGTCCTTCCCATCGGGGCTCAAGTTTGCCTACGTTTTTGGAGGCTCCGACCCGTTTTAGCACTAAATCACCCACTTGAAAAGTTCTAAGTTTTACCTTGGTGTTATAGTGTCGTGCCATCCGAGTTTTGTATTCCTCGGCCCGAATGGCGGCTCGGAGTCTTCTCTCTTCTAGGAGATCAAGGGCCAGAGCTAAATTAGCACTATTGGCCACTTCTTCATATTCTTTGACCCACCAGCTCTCAATTGAGACTTCGGAGGGTACCACTGCTTCACAACCATAAGATAGGATGAAAGGGGTTTCGCCTGTGGCGGTATTTTGTGTAGTCCGATAGGCCCATAATATGCCGGGTATTTCTTCAACCCATTTGGCTTTATGCCAGTCGAGTCGGGCCTTCATATTTTTCAGGAGAGTGCGATTGGTTCTCTCAACTTGTCCGTTGGCTTGAGGGTACCCTACCGAAGCAAAACGGTGCTTAATTTCCCAATGATCACACCACTTTTCTAATCCTTGGTCCGTGAATTGCAGACCGTTGTCACTTACTAGGCTCCGAGGGACCCCAAAACGGCACAGAATGTTTCTCCACAAGAAGTTAATAACCGCCCCTGCAGTTATTCGTGCTAAGGGCTCCGCCTCTACCCATTTGGTAAAGTAGTCTACTGCTACGAGTAAGAACTTCTTTTGACCAGCATCGGGAATGAGTGGACCGACTATGTCTATTCCCCATTTAGCGAAAGGACATGCGGTCAGACGGGGTTCCCAAGGAGCCGCTGGCTGATAAACCCGAGGGGCATAAGCTTGACACGACTTACACTTTTCCGCGTGGTTTTTGCAATCCTCGACCATCGTGGGCCAATAATAACCCTGTCGGATTATTCGTCCGACCATGCTTCCGCCACTGGTATGACTGCCACACACCCCTTCGTGAGTTTCCGCCATGACAAGTTGAGCCTCCTCTGCATTTAAACATCGGGCATGAGGGTAGGAGTACGTCCTTCGGAATAGTATTCCATCTTTGAGGAAATATCGGATGGTCTTCCTAGACATCATTCGTCGGACAGATTTGTCCTCGGAATATCCTTCAGGATCTTGTAGGTATGCTTTAATTGGGGTTATCCAGCTTATCGGAGGATTTGTCATGGTGACACTTACTTCTTCAGGTTCAGTCCTCTCTGATTCATTTATGTGTAGCAGAGTGATTTTCCGAGTACGAATGGTGGTCAACTGTGCAGCCATTTTGGACAAGGCATCGGCTTCCTGGTTATTCCCTCGGGGAATCTGCACTAACTGATACTCCTCGAACCACGCTTTGGCCCGATGGACTGCTCGAAGATAACTCTGCATCCTCTCTTCTTTGGCTTCATATGTGCCCTGAACTTGCTGGACAATTAACTGAGAGTCGCTATGCAGGCGGACTCTTCGTATTCCGCCTTCCCGAGCAAGCCTCATTCCGATAAGGAGGGCTTCATATTCGGCGTCGTTGTTGGATACGGGGTAATCAATTCTAATCGCGAAATGTAGCGCTTCCTCTTCTGCTTCCGTGTTAATCAGGATTATCCCGGCTCCGCCATGCGTATTTACGGAGGAACCGTCCACGTAGACATACCAGAGAGGTTCTTTCCTTTCCACTCCGATTCCCGTAAGTTCCACTACAAAGTCTGCTAGCACCTGGGCCTTGATGGAAGGTCTCGGAGCATAGGAGATATCATACTCCGTTAGTTCGACGGCCCATTTTATCAGTCTACCCGAGGTCTCGGGTTTATTGAGAATTGCCCGTAGAGGATGTTTGGTCAAGACAGTGATCGGGTGGGATAGAAAATACGGGCGTAATCTACGCGCCGTGGTAACCAAAGTGAGTACAAGTTTTTCTACTAGAGTATACCTGGTTTCCGCTCCGAGGAGAGTTTTGCTAACGTAGTAGACCGGATGATGCTCTCCCTCGTGCTCTTTGACCAATACCGCTCCAATAGCCTCCTCTCCTACGGATAGGTACACAAAAAGTTCTTCCTGGGGCGACGGTTTGACCAGCAAGGGTGGTCTTACCATATAGCTTTTTAATTCCTAGAGAGCTTCTTCACATCGTGAGGTCCACTGGAATTCTTTGATATTCCGAAGGATTTTAAAGAACGGGAGCCTTTTCTCTGCTGATTTGGAGACGAATCGACTGAGGGAGGCCATTCGCCCAGTCAGTTTCTGCACGTCCTTTATGGATTTCGGGGTTGGTAACCCAATAATTGCTTCAGCTTTCTCGGGGTTAACTTCTATTCCCTTCTCAGTGACCATAAATCCCAAAAATTTGCCTCCTCGGATACCGAAGGAGCATTTCCGAGGGTTTACCTTCATCCCAAAGCGATCCATAATAGCCAGGGTTTTTCGCAAGTCTTCGGGATGATCTTTCGCGGAACGACTTTTGACGACAGTGTCGTCTACATATACTTCTACGGTTTTTCCGATGAGTCCCGCAAACATGAGGTTCACCAATCGTTGGTATGTAGCTCCTGCGTTCTTAAGTCCGAAAGGCATGACTAGATAACAAAAGGTACCTGTATCCGTAATGAAGCTGGTTTTGTCCTGGTCCGGGAATGCCATCGGGATTTGATTGTATCCTTGGTCCCCGTCCAGAGTCGACAGGAGTGCACAGCCAGCGGTAGAGTCGACTAGTTGATCTATGCTTGGTAAGGGATAGCAATCCTTTGGGCAAGCCTCATTGAGATCGGTAAAGTCAATGCACATCCTCCATCTTCCTCCCGACTTGGGGACCAAGACCACATTGGCCAGCCATTCGGGATACACAACCTCTCGGATTTGTCGTAAACTGAGAAGCCGTTGAATTTCTGATCGAATAATCTTGTTGCGTTCGGGTCCCATTTTTCTCTTCTTTTGTTGAATGGGTTTGGCCCCTGGCTTCACATTAAGGAAGTGTTGGCATACCTTATTGCTGATCCGTACGGGGGGGCCTCCTTCCCATGCGAAAAGGTGACAAAATTCCTTTAAAACGGATATCAGTTGGGCCTCCAACTTAGGTTCCATATTAGTGCCCATTTTGATCGCCCTAGCGGGGTTTCCTTCCACAAGTTCTATCATCTTGAGTTCTTCAATAGGTTGGACTCGGGTTTCTTCTACTTTCCGTTTTTTGCCACTATCCGAGGAGTTTTCGTCCTCTTCGGGGAGTAGGGCATTCATTCGGCATTCTCTGGTCCTAACTTGATCACCCCGGACCTCTCCGATGCCTGCCAAGGTAGGAAATTTTACCTTAAGGTGGAGGGTAGAGGGGATCGCTTCGAATGACCGAATGGAGGGTCTTCCGCATATAGCGTTGTATGTCCTTGACGAGGCCTCTACCACCCAAAATTTGGTGGGTTCCGTTCTTCGTAGGGCTCCCTCTCCCCACGACATTGGCAGGGTCACGGTTCTGAGGGTATTACAGGCTTCGCCAGAGAAGCCTACTAGAGGGACTTCAGCCACCTCCAGTTGCTCCTTCTTCAATCCCATGGCTAGATAGGTTGGAAAAAACAAGACGTCCACAGAGCTGCCCGTATCTATGAGGATACGCTGGATCTCAAATCCATAGATAGTAGCTTCAATTACCAAAGGATCTTCGTGGGGGTAAACTACCCCTTTCAGGTCTTCGGGTCCGAAAGTGATATTTGGTAATCTGGCCCCTTGGGCGGAGCATACCGGGAGCCCTTGTCCCGCTCGTCGGGCTTCTTTGAGATATTTTGTCTTCTTACCCCGGGGTATTCTGGAAATATCTCCTCCCTCTATCATGTTGATCGTCCTCCCCGAGGAGGGGTTGACCTCGTACGTGTCGGGAGGGGGAGGTAGGTTCCGATACCCTGTGGTCCTTTCCCGTGATTGCCGCGGAGACACAGCGGTTCTCTCTCGGGGGGATCTTTGCCGCTTTCTGGTCTTTTCTTGAGACCTTCGCCGATGTTCCGCGGTCTGTTCTCGTGACTGCCGGCGGGGAGCATCCTCTTCCTCGTCAGGTCCTCCTCGGGACCTTTTCCACACATGCGCTTTGAGCTCTTCGGGATTGTTTCTTTTTAGGTAGTTATGCAGATATCCCGCCTCCAGAAGGCGAAGTATTTCTCTTCGCAGGGTGGTACACTCTTCGGTAGTGTGTCCATAAGTTTTATGGAATTTACAGTACTTACCCGTATCCTTATCTTTGTTGGGAAATTTGGTGGGTCGGGGCCAGCGCACTTCTTCGTTGCCCCGCATCACGTTGAGTACTTCCACGGGAGCTAGGGTCATCGGAGGAAGGGGTACGGGTTTAAGGAATTTCTTGACTGTCTCCCCATCGTCCTTCCGAGGGGGTGCTTTTCCATCCTTACCCTTCTCTTTGGTTTTTATTTCCTTTTCCATCTGCTCGTGACGTTCATTGTCATCCTTCTCTATCCCCCTCTTTGTATGGTCGGCTTCTTCCATAAGAATATGAGTTTCAGCCTGTTGCATAAGTTCATTCATGTCAGTGACATGATTCCCCATCAGGTATCGGAAGAATTCTCCCGCTCGGAGCCCTTGTGTCAGAATATCGGCTATAATGGTTGGGCTGACGTTCGGAACATCCAGCGCTTCATCCGTGAAGCATTTTATATATTCCCGAAGGGATTCATCCTTTCGTTGCTTAATAGTAAAAAGATGAGTGGCCGATTTGGGATACCTACGATTACAGGCGAAGTGGCGTATAAACAGGTGAGCCAATCGATCAAAGTTGGCCACTGAATTGGGAGGGAGATGGGTAAACCAAGATTGGGCTCGTCCTCCGAGGGTAACAGGGAACACTCGGCACAGGACATAGTTCGGGGCAGATGATAAATCCATTCCTGCCAAATATTGGTGTATATGATCTTGCGGATCCCTCCCATCGGCTTCTCCTGTATATAATGGTACATTAATAGGCCGCATTCCTGAAGGAATCGGAGCGGAAGCTATTTCAGGAATGAAGGGAGATGTCTTAAACGTCGGATCTTCCTTGGGCCCTACGGTCCTCTTGAGATCTCCTACTTCCTTTCGTAGATCTTCAAGGACTCCCCATAAGGTTGGTTCTCCGTTGGGAGTGATAATAGGGGGGGTCGATATACGGGGAGAGACCTCTCTTCCCTCTGGATCATCCTCGGAGTTTCCAGATGATCATAACGCCTGGGAGTCCTCTGAGGAGTCTCCCGATACCACGAGATTGGAGTAGGGCATTGTGCCCTTCTTGCATAAACTTCGCCTTGTTCCGAGGGGTAATCTCCTTGGTGCGGAGATCCTGGGATAGTTTCCAGGGGAGACTCGAATTCTCGTTGATTAACTCGAGCAGTGGCTTCCACTAGTCTTTCATAAACAGATCGGGGAACATTGATGAAGTCCCTTTGGTCGGAACGGCGATTCGCTACAGTTTCCTCCGAATTGTCCGAATGGGGCAAGCGGATTTCCCTGTAGAACGAATTTTCCATGGTTGGTTTGCTTTCTTTGAACACGCTCGAGGACAACTTCTATGGCGTTCCCACAGACGGCGCCATTTTGTTAACAGGTTTGGAATAATACCTGATTAACTGATTTATTTAAAAGTTCGGAACGCCGTTATCCGTGGTTCAAAGAAAGTAAATGACGATTTGGGGAAAATTACGAAAATATCCTTCCTTTATTCACTGAACTTCTTACTCCGAGGAGCACAAATGTGATCTTTTACTTTTTTTTAAGTGAGTCTCCTTTTTTTGTTTTCTCCTCCCTATTCCCTTATATAGGTATGGGAGGGTGTTTATGTCACTATGAATGTGCTGCATGTGTTACAAGTGTAATGCTGCATGTGTTACAAGTGTCTTTCCAAAAGATAAGGTATATCTTGTTGACAAGGCGCTGACTAGGCTGATCCTCATCTTGTCCGAGGGCTACGGGGAGTTCCGAGGGGTTATTTCTTCTATTTTCTTCCCTTTGATAGACGAAATCTTCTGTTTTCTTTTCTTCGAGGGGCTGAATTTCATGAGGAGGTCCACTAGTTGAAGTGAAGTGGGTGTCCGAGAAGTTTTCTGTTCCGGGGACGGCTATTTCTTCATTGACTTCTTTAGTAAGATATTCCGAGGAGCAGATTTGTCTCTCTAGGCTTGTAAGGCGGGCTCCGAGAGCATCAATATATATGTAAGGCTGTATTCTTGCCTATGGATCCTCGTAGTATGGATTCCGAGTGTTTCTTGTCATCGTGAGAATAGTGGCTCCTTCAGGAATTATTCTTCGAGGGCTTCTTGGTCTTTTGCTGAATGACCTTCTTGATTTGGGCCTTCGGAGTAGGGGAGTTTAGTGGTTGGTGCTTTGAGTAAGATGTTGTTTGGCGAATTTTGGCCTTCGGGATAGTGATTCCGAGGGCTTTGGGAGTGTTCAGCAAGGAAGTATTTTCGTATAGTGGTCCCTCTTGGCGCGGTGATGGATATCCGAGTCGCGTGGATCCATCAGGGTTTACTCTTTTTCCGATGCCACGTTGATATCTTATTTTTATTCATCTTTGACTTTCCAAGGGACGCTTGGGTGTCCACTCGGGTGTCACGTCGTACCCTAGTAGGATATGCGAGTTCCGAGGGATTCTATTATCTCTTCGAATGTCACGTCATACCATAGTAAGGTATGTGACATACGAGAGGGTTTGTGACGATAGTATCATCCTTGGGATTAATCCCCAATTTAAGGGTTAATCTTTTGTTTAACCCATATAACTCCTTATTTATTTTTTAGGGTTAACACATAAGAAGTTTAAAAGTGATGAAAATAATAGGACGGATTATTAAAAATGGCCATTAAGTTTGCTGCTTTTAGGAATATGCCCAAAATAATATCAGGCTTAAAAAATGACCCGTAACTGTATGTACTTTCTGTTAAAAATGTCCAATGGCTCTTATTCGGGCTATTTGTCCGACGTGACTGCCAACGTGATAAAACGCCCTTCCACGTGAAAAAACGTTGCACCAACAAATTATTCAAAAATGCTCTGTAACTTTGCCTCATTTATAAAAGTGCCCAAAATAATTACAGGCTTTAAAAATGCCCGGTATATTTTTGATTTTTTGTGAAAATTGCCCAAAAGTGCCAAAAATCGTCGAAATATATATTAAAAGTTTGACTAGAATCTCCCCCTCGCCGAGACGGTATCGGTGATGGTGATGGTGTTGAAAAATTCAAAGTTATAACATTGCAATAATAAGCTTCATAATTAGATAGATAGTACTCTCGGAGTTTCCGTGCAAATTTTAACTTCTATAAGCGTGGGTAATGTTGTTAACATACACTTTTGGATTTAGGAAACTTAATTACAAAATGTATGTAAAACAAGGTTTTTATATCACTATTTTGGCACGTTTGGGCACCATCACTTTTTGGCACTTTAAATATGAGTCATTAGCCACTTTTGGCGATAAATCGAAACATACCGGCCATTTTTAAAACTCATAATTATTTTGGCACTTTTCTAAAAGAGGCAAAGTTACAGGGCATTTTTAATGATTTGTCGGCGCAACGTGTTTCCACGTGGAATGGCACATACTCGAGTTGGCAACAACGTCGGACAAATAGCTCGAATAAGAGCCATTGGGCATTTTTGACAAAAAGTACACATAGTTACGGGGCATTTTAAGAGCCCGAAATTCTTTTGGGCACTTCTATAAAAAAAACAAAAACTTAATGGCCATTTTTAATAATTCGGCTAAAATAATATCTAGCAAACATCTCATGCGCAAAAATAGTTTCTACGTACAAGCTAGTCCTACTATCAAGTCGTCATAGTGAATTTGTATTTAACAAACTGATAAAACATATGAAACTGACTTTTCTGTATATTTAAATGAATTACCAAAAATCTAAGTTGAGTTTGAATGCATAATAACATCATTCAGTTAATAATAAATGTAAAAAATAAAATTAATTTACACATTCTCAAACCCAAAAAATGATGCAACTAATCATGACTACAAATCGTGCATGGTTGCTTGATATATATGGCCCAAATGGTGGTGGTTGTTGCGCTAGCCTTGCTTGTTTTGTGTGAGAGTAGAACACTTGCGTAACTTTGTTATAATGTTTGGGTCACAACAATGCAATCATTATATCATGACGAAGTGCGACTTGAATGACCTTGATTCTCCATATATAGGAAGTCAATATTAGTCGTAAGACCAATAGTCACACCGGTTGCTTTAGTGCCTTCATGTTTTTCATGGTAATCCATACATTTTGTCATTGGTCTAATCATCTACCCTCCTTGTCCAACTATGTCCATATGCTCAATTCAGGGTTTACGGCGGCTAATCTCTAACAGCCATACCTCATCTAGGTCGCCAAGCCTATCAAGGAAGTCCCATCATTGCGAAGAGTCAACCATAGAAGGACACACCTTCAAATATAATTGTGGCCTCAAAGATCCCACGTCCTTCAAACTGTGCCAGACACTAAATAGTGTATCGGTTGGGGACAAAATTGGTATTTTCCATGATGCTATATGAGACCGTGGTGAGGGTTTAGTCGCATGGTTCTAGGCAAGTGATGAAGCACTTGATGTATGCGTTCGTGCTGAAGTCACCAAATAAAACTGTGGCGCGGCGATTATCCAAGAACGAAGAAATCATAAAATCCAAAAAGTAAGAAAAGTCGATAAAAGACACATAATAATTAGTTTATCCAGCTCGTCTATGACTACTTCTAGAGGTGAGCCAAACCAAAATTTCACTATGATCTTGATGAGCAAATAAAATCACAAATAAGAAAGACAAGATATGTAAGATAGATCTAATACCATCTCTCACTAGTGTTTCTCCCTTGTTCTTCACATAAGAAACGCATTTCATTTTGCACACATAAGTCATCCATTCTCTTACACTTATAGTGATTGTCGAAGAGAGCACTAGATTAGAGTTTTCTACGCATTTTTTGGAACACGTTACTTGGTGAAGTTAGGTGTGCGCTAGTTGCGCCACTACACGTGCAACTAGCACCACTTTTGGAGCACGAGTTGTGCCAACTTTGTGACTAGCGCCTCTTGGTGATGCAGTTAGCCCCACCTTCTACCCAACACATGCAACTAGTGTTTTTTGGTAGTGCCACTAGCAACACCTACTGTAACAAGCACAACTAGTGCCACTTCTGGTGGGCTAGTTACTCTACTCCAAATTTCTTCAAATTTAGAATACCCTCATTTATGTTGTATTGATCTCGTCCTAAACTGCTCCACTAAACCAAACAATCTTGAACTTAAAGACTAAACTCTTCATAGTCATGTCACGTCATCATCCTTCAAAAAAGTAATCCATCAGCATTGACTTAGTGAATCTTTGATCTCTTTATATTCCAAGCCTTTTTTGACGCCCCCGCATAGCTTCAATGGTCATAACCTTAGTCAAATTATCATATGGACTTTCACTTCTTCGTATCTTCACAATCTTCTTTTTCAAAAGATATCGAATGTAGAGATATTTCAACTCAACATGTTACTACCTCAAATGAATTGTGTGCTTTTTAGCCAAGAAAACAACACTTTGGCTATCCCCAATACCCATGTCGACAGATATCAAACCAGGCATCTTACCCTTCGAACACATATGCTTCATCCATTTATCCCTCATATGGTCAAGTCGGCAATGCAAAAGATGAGTATCATATTTTGCACCGACCACCGCAATGTTGTCCTTGTTCGTCGTAGTCATGTACAACGTGTTTTCCTTCAAACCCAGAGCCAACAGCTCCTTTGGTTATATTCCTCGTACTCACACCAAAAGATAGATTATATCCCACATCATCTAACTTCTTAATAGTGATTAGATTTTTCTTCACGTTAGGAATGGGTCTTACACCCACCCCCTTCCCCCTCCTACATGCATACGCCTCTATTTTTCAACTCGATTCGAACATCTCACTTTCCCATGATTTCTAGAGACTCTTCATCGACAAGATAAACCTCTCCAAAATTTCCAGCAACATAATTCCATATCATATGTTGTTTGGGCAAGCATGATAGGATGCTTCAGAATCCAAAATTTACGACTACAATGGACTCTACACAATCAATTTTAATGCATTATTAATATTCGTCAAGGCTGCGTTTGCTGATTTTTCCTCATTTTTTGATGCTAGGAAACTAGCTTTCTAATAACTCTTTTTTCCTTTTTTTTGTTTTTCTTTTGTGAATCTAATGGCTCTTCTTTCCACAATTCCAACACTCCTTGAAGCTTTTGTCCTTCTTTGACTTGTCTTTGTTCCTCGACTTTGATGTCATTGGTTCAAATTCGAGCTCTTGTTCTACAATCTACCTTTGTTCTTAGTACTCAGAACTAATCCCAACAACTTTCTAGACAACCCACACAATTCATTCCTGCGAATTTCTTTATTAAAAATCATGTCTCACTTCATCAAACTTCAACTTCACCCTCTTGGTTAATGCACCGATAATAGTAATTGCCCCACTCCAACGCTCTAGCAAAGAGGACAACAAAAGTAAGGCTTTAACTTCGTCGTCAAAATTAGTTTTGACCAAGCTCAATTGTGAAGTCATCAATTTTAACTCATTGAGATGATCCAAAACTATAGAGTTTTGTTGTCATCTCCAGGTAGAAAAAACGCCATAATAGATAACCTTTGTTCATTACTGATAGCTTCACAAACGTATCTACAAGAATTATCATGATGCTTTTGTGGTTGTCTCCCCTGTCGTGTAAAATGCCATGTTTTCGCGACAAAGTTGATTGCACCACATTTTTGCCTTCTTATCAAGGACTTTTTATCCGCCATCTTTCATCTTTGTCATTTTATCCTTCAAAGGTTTCTACAGATTCATACCATACAAGTATTCTTCAATTTGCATCTTCCAAAACCCATAATCCGAACTCAACTGTTGAATTAGCATTTTTTTCCCCGACCATCATGTAACTCCTTCAACACCTGATGCTCTAGTACCACTTATTACACGGCGAATTTTGCAACAATAGAGAAATCACAAAATACGAAAAGTGATAAAAGTCAATAAAAGACACAATGATTTGTTTACCGGGTTCGTCTATGACTAACTCTGGGGCACGCCAAGCTAGAATTTCACTATGATCTTGATGAGCATACAATTACAAATAAGAAAGAAAATATATCAGATAAATGTAATACTATCCCTCTTATTCTTCATTCAGAAATTGCACTTTATTTCACACATATACGACATTCAAAACTCTTATATTTATAGCGGTTGTAAATTTTGGATCGTGGATTGACACAACAACTTTGAGAGTTAAGCTGACTTTGCATTAACTCTATTGTGATCTTCTTGACCAAAGTAATATGCAGCGGAATTTAAAAACAAGAAGATATAATTTTTAAGAAGTTTTTAATATTATTAAAAACTTCCGAGCCTTAGGACAAATAACCATAAAGGTTTTAACAAAGATGTTCCTCATAACAATTCACTCACGCTCTTTGTTGATCGGACTTAACGAAGCAGACAAGTACGAACTACTTAACTTCTATGAACTAGATGTAAATAGTTGATACAAAAACTTCGCAAAAACAAGACGACGATAATACAAAGAATGATTAATCTCTCAGATTGTTTTGCATGATTGGCTTGTCTTCATCTTGATGAACTTCACATCTTTTATAGATTTCTTGAATCTTGCACGCCAAGAAGTGTTGTTCACAGTTTTGGTAACTCTTGTTGTTTCTTTGTTGAATTTTGGCTTCTTTATGAACTCGATATCTTTCTTGAATATGTGTTTCCTTTAGGACGAATTATTATTTGTGCTCTGTATGTTTTATTTTTTTATGAAAATGCCCGTTATCTTTTGAATTATTGAAAACTCCCTGGATCTTTGCCATTTTTTGTAGAAAATGCCCTTTGAGTGCCACATGTGAAATTCGGACGACATGGCATCCACTATGGAGGAGACGTGGCAGCCACATGTAATAAACATATATATATATATATATATATATATATATATATATATATATAATTATATAAAAAAAAAAACTAATCATCATCCTTATCACCACCACCGTTGCCCCCCCCCCCCCCCCCCCGCCACCGCCGTACATTAAGCCTCGTCCCGACCCCAATCACCTCCGGATCCGACAAGTCGACATCCGCATTCACCTCCCTGATTTGGTCAACCGACACCAGGCCACCGTACACCGCCGCCGAAATACCGGCGAGCGTGTCGAAGGGGCAGGCCTTGTAGGTGAATGAGGTGGCTTTGCGGATGCCATCGGAGCAGGAGCAGGCGACGGGGATGTTGAGGGGGAGCTGGGAAGGGAGGATGTGGTTTTCGACGTCGGGGAGGGAGGTGTCGATGGCGTTTGTGAGGAGGAGGGAGATTGGGTCGACGGAGATGAGGGCGGCGAGTTCGGAGACTTTGAGGTCGGTGTAGAGGGTGTAGGAAACTAAGGCGAAGTAGGTGTCGGAGTTGGAGCAGGGCTCGATTGTGGATTTTGCAGCGGCACATGGGGAACACGCGGCGGCGTGGAGGATGAGGAGGAGCGAGAGTGTGAAAGTAAGGAAAGTTGGCATCTTTGAAGTGGGGTTTGTTTAGGTTGCTTGCCAGAGCTCAGCTCAGCTCAATTGTTGCTTCACATTTCACACTCAGCTATATATATATATATGTTTATTACATGTGGCTGCCACGTCTCCTCCACGGTGGAACCACGTCGCCCGAATTTCACATGTGGCACTCAAAGGGCATTTTCTACAAAAAATGGTAAAGATCCAGGGCATTTTCAATAATTCGAAAGATAACAGGCATTTTCATAAAAAATTGAAACATACAGGGCACAAATAATAATTCGTCCTTTCCTTTATTACTGATCTAGCAAGGTAACACATCTTCTTCAAATAAGAGTAATCCTGGAAAGAATCAAAGTTGCAGAGAATCCAATTTGTTTTCTTCTTTTAAAAGCGTGTAGAGTTGACTATTCAACTTAGCTTGAATTATAGAAAATTCAAGTAAGGAGTCTTCCATAGCTCTTCCTTATGATTAAGATACCTTCTTGGACATAAACATAAACAACTAGAACCGTGGAACTTGATTAATAGGTGAATAAAGGCAAAACTTAAATTTGGCAACTAAAGAACAGTTTTCGTACATGCTTTCTGGTTTCAATGTTATCCTCAATGTTCTCCCAACATCATATAACATTGATTCCAGAAAAATCCTGCACTTTCAATCTCCCCCTTTTTGCCTTTCTTCACAAAACCAATACCTGTTCCAATCAAGTCCTATATCTAGAAAGTTAGAATCAACAAGAAACACATTAAACTACTAAACTGCTCCCCCTCAATACAAGCTAACATATCCAAAGTTAAATTAGCAAAGACAAGTATTAAGGGCATCACTACATCAAAAGATGTTTAGACCCCCAACATTCATCAATGTTGCCTCAACATTGAAACCAGTGAGTTTCCTGCATAAAAGGTTAACCAGACAAGCAGTTCAAAATGTGCTTTCATAAGAAATAGCAGTTAGAGCAGTTCAACATTAGTAGTACTTAGAGTTACAAGCCATAGCAATATATCAAGGACATGTCCCTTGATCAAAATAAACCAAACAGAGATAAATGTACCAGCAACACAACCATATCAGCAGTTCATAAGAAGCAAAACATAAACTAGAAGACTAAAATTTATTAAAAAACTTGGAACTATTCTCCCCTTTTTTGTGAAGAATGGAGTTTCTCCAAATTTTTCACCATGTCCTCCAGCTCTTTGAGATGCTCCTTCCTTTCCTCAATCTCCCTCTGAGTATCAACAATTTGCCCCCTATACCAGTTCAGCAGATGATCCACAAAAGCAGAGATTATGACCATGCACTCTTCCTCTTTGGACATAGGCACTGAAGTTCCAGCAAACTCTTGAGCCTTCTTCTTCTCAGTTCTTGGTCTCACCACTCCTTTAGGGTTCCAAGGAAGATCTCTCACTCTTGCTCCAGACAAGTAGCTTGGGAGAATTGTCAGTTCAGTATCATTTTTCCTCCAGCCCATAGTGACACTTGTCTTCAATCCTTTCTTGCTAAGGATTTTGCAGATGAGTGAGGGAAAATGCAGCATGCCATTCTTCCTTCCAGCAACTTCAGACATTGAATTTAAGATCCTCTCCCCCATATTCACAGCTAGTCCATTCTTGAGTTTGTACACCAAGAGTGCTGATTCCTTGGTCAGTACAGTGACATTCTTGCTTGGCAGCCAGTTGAAACAAGCTATCTTGTGCAAGACAATACTAAGGGAGGTGAGTTTTGTGGTTGGCAGAGCATCTCTCCAGGTTTTGACCAACCCTCCTGTCAAGTCTTCAATCACATCATCATAGTAGGGGTCCTCAGATTCATCAGCAGTTGGGAATCCACATATCTTGTTGATGGTGTAGGGTTCAATGTTGAAGACTCTCCCCCTCACCCAAGCTTTTCTATATTTTAGAGATCTGAAGTCCCTGATCCACTTGGAGAGATTCAGGTAGAACTCCATGACAATCTCAGGAGCGTAGTCACTCAACTCCATCCCTGATTGATGCATCCCTCTTGCCTCAAGCAAGTCCATCACCTTGTGTTCCTTGAAGCTGGCCATCTCTACAGCTCTTTCAGTGTGAATCTCCCTTCTCTTGAAGGAATCCCACTTCTTCTCCAACTCTTTGGTGATAATATAGGGAGAAAAGTAGTCCTCCTCATCCTCATGGTAGATCACATACAGCCCATCTGTGTACTCTTCTGTCCCTGATGTTGTCTTAACATTAGCAGCAACATCCTGCTCTTCCTCAGTCTTTTCCTCTTCCTTCTCCTCCTCTTCCACTTCATCCTCAACATCCACCACCTCTGTTTCCTCTTCCATCACTTGCTTGCCCTTCCTCTTTCTCTCAGCAGCAGCAACAGCTTTCCTCTCTTCATCAGCCCTTTTCTCGGCTTCAGCAGCCCTCTTCCTAGATAATCTCTCAACTTGTCTTTTTCTAGCCTCAACACGTTGTTTAGCAGTCTCAGACATAGTTCTCAACTTCTCCACACTACCCTTGCTCTTTTTCTTTTCAGCCTTAATCCACTTCCTCACCAATTTGTCCACAGACTTATCCACGGACTTCTCCACAGATTTATCAGCAGATACACTACCCTCCCCCTCAACAGTTAAATTAGCATCAATTTCATGGTTGGGTTCAGCCATATTTACCTCAATTTCAGGCTCATTGGTGATGGAAGCGGTTGATTCAGCAGTTGGCTCCACAGTAGAGGTCGATTCTCCCTGTTTAGACTTCTTTCCTCGACGCACGTAGAGGGTCTCCTTCCTTTTAGCTGCAACTGGAGCATCATCTGATTTTGCAGCAGCACCCCGAGTGTAAGAACGGGTGCGCGCAGCTGTGGGTTCACTGCTCAGAGCAACATCTGTAAGAGTTTGCATGGGCGACTTGCTTTCCATTGTTAGTACAAGAGATTTGAGAGAGAAATTTCAGAGAAAATCGAGAGAATTTAGAGAGTAAATTTTGCAGAGTAAGCACAAATAGGGAATAGTAAGCACAATTAAGGAAATTAGGTCTTTAATTCCTAATCTAACCGTGAATAGTGGAGAGAGAGTGAATGTTAGTGGGCAGTTACTTAATTTGAATCAAATAAAATCTTCCCACTATGTTTTCCTACGGACACGCTTTGATGTTTAAGTAACAGGTAACCAGAGCGGTTTTCAAAAATTCAAAAACTTATAAGTTCTTGTTTTCAATGTTGGCCTGCTGCAGTGCACAATGTCGGGATAACATTCAATAACATTCAAACCAGAAGGTGGAGGTACAGGCTTCACCAAGGCAAATTCATGTGAGAGCTTGAGATACATCCAAAAATACATCTGAAACTTAACCAGTATAGCAAGTGAGTACCTCAGACATATTGTTCAGATCAAGATCATGAGCAAGCAACATAGATAACAAGAAACACACAGAGATAAGCAGTTATGAATTCAGGAAAAAATTCACTTCCACAGCATAGAAAGTCACAGAAATGTGTGTCACCTGCAGTATGCCACCCAAATTGTATGCCTCAACACATGAATTATACTCCCCCTAAGCCTAGACCGACACAACTCAACAACAAGAAAGAAAACAATGCAGTTCTACATGAATGCAACAATGTAGTGTCAAATAGGCAGATGGTAAACACATATGAAAAACTCCTCAAACCAGCATAGCACACATCTTTTTATAATCTTTATAATTTTCAGAACTCATCTGAACCAAAAGCTGAAGGTTGCTAAATACAAAGCTAATGTCACTACTGAATAAGGGCAGCCTGAACTCCGCACACCCCAGTAATAATATTAACAGCAGCAAGTTAGGCAAGTACAAAGGCCTTGAATGTTGGCAATTCACTTATCATGCACCCCAACACCCCAATTCCTTATGCATATTTATTTGCCAACCTGCAATCAAGAGAATGACCAAGTGATCAGGGCTACTAAATGTAAGAAATCTAAACCTCAAACACCCTAGTAGAAAGGATCACCCTCATGTGTTCCTTGGCCAAACAAACAGAAATGTGTAAATAAGCACAACTGAGTAACACTGAAGCTGTCAACATCATGTACCCCATCTTCTCCACATGTCATGTACATCTTTCATATGAATAAGACACATCTCAATAGACATCAAAGTAGTGAACTTTGTGTACCCCAGCTTCTTCATATGTTAGGCTATCACAACCTCAGTCAAACAGAAGAGTTTTATTACTTTTTCAAAAACAAAGATGTGAAACTGATAACTAGAAAGAGTTGTTAATCAAAGAGTTCAACCACACAAACCAAATCAGACAAAACAAAGATAAAATGAGACTCACAAGGAAATAAATTCAACAAAAGAAAAGCAACAGAATACCTACTACACCACAAACAATATACCAATGCTAGACAGTGGTGTTATGTCAACACTGGTTTCCTCAACATTCTCACATATTGCACATGGCAAGAGATTTCCTCAAGCTGAAGAATCTCTCACTATCTAAAGGTTTTGTAAACATATCAGCAAGCTGATTTGTTGTCTCAATATGTCCAATGTTGATCACTTTGTCCTCTACCATATCTCTTAGGAAATGATGCCTTATGTTTATATGCTTAGTTCTAGAATGTTGGACAGGATTTCTAGAGATACTTATGGCACTTAGATTGTCACATAACATGAGAAGTGTATCACTATCTAGCCCATAATCT
Source organism: Linaria vulgaris (assembly GCA_948329865.1). Classification (NCBI taxonomy): domain Eukaryota; kingdom Viridiplantae; phylum Streptophyta; class Magnoliopsida; order Lamiales; family Plantaginaceae; genus Linaria; species Linaria vulgaris. Next base: position 71,348,764 of record OX415253.1, read on the forward strand.
AAAAGCATGTGTTTGAGCCACACAAGTTGGGTAACACAGCTGCCAGTAGCTACATATTCTAATTCAGTTGTTGATAATGAAACACAGTTCTGCTTCTTGCTATACAAGGAGACCAAATTATTCCCCAAATAAAAATAGCCTCCACTTGTGGATTTCCTGTCATCCACATCACCTGCCCAGTCAAAGTCACTGAACCCAACCAAGTTAGTGTTAGTGTCATGTGAATACCAAATGCCTAAAGGTGAAGTTCCAGAGATGTATCTAAGAATCCTCTTCACATCAACCAAGTGAGATTGCCTTGGCTCAGCTTGGTACCTAGCACAAACACATACTGAAAACATGATATCTGGTCTAGAGGCAGAGAGATATAGCAAACTACCAATCATGGATCTGTACAATGTTGGGTCAACATTGCTGCCAGTGCCATCTTTTGTTATCTTCATTGAAGAGGACATAGGAGTTTTGCAAGGCTTAGACTCTTGTAGCTCAAATCTCTTCACCAGATTCCTTGCATACTTCTCCTGGTTCAGGAAGATACCATTCTCCAGTTGCTTAACTTGTAGTCCCAGAAAGTAGTTGAGCTCACCAATCCTGCTCATCTCAAATGTTCCTGTCATAGACTCAACAAACTTGTCTAAGGTAGACTTGTTAGTAGAGCCAAATACAATATCATCCACATAAATTTGAGCAATGCATATATTAGAGCTTTTTCTAAGGACAAACAATGTTCTATCTCCATCTCCTCTATTGAAACCTAGGCCTAACAGAAAATCAGTTAGCCTCTCATTCAAATCTCTAGGAGCATGTTTTAAGCCATACAAAGCCTTTTCAAGTTTGTACACATGGTCAGGATGTTTAGGATCAGCAAAGCCTTTAGGTTGTTCTACATAAACCTCTTTGTCAATTAAACCATTCAGAAAGGTACCTTTAACATCCATTTGGTAAAGTTTAATCCTAAGACAGCAAGCAATAGCAAGAAGTAATCTAATTGATTCTATCCTAACTACTAGAGAAAAAGTCTCATCAAAATCTATACCTTCTACCTGAGCATAACCTTGTGCAACCAACCTAGCTTTGTTCCTCATAATTACACCATTCCCATCAGTTTTATTTTTGAAAATCCATTTTGTACCTATTACATTTACATTTGATGGCCTAGGCACTAGATTCCAAACTCTGTTTTTGGTGAATTGTAAGAGTTCCTCTTGCATGGCATTAATCCAGTAACTATCCTTAAGAGCTTCAGTTACATTCTTAGGTTCAATGGAGGAAACAAAACAAGATGCATTATCAGCAGTACAAGAAGAAGACATACAAACACACAATTTAACCATATCCTTGTAATTAACCCTTTCTTTATTGCGTGTTCTAACTCTCTCAGTAATTTGTCCAATTACTTGAGTGGGTGGATGATCTCTTTGTATCCTAGCAGGAGGATCTCTTCTGGCTACTGGAACTGTTTCATCTTCAGAATCTGACAGTACAGATGTTGGCCTAACATTGGGAGTTTCTGGTGTTAGGTCATCATTTGTTCCAGTTTCTAGTTCAACATTTCCAGCTTCTGTGTTCAATGTTGAGTCCAATGTTGGAGCAACATCTGAACCAATGACTTCTTCAGTACATGCAGAAACAGTTAAATCATCAAAAATGACATTCACTGATTCTTGAACACTATGAAATCTTGGATTTTAGACCCTGAAAGCAGCACTATTAGGAGAATATCCAATAAATATACACTTTTCACTTTTGGGATCAAATTTGCTCAAATAGTCTCTATCTTTTAGCAAATAGCAGTTAATACCAAATTCATGAAAGTGTGCTACTATTGGTTTTGAACCCTTCAAGATTTCATAAGGTGTCATAGTAGTACCAGGTCTAAGATAAACTATATTACTAATATGACATGCAGTATTCAAAGCTTCAGCCCAGAGTTTCTTAGATAGGTTTCTAGAATTCAACATTACTCTAGCCATCTCTTGAAGTGTTCTATTCTTCCTCTCAGCAATCCTATTTTGCTGAGGTGTCTTAGGTGCAGAGAACTCATGGAAAATGCCTTTATTTTCACAAAAATTAGCAAAGCTTACATTTTCAAACTCTTTCCCATGGTCAGGCCTAATTCTTCCTACAGAAGTGCCATACAGATTTTTAATACTAGCATGCAATATCTTGAATGTGTTGAATGCCTCTGATTTTTCTTTCAAAAACTTAATCCAGGTATATCTTGAAAAATCATCAACAATAACAAAAGCATACTTCTTACCATTCAGGCTACTAACCTCAATAAGACCCATGAGATCCATATGTAGTAAATCAAAGCACTTATTAGTTCTAGGGTTAGTACTCTGTACCTGAAGTGGTGGATGGACAGCTTTTGTTTGTTTACCTTTCAGGCAGTCTTCACAAACAATTTTACCTGGGCCAGTCAACTTAGGTAGTCCTCTCACAGCCTCTAACCTCTGTAGTTTCTCCCGGTTTCTATAGTGCACATGTCCTAACTTCTTGTGCCACATGACAGATTCATCTACCTTGGCATGGTAGCATTCAGCTTCATCTTGAGCAAGATAGCAGTTATCCTTTGATCTTGTACCTATCATGACACCGACATTGTCACTATTAAACACATCACATGAACTTTTATCAAAAGTAACTAGCAAGTTATCATCACAAAGTTGACTTATGCTAATTAAATTTGCTTTCAATCCTTCAACCAACAACACATCCTTGAGTGGTGGAAATCCTTCAACATCCAGTACTCCTTTTCCAATGATTTTCCCTTTTGTGCCTCCTCCATAGGTAACTGTTCCAACAGTCAAAGGGATTACATCTTTTAGGTTATCAATATTTCCAGTCATGTGCCTTGAACATCTATTGTCAAAATACCACTTACCTGCAAGGTTAGAGTAAACAGCAGAAAAGACAACATTGCATACAATTTTAACTTAGGAGTTTTTATCTTTTCAATCCAAGTTCTACTTTTATGCCCTTCAGCTTTGTTACCTAATGTTGGAATAACATTCAGATCAGAGGTTCTCCTAACATTGGTACTGCTATTAATTCCTGTTTTCTTCTCAATCACACTTCTGAATTTTTTGCAATAAGGCTTAATGTGACCAGGTTGAAAACAATATTGACAAATAAAAGTAGGCTTTTTCACAGTGTTGACAGGAATTTCACTACTCACACTACTACTTTCCTTGATAGAACCAGCTATTAAATAGGCTGAATCAACATCTTCAGAGGAAGGTTTCTCAACATAGCCCAAACCATTTTTACCTTGTTTTCCCATACTCAGCACTTCATCAAGCATAAATGTAGAAGAGTTCCATTTGTCAATGGTATGTTCAGCTTTATCTAATTTTACCTTTACCTCTTTCAGCTCAGCCTCAGTTTTGTCAAGGTCTTTCTCATATAGTTTCAGCATCTCCTTCATGCATCTAATCTCTTCCTTCAGTCTTTTGCTGCTCTTGATGAGTTTATGATTCTCAAGTAGCATTTTGTGGTAGATAGACTTCAGGTCTTCAATGATTTTCTACTGGGACATTTCACCTTCAAAGAAATATTCTTCATCTAGATCCACTGAGCCATGAAAACAATCAAAGTTAGATTCATCAAAGTAGGACACAAGATAAGGTTCAGTATCAGTATCATATTCATCCCAATTTGCAAAGAAGGTCTCCTGTTCTGATGTTGGATCCTGAATGTTGGGGTAACATTGAGATCCGAAGCAGTTCAGGGAGTCTTCTGGTGTCCAATCAATCTGAGTGAGTAGCGCTGCAATTTGAATCTCTTCTGATTGTTCTTCAGCTTCTTCAGAACTGAAGTCATCTTCATTGAAATCATCTACACAAACCCAATGAGAATTTTCTCTTTTTCTAAGAGTGTTAGCACATTCATTAGCCATATGACCATATCATTTACATTCAAAACACTGAACATCTTTTAACTTATCAGCTTCTAAAGGAGTAGGTTTTGATGCCATGTACTTCACAAACTTAGGAGGTAATTTCTTGTAACTTGGGGAACTATTACTAAGATTCTATTCTTTACCTTTTCCTTTAAGGTTCAACTTATTGAACTTCTTAGTAATTCTACCGTAGTTTGAAGAAATTAATTCAAATTCATCATCACCTTCATTGTCAAGACTTGACCCTCTTAAAGCAACAGCCCTATGTTTGCTAGGTTGTAAGGCAAGCTCCATCTCAAATTCTCTAAGAGTATTCATCCAGACTTGAAACTGTAGATTAGCAAGGTTCCTAGATTCACTCATTGCAATTTTCTTGAGAGCAAATTTAGATGACAGTGTTCTCATAGCTTTATAAACCATTTCTTGATTAGTCATAGCAAAACCTAGGTTTTCACATTGGTTAGCAATATCAAGAATTTTCTCAAAATAATTGTCAACACTTTCATCTTCACCCATCTTAAGTTTTTCAAATTGCTGAAGCAGTTGTCTATATTTAGAATCTTTAACAGCAGAATCTCTTTCACAATGTAATTCAAGTATATCCCAAGCATGTTTGGCTTTTGTACAGTTCTGGATTAACTTGAACATGTGATGATTAACCCAACTAAAGATAGCATTAAGACCTTTTTCATAGAGTTATAGAGACTTACCTCTGCTGCTGTCAAATCTGCTTCTGGTTTTGGTACTAGATCACCTTCACCATCTCTTGGTAATGTTGGAAAAGAGTATCCATTGATCACGGATTGCCAGGCTCGAATATCAATAGCTTTGATGTGAGACCTCATCCTGATCTTCTAGTATGCATAATTGGAGCCATCCAAAACTGGAATCATGTTGGTATTAGGATTGACATTGTCCATGGTGTTGTATCACCTCCAAACCACAAGTGTAGTCGGTGTTTGGCTCTGACGCCAATTGTAAATTTTGGATCGTGGATTGACACAACAACTTGAGTTAAGCTGACTTTGCCTTAACTCTATTGTGATCTTCTTGACCAAAGTAATATGCAGCGGAATTTAAAAACAAGAAGATATAATTTTTAAGAAGTTTTCAATATTATTAAAAACTTTTGAGCCTTAGGCCAAATAACCATAAAGGTTTTAACCAAGATGTTCCTCACAACAATTCACTCACGCTCTTTGTTGATCGAACTCAACGAAGCAGACAAGTACGAACTACTTAACTTCTATGAACTAGACGTAAATAGTTGATACAAAAACTTCGCAAAAGCAAGACGAAGACAATACAAAGAATGATTAATCTCTCAGATTTCTTTGCACGATTATCTTGTCTTCATCTTGATGAACTTCACATCTTTTATAGATTTCTTGAATCTTGCACGCCAAGATGTGTTGTTCACAATTTTGGTAATTCTTGTTGTTTACTTGTTGAATTTTGGCTTCTTTGTGAACTCGATATCTTTCTTGAATATGTGTTTCCATTATTACTGATCTAGCAAGGTAACGCATCTTCTTCAAATCGGAGTAATCCTGGAAAGAATCAAAGTTGCAGAGAATCCAATTTGTTTCCTTCTTTTGAAAGCGTGTAGAGTTGACTATTCAACTTAGCTTGAATTATGGAAACTTCAAGTAAGAAATCTTCCATAGCTCTTCCTTATGATTAAGATACCTTCCTGGACATAAACATGAACAACTAAAACCGTGGAACTTGATTAATAGGTGAATAAAGGCAAAACTTAAATTTGGCAACTAAAGAACAGTTTTCATACAGGCTCTCTGGTTTCAATGTTATCCTCAATGTTGTCCCAAAATCGTATAACATTGATTCCAAAAAAAACCTGCACTTTCAGTGGCTACTAATGGAAACACAAAATTATTATTTTTTGCATGGTTTTGGAACGCGTTTCTTGGTGGCTTTAGGTGTTCGCTAGTTACGCTACTACACATGCAACTAGCGCCACTTTCACAGCTCGAGTTGCACCAAGTTGCACAACTAGCGCTTTCTGGTGGTGCAACCAGTGTCACTTTCTATTCAACACTCGCGACAAGCGCCAATTTTTGGTGGTTCAACTAGAACCAACTACTATAAACCGGCACAACTAGCGCCACTTCTGGTGCATTAGTTGTGCCACCACAAATTTCTTTGAATTTGAGATACGTTCATTGTTGTTGCATTGATGTTTTTCCCAACCTTTTAGGCTCCCAAAAACCTAACAGAACAAGCAGCTTGAGGCGACAACTTTTATGTCAATAGAAAATCTTTTGTCTGCAATGATTTAAGGGCTCTATTTTGAGACAGATTGTTCTTAACTAAAATTATAGATTGATTTTTTGTCTCTACAAGTAAAGATAGATTAACTACCACTTGATCGTTAAACTGTACGAATATAGTGCTTAATGTTTGTGGAAGGACACTTAGTCTTAACAATTAAAGTCGCTTTCAATGTGACTTGATTGTTCACTTTAGAAAATGCATAACCTCTCCCTAAATGTTTTTTAGTTTGCTTTGTGTTTAGGCTAAGTTTTTTTAAAAAATTGCTTTGTCTTCTGGCTAAGAGAAGGATGTTCCATCCCGTAGCTTTACAAACGGAGTACATCTCCTTAATATTATGTGTTTGTCAATCTTGTTCATGGAATTTTTTATTTGTTTTGATAGTTCATTTATAATAAATGTGGTACAAGAAGTACACACAAAATAGATTACAAGAAGTATATAGGATTACAGTGCCAATTAGTCCAAGAATAACAAAAAACATAAAAAAAAATAAAAATCCTAACTTTAAGACAAATCCAAACTTTCACAGTAATTTAATCACTTTAGAGGTGGAGGTAGGCCGATTATTAAACAAAATCGCGTTCCTACTTAACCAAACTTCTCATACACTAAAGAACTAAATGCAAAAGAGAGCTTTATGTCAATTTCATAGCTAAGGAAGGTCGGTGAATTGCAAACAGTGCTCACTAGGATTACAAGGCAAGACTTTCAAAATCTAGACTAGTTTAGGATGCCCATCCAAACTTCATATGAGAAGGACAATCAAATAAGAGATGCTTTGTTGTTTCTTCTTTCTCGGAACAAAAAAATGCACCTGCAATTAGCTTGATCATTAAGGGCTCCTCTTTAAAATTGGTTATTTATAGTTGCGACTCTATCATGGAAAATCTTCCATCCTAGAGTAGTCTTTTTTGTAGCGCAATATTCTTTTACTTTTGAAAAGGGGTGAATGCATGTCGTTCCTCCAAACTTAGCTCAAAATCTAAAGTAGCATTTCTCAAAGATTTATAGGTGGATTAGACAGTGAATGAACCGCTAGCATCCCGTTCTAAACCCACTTATCGGTTTCATGACTGTTAGGCTCTACACCGGCTAGCATCTGTTGAAGCTCATCAAGGATTGCATCTCCCACTCAAACAAATTCCTTCTCTAACGCCATTGCCACCACTCAAGTACTGTCATTACATTCTCTCATATGTGCATATAAGAGGATTTGTCCAACGAGATAGGATATAATCTCTAAAATTAAATTTTCAGACACGCATTCTCAAGCCAAACATCATCCTAAAATAAATATTTCTTCCATTGCCCAGCACCCTAGATATCCCCTTGTTAAACTATATAGGCTTTTTTAAAAAATTAAAAAGGATGTGGTCGGTGATCTTTTGCCACCAACCGGAGTGCATAGTAGATTTTAAATTATTTCTATATTTTAATCTGATTATATGACGCCATGAGGAGTCATGATTGATGAGAGTTTATTTGATACGATTCTTATATCATTTTTACTTGTACTTTTGTTATGCTTTGTAGTAATAAAAGTGGTTTATGTAAAGTTTTGTGTCTTTTATAGGTTGGAGTCAAGTCTAGACAAAACAATGAAAAAAGAGTACAAAATGGAGAAAAGAGTGATGAATCATGTTTGAAGACAAAAGGGGACTGCATTAGAATTGACACGACGTAGAATATCTATAAGAGGATGTCTAATCTTAGCCGAAAAATATTGCTTTTTTGTGCCACAAACTAAAAGAGAATTGACAGAAAAGTGTGAAGAGAGTCTAAGTGAAACATCATTAAACTAATTCTTCCAATAGTTTTAGTCTAAGAGTCAAGAGAATCAATATTTGTGAAACAATGTTGAATGAAACAATGTTTCACCGTATTTTTGAAGTTTTCTTAATCTTCGTTCTTCAATTATATTATTTAATTCTTTTTTGGGTGTTGAACTTGAAATTATGAGTAGCTAAATTCCTTCGTGTTTGGAGTATGTAGGTAGCTCTGATTTATGGATATGTCTATTTGATTTATTTGAGTATTGTTTGAGCATTCAAGTATCTAGATTGACCATATGACGCATGTTATGATTAACTCTCGCTGGAATAACGGAAGCACCATTATAGAGACCAACATAGTGTGGATGTTAGACTATTCATGTATAAATGCAATTTTTGACATTGAGATACTAACATAATCATACACATCATTAAAATTACACGAATACAATATTTGGTAAGTACACTTTGTTAGCACGAGTAGATGCGTAAATTGGATTTCAGATTTAATCTCTTTGCTTAAATGATTGGCAATCAGACTCAGTACGCTAACGCGATAGGTCATTAGATAATTAAGGATTTTTAGTATAAGATAGGTCCGACTATAGATCACGGATCCATTAGGCACAGAAGAACTCGAACAAGGCTCAATAAATTAGAGAAGCATATGTAATTTGTCTATGAATTACAAAGTTTCTAATAATGAAACCCAAACGTTGAACACAATCATTCATCATTTGTTTACAATCATCCAATCATCTTCAATTCTGTTCTTTAGTGTACCTTTGCATTCTCATTCATTAGTTAGCCTATTGTTGCATACATATTCAGTCATTAGATATATTTTTCTCTCACATCATCAAAGGTAGTAAAATCTTGACACCTATCTTTATTTCTGAATCTAAGTGGTAGAAAATAATCTTCAACTTTCTTGAGATTCGATATGAGACGTAATTACACTTTTCATTTTATTATTACTTGATTGTGCACTTGCGAACACGTAGGCGAAGCATATTCATAAAAATACATACATCGCCACACATCAGTGATCTTCGGTCAACATTCTCCATCACCATTTAGAAATGAGGGCAATATTAAATAAATGAAAATCTTTAACTCCAACGCCCCTCGAGCTCGTAAAGTTTTCACAATGGATTCCATCATTTAGTCAAGTAATACATTTACAATCTGACATTCCCTCCTAAAGAAGCTTCCTTGAAGTTTCATTATCCGCGGTAACTTTGAGGGGAGCTTTGAAAAAAGTAAGGTGGTAGATTGGCAGTTCTGTGAAAACATCATTTAAAAGAATAATATGACCCCTAATTTGTATTCCCAGATACTTGAATCTTGTTTTGTTATCAAGTTGATGTGATAAGTTAAGTGCGCTCGTATCACTTAAATAATTCACTAGCTCCTTAATGTCTTCAGATCGTTAGGTACTCTCCAATCTTCAGAAGTTCACCGTGTCAAGGATCCATGCAGAGTTTTAGAAAAGAACTAGATTTGTCAACTTAATCTAAATTACTCGCAAGACGCTAGTGATGAAGGTTTAGAGTGTGGTTTGTGTGATCTACTATGAAACTATTACGCTAACAATAACCTATGTATAATTCAAGTAATAATTCAACATCTCCACTCTGCTTCCTAGAAACATGTACGTGTTAAATCTACCAAGTAGCATAAGAAACAAACTAAATCTAACAAAACAAAGGCTTCAATAGTATTAATCTAAACAAATCTAACAGACACTGGGAGATTTAGCTACTCATGATCATGTTTCACAAAAAGAACTCATCATAAAATATCACAAGAAATAAATAAAAAAAGATTAGACTTTTGATCTCGGTGAGATGTCAGCGTGTCTTCCCTTTGATTCCATATGATTATGTTCTCTGATTGATCACCATTCTCCTCAAGCTAGGATCGCAAAACTCGAACGACAGATTATGATGTGGAATAGTGATGGAAAATGGGTGAAATGTATTTTGAGCTTCTATTCGTGATACCTCATGTAATAGTTGTCCTCCCACTTTTATAGTTTTACTCTTATAATGTGTTTCCCTAGGGTTTAGAATCAGTCGCCATAAAAATCTGTGTCGCAGGCGTGTCGGGCGGCTGTCGCACGTTATGTCGTGCAGGTTGCTACATGTACGGTGCAAGTCGCACAACCTTCTATCTTCCTCACATGGGTCGCGCCATCTTCTGCCTCTCATGATCGGGTCTCTCCATCCTCGATGTTGGTTGCACAACATGCGCAAGTTGCATGGGTCAAGTTGCAGCTTTGGCTCTGCTGCTAGGTGACAAAAAAAAGTCTATTTTACCCTTCGTGCTATTCCGTGCTCATTTTGCCTCAATTATGTTTCGTTTTGCTCTGACTCGATCTTAAACTAGAAAATGACAAAGTAAGACAATAACAAATTCAAATTCTACAAAGAGTAATCAAACGCATAAGAAAACAAGCACTCAAATAACGCTAAATTAGCCCTCATCTTGGACTAGTCACAGTTAAAGCCCAAAAGACTGCCTTTACAAAAAATTATTTTCAACATAGAAAAGTACTCAAACAACCTAAGAATATCCTTCGAAGTCCATACGTTTTGACTCAAAGAATTACCAAAAAAGACGGCGTCATCTACAAATTAGACAGGAGGGATCGTGACACGGTCAGTCCCAACTTCGACTCTTTTGAAAAGTCCATCTTTAATAGACTTTGTGACTCAGTTGTAAAGACCTTGGGTAACAATAAGAAAGAGGAACCATCGATAATAATGGGTCGCCTTACCTAAGCCTGCGTGAAATTCCAAATTCCTCGGTTGGGTTGCCATTGATGAGAACATAATTGGACGGAAAGCAAAGACATTTGAGTATTCAGTTTATCCACGTATCACAGAAACCCAAATTATTCATCATGTTCTTAAGAAAAGTCCAACTCACGCAATCAGATGCTTTTTCGAGATCAACCTTGAAAGTGAGGACATCTTCTTTCTTCCATTTGATATCATCAATCGTTTTATTCACTCCAACATACAATCAACAATTTTCCTTTCTTTTATAAAATCTTACTGTTCAAAAGTAATCACGAAGCCTGTGACGTTCCGTCATTTTTTAGGTAATAGCCTGGAAAAAAATATTGTGCGGTCTGTGATAGGAGGAATAGGCCCAAATTCCTTGAATGTTTGAGGTTTGTTCGTCTTCAGAATGAGGGCGATAAAAGGAGGTTTGAACCCTCTACCATAAGTGGAATTCAAGTAGAATCTACAAATATCCTGCTTCAAAACATCCCAGAATTTCCTGAAGAAACCAAAGTTGCATTTCGAGGAATTATTGCATCTCTATATTTTTCACCTTGATGAGATTTATTTATCATAGTGCCCAACAAAAAGAAAATATTTTTGTCGAGATTTAGTATTTAATATCATAAACTAAAGAATATATGATTTTGAGAATATCACTAGAGATTGTAGACACATTAATTTTGTATCTATTAAATTAAATGATGGTAACTCGTATGATGCAAGAAATACAAAATATATATTGTTTAATCCTAATATTTTGAGGAATTAAAATGAATATATTAATTAAATCTTAAGACAAGGAAATAATTGATCATCCAGTCTCACGACATGGAAAACCTTCTCCTCCAGGTCTTGAGAAAAAATCAACGTCAATACCTTAATTTGTCCTCTAAGCAGACTTGGTACCTTAACTTGTCTATCCTCGCAAATGGTACCCTAAGTTTGCATTTTTCCTCAAAAGTGGTACCCCCCGTGTTGAAGTTGCACAATTGTCACCCTAAATACACACATGGACCTCCGTTGACTTTAGAATGAGCAGTTCTGGGCTGAAATGGGCGGGAGAGTTGTGATGATGGGCGGAAGAGAGTAATTTTATTCATCCTTTTATTTAATTTGTTTTAATTGATTAATATAGTCAGCTTGCCTATTTGGCCCAAAAAAAAAATGGTCACAGCCCATAATTATGAGATCAACGGTGGTCCACAAGTACATTTGGGGAGGCGATTGTGCAGCTCCGCCACAAGGCTACCACTTTTGAAGAGAAATGCAAACTTAAGGTACCAATTGCGAGGCTGAACAAGTTAAGGTACCAAGTCTACTAAGAGGACTAGTTAAGGTACCAACGTTGATTTTCCCCCTCCAAGTCTCAATCTTCAAGAGATGAAAAGAATTCTCCACCAAGTCTCAACACAAGGAAAGAATTCACCACCAAGTCTCAGTATTCAAGAGATAAAAAGAAGATCACTTAGATAAAGTCTTCCAAATCAAGAAATTGTAGACGCGATCACAATTGTTCATCTCATCAGGAGATTCTAATTGAGATTCATTCCACAACTATAAATAGAGGTGGTCTTGAAGAAGAAAAATCACAATTCAATATTCAAGCATTTAGAGCAAGGAAGTTCAACAAATCCTATCAAACAAGCTCGACAATCTTCAAGGCATTCTTCAACAATCTTCAAGTGTAAAGAACTCCTTTCAACCTGTCGTCAAGTCTCAATTCCTTCCAAAAACCATTTTTGAAGATCGCACTTATGCCGAGGAAGATCAAACTCCAAGAAATTCAAAAAATCCAAAACCAAGTTCATACCGCTCTTCATCCATCTTCAAGCCAAAAATCCCTTTAATCCGAGATCAAGTCACAAGATCCTCGAAAAAATCATTTTTGAAGATTGAAGTTCATTCAAAGAAGATCAAAGCCCAACATATCCAAAGAGTTGAAGACGAAGATCATATCGTTCTTCATCAACCTCAAAATTAAATTTCAAATCAAATTTTCGTTCGATCCGAAATCAAGCCATCAAGCCCTCGAATCAACGTTTGTCAAATATCCTTTTGAAGATCAAGATTCCTCTAAAAAAAGATTGACATTTAACTATTTCAAGAAGTCAAGACGAAGATCAAATTGTTCGTCGTGAAAATCAAGTCAAGTCGATTGTTAATTCAAGATCAAGCTCAAAAGCCCTTGGATAACATTCAAATCAAATACACGTGGAAGAGATCAAAATCAAATCCACTCTCAAGTCAACCAAATCTCAAGATCATTTATTTGAAAAAAGAATCAAAGGATTTCATAGAGATTGTAACCCCATGTTTGTTTAAATTTATATAAAGTTTATTGGAATTGATTTTCTTGTTTCTTATTTTAAGGACTCAAAATTCCATTGCTACAAAGATCATAAGGGGAGAACTTAGATAACATACATACTTACTAAAATATTGACTGTGTTATTAAATAAAGAGAAATCTGATAGTGTCGTGATTCATTATTGACTAATTGGACAAGGCATTTGCCGATATTAAACAAATTTTACTCCAATGAGTTAACAAAAATCATTAATACAAAATATATAACGTATCATAACATCTAATTTTCTAAAAATCCATATTCACGTATTTGTATACTGACAGATGCATATTTTCGTATCCGTGTCCGTACAACCTACTTAATAATTTAATCAACTAATTTTTAAAAGGCTTAATTGTATTTTGTGTCATATGTCAATTTTCACATTTAGCTTTTCATAACACCCCCCCCCCCCCCCCCCCCCCCCCCCAAGTCACACGGCGTCGTATTAACACCGTAGACCCTGCAAAGACAAACCCGCCGCCGTCCCATCTGATTCACCCACTACAATCGACGTTTCAATGGCTTTTAGGACAGCAATGCTAAAGTGCGCCGAGGGGGAACGGGAGTGCACCTTAGGAGCCATCCGGCGGTGGGTCCACGCGGCGCCGCTGCAAACCGCCATTGACATGCCCTCGCCGCCGTTGATTTTGCCTGAAGATCAAAATAATGGCGTTGATTTTCCACATTTACCCTTCCTGGGTGGGTACATGGAGCTCATGGCTGTCCCGAAAAAGAAGGTACACATGTAGTAGTAATAGTATTGTTTCTTGAATTTGTGATGTTGCTTTTGCTTTTGTTAAAAGATTTGTTTTTTAATCGTAATTATGATTTTTGATTATGGGGGGTTTAGGGTTTATGGTTTAGGGTCTAATGTGTTGTCAGTCATAGTGCTTTGGAGAATTAAAGGAATCAGCATATGTGGCCAACAGTTGAAGGTCCCTGTATCAGTGTATCGAAAATTATAGTAAAAGATCGTACATTTTTGTTGTTCTTCCATTTGTTTCGGTAACATTGTGAAGTTTCTATTTTCAGTTTCACGTTTCATTGAGTCCTGAATTTTCAGTTTCAGTGTATGATTCATTCAGTCTACTGAAAATGATGAACTTTTTGTAAATAGTTGGAGTCATTCAATATTTTTGCGAACGTTATGAAAACAAGTTTTGTAATGAACATGGAAAAATCTTTAAGTTTTGTGGCATTGAGTTGGAAACAGAACATCTTGGTGTTGTTTTGTAGAAACTTTCAGCGATTTTGATACATAATTCGGTTTCAAAGATCGTATCATGTTGTTGGTCTCTAGCCAGTGGTTTATGAATGTCAATTAGCTCGCTGAACTGTTTCTTCTGTAGGAATAGAGCCTTTCTTATCTTACGTGATTACATAGACACTAGTGGCTTGTGGACCTATGCACTGGTTGAAGTCAAGCTCTGCAATAACTTTTTGTTTTCTATCGTCTTAGTGATTGCATTGATATTAGTGGTCTAGTTCATAAAAACCAATTTCTGTGGTGGGGGTGCTTGAAATTTATGTCAGGGTTTTAAAGTAGCAATTGAAGGAACTTTTGGGCCCTGTACTACCATTTTTGTGTTGTACTGTTACAGCGGCAGTTGTCTTCCTTATTTCTAACCACTTTTAAAGCTTGAAGATATTTTGATAATTGGCACCCGGTTGTTCCTCAAATGTCATTAGTAGATCCGGTGTGTTGATCAGTTGATGTACATTAGTTCTATCTTGATACTACTACATAAAACAAATCCCTTTCTTTCAGATTGCGAATCTTTTTAAGCAAATGACATCTATAGCATCTCCAGTTGGTGAAAGGGATTCCCTCAGCTCAATTTAAAACTAGAACCTGGCCTGTTAAGTTGATATCCCTGATCCTGAAAAGTAAAACAGGAAGGTGTGGCTGAATTTTTAATGCTTGCTCACTTGTCAAAGGGGTCTATTAAAGACAAAATTGGAACTTGTTTATACGAAGGATGAATATATAATGTGTGTTTAAACTACTAACAGATATTGTTGCTCTTTTATATCTTTTCGTTAAGCATTAGAATTAGGAAAATAATCTTCTGGTAAGGGTGCATGGGCGCCGTGATTCTCAGGCTTATGGGCCCTGAAAATCTTTGTTTATAGCGATAAGATGGATGAGAATTAAAATATTTGTCTACTCAGTATGATATGCTTGCCTGCAGGTTAGTAAACACAAGAGAGGTATTAGGAATGGGCCAAGGGCTTTGAAACCTGTTCCCGTAATCATCCGTTGCAAGTAAGATGTTTAATTACACAATGTTGGTGGTATGGATATATTAAATTTAATCTCCCTAATTTTGCTGTCTGGATGGATCGAGTTACTTGTTACGTAATTCTATTTATGTTCTATCAAATTTACAAGCCTTTTAACAGCATATAATTAGTTGGCTGACTACAAATTCAGCGAGTATCTTGTCTAACATTCGTATAGTGAGAGGATTATGTCTTGTGGATACATTATTTGCAGTTCATTATTTAACCGTGAGCAACCTTAGAACTCAACTTACTTAGTTCCCCCATGTTTATCGAGAAGAGTGATTGACTTTCTTGATAATGGTTTATGATCTGAGACTTATTTATGAATTTTTATAAGGGCACTTCTTTATAAAAGGAACTGAAAGGAAGTGCAGGTAATTTATAATTAACAAACTTTGAACGCCTAAAATAGAGATGGCTTTGACTGCTCTTATTTTGCTTTTAATTTTTTATCAGAGAATTCTAGCAAAACCTCTCAAGATGTCATCTGATAAAGAATGAGTTGCATGTTTATCTCCTCTTTAATTGGATCTTTTTTTTTTGGTTTTTGTCACTTGTGTTTCAGAATAATGTAAATCGTGTGCGAAAATGTTTTCTAAAAGATATTTCTTTGGAATAAATGGTTCTCTTTAACTGGATTTTTTGATAATTCTAGAGGATATAGCCATGATCTTTTATAGCAATAATCAGAAAGGGGATAAATTGTTGCCAAAATGCTAGGACATCCTTGTTTGTAGCTACTCATTCTTTGACCAGTAGCTGTTAGTATAAGAGATGTCACTGATTGAATGTGATCTTCTGGTATCGTTCTGTATAGCCAACTTTTGAATTTCGTTTATGGTTGGTTTCGGAATTATTTAATTTGTTATAGAACTATGACTGACAAGATTTGAAATGATATGATAAGATTCTATGCTTTCTTATTGTGTAATCTTCTACAGAATCTTAAAATTACCAGCTTCTGCGACATCTCAGTGCGACCCTGTTATCTGATTAGTATATAATTGAAGTTACCTTGGGCAATAATACGTGATTTTCCTTGAGTATCAATGAGCTGTTGTATGTGGCTCGTATAACTTAAAATATGGTGGAGAATCACTTACAATAATTCGGTAATTTTGTAGTGAGTTGTTATTTTTAAATATGTGGAAATGCCTTACAATCTTTCTGTAATGTTGCAGTGCCTGTGGACGGGTGAAGTTACCCCACTTCTTTTGTTGCAGTGGGATTAGGCCAAATCCCGGTGAATAGAATGATTGAACTTATTTGTATGTTCATTTGCTTGTGGATTCTTGCTGCATGATCAACGTGGGATTAGGTGCGCAGATATTAAGGCATTAACTGTATTCTCATCTGAATTTTTAGCTTGATTTCATCAAAGGGGTGACATACAAGTTACAACGCTTTATCTGCAAATTTGAGTGTAGTTGTTGAAATATTTTGAAGATGTTATTTAGGTTCAAGTTGCTTATTGAATAATAGTGGTTAAAATTATCCTGCAGAAGTAATTGGGTACTGATGCAACCGGTGTAGTGTATGGATCAAATCGAACGTGTCCACTCCTGCAGTTAATAATGTATTAGCATTCCAGCCAAAATGTTGGTTTGAGGTTAACAAGGAGTTGTGCAAGTTTCTTTTTCTTTATGAATTATTATTATGACCGATCAAACAAATACGCATGAAATCAATACTAAAGATAATAACGTACTAGACTACTAGGTTTCAAACAGTCAAAGTTTTGCAAATACTTCTAAATTTTCAGCTCATCCCAGATTTTCAATTACCAAAACATAAAACAATCCAAATATGTTCAGTTTTTTTTTTGTGTGTTGTATCCGCTGGTTAGTGTATTAGATCTTGAACTATTGATTGATTACATTTTTCTGAAGCTGATCTGGATATTAACATGGGAATTGTTCTTACAATTTTATTCTGTCGGGCATAGATTACTCATATAGTCATATCTAGTTACCTACTTAAAATTGTAAATAGTCTTCTCCTTTATGAAAAAAATATGTCCAATCATAATTGTTGAAAGGTGTCGGACATTAGTGAGGCGTTTTTCATTGTCAGAGGCGAGGTGCAAGCCCATTAAATATTATCGCTTTGATTTACTTTATGTATATAATTATAAATAAGTATATAATAATGCCAAAAATATGAAATAAAACAAAAAACTAAACTTAAATAACTTGAGAATATTTTTAATATATTATATTAAAATAAAATTGCTCATATGCAAAAATATTAGTGAAAGAAAATGATAGCATGGTGTTAGATGAAACATATGTTTTATTTTATTATTAAAATAATAGAAAAAAAGACAAAATGATTGAGCTACAATATCAATAGATCAGAAGATGGGGCCACCTTTCTTTTATTAATTTATCTGTGGGCTAGAAGACGAAACAAATAAATCAAGAAATTGCAGCTTTTTCTGTTGTGGGTTGGGCACATCAAACAAAGACACAAGCTCGTGTACTTTTGGGGCTTTTGGGGTGCATGTCCCATTGTTTGGGGCGTGTGTCCCACAAACTTCCCGCTCCAATTGCTCGTTGAGGGTGTCTTCGGCCAATTTTGCCCAGGGCAGAAATTCCAATTGATACTGAAACTTTTAAAAGAATGAGATAATGTGATTTAAAATATCAATATGTACAGACAGACTAGTCTTTTTCTCTTCTGCTGCTGTTAAAGGCATACTTAATCATCTAATACTTTTTATGTTTTAGCAGAATCTACTCCTATCTTCCCTTTACATAAACAACCCAGCAAGCTTTCTATTCATCTTTACCCTCGCTTTCATCATAATAGAAAGGCAACGGCACTGATTTGAACGCACGAAATTTGCCAACATTGTTAAGATGTTCGTTCTCCAATCTACACATCCAAGAAAAAGCCTGAACTTAGTGATGGGATCCAGCAGAGTTTGATGAAAAATAGCATTAGGATGGATTTTAGAAATTACCTGAAAAAATTCCATATACCACGTCGAATGATCTCTAAAGAAGCCACAAGAACAGTCATTGTCTGTCTATGCAGTGAAAAAACTGAGATATTCATCACAGTCTGCATCCAAGCAAGCCTCAACAGAGCATTCAAGATCTGACATGGAAGGAATAACATTGCACCATGAGATTCAAAAAGTCATGAAATTAAATGGCTTAAACTCAAGATATTCTTGTTTTGAATACGCACCATTGCAATAAAGTACACACTTTTGTACGGAACAAGTAACTTGTCTCTCAACCCGGGGTTCTTGGAGTTGCGTTGGAGAAGGCCCCAGTCAATAACTGTGTCCCAATATAAGCTAACGACAGTCGCCGCTATTGATGCTACCCAGGCTACAATTTTCCAACCATCACATTCGTTGATATTGTAAGCTATTCTGGCACAAAGCGCCACGATTGTAACCAGATATTTCAACCCATTGTATCCTTGCATTGAATCTCTCTCATCAAGCAGTCGGCGTAGACACTAAAAGATCAGAATTTAAGAATACTGGTCAGTTTTATGGGTAAAAATATGCATTTCCATTTGATGGATTATATAGAGGTGGTTCGTTTATAAACCTGAAGGACGCGCCACAAATATGGTATGCCAGCTACTATGAAAGAGAAAGTGATGAAAATATGACTTGATCCACAACTGTTTTCTCTGAGTTTGTAGTCTCCCCAACCGTAGTAGCAAATGTAAAACTGTAAACTCCTAAGAGCTTGAACCTGAAAGAGGAAGGCGTGATCACAATCATTGTGAGATAAATAAGAATATTGAGAAAACTGAAGTTGTTTATGGGGGTGCTTGCAACAGTGTTAAGAATCAGTTTCCGACTCATTCTTGCTTAGAATTATTTTTAATGTAGCATAAAAACAAATGTAGGTAGCATATGCAAATTGTATTAAGAAGCTGCTTAGTTAAGGAAGAACTGCACTTCAAGTAACTTTTAATTCGAAGGATATGCTTGTAACTTATCAAAATTGCGCAGCTTTTAAATCATAGAACCATCACTGCACTTGAAAACTCATACTATTTCTGCCTTCACCTAGCTCTTTTATTTGAGAAACAAATATTTAATAATATGCTCATATGACCGAGAAACTAATAAGGACTTCCATGAATATCCATGTAAACAGAATAAAAAAATTGAGTGTCGAACCTGACTCGTAAGTTGGTCTGCTAGCAAGAAGTCTGGTAGTGAAACCTGCATCAGGTATATACACTTATGTAAGTAAGACTTGTTTTCTTCCCAAATATGTTAGGATGTCTATGGTAGCTAATCTTTTTTACCTTATAGAGTGGAGCTAAAAAGCAATGAAATAGAGAGACCAGTAAGAAGAAGCGACTTGAACGGTATATTATGTTGAACGGGCAGAGCATGATAGCAACTAAAAGCTGCAACAAAAAGTAACTTCAGCAAATTGAATCTTGAAGACGTAAGAAAGTGATACTAAAACCAATTTGATGGAAGTATTTGTACCGTTAATAAACCAAGAGGGAGAAGTTCTGTGATGGCTTTATAGTCTCGAGTCACTGGATCCATTTCCATATCCAGATTGGCAAGCACACTGGCAAGAGCCAACACACTTAAACTAAAACCAACTAGAAGAACCTCTCTAAAGCCTAGCTCAGTTCCTTCCTTGAAACCAAATATGAACGAATAATTGACTCGATAACGCCTCCAGAAGTATATATTTGCAGCATACATCATCATGTGGAGAACAATGAAGCCAAACAAACTGCAAAACGAAAAACAAAACAAAATCAACAAAAAAAACATCTAACCTCATTATAAAGTGATAGCCCTGGAAAAAAAATCTGAGCTGTTCTGGTGAGTAATGCAAGTTGGGTTTTAATTTTTAATACTTACTATTTGGTTATACGATATAACTAGGAACGAGTAATAGAAAAAGCAAGAGTACGAATTTAACCTGTACAAAGGAAACATGGTGTTCATGTAAACTGCTCTGCCTTCATGATGAAGAATATTCTGTGCGCGAACAACTAAAATTAAGGCCAAAAGAAGAGCGACCGTACAACCCACAAGAAAACCTGCAGGGGATAATGAGAAGATCCACATGTGATTCACTCACGAAAGAATAAATTTCAATTAATTCCAATATGTATCAAGGCAAAAAAGAACTAGAATATTTACCCATGGAGAATGTTAGTCGATGCCTTTCTCTTCTCGCTATTGGCCTCAAGACCTTCATTCCTTTGCTACGGTTGGAATTAGAGAAATGCTTGATGAAAGTGACTTCTACCTTTTCCAACAACTTAGTGACCTATGCTTTGCAGAAACAAGTTATAACCAAACTCAACTTTGGGATGAATAATATAAAAGACATCAGAAAGAAAATTGGATTAATTGTTCATTTTGAAAGTAGAGCAGAGCAGCTGTAATAGTCCAACTTGAGATTAAATCGTACCTCGTCTGAGCTGCTGAGGTATGAATTATCGACCATATTCATGTAAGACTTTGAAGCACTTCTTGAAGCAATCTGTAATAACATAGGCTCAAACATTTTAGTGATAAAGCTGTACTGTTTTTTTACGGCAAAACCTAAGCTACAACAGATTAACTTGTCCGAATAATATTTTTAAGAAAAGCATTGGATTCTAACGAGAGACAAAAAGGGATTAATCAGGCACATACCTTGTCATATTTCTTCATGATTTTTGAGACAGCGGATATGTTGAGGAAACTGTTCAAGAGAATAACATGTAAACACATAACATAAAAATAATCTAAAACAAGGGTGAACATAACAACATATCAGGAACAGAAATATGTCGTAAATCTACCTGTAGCTTTTGAGAAGCCTTAGTTTGTTATAGAATTCGACAAATGCCTTCTTAAGTTGTTGTTCTACTTTCCTCAGATTATCCTTACTGAACTTTAACTCTGTTTGATTAGGAAGATTGAAAAACCCTTTGATTGTTGACCGAGGAGTTTCTTGAGAGTTGTTCAACTTCACATTGTTAAGTATCTCTAAATGAGCTGTTCTTTTGGCGAGAAAGCTATTTGGCTTATTTTCTTGACTTTCTAAATCTACTGGCTGCATCTCCCTCCCATTATTATTACTATCATCGCTACATGATTCCTCCAACTCCCTCATATGCCTTGAAGTTTCTTCATCTATGACATCCATCGAAATTCTTCCTGCATCGAAAAATATCAGTATTATTTACTATCAGAACATCTTCATACTTTTCTTGTAGCAAAACTGAGGAAAAGCTTCAAATGTTATCTTTTTAACATCCCACAAGAGCGAAACGAGAAGTCTAACAACTCTCACAAAGTTTAACATATCGAAAATGAGCATGCGCTGAGAAGAAAGTTTATCATTCCGATGATCAAGTAAAACCTTTTTCTTTTCTCCAGAAACTTAGATCGTAAATTACAAAACCACCTCTTTGAAATCTAATTATAGCAATTTGCATGTTATTGCACCACACTTTCTAGGAGTAATAAACTTAGATCATTCCTCAATCTTCTATTTTACTCTCACACAAGTACCATTATTAATTAAATTATTCATATATTCACTTTTGCTTATAGGTTATAGCTCAGCAAATCAGTATCAACCAATCTCAAAATGTTTCTAAAACATCCCAAAATACTCTCAAAGAACAGATCAAAGCACTAAACTGGAAACTAAACTCTAATCCAAGAACAGATCATAGTTAGTTAACAAACTAAACTAAATTTCAAAGTAGATAAAAAAACACACTTACTGCTGGTAGCTCTAGCTTGAGAAGGAGCAGTAGCTGAGAATGCAGCTCGAGAAGCTTCCACTTCAGAAGCAAGCTTACTTGTTTCCTCAACACTATGCACCCACCCTTCCGGATTCTCAACCCTGACTCTAAATGCAATCAAAGCCTCCATTTGTTTGTTCAACACCCCTGCCTCCTTCATCACCTCCTCGACTTTCGACCGATAAAACCGCAAAACCTTATTGAACTCCTCATCCAATCTCTTGAAGTACACAACCTCGTACTCCCCACCTTCCTCCTCCGACATAAGGAACATCGTGTCCACCCCGTCTCCACTAACCGTATTCACATTAATCACTTGATTCTCAATGTGATCAGATGTCTTTGGAGAATGTCCCACTTGTGTTACGAGGCCACTGAAAGCTCTGTATAGTGTGTGGCTTCGCTTCAAGCTTTTGGATTTTTTGAAAGATGGTGACGACTTGTTCGTTTTTTGCTTGAATATGAGAAGCTCTTTCAAAAGGGTCTTCAAGAATCTGTAATCCAAGTATGCTTCGTGCCATTCTGGCACCATTTGTGATGCACATTCTTTACCAAACTTCATTTTTACTACTGAAATTGTGAAGTGACAATGAATGTGGTGGTATTCTTACTATTATATATGGATCAATCAATGAACATAATGAGATCTGTTGGAGGGTGATGGGGAAAAAGGGAGGAGCTTTAATGCTTTAAGGTGGTGAAAGTGAAATGAGCGTGTGGAGTTTGGTTTGTTGGTTGGTTGAGGTTTCTTGTGATTTAAAATTAAAATGTGGGTAATTAAGAACTAATAAAACTAGCTTTAGGTGTTGAGTATTTTATTCATTAACAGCAGACCAGACACACTACACTGTTTGAGTTTGACCCGTTTTACTAACTACGAAAAGATTTGAGAGCCTTGTCTTTTTCGGACATAGATTCTGATGCAATGCAACTTTCTTTTCCGTATTTTGTGGTCCGTTCATTTAGGCTAACAGCCGCTAATGATGGACAAATTTCAAATCTTTTTATTTAGTATGTTAATAAAATAATGGTAGGTGAGAAAATAATGATTTGTTATTTGTAGAATTTAATGTCCCCTCCCTGTCCCGCCGTGTTATAATAAGTGCTGTGTACAACAGAGTTTTCTCCACTATTATTTATTTATTTGACGTAAGGACCTAACTCGGATTTTTTGGTTTGTTTTCTGTCTTTCTCATTGTTGAGTTACATACAGCCTGGATTATCTAACTTACAGAATTTCAGTTCATTCATTTTCAGTTCTGCATGGAAATCTCTCAATCATCCAAAAGTAGTCAATTTATATCTAATTATTGGTAGATAGAGATATTCAACGATATTGAAATTAAAGTAGGTTCCCGTCCATGCACCTTTCGCCTAAGGATGATGATACTGTGGAGACTATCTACAATAAAATTATGAATTAATCACCGTCATGCATTTTGGGAATGGAAAGAATAAAATGGGTATTTTTTGATTGCGGAAATTCATAGCTTTCCAATATATTATTTGTTGTACATACCCGTCCATCGTCATCTTGTTTCCCGATGCGGAAAACCATCTGAATCTTTAAAAACTCAAAGAAAGTCCCCTGTATTACAATCAAAATTTTAAAGTAATATCTTTCTTTTTTGGGCAGTTTTTCATGATATTATTCTCTTGTTTCATTTTTTACTTTTATCTGGGTCAGGACGAAGCCAGTGATTTGATTTAGGGGGCGAAATAACGCTAACCTTTTCTTTTTAAAAAAAAATGTACATGTAAGTTTTTTGGTAAAAAAATATTAAATCCTACAAACTATACCTTTTACATATGGTCCTAAACTTATAAAGCTTGCGCTAAGCCCCATCATTTATTAATTTTTGAGACTTTTGACGAATAAAACAGACATAAAAGTACACACGTCTCTAAATTGAACGACCGACCAATGTCCGAGGGGACAAAGCTTCTCAAAAACCGAAATAATGATGGGAAGATTAGATCCAAATTTTTAACATTTGGGGCATTTGGTGAAAGTGAGAATAGCTTAGGGGTTTACTCGAAAAATGGATGCTAGTGGTACCACCACTGGTGGTACCACTCACATACACATGTATGTATAACATACACATGTATGTATATATATACATACATGTGTATGTGAGTGGTACCACCAGTGGTGGTACCACTAGCATCGAACTAATCGGGTTTAC
Source organism: Linaria vulgaris (assembly GCA_948329865.1). NCBI lineage: Eukaryota > Viridiplantae > Streptophyta > Magnoliopsida > Lamiales > Plantaginaceae > Linaria > Linaria vulgaris. The sequence goes on from OX415253.1 coordinate 71,373,108, forward strand.
TACTTTATACCAGTATTTTTACATATACTACTTTAAATTATTAGAAGCAGAAATTCATTATTAAAAAGGTACTAATTAAACATTGATATAAGCGCACTTTAAACCTTAATTAATAGTGCATGCTTAATATAAAAAAACAAAACAAGCTGCATATATAAATACCAAAATTAAATCAAAAAAGTGTGTGTATTAATACGTTTCTAACAATTTTAAGAGTTTTATTATTTTCAAAAACAATTTTAAGAGTTCCGTATAACTCCTTCTCGCTTGGATAAATATGAAGTTTTTTTTTTTTGGTGCACAAAGAAAAAACAACGGCCTTAGGCCAAGTCAATAGCTAAACTACTAGCAATACTAGGAGGAGGTCTATCCCAAAATATAACTCTTCCATGTCCATGTACGACTTCTTTTGTAAGCCTATCCGCCACTCCATTCGAGTCTCGGGGGATCCACCGTAGTTCGCACGACCAAGGTTTGTGGAGCAACATCTTACATTCTTGAACAATCCTCGCGAATTCCTGTTGAGGTTCGAGCTCATCCTTTAGCAACTTGTAAGTAACCAATGAATCCGTCTCGACTTTCAATTGTGGCACCCTTCGTTCCCATGCTAACTCAAGGCCAAGCTTGAGCGCCTCTAACTCCGCGCCATCAACTGTTGGGGTCGTAAGAATTTTGGCAAAACCCCAACACCAATTTCTGTTATCATCTCGCAGCACACCCGCGGCTTGCCCCGTGTTCCCTTGAGCATTTGTGCTTCCGTCAACTTTTAGTTTAACCCATCCCTTCCTCAGCCATTTCCATTTGTGAATTTCTCCCTTCGGTCTCCTCCGTCTGCCTCCAAACAACTCCCTACTGAGACTATGGATTTGGAATAAACAGCCCGTCACATTGTGCTCTTTTTCGTGGAAGACTCTCGTGTTTCTATGTTTCCATATAACTCATAAGCTTGCTATAAAAACCCAACTCCACGCCAAGCTCGGTACCAACTTATTCTGCAACTCCAGCCCCTTCACATTCGTGCACAACCATGACTCATCGTCCAACTCATTAAATTTAATTAAATCCTCCGTCACAATGAGTTTATCCCATATTTTCCTCGTCGCGGGGCAGTGTCGTAGGATATGCACCTTCGTTTCATCCTCGTGGTCGCAAAGATTACATCCAGCACACTCCGTCATTTTTCTAACCTTGCGAAGATGGTTCGTGGCGAGCCTTTTCCGTGCCACAAGTCACAAAAAGTGATGCAGTTTGTTGCTTACGTCGATACTCCAAATCCACTCGACATTCAGCCTCTATGTAGAATCATGCGCATAAAATCTATCGAAGGCTCTGTAGGCGGATTGACAAGTAAACACCCCGCTCGACATCTCGTTCCAGATTACCCGATCCTCTTCCTCGCTAAGCACCACTTGACGACTACGGATGTCCTCTATAATCTCCTCTGAAATCTGCGAATGAATAGTACCCTCCAGCTTCCATTCTCCGTCAGTCCCGATGACGTCCTTAATTTTCAGCCCCTTTCCCGCTTGTAGAATCGTGATATTCTCCTTGTAAAGGCAGCCCATGCCCCGCCAATTATCATACCAAAACGACACCTTATCCCCTCGCCCAATTTTCCAACGCAAAATGGCTCCATCAATTTAACACAACGCACTATCCCCCGCCAAGTACTGTTGTCCGATCTCTCGGCTTCACATGCATAAGATTCGCGCCTCTTAAATATTTCGCTCTTATCAAATTGCTCCACACGTTGTCTTAGCCGATTATAATTTTCCAAGCCAATTTTGACAAAAGAGACTCATTGCTTGTTCGTGCTTTCCGGATCCCCAATCCGCCCTCTTTCTTTGTTTTTGTGACATCATCCCATGCGACTAGTGCATCTTTTTTGTACCAACATCCGTGGACCAAAGTAACCCCCTATCCAAGCTATCTAGTTTGTCACACACGTTTTCGGTAACCAAGCAGATTGCATAACATACACCGGCATCGCCGATGAAACGGAATTAATTAGAGTTGCTCGACCCGCTAACGAAAGGAGTTTATTTTTCCACGACGCAAACCGAAGCATAATTCTATCGAAAGTCTCCACACAAAACTCCCGGTCCATCCTCCCATACACCAACTTCACCTCGAGATATTTTCCTAAGTTTGTCGTTTGGCCAAACCCTAACACCTCACTAATCGACCTCTTCAACCCGGCTCTTTCGAATTTCGAAAAGAACACCTTCGACTTCTGTGGGCTTAGTTTTAAACCCGACGCGTTGCAAAAGTCATTCAATACTCTCTTGATAGCATGTGTCGTTCTCATATTCGCCTTCACCATTGAGGTCATCGACAAAAAAACAAATGGGAAAGACGAGGCCCCTCTCTACACGGATTAGAGATCGCCAACTCCCACGATCGACCGCCTCATTAATGTGATAAGATAAACGCTCAACGCAAAGAACAAAGAGGTGCGGGGATAACGGGTCACCTTGTCGTAAACCGCACGTGTGCTTGAAAGATTCAATTGGCGAGCCGTTCCAAAGTATGCGTGTTTTTGCATTACGCACGCAAAACATGATCACATCCACCAAGTCATCCGGAAAAGCGAACATCTTCAAAGTCTCTTCAAGAAAATTCCAATTCACTTTGTCATAGGCCTTCTCAAGGTCAAGCTTTATCACCATTGCCCCGACCTTATTCTTCTTCTTTGATCTCAACGAATGAAGCACTTCTTGGAGGAGAAATATATTGTCCTGTGTACTCCTCCCTTTAATAAAATTCGACTGCGTGGGCGCTATTATTCACGGCATTAAGCCTCTCAAACGGGACGTGATATTCTTCGTAATAACCTAGTAGAGCACGTTACAAAGGGATACCGGCCGATACTGATTAATACTCTCCGGCTTACTTATCTTTGGCAAGAGACAAAGGAACGCCTCACAAATCCTGGCGTCAAAACTCCGAGTGCGAAACACCTCCTTCACAAAGCTTAAAAGCGGCCTCTTCAACCAACTCCAACCTTTTTGGTAAAACCTTGCCTGAAGACCATCCGGACCGGGGGCCTTAAGTGGGTGACCTCATGGACCGTCTCCTTTAATTCAACCTCATCGACCTCTTTCAGCAACTCCATTCGGTCCTCCAAACTCAGCCGAACCTGGTAACGCAATTGTGGCAACCCTCGCGCGTGCGGCGTTCGCGAATCACTGTTGTTGCTCGAAAACAAGCCCATGAAATAATTGCGCGCATGATCCTGAAGAAGTTTATCATCCTTAACCCAGCCCCTTTCAATCTTGAGAGACCGAATCCGATTACGACTGCGTCGGACCATCGTGGCTTTATGAAAAAATTTGGTGTTCCTCTCCCCGTCGCTTACCCACTTTATTCGTGACTTTTGGAACCAAAATAATTCCTCCCTCTTTAAGATCTCATTATACTCCAACGTGAGTTCCTCCTCCAAATTGCTTAGGTATTCGTTAGGCCGCGCACAAAGGGACTTTTGAATTCCAGCCAACCGCGCGAGTAATTATTTCTTCTTTGCAAAAATATTCCCAAATTTATTGTTGTTCCACGGATCTAATATTTTTGGGACCTCTTCAATCGCCTCGAGGATATTTCCTTTCTCTTCCCAAATTTTCCTCAACAAGAAGTCGCACTCCTATTTGGTATTAAAGTTTAACTAGTTACTTAGTCAAGATGGTATTGAATCAAATAACCTTAACAAACTATTATCATCACCATCTGTTCTCGTTACCCTCTCTCTCTAAGAGAACTTCAATCTGCGGGTTCATAATTATCACAAAATTTCTGAAACTTTCTTTTTCTTCTTATAAGATCTTCATAATAATACATACATATGCATAGATTTATAACGGAGTGGCATGAGGCTGGGGCGAGTGGCTACCGTACCTACGTGCCCCCATCCCTTGGCTTCGCCCTTGATTTGAGACTTATTAATTATTAGATGAATCCATCTTTCTATACCGAAGAAGAATAATCTCTATCAAAATAAGAAGGATACAGAAAAATTAAAGATAAATAATTAGAATTCATTATAAGTTAGAAACTATATTGACAATAACTTCGACGTAGGGTTGGACTCTTGGTCGAGTTTTTTGGAGTTTTGAGTTTTTTCAAGTACCCGAAAGGTAGGGTTTCAAAAAAAAATAAACAAATTTGAACCCCATATATACATGGTACCTAGAAATTCAGGTGCCTTTCAGGATAGACAAACCTGCTCATTTTTTTCTAAAATTAAAATACTTATTTTTCTCTTTTTTTCCTATAATATTTGACAAATAAACATTTCACCAAATTATAATAGCATGACACAAATCACAAAATTAATCTAATCATTCATTACTTGAAAACCAACAAGAGTGACGTCTCCATGAATAGGAAAACCTTATAGCAAATTCTAATGAAAGATTGTTAAGAGCGAAACTGAGTGCAACAAAGTAGCGACACCGTTTAACAATCACGATCGGGCACCGGAGATATCTCCATCACGGTGCCAAAACAAGCAATCACAACCAAACTTCATTTTCAACAGCAAGGGCGTTGAGAATGACAAACTAGGGCTTTTCACTGAAGTTACGGGTTCGCAAAAGAGATCCAGAATTTCCTTTGAAATCAACAATTCGACTACCAAAAGTTCAATGGATAATGAAATCGGATGGGGCAAGACCACAATGAAGGAGACATTTGTAAGCAAACTCACACCGAAGGATGTGATTATCGACAGAAGTAAATTCGAGGAAAATAGTAACAATTTTAGGGTTACACTGGCCTCGGATGATGATCATTTTGATTCCTTCGATGATACGTTGGAGGATAGACTGTATGAGCAGTAGAAAGATGTTATATCTATCAAGGTCATGGTAAGGGGGCGGTTCTACCCTAATCTCGTTAACAAACTCTTTTTCATGTGGAAACTAAATAGTGGGATGCGAATTGATGGATCTCGATTTTGGTAGCTTTTGTCTTAAGGTGCCGAACCCCATGCAACGTGAGATGATCCTCACGCAAGGGCTTTGGCATATCGTCGATACCTTCCTATCCATTCGAAAGTGGTCGGCGGACTTCCAGTCGGACAGCGACAAAATCGAACAAGTGATCACATGGGTTAGGATTCTGCATATGCCTTTGGAAACCTTTAATGAAGCAATGATTGATAAAATAGCGAGCTACATCGGGGATCCCATTAAGATCGATGACAACACGTTCACGGCAGCTAAGGAAAGTACACGAGGTTTTTTGTTCAAGTTCCCACGAACAAACCGCTGAAGGAGGGAGTATGTATTAGGGGGCGCTTATATCAAGTCATGTATGAGAACATCCCAAATCTTTGCTACATGTGTGGATGTGTTGGGCATGTCTCAAAAGAATGTGAAAGGTAAACGATAACGGGTCAATAATCATACTTACAACAACTCATCGTAATAAGAAAACAATCGTCTTGATGGCACCAACCGCCCAAATCACTGCTGCAAACACTCTCTTTACTCAATGGATAGTGCTTATTCTATTTCAATCAACAAAATGAGAAATGGGGGAGAAAGAAAGAGGTCTTTATTGAAGAGGCTTTGCACCTGAAATAGGACTAATGCAGAATGGGTCTGGGCTTTCGAAAAGATGAAGATGCAAAGGGTAAAGAGACAGTCTTAGTCTAGTCAATGACCAAATGGAAATAATTTCTAACGACAATAATTTTTTCATAGTTATACATTATCGAATCAAATATTTGTAATTGTGCAACGATTGAATTGAATAGTCCCACTTAATTAGGTAACTTAACTTTTTCAATACATCATAAGTTACTGGCATTATAAATTTCACCTATCCAAAATAATTATAAAATATTAGTTGTTACGATAACTATGATTAATTTTTAAATATTTACAACATTAAATACATATTTCATATTTTTAATAAAAAAGGTAAGATAATAATTTTCCTTGTATTATTAAATAAATGATATCCCATATATATACATGAGATATCTTCTATGATAAGAAAACTATCTATCACTCGAAAATAATCTATCACTAGGAAACTATTCTATTAATAGATACATGTATCAATCCATTACAATATCTACCATAAATACTATCTACGTAGTCTAATACATCCCCTCAGTCGGGACCGGAGGAGGACGAACGTTGAGACTTTAACGAAAATCGTCAAAGAGAACTCGTGGAAGGCTCTTTGTAAATATATTTGTAAGTTGATAATGAGAGGGAACATGGAGCCCACAAACTTGACCACGAGGTAACCTTTTTCCGAACAAAGTGAGTATCCATCTTAATGTGTTTAGTACATCGATGTTGAACCGGGTTGTTGGATAGGTAAATGGCACTGACATTGTCACAGTAGACAAGGTTCGTTGAAGATAAGGGACAATGCAATTCCAAAAGAAAATTACGGATCCAACATGACTCAGACACCGCATTTGCAACATCCCTATAGTCGGCCTCGGCACTCGAGCAAGACAATGTTTGTTGTCGCTTGGCTGACTAAGAAATCAAATTATCACCCAAAAAATACACAATATCCAGAGGTCGAAAGGCGAGTATCAGGAGACCCGCCCCAATCGGTGTCAGAATAAGCCCCGTCACTGAGGATGGAGATAGATGAAGACCAATATTAAATGTGCCTTGGACGTAGCAGAGTATGCGTTTCAGAGCCAACATATGTGCATCTCGTGGATCATGCACGTGGAGGCATATTTTTGAACAACATAGGAAATATCCGATCGTGTGAACGTGAGATACTAAAGAGCACCTGCGAGACTACGGTAGTGAGTGGGATATGAATATGGCGCACTATTTGGCATAGTGCCAAGCTTGAATTTCTTGTCAACTGGGGTCTGGCTAGGCTTACAAGAATCAAGGCCCGCGCGGTGAAGGATATCCTCGAAATATTTCCTTGAGATAAGATGAGACCAACACGACATCGTGTAACAGCAATGCCCAAGAAAATACTCAGGGACCCCAAATCTTTCATTGCAAATTCTCGACTAAGAAGAGATATAATAGACTGACGAAGAGATGTGGAGGATGCCGTCAAAATGATGTCATCCACATATAACAGTATATAAGCAATATCAGTACCACGCCACAAGAAGTGATCAGATTTAATATGAGAGAAGCTAACGGTAGCCACAAAATCAGCGAAACATTGATACCAAGCTCGAGGTGCCTGTTTAAGGCCATAAAGAGAAAGCTTCAATAGACATACAAAATCAGGACGAAAAGAATCACGAAAACCAATAGGCTGGTGCATGTACACGGTTTCATGCAGATTGTCGTGTAGGAATGCATTTTCACGTCCAATTGATGGATATCCCATAATTTAAAGACCACAATGCTAAGAATCGTGCGAATGGTCGCCAGCTTAACCACGGGATTGAAAGTCTCATCACAATCCATGCCAACCTGTTGAGACTTGCCATCACCTACAGGCTACAAGACGAGCCTTGTGTCGCTCAAAATAACCTTCAGAATTAGATTTATGGCGAAAATCCACATAGACCGAATAATATTCACTCTAGGAGGATGGGGTACCAACTCCCACGTCTTATTTTAATCGTGTTGCTTCTAGTCATGGTATGTGAGGAAAGAGGTGGAGGGGGCCGTAAAGTATCAGGAGAGTGAGCAGCAGGGGGAGGTTATTCCAGGGAGTGGCACGACGTGTGAGATCATGCACCAGATCGTACCCCATTATGGTGGGATAGCGAGGCTGAGGCACTATCAGTGGCAGATCACGCCATATTCTGGTCAAATCGCTTGATTGGGGGCGCTATCAACGACATATTGTGCCACTCTCTGGTCACGTCGCGCGGATGAGGCACTAGCAGCATCCCCATACTAATCACGAGAGTATCATCGCGACGTGATATAGATGGTGGTGCAACCCGCATAATTGAGGAGATCACAGCGGGTGATGTACCAAGAAGCGGGCTAGAGATGTTTAGATGTAGTATATGGGAGATGACGTGAAGGGACAAATCACTTTCGAGAAAATGGACAGTCGTGGAGCTGTGTTTTTGGTAATGTAGAGAAGAGAAAAGAGCGTTCATCAAACAGTGCATGACGACATATGATGATTTTGTTAGTAGAGAAGTCGAAACATTTATACCCATGGTGATTAGGAGGATACCCGAAGAAACCACACGTGGTGGATCAGGGTGGAGTTTGTTTATATTAGTGGAGGGAAAGAGTGGGTAGCACAAACACCCAAAAACTCGAAGATGAGAGTATGATGGAGTCTTGCTGTAGAGATGGTGGAGAGGAGTTTGGTATTGAATGCGTTTAGAGAAGATGAGGTTGTAGAGAAATGTGGAAAGATTTAAGGCGTTAGGCGGCGGAACAAAAGCATAAGCGAGAGAGGTTCTCAATATGTTATTTATGGTGCAGATGGTTCGTTCATATTTTCTTCTTTGAGAAGAAGTGTATGTGCAAGAGAAATTGAAGCACATGCCGTTTTGACACAAAATTGATGAAATGATGAGTTATTATTTTCTTTCCCATTATCACACTGAAACATTTTTTGTCTTGTTCAGATTGTGTTTTGGCAAAAGCGCGAAAAGACAAGAATATAGATAATACTTCATTTTTTTGAGAGATAGGGAACGTCATAAGAAACCCAAATAATTATCCAAAAATAACACATGATAACGATGCCCAAAGAACTTAACAAAAGAGATGTCCAAATATCACTATGAACGAGATCAAATGGAAATTGCGTAACATAAGTAGAGTCAACAAAAAGTAATTTAATGTTTACCCAAAGGAAAAGGATGACATAAAGAAATAGATATGCGTTTATTACAAGGAATTAAGGAGCTACGCCTAAGAAAATCAAAAATAGGAGTGCCGGGATGACCAAGCCGTGCATGCCATAACTCGGAGAATATCGAGAGAAGGGCGAACAATGAGGTGGTGGATTTGGGAGGTGGGAGCAGAGGATAAAAATCGGTCATACTATTGCATCTCATTAGAGGGGTGCATGTCTAAAGATCCTTCACAGAAAAACCAAAGGAATCAAATCCAATGGAAGTAGAATTACCTGTAGTGAAATGAGGAGCATGGAGAACATGATTTAAATGAAGCGGGGGTAGGGAGGTGAAAGAGCGGAGTGACCTAAACCCTGAATTGGATTTGAATGGCCATTTTTAATAATAATATTATGTTTGGTGCTATAATTAAAGTAAGACAAGAGATTATCTTGGTTAAAGGTCATATGAGAGGTGCCCCCTCGTGTCCATGTACCAAGTGTCATCCGGTTGGTAGAGCGAGAGAGTGTGCATAGTTGAGTTAATATCAGTGGGGCGTAAGTTGAAGCCTTAACATGATAACTTTGAGTCGGGTGAGGCCCAAAGAGACTCGAGCCGATGGATTGTGGTGGTAGAGGTTGAGCGATCCACGAGTTCGTTGGATAAGGTGCTGATGGTGTGGCCCAAGACTGCAAGGAAAAACCGGGCCATGTAGAGTAGGGCTATGGCCATGTCACGGTAGTCTATGGTTGCGGCCCGCGACTGCACCCATTGGAACTGCCACCGCACCCGCGTCCTCGACTGCAAGGTGTGCCCAGTTGAGGATCAGGAGCTGGGGGTGATGCAGGGTTACTACTAGAAGAGTGAAAGACCATGGCGGAGTCGGATTGGCAAGATGCACGTTTGACAAGAACGATTTCCTCCAAAGTGAGCATAGATCGGGCTTTGGAGAATAGAGGGAGAGGATTGATTTATTGAATTAAGGTTGTTATACCACCATAGGCACCTGTGAGACCAGCGGCAAGTTGAAGAACCAAACATTGGTTGGTGTCTGGGGCACCAACTTTTGCGAGTTGATCCGCAAGCATATTCAATCTCTGAAAATAGGCTCCAACGTTGGAAAAACGAGAGAGAGAGGTAGATGAGAATTTATTTTCCAGGTGAACGGCGCGAGAGTGTTGGTTATCTTAAAAATACCGACGAGTTTTTTTCAGCCAGTCATGGCCGTGGAGTCAGGTTCGATGATGGTGTGGAGGAGATCATTGGAGATGCCATAAATCCACTACAACACAATGGCATCCAAACGTTCCCAAAGCTTAGAGTCAGAAACAACCACAACTTTAGAGGGAGGTATGATGTGATCAAGAACTTGATAGGCCCATGCATGAATTTTGAATAATTCGGACCAAGAGATATATTGACCGAATTCAACATCCAAGGTAAGGGGATGAAGTTGCGAACGTTGGTGACGGTGAGGGCGGGGTGGAATTTGGAAGCGGCCACCTGAGGTGGCACGCCGGTGGTGCCGCCGAAGAGGGTTGACGGCGTGGAGGGGGAGGTGAGAGGGGCATCGTTAAGGTTTGTCATATTTTTAGAGAGAAAGAAAGAAATGTTTGATACCATATAAGTTAATAATTTTCCTTGTGTTTTTCAATGAATGGTGTTCCATATATATACATGAGTGATCTTCTATTAAAAGAAAATCATCTAACACTAGAAAACTATCTATCACTAGAAAATTATTATTATGTATTAATCAATTACAATATCTACCATAAATACTATTTACATAGTATAACAAAAATACTTAAAGAGTCAATTCTATATCTCAATCAAAACCATCTATATTTGTACCAAGAATGTCTTTTATTTCATTAGCTCATTATAAATAGTTTATTTGTTTCATTTCCTACACGTCCAAACCAAAAAAATTGAACAATTTTAATAAATATTAGTTGGTGAATTAGAGCAAATACCATATTTATTGGTGTGTTTTGAAAAGTGGTTTGACTCTTGTTACTTTGTTTTTTTTTCTTTTCCAAGAGAGAAAGTTATAAAATTTGGTATTATATTTATGAGGACCGTGGCAGTGAAAATCTTCTTCTATGGCAATGCCTATGGCATTGTCTATGGCATCCACAATTTTATGACACTTGTCAAGTGGGCCAAGGCATATATAACACATTGTTTGATTACAATATCAATCAAAATAGATTTTTCATGTGCATTTCCTTAAAGAATTAAAAAAAGAAAGAATATCTTCTTCTCTTACCAAATGAAAACGGTATATATTGCACATTTCTTTTTTATACCGTACATGCTCCATATGTATATGGTATTATTTAATAATAATTGTTACAGATAACAAAAACAACAATAATAATAATAATAAACATATTATCAAATAATAATAATAATAATAAACATATTATCAAATAATAATGCAGACAAGATATTAAAATATATTTATATGAATTTTCTTTTTCTGATTCACATGACTGCTACTAGTGGATAATTTTTTTGTCAGAAAAATAATTAAGACTCTTCATATAAACATGCTATCTAATAATATGGAAAAATCAAATAAAATATATTATTTAATATACTTAATAAGTATTTTATTATATCGATTTGTCATCACAATTTTTCTCTTATTAATTTCTTGAGCATGTCATTTTGTTGTTTTTTCTTAAATTTTTTTAGTTATTGATCCAATGAGTTGCTACATGGAACTGTCAAGGTTTTGGGAACCTTGCGACTACTCAAGGACTTGGGGCACTTATCCAAAAGTGTCGTCCCCATCTTATCTTCCTTATATGTATACTAGTTTGAATAGCCATAAGATCGATAGGATTAAGCAGAGGTTCAATCTTTTTGGATTTTCAGTGGCGTCTCGTGGGATGTTTGGTGGATTAGCACTCTTGTGGTCTAAGGATACAATGGTAGACATACAAAATTATTCGCATTTTCATATTGATGCTTTAATTCAGTTTCCCGATAGCAATTCTTCGTGGCGCGTAATTGGCTTCTACGGGGAACCTGATCATTCTAAAAGGAAAAACACGTGGAATTTATTGAGACAATTGGCTCGAGCATCTAGTAGAGAGTGGGTTGTCTTGGAAGACTTTAACGAAGTACTTATGAATGACGAAAGAGAAGGGGGACTTGCAATACCACCGAGTAGGATCAGAGCATTTAGAGAAACTTTAGATAGCACCAGGCTTAATGACTTGGGTTTTCATGGAAACACACTTACACGGTCTAATAGGAGGCCCGAACCTGGCACCATCAAACTTCGCCTCGACCGAGTATGTATTTCAGCTTATTGCCGTCTCCTCTTCCCAAACGCCACAATCCAACACCTGTGAAGCCTATATTCTAACCATACACCCATTCTTCTCACTTTGGAACCTACTTTCCCAAAGCCTAATAGAATACGCCAAAAACGATTCCGCTTTGAATCAATGTGGTTGAGGTCGGATGAATGTGCAAAAGTTGTATCAAAGTCATGGAGGAACGATGCAGATTTCATGGGGACTGTTGAAAATTGTCGAATGGGTCTTGTGAAGTGGAGCTGGACCGAATTTGGTAGTATCAAGAACAAATCAGGAAACTTCGTGAAGAAATCGGAGAAATCAGGGCCGGAATAGTGACTACTGGGAGCAAAGTAAAAGAAACAGGCTTGAAAACTTATTTTAGTTATACATTATCGAATTATACGGATCAATAATCATTAACTCTAGAGATATTTAGTCATACTAACGACAACTCGTCATAATAAGGAAACAACTGTATGGATGACGCGGTCCATTCAAAAACAAAAATAGAAATAATTTCTAACGGCAATTAAATTTTCCATTGGTATAGATTATTATCCAATCAAATACGTGTACTCGTGCAACAATTGAATTGAATAGTTCCACTTAATAAGGTAACTAAACTTTTTCCAATATATCATAAGTTACTGACATTATCAATTTTTAACTATCCGGAAAAATAATAAAATATTAGTTGTTACACTAACTCTGATTAACTTGTTTTTTTATAATTACAAGATCAAAATAAGTATTTCATATTTATAATGAAAATGCTTAAAGAGTGATTTCCATGTCTCAATCAAAACCATCTATATTTGTGCCAAGAATGTCTTTATTTCATTTGCCTTTTATAATGGCTTCTTTGTTTCATTTCCTTATTCCTACACGTCCAAACCAAGGACCACTAGTTATTGTTCTTTTATAAAGTTTATGTATGACATGATTATGGCAAGGGGTCTTTCATTGGTCTAACACCCTCTATATTACATCAATATCTTTTTTCCAGTATAAGTAGGATTCTCAAAAAATCTCCAATGCAGTAATTAGGTAATTGACAGTGAAAAGACAGTAAAAACAAGAAGTGCCATTCATATTCACACGTTACCACCCATTTTTGTGTTCCGAAGTTACCGAGGTCTCTCCTCTCCTCTCCTCTCCGCGCCTTTTCAATAAACCTCCTCACCTGCCATAATTTAATTCACCTCTGCTTTATTATTATATTTATACAAATCTCATTAACAACTCTCATTTCTTCCTCTCACTTATACACACACACACACACACACACACATTTCTCTCTGTGAACTCTTATTACATTCAAGGTTGAAGAAAGTTGGTGTGACTGGTAAATTCATTTTTTCTTAGAAGAAATGATTTCTTGTTTCTTCATGTTCTGATTCTGCATGTTTATATTTGAACATGCAGAATCAGAAATATCCATTTGTTAGTTCATTTTTTGTTATTATTTTACTCTGTTTCTTGATTTTCATAGCATTTACAGGCTAATGTTGTATTGAATTTAAGTCATTTTATCTACCATCTTGTTTCTTAATCCTTTTTGTATTTTCTGTCTCTTTTTTTTCCCAGAATTTTAAAGTGGTGGTTTTTGCTTTCATTAAAAAAATTATAAAAGATGGAGAAATGGGAGGTGGGCCCAACAGAGAATGTGGTAGGGGCATTCATGGAGACTTTGGTGGATCCATTGCCTTATTTGAGGCCCTCTGCTACTGCTACTACTCCTTCTCAAGATGCTCAGAAATCTGTTGCTACACAGGTCCTTTTTTATATATATATTATTCATTTTTTATTTTTATTTTTAATTTTTGCTTATCTTATATATGGTTCATGTTGCATGTCCTTGATTTGATATGATGTTCATTTGACTCTTGTAACTATTTAAACTAATTGGGATTAATGTTGCTCTGCTTTTGTTTGCTTGGTTAGCTAAAAAAAATAAAATACTAATTTTCTTGTGATATTGAGATACTAATTCAGGTGGTTTTGTTAGCTTATAAACCTGTGGGGGCATCTAGAAAGGTGGTTAGCTTGTCATTAGTCCAATAGTAACTACTACATTGTAGATAATTCTTACTTCTAGACATTTTTATAAAACTATATTACTGCAAAGCCATTTGTTCATTACCCTTGGGGGTCATAAACTTAATTCATCGTGAATTTCGTTTGATTCATATACCCTGTACAAATCAACTTGGATTGCGGGTCTTGGAAATGGGGGTTCTTGTTATATTGAATGATCTAACTGAAGGTATAATATCTTTCAGATGCATGCGGTTGTTTTGCTTTACAACTACTACCACAGGAGACAGAAACCGGACTTAGAATTTTTGGATTTTGTGTCATTCTGCAAGTTGGCTGTTTCACTAAGACCAACTATGATCGCGTTCATGAAATGGTTGAACAAGACTGAAACGATGGAGTTAACTGGTGCGGAAGATCAGCTTTCACTGACTGAGAAAGCAATAAAGGATGCATGTGATATTGCTCTGGCTTTAGATGCTACTATCGATGTTCCAAAGACGGAAGGCTGGCCAACATCAAAGACAGCAGTTTTGCTACTTGATAAAACCAATGAAAACTGTAAGCTCCAGTTTGGAGCCATAACTGAAGGGGTTTGGTCCACGTATGAGAAAGAAGTTAGGAAGTCTTACACCAATCCTGAATTCTTGAAGGGAAATAAAGTTGGTAGTTGTAATAAGAGAAAACGAAATGCCGGTGGTGGGGAGTTTAAGCTGCTCGCCTTTGACGTGGTGAAGGAAATCACAGGTAAACCTTTGATAAGTTTGTGAAGTTTTTTGTTCACATCCATTAAATGCGGAAGTTTATTTTGTAGGAAGAATGGTTTCGTGGTGTTGAGCACAGTTTTATTGGAGTATTTTTATTGTTATTTATGGGCAAAATTGTTTAATGCGTTGGAGGTTTTACATGTTGATGATAGCTCAAAACAAAAACTTGCTATAAGTTTTACTAATGCTCCCATATCTCCTATATAGATTCAAAATATCATTCTTAGTGTCTTTCCATTTGTGTATGAACTTTGGATTTTTTTGGATATTATGTTACATGAACAGGGTTAACTGATCCTGACCTCGTGGTTCTGGGGAGTGATGTGACTTACTCACTAAGCAGAGAAAAAATAGCAACTCAGTTTTACATGATCGAATGTCCTCAGACATTCAGCCCAAGTGAGCAAATGCCGATTAAGGATCTTGTTAAAAGGTTACTCTCACTAGTTATTCACTTTGTAGTGATGGATTGCTTGTGGTGGAAGGACTTCAAGTAGTATTTCAGAATGTGGTGAATTCAATCAAATTAGAGTTGACATAATGTTCAACTTTTTTGCAACAAAATAATCTTTATATCTATCAGTCTGCAGGGCCCTTTGGCCGTGAAGGATTACGGTAGCTGGGTAAGCACACCAGTTGTTGATCACCACCATATGCTCCCTTATTTAGGGTCGATTTTGCGCTGTCTTTCAAGGTATACCTCATACTCGTTACCTTACAAAATTGACTTGTACTTCCTTTATACTGTATTATCTTTCTTGTATTATCTTTCTGTTTGTTTTTATATTGGAATAATCAGATCTCTTGTTGTAATGGATGTCAAGATGAGTATTATCATATATTGCACTTCTTCTATGAAACACAGCATTAATAATTGGCTATACGTGCTAACCATTCGATATTCTTCTGAATTGGTTACCACGTTTGTTTAATTATACTTCTAACATTGTAAATTTGCAGAATAGATCAAAGCTAGTAGAGTATTCCATCTCTGCCATTCTCTTAAACTATATGTACATGATAATAGAAAAAAATGATTTCCTCTTCCAATATGGTTCCTAGAGAAGTTCTCTTTGCCTTGTGAATGAAGGAATCGAATGTACTTAATGAAGTGGGAATTGTTGCCTTGTACTCGCCTCTAATATTTGTGTAAATAACATGCACGCATATGAACTCAGTTATAGCTGCCTATTTTCTTATATAAGTTCAGACTTATGTTTATGGTGGATTGTCACCTTAAGATCCTGTTCAATTGTTTGACAAATGTTGCAGGAATAATTTGGGTTTACTAAGCTTATGTGGCTCAAATCCTCAGAACACCGATAACAGCTGTGGGAAAGATCCTACCCAAAGCATGATACCTGTTTCACCTGTTTCAGATTGTGACGGCAAAGAGTTGGATCACAATAATAACAACTGTCCTGGAGTGGAAATTGAGTCTCATGACAAGATAGCTAATATCAATAGTGAGAACAGCCATAAAAAGTGCAAACCATCTTGTGGTGGAGAAGCAGCAGCTGCTCTTGATCAAACAAATTCTGGGAATGTCACTGATGAATTAAGGCGAAGACATGACATCCTGGCTTCTGCGACAAAGGTATATAAAGAAGCCAATGACCGTAAAAGCTTTTATCAGAAGACGGTGGAAGACAAATTCAACAAGAGAGGTGACGCTTTGGATTCTGCTAAAAAGAAACAAAGCAACAAACTTGAAATATTAGAAACAGAATGTAGAGATTTGCACAGGATTTTTCTATCCAATGCTTCAAAGACGGTAATCGATAGTAGCGTCGCCAAGAAACCCAGAAGAACAAGCGACATCGGGGGTTCTGTTGAAAAAGACGAAAGTGGAATACAATTGGAAGAGTTAGATAAAGAGGGAGATGAAATTCAGAAAGTGGGCTTCGTAGCTAATTTTCCGAGAGGCCTTAAAAGAATGGATACGAGTGATTTGTCTAAGACTTTCCCAAGTAGTGAAGGTACGGACAAAACGCTAGACTCGAGTGTTAGAGTATATCATCACACACCAAAGAACAAATCATCTACGCAGCATGATGTGCATGATCTGAATGAAATTGCCAAACTGAATGTAAGACAATTCCTTATGTAGAAGAAATTTTCTTACACGATGTTACACCTTTTTGATGTTTTATATGCATTTTTATAGGTTGGAATAGTGGACACTTTGAAGTCTCCCGGTGATAAAAAGGTATCTGGAGAGAATGATGACTTAACTATCTTCTATGATCAAAATGAGGAATCTGGAGAGAATCGTGAAGGTACAAACAAGAAGCTAGACTCAGATATCATAGAGTATGATCAAAGAAGGAAGAGCATTTCATTAACACAATATGATGCGCATGATCTGAATAAAATTGCCAAATTGAATGTAAGACAATCTTTTTCTTGGCGAAATTTTCCTACATGATATATGCACTATTTGTGTAATACATGAACTGTTATAGGTGGGGATATTGGACCCTTTGAAGTCACATGAAAGAGGAGATGAAGATGCATCTGGACAGAACGGTAACTTAGCTATCTGCTATGATCAAAATGAGGCTGCTGTATTAGAAAAAGGCCTGGTTCCGTTCGAAGCTGTTGCTAAGAACAAAAAAGGAGCAGAAAGTATCCCAGCATCGCTCAAATTGCAGAATGCACTGTCACTTCTTCTTACAAACAGAGCAGAACTGGTAATACGTTAATAATTCTCTTCACCAGTTAACTTACATCCTTTAAGTAAATGGATGATGAAAGAAAGAACTTAGATGCGGATAAACATTTTTGTGAACTATTAGTAAACTACTGCAGGAAGTTGAGGTTTGCCTTCTGTTACAAATAAAATACGTTAATACGAATTATAGAAAAGATACAGAGCACCTTGGAGTTTTGCCCAAACTCTTAACAAAAGATACACACTTCTTCGAGTCAAGTGTAAAACTCCATTGATGAACTACACCAAAATCTGCTTAATGAATTCAATACATAATAAAAGTCCTACTTATATTGTTGCTCAAAACTTAAATAAGGAAAAGGAATAAAAATATGCAAAAGAAGGTAACATAATCCTACTACTCAATACTAGAAATAAAGAAAGGAAATAAAATATGACAATGAGGTAGCATATTCTTCTAGGCAATCTCTCTACGTAACACTCCATTCCCCTTCAAAACGGCCTTGTCCTCAAGGTCGGGAATGCCCTGAACAAAACGCTCTTCAACTAATTGAGAGAAAGGCATTGCCTCCTCTAATTTTTGCCGAGCAATCATCTTGGACTCCATTGAGGTCAACAAAGCGGTAATTTCATCGTTCCTCATAATGAGTTCGAAGTGAAAGCACCAATTGTTACAAATAAAATACGAATTAATACGAATTATAGAAAAGATACAGAGCACCTTGGAGTCGTGCCCAAACTCTTAACGAAAGATCACACTTCTTCGAGTCAAGTGTAAAACTCCATTGATCAACTACTCCAAAATCTGCTTAATGAATTCAATACATAATAAAAGCCCTACTTATATTGTTGCTCAAAACTTAAATAAGAAAAATGAATAAAATATGCAAAAGAAGGTAACATAATCCTACTGCTCAAAACTAGAAACAAAGGAAGGAAATAAAATATGACAATGAGGTAATATAATCTTCTAGGCAATCTCTCTACGTAACACTCCATTCCCTTTCAAAACGACCATGTCCTCAAGGTCGGGAATGCCATGAACAAAACACTCTTCAACTAATTGAGAGAAAGCCATTGCCTCCTCTAATTTTATCGGCTGAGCAATCATCTTGGACTTTATTGAGGTCAACAAAGCAGTAATTTCATCGTTCCTCATAATGAGTTCGAAGTGGAAGCACCAATTGTTACAAATAAAATACGAATTAATACGAATTATAGAAAAGATACAGAGCACTTTGGAGTCTTGACTCTTGCCAAAACTCTTAACAAAAGATACACACTTGTTCGAGTCAAGTGTAAAACTCCATTGATCAACTACACCAAAATCTGCTTAATGAATTCAATACATAATAAAAGTCCGACTTATATTGTTGCTCAAAACTTAAATAAGGAAAATGAATCAAAACATGCAAAAGAAAGTAACATAATCCTACTTCTCAAAACTAGAAATGAAGAAAGAAAATAAAATATGACAATGAGATAACATAATCTTCTAGGCAATCTCTCTACGTAACACCTTCCATCCATCTGTACTATGTAGTTTCAACTTTCAACTGCATTTACACTTGCCAACAACATAAAAAGCGGACTCTTAATATGATAACCGAAGTAGTTGGGCAAGATTTTTATTCTCCTTGGTAGTATTCTCAAATCTGCAGTATGGAAGACGAGCTTGCAGATCATGAAGATGCTATTAAAAGGATAAGGGATGGTATGCTTATCTTTCTGAGCCCATTTATTTTTGAGTCATTTATGTGATAATTTTGTACGTACTCAAGCTGAATATTTTGAAATCCTTTATAATTGTGTTTTACTTGCTCTCAAGTTAGAAACGTACCACTTTGATGGTGCATCAGGTTGTATGATATATTGTAATTTCAATTATTTTGTTATCGAATGATCTCACATGACTAGTTCCTAGAGTAATTTCTGCTATCATAAGCAATGTTAATAAACAGTTTCATAAAATGTCATGTTTTCAGACAGCAACATTGATTTGGCTGAAGAGTGTTTAAAGAGTATCTTAACTGGAAAGAATCATCTGAGACAGAGGCATGAAAGCCAGATCCAAAGTGTGGTTCATCAGCCTGATGATGATAGTGCCATATCTAAAATTTTGGAGCAAATGAGATTATCCGGTGCATTTCTCCCTGAGAAAACTTCATGTCAGGTTGAGTACTTTTTCATCTGGCACTTATACAATGGGTTTCTTATTGAATAATTAAATCATATGAGAGTTCTGTAATCTGAATCTTATCCATGCGCTTTACATATGTTTGCTTCACCTTATTGTACACATAATACTCTAATAATTAACGCATTGTTTGGAACTCTTTACTTGACAGGAATTGGAGGACATATCTCAGAAAATTAACTGGAAAATGCCTAGATACATCGTAGAATCTTCAAATGGTAAAGGAACCCTCATTTCCAGACATTATTATATAATTGGATTTACTAGATAGATCCAATTGTAATGATTATAATCCTTCAAGCATTATTGTTAGACTGTAGTTTGTCAATTTGTTTCTTGCAGGTAAATTTCTGTCAAGGATATTTGTTGGAAACGAAGTTTTCCAGTTGGATGCAAAGAGTACAAGTTTGGAGTCAAATCCACGCAAGGCAAGGGAGTCGGCTGCTACCCAGATGCTGGCCAAACTACGCGGCTATGATCGAAGCTGAAAACTTGGGATCGAGTTTGTTGGTACCTGGTGATTCTACATATGATCCATCTTATTTCTCGGAAACTTTTGAAAATGGGGACATGCATGCATGCATTGCATGTGGTGTCTTATCTTTTGAACTAATCTACTGAAAAATCTGCTCTATATAATTTTTGAGTGACACTGCCATCATGTGGTATGTGTGTGAACCCTTGTGAAATTCCGACTAGTATTATTTCAATTTGTGAGTGACGTTGATCAATGATGTGAACCGTACGTTATGACATTTTTTAGTATTATTTCGATTCTGAACATTTCGGCCTCGTTGACAAAGGCACGATTGATTGGTTTCATTTCGGATTCAAACTTCGGATCCAGATTAGATCCGTGTAATGGGTGAAATTAAATATTTGGTAGATTACTGGTAGGCGATATGGATCCTCATGCAATGTAAAAGTATAATCACTATAGCCGAAGAAAAAGGTGTGTCTGAAATCAGTGGCGTATCTACATAGGATTTTTTTAAAAATTATTTTTACCTATATATATATATATGTATCGAAAGAAAAGGGGATATGTATTAAAAGAAAAAGAAAATCTTGCTACTAACGGTATATTTCCACTTCCTATCAACTTAAAATCTAAAAAGATAACATCAAATCATAACTAACATAAGGCATTAGCTATAATTATTTGAACTTTTCTTTGAGTCAATAATTATTTAAACCTAAAATCTCTAACATATACCAAAACTCCCCTTTGTTATATCTAGTAAGAAATTATCATTACTTTTTATTTTTAATAATAAAAAAAGTTCCTTGTGATGTTAAAAATCTACAAATACTTCATTATACACTTAATTATATGCATACCTTGTTAGGTATTTGAGTCGACAAAAAATACACACCCCCAAGATTTGCTCGTTGTGGATATACTAAGCAAATACGAATAAAATATGACGATAGTAATAACACAAAAATTTTACGTGAAAACTCCTAAACCGGAGAAAAACCACGGGGCCCGAACAAAAATACACTATGTAAAAAATTGTTACAACTACACAATTTCTCGCTCAACCCAACCGATCCCCACAGAGCCTTTATACCGCAACACTCCCCGAATAAACCTCGCACACACACTTATATATATATATATAATATTACAAGAGGAAAAAAGAGAATTATATGCTAAAGCACTCTAAATTTTGGGATGAAAAAAACTAATCACAAGGCCTGCTATTTATAGGCTGCATTCTCAACCTAAAACCGCGTCACCTTCAATTGGGGAGATGGATCTCCATCTGTTTCCTCCAATTCAATAATACACCCATTAATATATATAATACTGATGAGTCATACCACATGGAGCTTGTCTCCACTGCCAACAATTCGATTCCATTTGTTTCCTCCAATTTAATAATACACCCATTAATAAATAATATTGATGAATCATCCCACATGGAGCTTGTCTCCACTGCCAACATACTTTTTATCATGGAAGAAAACATTAGTTTATATATACATATGAAGAAACATAAATGCAATGTGATTTTTTTCTTTTATCTAGTTTAAACGGATATAAACAAATTATTACATGGTCTATAAATTTTACCTTCATAAATATATATTTGATAAAAAAAGTACAATACATTGGATATATTGACACCGTAAAATATCTATTAGTAAGTCTTTTCATTTAAGAACAAAAAGTTGAAAAAAGAAGAAGGAAAAAGAGCTCTTCTATGCATATTCTTTAATTTACAACTCCCCAAAAAAAATTAATTCAAAGCAACAATTTTTTCTTTAGTACCGTTCATTAAAAAAAAATTGTCCATCTCGATGTTTGATTCCTGGATACGCCACTGTCTTAAATATAAGTAGACTAATACCTTTTCTTGTTTCTGAATTGATAATAGAAGACAAATTAACGATACTGAGATTTTGAACAGTTTTTTTTTTTTTTTTTGGTCACGAGTCATGCACAAAAATGCATGTTAGACATGGTCTAAGTCAGTCCAACTACTGTCCTGAAAAATATGAGTAATTTTTAAGTGAAAGATGGAGTAGCGGTGATTGAAAACACGAAAATCCCAACTAGAGTGGGAGCCCCCCAAACGATAAACAGTGATTGAAGCTCAAATTGTTTAAAAATTAAAGTCAAACAAAGTAATCGCCAGTCACCAAGAGAATAAAAAAGAAAACCTAAAGTTTCTTTACTACTATAATCATCATTAACTAAATCAAGAACAAAGTGCCACGAGTACATCTTTGATTGGCGAGCTCCACAATTTACTTGCGCATCTGCCACTTAGTTTCCTTCTCAAAACTTATAATAAGGCTTAAAATTAATATACGCAACAGTTGAGTTGAGTGCAAATAATGGCATGCTTCACGCCCCGACACATTACATCACGGCATTAACGCTTTGATGTGGACATCTCACCATTTTTCCACCCTCTATAAAATGGAGCTACAAAACATGGAAGAAGAACAACAAGAGAAGAGAACGAGAGAGAGAAAGATAAAAAGGGAGAAAACAGAGAGTGTGTAATACTTATTGTGTGAGTGAGAATATATAAGTATTTGAGTGTTGTAAATTGTGATTTGTGTGAAATAAAAGAGTGTTTAAACCCAACAACTAGTATCAAGAGCTAAGGTTGCATTTTCATTCTTTGCTAAAATTTCGTCCGATTTTTTTTGTCCCGAAACTGTGATTTCTTATCATGGTTGCAAAGTTCTCATTCCGACGATTCTGAAAATATAATTTTTGAAGGATTCCGATTGCCGAAGAATGGCGTTCGAGGCCGACCCCATTCGACTTTAAATTTTTTTCATTCCGAAATCGTGTTTTGTTACTACCGTTGTGAAGCTCGTGTTGCGAGGATTTTGAAAATATATCTTTCGGAAATTTTTGATCGCTTGAAACGACACCGAGTTAACGGCGAGTTGACTCGGCCTACTCATGAAGCAGGTGAGGAAGAAAGGGCCCAGACACGTACGCAACCGGACTCGGATCCGACCCGGTCAGCAGCTGGTTCGACCGGTCATCTTTGGTCAAATTAGACCCAGTCCGGTTCAATTCTTTCCAACTTGTTTCGGCCCGGCTCAACTTCTTTTTTTGTCGGTTTTCGACAAGGTCACAACAGTTCTCAAGGTTTTCGACTGTTTCGGATTCAACCGTGTGCTCCGTTTGCCCACATTCTGCTTCGAAATAACAGTGAAGGTAAACTTTTTTGGAAAACTACGTTGAAAAGTGGTGATGCGATGACCACTAGCTTTGATAAGGTGGCATAGTTTGTAAGAAGAGGGCATACCTTTCTCTATAGTGATGTTGGAGAAAGAGAAAGAAGGAGTACATAGAATACACTATCTACGGTTGTTTTTCCATTCTTTTTTTTGAGTCGAGAAAAGAGAATGATGGTGTACAGAGAATAATTATATCTCCACGTTTGTTTGTCTTTCTTCATGGGATATCAGAAAAAGAGAAGTTTTGAGCAAGGGGGAGTGTTCGCCCCTACATAGGAAGTTGTCGAAGGAATGATCGTAGACGAGCGACAAATTGTGTTCCTCTTTTGAAAAGAGAAGAAATAAGAGAGTGAAATATGGTTGCAGTTGGAGGGAGAGATTGTTGAGTGCAAATAGTCCAGCCCACCAACCTTTGAATGGCATGCTTCACGCCCCCGTCACATCACATCACGACATTAACGCTCCGACGTGGACATCTCACCATTCTTCCATCCTCTACAAAAGGGAGTTGCAAAACATGGAAGAAGTACAATAAGAGAAGAGAAAGAGAGAGAGAGAAAAATGTAACAGAGGGAGAAAACAAGAAAAGGAGAGAAAATGTAATACTTATTGTGTGAGAGAAAATATAAGTATTTGAGTGTTGAAAATTCTTATTTGTGTGAAATAAAAGAGTGTCTTTAAACCCAATAGCAACGGAGTTTAAACAAGTTGACCAAAGTATGTTGAACTTATTAGTGTGTGTATGAGAGAGCGAAACCCTTTTTAGTGTGTATCTAGTGTGACATATACGTTACGACAAGTGGCCCGATAAAAAAATAACACGTGCATGAAGGTGCTATATAATTTTCAGGGACAAAACTGAAGAAGCATTCACATGGAAAAAGCCACATTGAAAAAGTGAGCACCACATTGTAACTTCACATGGAAAAGTTGTAGGGACATTTTGGTGTGGCTGGGCTTTTTCGATTCGGGCTCCCGAGCTGTGGTGAACAAACCCAATAGCTCAAGCCTATTAACGGCTTATCAATGCCCAAATCAGTGTCTATAAGTGCACGACCCATTCGGTATTTATGCGAAAATGGCCTCTCTCCATCTCTCATACATAACAACGCGAGATGTAAGATCGAAATATTGTTTCAGATGTTCAAATTAAAACTCACATTCCAGCTTAATTTTTTGAAGTGACATAGCGGCATGCCTGTGTGAAGTTACCATTCTACGCATGCTTTGACTTTCTTCTTTCGACCTCATTGATTCAACGTGGGTAATAATTCTAACCTCATTCTTAAGGAATCGAAAGTGCATGTTCCAAGATCACCCCACAACTGGAAAATATGAACTTGGATTGATTTCTTAAAACGAGATACGTAGGACATTATGTTTTCTTTTCCAGTAAGTAGCTTTCTCTCGTTGAGACGATTCGAATAGCGGTGGCGAAGTTGCTATACAAGAAATTTAATTTAAGTTAAAAATATTTGAAAATATGAATCCTTTAAGAAATTTCAAGAAAATGTGAATCCTTTAAGAAATTTCAAGAAAATATGAACCCTTTAAAGCGTTCTTCATATTTTTATGAAGTTTCTAAGACTTCAATTAAATTTCTCGTGCAACGACATTCAATTTTTACGATATCGTCACTACCATCAAAATCATCTCAACGAGGGAAAGATTGTGTCACACAAAAAGATTGGCAATCTTTTGTTAGAATTTGAACCTAAAAGCCCCTCCCAAAATCAATGTGTGAATTCCTTAATTGAAAAGCCATTTCAACTACAAATATAATTTTGGGGATATTTGGCAAATCACCTTGATAAGAGAGCTTATTAGGTGGAACCGCTGTAAGATGATGTGGTGCATCCAGTCGGTTATTCTTATCAATACACGATAGTGATGGGCTGTTGTGTGGTTATTTCCTATAATTTATGGAACTCATTTTAATTTCAACCGACGATTGTACCACGTCATCCATGCAACGATAGTACATAATAGCTTTTCCTTGATAAGGATATCGACGTATAGTGGACTTGTTTGATGTTGTATAAGAAATCCTACATTCAAATAAAGCCATTGAAAAAGAGTTGGGCGGCCGTCAATTTTCTCAAGTAAAAATCTATAGTAATAAGCGAAATTATTATACTTATAGAAAAAGTGAAATTTATATCGATTGATATAAAATGAATTCTTATTTAATAATAAAAGCCATATCTAAAAGGGACATGGATATCTACGTGGAATAATCTTATTGGGCCAAAATCTATTTCTTACATCAATTTCAAACCAATTAAGGAAAAACCAAACCTAAATCAAAATCCTCACTTAGGAATATAGATAAAGACTCATATTTAAGCCCCGACAACATAATATAAATCAGTATTGCAAGTTAAAAAAAAATATTGAAATTGAGTCCTCAGTCAAAAAACCCTAGGATTTTTTATTTTTACATTTTTCTAGAGTTTTCGATTTATAGTTTTTGTTGATGGTTAAAATGAGTACCCAATTGGGTCTTTTGATCGTACTTTTGTCGATTTTATTGTTATGGACACGGGTCGAATCGATCCGATTCGATGTGGAGTCGGGTAAGACCAAATGCATAGCAGAGGATATTCAGAGCAAGTCAATGACGGTTGGAAAGTACCATATTGTTAATCCTCATGAGGGACAACCTTTACCCGATTCTCATAAAATTATTGTCACGGTAAATTTTTTTATTTTTTTTTTGGCTGCCTTGGCTGTTTAAATTATTTTGGGTGCTTATATGGGTCCAATCGTAAAGGGTATATTGGGAATTGTGAATTTGATGATTTGAGGATGGGTTGTGATGTGTCTGGTGTGGTACATGTGTATGTCCTTTTCATTGTCTGAATAGTTGACCATGATTTATTTTCCTGTTGTCGTTTATTTTTAATCAATTTGCTAAATGGTGGTGATGTTAATTTTGTTTGATTTGAGAAACATGTCATCTTTTGAACATTATTTTATTATCATATTACTCGGATATTTATATTTACATCCCTTGATATTTATTTTATTAAAATTTCTGTCCTCGAGTGAGAAGAAGTAGAGACCCTGAAAAAGTATGGCAGACAAGGGTCCTATTCCTATAAGTAGTATTACTAATATTTAGGGGCATTTCTGTATTTATTTAAGGGGCCTGTAACCTGTTTATGACATGTATAAACGTTTTAGTGTCTCTATAATTATTCAAGGCTTATGTATTTATTAAAACCATATTAGATGTTAATGTAATCACCTCAATATTACTACCTCTACTCTTGCTACTGCTACTTAACAATTTTGTTAAGGGATTGAAGTTTGGTGTATTTGTAGCATTTTTTACGCTCATTCACTTCCAATTTTCTTTTTTCTTGCATTCAGCAAATGGTTTATAGTATGTGTGTTATTGATTTACAAGAACGTTCCTTTTTTTTTCCCCCTTGAAATCTCATAGGTTACATCGGCATATGGCAACAACTATCACCAAGCAGATCATGTAAGTGAGGGAAATTTCGCATTTCAACCGATGGAAGGCGGGGACTACTGGGCTTGCTTTTCCGCTGATGGTCACAACCCATCGACGACCCTCACCATTGAATTTGAATGGAAGTCTGGTATTGTAATGAAGGATTGGACCAATGTTGCCAAGAAAGGTTCGATTGAAGTAAGTGCTCGTCATCCTTCTTAACTTTGCCCTTGTTGTTTGTTTTGCTTATTTTGTTAATGCATTTCCTTTGATTTTGTTTATGCGATGTAGTAGGTTTTAATTTGTGTGATTGCTGCTCAAGCCTTTTGTTCCTAGATTGTTGTTTAGTTGCATGTTAAAAGCCACTGGAGTTTTGATTGATTAATGTTTAATCTTTCAATTTCGATATGTTGGGTTCAAGGGTTGTAAACTTACCAGGAAACTGAAACTCTATAGTTTATGATTGAAATTATTACTATTTACTAGGTTGCTAGTTGCTACATAAGTAAAGAAGCTTTCTGTAATTCTGTCTAAAGAAAATGTTGGGTACATTTGGGATAAGATTGTATCTATATCCCTAAACTTGGTTGAATTAGAAATCCTTTTATAATTTGAATAATCACAATTCACAAAGACACTCCATGAAAATTTTAAGGAAAAAAAAATTACAAATGGAGCTCCATGATATTTGAACAGTTATTTAGATTTCCTATTTTTGTTCCTTGTCATTTTTGACTTTGTTTTTCCTTCCCCACCAGTCAATGGAGTTTGAGCTGAAGAGAATGGTTGACACAATCAAAAACATCCAAGATGAGATGAGTTATCTAGTTACTAGGTAAGTTAGTTGTCTAAATAAAAAGTTAAAACAAATTTGACGTAATATTAATTTGGTTTTTAATGTTTTTATTTGCAGAGAATTTGAAATGCAGAAACTAAACAGATCCACCGACTCCAAAATGTTCTGGTTTAGTTTTCTATCGATTGGAATCTCCTTATCCGTGTCTGGACTTCAGTTTTGGCATTTGAAGTATTTCTTTCAAAAGAAGAAGCTTATTTAAATGTATTTTTATAATTATATAGTTTTTGCTGGTCTATTGCCTGTCCAAAAATACACAAGGGGCGAACCACATTTTGATTAAATTGGGGAGAATACACTGGAATAAAACTAAAAAGTATTAAATTAAAGCTTAAAAGATTGAGTTTGGTTTTAGTGTGTTGTTCATGTCATCTCGTCTTTCAATCGGTTAACATGCATCGTTAATATTTAAAATAAAGTAATTCTCCAAATACCATCTACTCTTTGGTACAAGCATGTATACTGCAGTATACAACGTAATTCATCCACCTCGTTGTTTTGTTTGAGGTATATTGATGTTCCATGATGAATGTTTTGGAATATTATAAAGATTAACTTTATCTAAAGTCTAAACTAGTTCGAGCTTCAACTGAATCCGTTTAATATGCGGGGAAGTTCAACGAAAATATGATTGCAATCTTCATGCGTCAGACTTAATCGTTGTCCTATACGAGATTCAAAACAAATTTCAATTTTTGATGTCAAAAAATTAAGGTATTCCATAACATCATGAATCACATTTTTCTGTCATAATTCCAACTTAAATCTCATCTAGTTATAAATTTTTCATTAAAAACTTAATCTTTGACATTCTTGCAATTTTATTTCATATAAAGTAGTAGAACTATCAACTATGAGTACTTTTTGCTCCTGAAAATTTAATCATTTGAATTAGCTTGGGGATAAAATACCATTGGTATATCAATGTAAAAATAATGCAGAAACCTTGGATCTAATATTTTAAATTTTGGCTTACTCTGTAATGTGTATAGTAATGCAGTGCGAGATACTTGTCTCCCAGAAACAGTACAGGGCATGAAATGACACACTGTTGAGTAAACAAACTAGATCCCACAACAAAAATATACTGAACACGTACAAGATTTACAAAGAGGCATTACAAATTGGCTTACTCTGAAGTTACTTTGAACTTGTACTCGCTTATGACCAACAGCGACTACCACAGGAAAATCAAATAGATCAAGACTGGAAAAATGTTAAGTACCTGTAATTTTGTGCCGAACATAAGTACATTCAAGTTTTACATTGAAATGTATTAGTCACACTATAACACATTGGGCAAACCTCCATCTGACGAATATATTCACAGCCAGTCTCACGACACATGGTTGGCTAATATAAAGTACACAACATCGATATCTTGAGCTTGTCAATCAGACTTTGATGTAAAGATGTTCCAATGATGTTCAGATGGTAATGTATCCTTGATCTTCTCAAGCCTCTTCAAAATGTCTAAGAAAGGTGGTCTCTGGTTCATGTCTGCTGCCCAGCACTGCACAACCAACCTGAACAATTTTTTTATTTAACAGAAGTTCAGATATAGAATTAAAAAATACTCCACTGAAAAGCACAGTTTTGAAGTTTACGGATAATGAGAATAGAATAATGAGGTGGTATGAGACCGCAGCTCAAGTCATCCAATAAATGGCTGGAGAAGCTTTTGCTATAAATATCACGAATCCACGATGAACAAACAAAGCACAATGTGTGCAAGTGCGTACTTCGTTGAAAAATTGGTACAAAGGAATACAGGTTAGTGGAACAAGATCAATAGAGTCCGGTTAGCAACATCCCAACGCTCAAAGAGAACAGCTTGGAATTGGCCAACGTGTGTTTTCTTACTTTAGCTGTCTTGGACTTCAAGGATTGTGTTCTTAAACATAATTTTTAAAATGCTTCAAGTCATGGATCATCTATTATAGTTTCATTGACTGGTTTTGAATTCAGCAGCAGCTATATTAGCTAACGTTTTGAGTTCAAGCATATGGTAAGGTACAAGCAATTTTCAAACAACTTATTTGTTAAGGTTTAGAGTCTCTATTATCCTAGTATCAAAACTGGAAGGTGAAGTGGTGAACAAGATCCTTGAGTGCTATGAGAAGGTTATATAACAGGGAAAAACAGTTGCACTAGCAGAATTTACAGGAAAAGCATTTATACCTCTGAGTCCATTTTTATATGGTCAGACATTTGCTGCTGATCATAGAGATTAAAATGTTAAATGTAAAAAGAGCAGTTAGGGA
Source organism: Linaria vulgaris (assembly GCA_948329865.1). Lineage (NCBI taxonomy): Eukaryota > Viridiplantae > Streptophyta > Magnoliopsida > Lamiales > Plantaginaceae > Linaria > Linaria vulgaris. Next base: position 71,403,152 of record OX415253.1, read on the forward strand.
GCAAGAAATATCTAGATGTCAGTACGTTCATTGTTTCTACAAACTATCGAGCAACAAAATTAAGATTTATTCGCGGATTCTGATTTATGTAACTGGTCAAGTGATCAGCTCCCCCCTTCACGTATTATAGACTGGACATTAGGCTACCTTAAAAAATATTAGAACTAATTAATTGCCATTTTAGCAATTGTTATTTATCACCCCAAGAGTTTTAGCCATGGGATCATTGCACTTGTGGCTTTATTTTGCTTTACCCATTTGTCAAAACTACATGGTAGATTGCTACACTACATACTGAATATTTGAATAGCAACTTACTCTCTCAATTCAGGAATAAATCCTTTTGCCTTGAACATTGGTCTGTGGCCTTCTGACACGTATTTGGCCGCTTCATATGGTTCGTAGTGGGCCAGTGGCGGCTCACCTTCAAGCATCTGCATCAGTTAATTCAACACATCAAAATTTTCATCAAGTTTATTCTATTCCAAGTAATGAAGAAAATTAAAGCTACCTCGTATAATATCATCGCGAAAGAGAAGACATCGACCTTCTTATCATATTTACGGTGTCTGAATACTTCAGGTGCCATGTAACGGTCTTTCAAAATACAGAGAAAAAGGTATAGTATAGGTGTCAGTAATAACTTCCAGGTTTCTTAAAAAAAGGGTTTTCCAAAATGGTAACTCACAGCTTCCAGTCTCGCCAGTTAGCTTATAGACATCATGAGAGTGTTGTACCCTGATGAGCTTGCTTAACCCAAAGTCACCTACTTTTAAATGATCTGCACTTGAGTTGACGAGAAGCACATTCCTGGAACGAACCAAACTACTTGAGTCCAATAATTATATGGAAAAAGTGACAAGTCTCCAAAAATTCATTTAATGGAGATACAGAGTAGGATAGTATGTATTTCTGGAACTGTACAGTGTCAGCAATACAGGTTTTCCAGGTACTTGCAATTACCAAACATGAAAGAAAACTAACCTTGGCTTTAGGTCTCTATGTATTACAACATTAGGCTCGCTGTGGAGATACGCAATGCCTCTGTCCACACAAATTATGACAAACATATTAACATTTGACACTTTTAAGTGATGCTGCATTAAAAGACGCAGAATCAAACATTGCACAACTATTCTAGTGTAGGCAAGAAATCTAGGGACCTACATGATATTGTATGATGTAAGAGCGTAACATCCAATGTACGCTTTGATTTTGATCAATGAAGCAGTAAACAACCAACCCCCTTCCCTGCCTAATAAAAGATAAGGGAAAAGGTCTTGACCTTATTTTACTGATTACTGATGCATATGTATTACAAATGACTATTTTTATCATGTTAGAAAACTGAAGCATGAACACCTGGCATACGGCTTTCGTTAACAAAGTGATTGGAAGGGCGATCAATTATTGAAATGCTATATAAGGTATGTAGTTCTTCACGAATTATTATCAATGAACAATTAATTTCGAATTGAACCTGGCAATATCAGAAGCAAAATTGACTGCAGTCGATGGATTGAGAGCACCCTTCCCCTTAAGATATTGATGTAAATCACCCTACAGAAGAATATAAAGTGGAGATCAACCATTGAGGGACTTGGGAAGTTAACAGAATTATACTCAGTAGGAAGATAAAAAAGAAGTTCACTCACCCCTCGAAGGTACTCCGTAATTAACATTAAGGGCTTCTTGTCAGTAACTGCTCCAAGAAATTGAACAATATTTGGGTGACGAAGCTTCACTAGCAAATTGACCTCATGCCTGAAGTCCTGACTGCATTGTGAGCAAAAGATAGGTAATTTACCTTAAGTCAGAAGAATAAACGGCATATGTAAAAAGTGATGACAGATGATGCAGTAGCTACTTAAAACTAAGATAAAAGTCTTCGATATTTGAGCTACAACAAGTCCAGGTGTAGCATGTGAATCAAGCGACACCAAAAGACACTATTGCATGACAAAGCATACTAAAGCTAATATCCTACAATACTAGAATGAAGCTAGAGATGTGTGCATCAGACGCACACTTAAAAAAAAAGACAAAGTTATCTTCGAGCTCGATTGTTTGGATTTGATCAAATTTATCAATGATCAGAACTCCGCCCCTCACTGAAATAGGCTTAGTTTAATTATTTAAATCTGTAAATTTTGGGCATGCCGGCCTAAATGGAAACTTATATTTATTCCTCGCCTAAACAATTTAGCGCCTCCCTTCTTAGCCGATTGGCAACGAAATGTTGAGGTATGTCTCGCTTCTGTCTTCACATTCTAAGGTGTTTTGTGACAGGGGTAGTCCAGTTTTGGGTCCTTCATTTTGTAACCTTTCATAATTTTGCAACGGATACTTTTCCTATCAAAAAGAAATTAGAGACTGTCACAATCATTTTATAACAGATTTCAGAAACATACATCACTAGTCTATCGTCTGAAAGGTTTGGAAGAATGCGCTTCACAGCTACTGGTGTTCCACGCCAATTAGCTTTAACGATCTCGCCGAAAGAGCCCTAACAATATGATCAGTCATCAGCAACAATCGAGTTTGCACTAGAAATTTGATCATTAGAAATATCTCAACAGATAATGAAACAAAAACATGAATAGACATTTAAAACAAAATCTCAAAAATGTCACTCAGATTCATAATACAGCCTCACCCCCCTCCCCCAGCGACCCCTCACTTGGACTGCAGAACACGGTGGTGGTTGTGGTTGGTTGGTTAATCCAACAAAACAGTAATACAAAGGCCTCTGGGTTAAAGATAATGGGAGTCATCAACAGGACACATTTGGCATCTATGTCATAAATTAACGAGATAGCTCAACACTTTACATGAGCAGAAAAAGGTTAGAAATGCCAGGAAAGAAAATCCTAATAAACATGAAAACAAACTAACAATTAACTAAATCATCTAATTCATGTTTGATATTAATTTCTTTACGGCAAAGCATCATATTACTCTTAATATTCAAGAAACTAAAGAATTGACAAGTCCATAATATGATTGAAATCCTGAAACTATCAGTAAAGAATTGACAAGTCCATAATATGATTGAAATCCTGAAACTATCAGTAAATTCAAATGAATTCAGACCTTCCCTATAAGAGCTGAGCTTGAGAAATCCAGCTCAGTGGGGTCAATCTCCCAGTCACACTTATTTGGCAGAGGGGGTGGAACAGGCTTTTGTTCAAAATGACTTCCATTCTGACCCTGCAATACGATCAACAATAGATACCCAAATTAAAAAGGTGAGCAAGGAAATACTTCAAACAATTTCATGCAAGACACTGGATCATTATATTTTATCATTCATCCAACTAAACTACCACGTGAATAACATCACAAATACCTTCGAAGCATTACCATATGCTAAATATGCTATCTTATATTGCATAAAAGTAGTCGTGCTAACTCATCAACCCCATCTGAACAATGAACTAATCCTAGACAGTTTATTCCTATCGCTATCAAGTGACAACCATTTCAGTTCTTCCTCCAGTGAGAAGGAAAAACAGGTGATCTGGACAGTACAGAAGTCAACTCATAGTTTCAAATTTCCGGTGCTTGTTTGTCTCAATCCATTATTGATAAATGCAAAGAAGAGCTACAGGAAACAAGTTAAAACAAACACAGACTATACAAACAAGAAACGGGAAAGAACAAAAGTCATATGCTTCAGCAGTACAGGAGTCAACTGGTTACTAATTTTTTTATTGACAAATGCAAAGAAGAACTTCACCAAACAAGTTATGAATTAAACAATTAGTATAAGAACATTACCAGTACCACATGCTAGTATATACACATGATAGAATTATCCAAAAACGTGGACTTACAAAAGAGAGCCCCCCATGTGACTTTAACAATTCGATCATGGTTGATCTTTTTGCTCCTTCAGCATCAGCTAAAGGCTGTTAATACAAAAACAATTATCAGATAGTCAAAAAGATCAAGAGAAGTCTAAGATTAGAAATCATGTACATTTTTCCACCAAAGCTTGAGGTGATGGTGAAAATAGAAAACAAGTAGACTTGGTAAAAAAAAAAAAAGAACGTTATAGAAAGCCACATTTGCGTTTACTGATTGACTGGAGTAAACCGACTTCACACGATACCATGTACCACACAGAACCGAACATTTTATCCAGGAAACTTAGAACAATTAGGCATACCAGATATCTTGGATCAAAAGTTAAGAGTATCTCAATGACATCTTCAGTTTCTGATCCCAGTGTAAACACTAAACATACAGTTGAAAGGTGTACTCCAATTGAAGTCATATCTATTATCATCATCGAATAATTAACAGTAATAATCACATTCCTCACAGTTTGTTCACTTGCAAAACATATTGACGTCATTCCTTTTCTACCGTGAATCACATCGTACAACGTTAGAGCTCCGACTAGTACTCAACTTTGGGCAAATTAAAGACTTACAAAGATTTTCATTAGCATCAAGTATCATACAAGAATTACGCTAAGATAATTTATATCAAGATTAAAGTGTTGATCATTCATTCACTAGCAGTTAAGTCATTCAACGAAGAAACGACACTTATCATCAACAGAATTCCAATTTCAGTACTCATCACACCAAAATGAAAATCGATAGTGCACTTCGATTCCAATAACGAGTAATTAAAGCAAATTTTTTTAGTTCGAGAGCAAATACTGACGGTGTTTTTCCAGCGATCTGGAGCGTTGACATCGGCTTCGTACTCGAGGAGACACTTGGCGACGTCGATCCAGCCGTGGATCGCCGCCACGTGTAGCGGAGTACGGCTGTCGTAGTCTCTAGCGTGCACCAGCGACCGATCCTCCTCGAGGAGCTTTTTCACCGCCGCGACGTCGTTTTGGTGCGCGTGCCACAGGATCAGTGAAGTACGGCTCACACGTGCCTTCTCCTTCTTCTTGTCCTTCTCCGTCGTCTCCAGCGGCGGCTGCGGATCTGCTCCGGCGGCGGCGGCGGAATGGCCCGAGCTGCCTTCGCTTCCGCTCATGGTGTGTGTTGTTGGGTTTTTGTGTATCCGGATCCGAATTACGAAATGTCACTTTTTGTTTGTTTCTTTTTGGACTTTGTGTAGTTTTATTTGTTTCACACTTTCACTGTGACGCGTGAGGCGTACGCGCAACGAATAACTGTTTTTTTCTTTAGTGCTTACTTTTTGTGATAAGTGGTGAAAGATGCGTAGTGGAACGTAAGGCGATTTTTTGCCAGTTATGTTGTGTTGTCCACCAAAATCTGTGTTTTACCTTTTTTGCGTGATGCTTTTAATTTGTTCTCTTTGCAAATCAAAAGTTAATTAAGGTAATGAATCATATTATCATAGTGATGTGACGTACGTACCAAGGATTATCTTGTTTTGTTAATAGGGAAAAAACACTCTACTCCACAAATTTACTATCGATTTGCACCTTACTATTCTAGCTTCGATTCTTTGCACTCAATCTCTAAGCTTTGTAAATGGGAGCACGACGCCCCCTGAAACAACATATTTTTGGAATATTTTATTTTGAGAGGCAAAGTGCAATTGCCTAATAATCTATTTTACCCTAAATTTTATTTTTTATACAATACGCCCAATTGTTTTAAATTTCAACAAAAATACCATCTCAAAATCAAAACTTGTTATAACGATGCATTACACCTCCCCATCAACTAAATTCGAAATTTCACGCGAATCTTACCCGAATTTTGAATGCAACACAAATTCAAAATACCTCTAATTCCAATTTCAATTCAATACTCACATCACTAAATTATTGCCGTGCAGGTTGAGACGCCTGAGATAAATGAGGTTGCCGAGCTCTGACGGAATATACCCCCGAAGATTTTTGGCGGAGACGGATATTCCGATGACGCGGGGCCCGTCGGAATTGGAAACGCTAATACAGGAGACTCTAGTACAGTGGCACGACGTGGCGTCATTTTCGTTCCAATTAGAAAAAGCTCTAGCGTAGGGGTCGACGACGAACTTAAGGGAGAGGAGGGAGAGGTCGTCGGGGGATAAGGAAACAACGGGGAGGGTGAAATAGAAGAGGGCGTAAAAATGCAGTCTTTTGAACTGCATTTTGTGTTGGAAAAGAAAAGAAAAAAAAACAAGGGATTTATTTGGTGTATGAACATGAATGAAAAATGGTGGTTTGTTTGTTGTAATTTAGTGAGGTGAGTAATGAATTGAAATTGAAATTATGGGTATTTTGTATAATTTGTGTTACGTTCAAAAATCGAATTAGATTCGCTCGGAATTTTAAATTTAGTTGATGGGAGGTGTAATGCATCATTATTACAAGTTTTGATTTGGAGAAGATGGTGTTTTTGTTGAAATTTAAAACAATTGGGGTTTATTGTATAAAAAATAAAATTTAGGGTCAACTAAATTATTAGGCAAATTGCACTTTGCCCCTCAAAATGAAATATTCCAAAAATATGTTATTTCAGGGGGAGTCGTACTCCAATTTACAAAGCTGGGGGGATCGAATGCAAAGAATCAAGGCTAGGAGGTAAGGTGCAAACCGGTAGTAAGTTTAGGGGGTAGGGTGCTTTTTTTCCTTGTTAATATTATCGCCTTTTACGAGTACAATTGATAAAATATTATTTGTGTTGTATGTTTCAAGATTTTTTATTAATTATTGCAATAAACATAACAAACTATAATTATGTTTTTGATGTGGTGTGCTATTGTTTATTGGACACAATCCACGTCAGATTAAAGTTAGATTTGAGCCCGAGAAGCCTACACTACAAAACAAGACACGTGAACTAGGATGGGCAGCGAAGTCACTCCGATGCTTAACTCAATTGATGTCCGTTCAAAGATGAGACTATGCAAGTATAGCTCAAATAAATGCGGAATGTATGCCATTAGTAAGGACAATTCCATTATTACATATCAACTCGGTAAGAATGTCCATGTCAGTTGTTCTGGACAAGTCAGTTATGTTGACCAACTAGGTTATGTTGACCAGGTCGATCGGTTTGACTAGATCAGTCAAGTTGAGGATGATCTATCTAAAATGCTCAAAATGCCATAGGAGTTATGAAAAATGTACCTCTAATGATGATTTGTGGGATATTTATAGGTTAATAGTTACCTTACTTATTGGATTTGATGCATGGACTTTGCATGGGTAGGGCCATCATTTCAACCTGGTCAATTCGATTGTGGGCCTCCAGGTCAGTCATTAGGTTGTTGAGACGATCGATTTGAGACGGATTAGAAACTATTTACTTATGAAAGGCTATCAAAGGCATTTGCCTTGCTCTTGAATGTTCCTATCTAACTAAACGAGGCATTACACAACTTAGATGAAAGAACGCAATACAAAATGAGATGAATGCTCTAGAGAAAAATGAAACATGGATTATTACAGTGGATTTTTACTGTAAAGTCCAATGCAAGCGAAGCACTTAGAGATTCAAGGCTTGTGTAGCAGATTTACTAGTCATGTTAGAATACACTAACAAAGAAACATTCGCTCTTGTTGTAAAAAAACTTAACATAATTGAAATTCTCCTCTCTTCGATTGTCAACCAAGATAGTTATTATAACAACATGATATGCAAAAAAATGTTTTTAAGTGACAAACATTGAAGAGGAAGGCTACACTGAAATCTCACTTGTTTAAGTACTAGCAATATTAATTTGACAACTTAAAAAGTCCTTGTAAGGACTTAAACAATCTCCTTGCACCAGATGTGATAAGTTCACAAAGGGGTTGCTTTCAAGATTGCATACATGGTTAGGTTATCATACTTCGTTCGTTAAGAAAGCTCATGTTGGGAAAATTGCTATGGTGATAATAAATGTTAATGATATCATTATGTCGACATACGATGGCGAGAAACCAAGAGATTTGAGAAAGTATTTACCAAAAGAGTTTGGGGTTAAAAAAAATGAAAATCATAAATATTTCCTAGGAATGGAAATAGTCAGATCAAAGAAAAGAATTGTTGCTTCATCAAGGATATATATTCTAGATCTTTTTAAAGAAACAAGTATACTATGATGCAAATCCCCTGATACTCTTATGATGGTTAACAACTAGGAAAAAATCATATGAGGCCTCATCTATTAGCCGTTTTGCACATCTATACCGAGCTTAACAAATGTTGCATTGTGGGGTCTAAATTTTCCTATTCCTACGACAACATGGCCTATACCCCTGAATACACAATTTTCGGTTAAAAGGCGTTATATCTCGGGAGGATGGTGTATGAATTTTTTTTTATTTGAAAATATCCACAAGTTGAGAAAATACCTCCAAACACCACAATAGCTTCTCATAATTCAAAAATACCTAATATATCTCCAGTTTTTCAGAAATACCCCCAAACAATACAATAGACTCTCATAATTCAAAAACACTCCCAAGAGTTGAGGAAATACCCAAACACCCTCGACATTTTAGAAAACACCCTCAAAGTTTAGAAATACGCTGCCTAATACCACAATAGCTTTTCCCAATTCAAAATTCCTCCCAAACACATCAAATTTTTAAAAAATATCCTACACCTTCAGATGTTGAGAAAACACGCAAAGTTAAAAAACACCTACAAACACCACAATACCTTCTTCTGATTCGAAAGCACCCACAAACACCTCCAAAATTTCAGAATATACCCCCAAAATCTCATAAGGTTTGTCTAAATTCATGATTTTTTTAATTTATTCGGTTCACAATGAATATAATTTTCTTTAACCTTAAATAGTTTTGATTTGTTTTAAGGTATCCCATACAAAAGTGATTACATGCTTTGAAATTTAACAAATAAATACATATTAATTGATGAGTTTTGATCAAATGCGATTTAAATTTCAAGCAAACTTGGTACACATGGAGAGAGAAAAACGAGTATGTGATTTGTTGAATATTACTTAGTTGATTACTCAAAATATAGGAAAAGAACAAGACTTATTGCAATAATTTCTTATACACCCCAAGTTCGCTATAATTAAAAAATTCCCTCTTAGTAACATATGGATGTCATGTAACTCGTTGAAGAACAACGTTTTTTATTATAAAAAAATTGGGGTGTTTGAGAGTGTCCTCCAAAAACTTGAGGGCATTTGGAGTATTTTCTAGGAAATTAAAGGTGTTTGAGGGTTTTTTTCTTAAAGTTTGGGGGTATATTGGGGTGCTTTCAAATTATGAGAAGTTACTATAGTGTTTGGAGGTATTAAAAAAATGAGGGTTTTTTTTGGGGGGAAGGGTAAAAAATTTTGAGGGCTTTGGAGGGTATTTTCTTAAAAATTGAGTGTTTGGGGGTATTTGTTTTGAGAATTTGGAGGGTGTTTGGGAGTGTTTCGAATTATAACAAGTTATTGTATTGTTTGGAGGCGTTTCTGAAAAATTGAAGATATTTCAAGTATATTCAAATTACGAGAAGCTATTGTGGTGTTTGGAGGTATTTTTTGAATTTTTAGGGGTTGTTTTCGAATTTATAAATATTTTCAGTCATCCTCCCCAAATATCATATTTTGGGAAACTTGTATTTAAAAGTAGAAGTCCTGTCGTCATAGGATTAGGAAAGTTTAGACCCCACGTTGCAACACTTATTAAACTTGAAACTGAAAAAAGATAGTTCACCAGTAGATAGGTGTGGGTAGATATTCCTGGTCGGATGTCTCATTTATTTCTTGCATACAGGGCTAGATACTGGTTTTTCAGTTAGTTTTTGGGAGTCAATTAATGCACAACCCTGTACACGACCACATGGAAATTGTCTACAGGATTCTCAGACATTTGAAGATGGCACCACGAAAATGTCTATATATCAGAAAGACAAAGAGTCATGATCTTGAACTTTATTCGGATGCTCATTGGGAAGGAAATACTATTGATAGAAGGTCAACCATTGTTTTGTTTTGAGTACAATCGCGTTACTTAGAGGAGTTCAAGGTGGCAACAAGTGGTTCTGTAACCATATAAGAAAAAAAAAATCAAAAAGCAACAAGTAGTGGTAAAGCTGAAATAGAGCACTAGCACACAGACTTTGTGAAGGGATCTGGATACAAACAGTTCTTAGTGAACTTGGGAAAACCAGCTCATCTCTTTGCATGGCAAGTGACATAGTTAGATTGAGCTACACTCCTATCAAGCAACAAGCAGCATACATTTTCACCGAATCTTTACTGGGACCAAACTTTGAAGATTTAATGTGCAAGCAAATAAGTTATATAATAATGAGCTACTTACAAATTGTTATGTATTAAAAAGAACCACTTGTATATGTACTGAAAATTATCACTTCATTCTCATTGATTTCTTAACTATATAACCTACCTCAAATGATATGATCCAAATATAGCTCTCCTATAAGTGACTCAACGTGTCGAAATTTTCATCCCGCTAAGAACTTTTTGTAGGCCCTAAAATTTATAAAATATTGAAGATGTGTAATATTCAAAAGGGAAAAAATCAAAAACCGATCCAACGTTTGCCTGCTTTTGCACTTACCTATCCAACGTTTCATTTTTTACATTTACCTATCCGACGTTTCATTCCGGTGACACTTTACTATCCAACCTTTGTTTCCGACCTAATTTAGCCCAAAAACGTCACTTTTTGACGAATTGACGCATCGCTGATGTCATTAAGAGGGGTATTCTCGGTACATCACTGATTATAACGGCTAACTCATTCAAAAACATTTTAAAACCACCTTTAACCAGATTTCGGCCCCAAATCGAATTTTTTTACGAACCCTAAAAATTCCAAACCGAAAATTACCATCAAATTCACCAAATTAAGGCCACAATCATAATCGAGTAATGTCCGAGACTACTGTTAGGGAGGAGTTTCATTGCAAGTGCGGGTTTCCAGCTGTTACCCAACTATCTCTAACCGATAAAAATTCGGGTCGTCGATTTACGAAATGTTACAAGGGATCCAAAGGATGTGGGTTGTGGTTCTGGGTTGATGAACCACTTTGTCATCGTGCACGAGAGGTTATACCGATGTTGAGGAGAAGAATCGAAAAGGCCGAAGCCAAACTGAAGGAATTCGAAAAGGTAAACATTGAACCCAACATGCAGCAGACCAACACTGACTTGGAGTTGGAGAATAAGAAGCTGATGAAGAAGATGAAGAAGCTTGAACAACGTGCTAGTAATTTAGAGTCCAAAAATAGGAAATTATTGATAGTCCTTTTCTGTTTCCTATTTTTTGTATTGTACAACAACTTGTTTAACTAGCCCTTTGTTATCTGATTTCGATCGAGTGTAGTCTGCTGAAACAGAGTTGTGTGTTCACGTTATTAATTAGGCATTTGTTATCTGATTTCGAGATTTGTAACGTTATGCATCTGTTGACTTGGGACCGAATTACACTGAAACATAAGAAATTAACATAAATTCTTAACAGAACCCCACAAAAAACAAAATAAACCCTTGACAAAGAAGGGTATTAGCGGTGGGTGGGGGGAGTGGTAAACAGTGATTACAAAATATACTATTGCTGAATCATGCCATATTCTACTTCGAATCTGGTCACGATCCTAATGGGTAGGATGGGAAGCTTCTTGATGCGGAAGCAGTAGTCCATTATGTTGTAGTTCACAAACCCCTCTGCTGCAAATCTCTTCTTCATATTCGAAGGCTGCATGTTGGGTGCAACAAATATTAGTTTCGTGATACATCAAATATACGAAGTTGAGGAGAAGATCTTACATTTTTGAAGAGACGGTCATAGACAGAGTTTGTCTTCACAGCCCCCGTCCTCCGGTTGTAGGTGACCCCTGGTTTCCCATAGAACTCGATGGAGAGTTCAAACCGCGTCTGCATTATCCGCAGACGGTCCAGAATCTCCACCGGTGTAACCACCTCTCCCCTCATCTCCGTGAAAACATCAGCAAGTTCTTCGTAAACTCGCTGCATCATAGCCTCGGTATATCTAATTTCAAACTGGACGCGGCGTTGAAGTTCTTCCATAAGAACCAATTCATCGACGACTGAAAAGTCATCGAAGTTGTAGAAGATTTTGGGGAGGTATTCCGTTACCTCGTTGTAGGAGTTCTTTAGGGTTGATTGATAAACGTTTTCCATGGAGAATTTTTCTGATAGAAGAGAGATGTCAGGAGTTTTTTTGTTGACAGAAGAGAGAAGTGAATAGTTTCTTTTGCCAGTAGAGAGGAGTGAAGACTTTTTGTTTGAGGGTTTGATTGCATGCGTCTTTTGGAGTTGATGAGTGTTATTTAAATGCTAGGGTTTACGTCTGTTGAATTAATGCATCTCACTGGTTCAGTACTTATCCTACGGTTACGATTTCGGAGAGGTCTAATCAGTTTTTAAGTTTATGATATTCTCGAGACAATTGGTAGTTGAGGCTTTTCAAAGTTGGCTGACATCATTCAGTTGTTGATTTACGTGCTTTCCTGCGTTGATATAGGGTTTGGATAAAAAAAAAAGGAAACAATAATTAATGGTAGCGTTCCTAATTGACGATAGAATTATTAATGATCTGCTGCAGTTGATTCGGATTCGTATCAGCCCTATCATAAAAAAGGAAACAATATAATGTTGTGATTCAGAATTAATGATGGAATAATTCACAAAGTTTATATCGTCGCATGTTAGTTATTTAAAAGGTTGGATAGGAAAGTGTATCTGATTTTCAAACGTTGGACCGTAAACTGTAATAATGGACAAACGTTGGACCTTAAACTGTAAAATGTCATCAAAGTATATATAGTCGAGTGCAATTATATATATTGTTTAGATAGTATTTTGTACAACATATTGCATTAAATATCCATTCAATACCATTCAATACCATGAACAACAACAGGAAGTGGAGTCGATATTCAATACCATGACATCACCAAACACTATTCAAAAGAGCGAGCAATATTGTACATTATACATTATACACGGTTTTAGTTAGTACCATCTTCTGCAGTCGTAACAGACATCATATTTCTGGTTCTTTTTGGAGCGCCAATTTTTTTAATTGCAGCAGGAGGTTTGAAACTTTTTCTGCCTGGAGGAGTGAGAGTCAGATTACTGCTGGATGTAGGAACCTCTGAGAACACAAGCTGCTTCTTTGACTTACTTGCTGGTTTTTCAGTCGATAAACTAGTAAACCTAGCAGGTGTTTGGCTTCTATTGAGTGGCCTAGCATTGGTCTCAGTCACTAAAATTGGTGCAGCAACTATTGGTGCTTGATTACTCCTTGTAGGCCGCATTACTTGAGGTCTAACTCCTAAGGGAGAGGATTCGGAAGTAGATTTATTATGAGATTGTCTTGTACATGGCCTTGGGGGCAAATTAGTTGCCTCACGCTTCTTTTTTTGAAGAGGCTTTCGTCTGTACCTGTTTCCTTTTATTTGCTCTTTCAGAGGTCTCACATTGCCCCAGATGATCAGCAGCAGCAGACTCCGGAGTTACAACAACCTACCAACATGAAGTACTAGTTAAATTTAGAAACTTTGAGTAGATATTATTAACAAGAAATTAGACTTGTAATCACCTCGCATTGTGCACTGCGAGTTGATGTACTAGCACCAACAGATCCTGTTGTTGCCTTTTTGGATATTCCCTTCCCACTCCCCTTCTTAATTCTTCCCCTACCATTCACCCTTGGCTTGGGAGTCCATGTTCTTCCCAGAGGGTTATTCTTCCTTGCCTCACAACTCCTAGAATTATGACCTTCTGCTTGGCAATAACCACAATGCATCTTAAGTCCATCCCTCCCAAGATGGCCACTAAGTTCATTCCTCAACTGAATCTCTCTCAATTCTTCTGGAGTTATTTTTCTTTTGTATTTTTTGGGCCTACCAGGCATAGTTTGGACAACAGGAGGTTCTATTCTATTCATCTGTGTTTGAGGCATAGGCCAGGCACTCTTTCCTTGCATATGAGACATGTAGTTACTGTAAGTCTTTAAATAGGCCTCCTTTGAGTAATAAGCATGAATGTGCTCTTCTGGCTTCCAACTCATGTGTCTCATTGCAGCACAGGCATGAACACAAGGAATACCTGTCAAATCCCACTTCATACATGTACATGTCTTCTGCTCCAAGTGTACAACAAATGTATCACTGTAAGGTGCCTCAACCTCAAACTCGAAATTCCCATTCTAGTGCGCCATATAACCTCCAGACTTTGCTCTAATCTTATCAAGAATATCCCAAACCTTGGGAGTAATATCCTTGTTGCTCTTGTTTATCGCAAGCTTCCTGATACCTGTCCTCTTCATAAGGGTTCTTCTAATACATTCCAACATGTCAATGATTGCCATACCCCTGGCTTTAGCAATTGAGGCATTGAAGCTCTCAGACATGTTATTCAACAAAAGATCACTTTTGCAATGTGTTCTAAAGAATGCTCTAGACCACTGAGTTGGAGGCTTGCTTGCTAACCAATCGTATGCTTTAATATTCCTCTTTTGTACCAAAGCCATGATCTTGTTGAAATCACATACTCTACTAGCTATTGTAGCATCCCAAAGTATATTCTTCATTGCAAGACCTGGATGCTCCTTTTTCAAATTTGCCCACAAGTGCAAAACACAGAACCTATGCTCACAGTTAGGCAATAGCTCATGAACAGCATCAACCAAGCCTTTCTGTTTGTCACTCATAACAGTCCAATAAAAACTGTTAGTTATATTCAGATCATCCACAAGAATACTCAGAAACCAATACCATGACTTTTTCCTCTCCTTCTCAACCACTGCATATGCAATGGGATAGGTGCAGTTATTAGCATCAACACCAACAACAGTCAATAATATACCACCATTTTTGGTCTTGAGGTGTGTCCCATCCAAGCATATAATGGGCTTGCATCCACTAAGAAAGCCATTCTTCAAAGCATCCCATCATATGTATATTCTTTTGAACTTACACACCTCACCCATCACTTTACACTTCAACTTAACAGTAGTCCCTGGATTAGTCCTCATAATCTCTTCAGCATAACTCCATAGCAAGGAATATTGGTTTGCTTCAGTCCCATGAACATCAGCAAATACCATCTTCTTTGTTCTGTACATTTGAGATATGTGGAAGTCTATACCACAGTCCATTTTAGCAATAGTAAGCATGGAGCTAGCAGGCCAATTTGGATCACTACTTATCTTTGGATGATATTTCTTTCTCAAAAATCTGGTAGTTGCTTGTTTGACCTTGTCCTATCTGGCACATTCATGGGGTTCCTTCAGAGTTTTAATCCTCATTGTGTCTTCTTTGTTTGGTCTTGAAGCATATAGCGCCCATTTACAGTTCTCCTGTGCACACTTTGCTTGGACCTTCAACTGACTATTGATAGGAAACTTGACAGACCTCCCCTGTTCGATTGAGAAATTAACTATTGCATCCCTCAACATTTCAGTTGTTGCAAACTGCATCCCTAGCTCAAATGTGACACAATGCATGTCAAGTAAGGGATTGAAAATTGGACGACCTTGGTGTGTAGGTCTTTGTGGTATTGGCTGTTGTGGTTTCCTCCCTGTCACTTTTTCCTTTCCTTTCCCATCTTGCATAGGAGCTTGTCTGCTAGAGCTTCCTACTCCTTCATCATCATTTGGAACAAATTCAGGTGGTACAACAGCTTCTTCCTCCTCATACCCCACTGCCTCACTAGCACTCCTAATATATTCATCATCAGCTGCATCATTGTCACTGTCATGCAGATCGTCTGAAAATTCAGAGTCATCACCACATGAGATTTCACCATCACTTTCATCACTGTCCACTATATCAACTATAGATTCCAACAGTGGACTTGTATTGTCTCTTAAGCATTGAGGTATATGTCTCTGGCTTCTTGATTCAATTGGGGGGGCACTTGAAGAGTATGGTATATCACTTGCTCTTGCTTTTCTAGTGGCCATATCTCTTAACAGAATTGCTACATCTTCTACATCATGCCGTTGATCAGCATCATCACCATCATCATCACTCTCTACCAGACCTTCTACAAACCTATCCTCGTCACCAACATTGGCACCTCTATTGTTATCACCAATAACATCCAACCCTTCACTCATTGGAGGAAGATTAGGCAATTCACTATGTGATTGAGTATCATTAACCTCATCTATGAGAACATATACATCTACTGATTTGCTTGTAGATGCATAGAGTGCCATATCCAGTGCCTCCTTATCGTTACCTACTTCAATATAATCGCCTGGAGCAGAATCTCGAATGTAACATATTCTCACCACACAACCCTCTGTTTTAACACCCACTTCTTTCACCATATCCAATAGCTCTAGCCTGGACATTTCATCCTCAGTCACCAGTCTATATAGCTCACGTGTCCCTCTAGATAAACCCATTTCCCCAAATTCATTAATTTGCCAGAATGATGCAATATTATGGTGAATGGGTCATCTCTAGCTCCAGCTGAAGGTAGACAAAAATTATTTAACATTATATTGACATACATATATACACACTTAAACTAACTTATCACACAAACACACAAGTTGGAGTGACATATAAAAAGAAATGGATGACCACACTTAAACTATTCCCTCACATACAGCCAAATGGAGGACCACACGACGAAATGTAACTCCAAACAAACAAATAAATGAAATTTTGGATTTGGGGATTCTTACCATAATCGGGTGTCATTTGACCTTCAGGAATAACGTCAATGACTGTTCTAACTCTCCACACCATTGTTAGATTCTGTCGATCGAGTGGAAAAACAAGAAATTCAGCTTCGATTTTGGGGATTTACTTTCGATTATGGAAATTAGGGTTTTGAAAAATGGCGGGTGATTTGAGAACAAACCCGCGTGATACGTTATATGTTCATTTATTTAATTGTTAAACAAATAATCAGTGATGTACCGAGAATACCCCTCTTAATGACGTCAGCGATGCGTCAATTCGTCAAAAAGTGACGTTTTTGGGCTAAATTAGGTCGGAAACAAAGGTTGGATAGTAAAGTGTCACCGGAATGAAACGTTGGATAGGTAAATGTAAAAAATGAAACGTTGGATAGGTAAGTGCAAAAGCAGGCAAACGTTGGATCGGTTTTTGATTTTTTCCCTATTCAAAATTCATTTATGTGCTACAAAGTGATGTATAGGGCAAAGAGGGTCATAATTATAACCATTGACTACTAAATGACCCCTAACTGTACTTTGATAGCCAACAGTACAATCTACCAACCTTATCATTGTCGTCTACTCGTCTTATAAGCCACATAAAAGTTTCTCTCGATGCTTCCCCTCTTCAAACATTATTCTTATGAAAAATAGCACCAGTAATGCTGCTAACAAAACCTTACCAGTTACCGCAGCAGATATCAGTATTTATTAACTTGTATGGCAAACTCGTCAATAAAGAAGTGAAGATGGTGCATAATTCCACGTTACGTATTTACACAATATACAGGATATAACTTACGATGTCATCTGAAACAACAGTACTGTCAACTATACCATAAACTATACAACAATACGAGATTTCAAGTTTACTTGTATTTAAAGCCAGTTCTCACATTAAGTCCTCTTGGTCTTCAAGAGAGCGCTGACGTGCCCGGAGGTTAAGTTTCAGGCTTTCAGGTTGAGGAGGGGTTCGACCTCTACGGAAGAAAACAGCAAGCGCCCTATTCTTTTGACAGATATCAAAGACCTGTAGAGAAATCAAGATAAATACGAGAAATAGAAATCATTGGAGCAGAATTACGTGTAGTTGTGCAGCTTACTGATGAAGCTTCTACTTCTGCAACACCTTCACAAGCCTGTCCTCCACCTTGGAGCAAATCACAGTACTTTGCAGCTTCAGTTTGATCCTCAAATACCTGAATTTCACATTTTAGAAAAACTTGGAACCGGTTTTGATTTGGAATCATGTTTAGTGAAAATACAAAAAGAAAACATTTCCATTGATTTAGTTAAAGAAAATGCCAAGTAAATGCAGGTCAAAACATAGTTAATACACGTCTAATTCATAATCAGTGAAAAAACAACGTAAAAACACACTTACAAGTACACCTTCTCGAACGTCCTCAACTAACATCTGAAATTTGTTGCTTGGTCCTGACTGCTTTGATTGGCTCCTCAACTTACCTCCTTTAGAAAACAGTAGTCCAAGCTCTTGCTCAACTTCACTGCATCAAGGATTAATCTTTAGCAACTGAAGCAATTAATTATCACCGGCATGTGACATAACAAATATTGAGCAGAATTGAACTTTAGTCACCTGCGATTTCTCCTAGTTTTCATTGTACATAGCTGGTTTTCCTGATAAGTCAGCACATAAACAGGTTTTGACTTCTCCCTCCAGGGGTTTGCCTCCAGAACTGCATTAAGACCATATGTTCCATTGTTATCCAACAGTATGTATACAGCAGGCATCTTATACGTAAACGTCATAATTATTTAAAGTTCCTGCTTAAGTGGAATTTTTCAAAACAAGAGCATAAATTACTTTTAGACAGTCTTATAGTCCTCTTGAATGAAGAGATGAAGTAAAGCAGTATAGCTCATCATTTCCATGTTCCTTAAATGACATGCAACATAGGTAGTTAAGAAACATTTCTCCCAAGATCCCCAACACTAAGTGGCAAGGCCATGAATATCAAAATCTTCCAAATCTTAGACGTATGCGTAATCCTCAAATTATCAAACAAGTTTCTCCATCATCAGAACTAGTAAAGAGCTGCTCGATCTTCTAGAAAAGCATAATGGAAAAAAAAACAACAACAAAAAGAGCACTGCAACAAGCCTCATATTTCCATTTATGAAACACAGAATAGTAATAGTACACATGAGAATAATGCCACCGGTTCAACGAGTTTGAAATTACATTAGTTTGATGACCTGAAACAGAGGAATTGAAAGGTAGCTCCACAGGAAGCAAAATACAAATAGGCTTTCATCAATTCACAAACTATATATACTCGTAATGTGTGTGGCTTACGCACGCGAAAACAAAAACAACTAAGCGGTTAATTATCTATGACTGGATTCAGATCACCTAATTGGACTATAATAAACAATTGAAATAAACTTTGAAGAGATACTACTACTACTACTACTACTTAACAATAAACTCAGAATCACTAAATTCTGCGAATAATTGCACATTTCCAACATAACGATGATGAGTTCGTTCGGCAAAATCCGATATGTTATATGTATAATGTATGCTCTGAGCTTACACAAAAACCTAATAATTAAACTAGAGTACACGCAGCTCGCGGATGATCAGAGTAAGATTTCGAACAATTTCACCTAATCGAACTACAATATAAACAAATCGGAATATTAGTGTTGGTGAGAAATAGTATTTACCGTCGTAGCTACTGGAATTAAAGGTCTGTTGAAGATTCCGGCGCATGTCGTAAGCGCGTGAGGACACTTGCTTCACAAACGCGTCGGAGCTCCTCGGAATCGCGCCGTCCATCCGCAAAGCTCTCTCCAATTCCTCATCATCATCATCATCATCATCCTTGTCACTCCGATTGTTATCTCCGCTGCTCAATTTACACACAACTTTCTCATTCTGTTGTTTTCTTCTGTGGAATTCTCTCGAATTGAGGCCGAATTGTTGCTGTGTAGAGTTGATGCGGGTGAAGGAGAGAGGCGATTGGCGCCGTCGGTGGTGGTGGTTGTGGCGGCGGAGAGGGAGGACTACACAGGTGGTGGAGACCGATGGGAGAGAATCCATTGATATTAAATTGATAAAATATACTGTTTGAATACTAATTTTTCTATACGTATAGGTATAGGTATGTTGTTGTTGTACGTAAATGCGAGGGAAATTGCTAAGGGAGGAAGAATCGATGGAGTGAAGAAGGAGGAGGAAACTGGGAGATTCTTGTGAATTGAAAATAAGAATCAGAATAGTGCCAGTTTTTTTTTTTTTTTTTTTTTGATTCATGCGGGTCGGGTTGGCACCGAGAATTACACAAATTGCAAATTAGACCTCTCAAATTTGCATGGGGATTTTGTGCAATTTTTTCTCTCGTTTTTAATTGGCATTTGGCAAGTACCCGTGTAATTTTTAGTCAGAAATATCAAAAATGCCCGTTATCTTTTGCTCACTTTACTTTTTGCCCGTTATCTTTTTTATCTACCAAAAATGCCGATATCTTTGCCAAAAATGCCCGATTCACTATTCATTGCCATTTTGTCCGCCAAATCATCCAATATTGCATATGTGGCCAAAATGTGGCTGTCATGTCATAAAATGTATAATTATTAATTCTTTTTAATATATAAATTATAAAAAATCATTTATAAATCTATTTTAAAATTTAAAATTTATAATTACTAAATTTTTTTAAAAAAGCAGAAAAATATAAAAAATTAAATCTTTATAATTAACTTTATTATTTAAATTTTAAAACTCTACTCTATAATATATTCTTTTATTAAACTTTATTCATTTAAATTATAAAAACTTTATATATAAATCTAATTTCAATAAAAATTATTTTTTAAGAATTAAAAAACTTTTAAAAAAAAGAAAAATAAAAAAATTAAATTGGTCTTCTTTCTCACCCAACCCCCCCCCCCCCCCCCCAAATCCTGCCGGCACCACCCCCAGCCCCCACACCCACCACCACCGCCGTCTCAATGTCACCGCCGCAACAGTACACCTCCACCATCGCCGCCCCCCCCAAATCCCGCCGGCACCACCCCCAGCCCCCACGCCCACCACCACCACTTCCACCCGTCACCGCCGCAGCAGCACACCACCACCACCACCTCCACCACCTCCACCATCGCCGCCGCACGTCAACACCACCACCTCCACCTGCACCGCCGCATCACATCACCACGACCAAATTTCATCACGACTGGTGTGTATGGGGGTGGGCAATGGGGCGGGGCGGGGCGGGGTTGGCTTGGGTGGGGCTGGGCGGGGTGCGGGGCTGGGGGGAGGGGGGGGGCGGGTTGGGAGTGACGACTGATAATTCTTATTTTATTTATTTTTTTAATATTTTTTTTAAATTTAAATAAATTGGGTTTTAAATTTAATAAAAATCTAGGTGTACTAAATTAATTACACGTGGAAGTGCGATTTTGCCACGTTGGACGCGCTTCTTCAATTTGGCGGATGAACAGTGAATCGGACATTTTTGGCAAAGATATCGGGCATTTTTGGTAGATAAAAAAGATAACGGACAAAAAGTAAAGTGGGCAAAAGATAACGGGCATTTTTGACATTTCTGCCTAATTTTTATTAGCATACAGTACTCCTGTAAATTTTTTAAAAAAAATATTATCCTGATGCACTTCATTGAACTGTATATGCAGAAATGGATGAAAGATTATTTAATGTTATATTAATTGGATGCATAATGGCTCAATCTTGTTGACAAATGTATTATTTATGTTTTATCAAAAACAAAAGCTTGATTGGATTTGTAAAAGTTAAATATATAATGTCTCAAAGTTATTGAATGCAAATCTCAATAACTATAATTTCTTTATACGAAACATACAGTTAATCTATATTAATACATAGAATAGAAGTAGTAAATTCTTGTTGTTCTGGTGTATTTGCTAGTTTTAGATTTCATCAGAGGCCGGGAGACTTCACTAATAAACTTACAAAGGTAGGGGTGTGCATTTGGATCGGATCGGTTCGAATCGAGGCTGGAAGTCGATTTCGATCATGGAGAAATGAGGATCGAAATCGAATCAATTTAAAACGATCCGATTCGATCCAAAATCATTCGATTTCGATCCGATTCGATTCGATTTCGATCCTTTTTACTTTTTTTATTTCTTATTTAATTTAATATCAATGAGACCAACCACAACATTCAAATAGAGTTACTTAATTACAAAATTTATTTTCATATGGTGAAAGAAATGTGTTACAAATTTACAATTGTATATGTTTTCCAAAGACAGAAACGTGGACTTCAAATGGACCAAGAAAAAGATGTTAGGTAGGTGTATATATAAAAATATAATATTAGCATTATATATAGAAATATCTTAGTAGCATTAATATGCTTAGCTTTATAGATAAAAATATAATATTATATATACTATTATATATTTATTTATTTTTAAAAAACAAGATGAGTATTCGATCCGATCCGATTCACAGCCTCTAAAATCGATGATCGAATCAAACGGGGGTTCGATCCTAAGGCAAAAATCAAAAGTCGGATCAAATATTCGATCCAATCCTCGGATCGGATCATTCGATCGATTTTTACCCGATTCGATCGATCCGATTCTTTTTGCACAGCCCTATACAAAGGGGTTATTTACCAATTAAGAATAATACAGGGTTAGTGTCGAAAATATACCCAATAAGAATCCGAATTGGAAACGATCACAAGACGCGACCGAAGGTCAAAGTCGGTACCCAAATCTTAGAAACTCAGAAAATTCGTGGTTCAATATCACACGTACTTTTTTTTTTTGTTCAATAATTGGTTCGTCTTCATATTTTTTCTGGCTAACAAGTTTGTTTTATTTTTACATACACTGGCAACCATGATCATGCTTTTTAGCATTGACTAATGTCCGCTACTTTTATCAATTTTGAGACTATTCCAATAACAGATTGTTAAAGTTTTTGAGATTATTTTTGGCACACGAGGAACAATTAAATGAATAACTAATATAAATAAATTTATATATATATATATGTGTATATAAATATTTACATATACAGATAAAATAGATAACAAAGATGTAAATGTACTTACTCTCATTTTGGTTCTTGTTTTCCGTTTACTTAAGGCCAATTAATATAGACAAAGCAAAATACCTAAAAATAGAACAATTTGTAATTGTTCTCTAATACATACTTTTTTTCTTCATTTTAATCAAAAATCTAAAAAAAACCTATAACTAATTACCGTATCTTTTTATGGCAAATGATAAATACAGAACAAAAACCCTTAATTTGAAAAAATTATTATGTACAACACTACATGGATGACGTGATACAACCGATGGTTGAGATTAAAAAGAGTTCCATTAACTATAGGAAATCATCACCCAACACCTCATCTCTAGCGTGTATTGGTAGCAATAACCAACTAGATGCACTATTTCATTTTACAATGGTCACACCTAATAATCTCTCTTTAATTTGACCTAAAAAGAAATTAGTCAAAATTTTGATTGATTACTTTGTGATTGACTTATTTAGAGTAATGTAATTTATTATGATTCTTCATTCTACAACCAAATTATTTTTGCACGTTTTGCTCCTTCATATAAGATTTCTCAAAACTAAATATCGTATATCCGTTGCTACGACATGTTAAAAAACTTAAATACAAATTTTCAGCCGGTTTGCTCAATATCGTATACATGTAAAAAGTAATAAATTAATACTATAAATTAAGTTGAAAATTAAAGGATAAATAATCATGAAAAATAAACTATGAATTACTTAAACATGTTCCACCGGTCATCTCTTTCTTATTCGCTAAACATGAAGTAACCTGTGTACGCATCCCGCATCACATACCTAAAATCTCAGTTATCGTGGGTGATGCTTTTTTGTGGGCAAAACTCCCATCATAAGCCAACTCAGAAGAGGCCTCACCTCATTGTTTATTTTCGAGGTATCTCTTTTCCCAAACCTTTGTACCCCCATACACCTGTCTGGCATAGTTGAAACCAACACGACCTCCTCATTCTCCGTATATTTAATCTCATGCTCACCTTAGTAGTCGGAATCCCCCCAACCTCTGCTGCATCGACATCATCACCCTCTAACCCCCTATCTCGGCCTGCGATCGTTGTGTCGAAGAACTCGTTTTTTAGAATGACACCCGCTGAACAAAGCGATCTCATAGACAATTTACTCTGACATATGCGAGTGGCTGAACGGGGGCTCCTGAACCTCCTTCCTCACCATCCTGGCTCGAGCTAAAGAAATGTTGCCCCAACCCTATCAATGTCTACTATAGCATCCACGGGAATGAGTTCACACCACTGTATGGGCTCGTCATCGGGACACTACCCACCGGGGGCATAGTCGTGTGCTGCATACTATACTGAGATGACGGAATACCACTATACATGATATGGGTATTTCCCGTATTGGGTTGCCCATGGGCCATGCCCATATCTTACCTATGTGGGGGGTCATTCCCAACGTGCATATCGAACATGATATTCGATATGGTACGACTCATGTGTGCGGTCCCCGCTTCTTGAGACCTATGAATACCCGCATTCCGGTAATCAATGTAAGATTTAATTATTCGAAATTACTGTAGAACTATATCGAGTATATCCAATATAACATTCGACGTAGCACCCGACATATATATCACCAATATACTATTTGACATCATATTCGACGTCGCCCCCGACGTCGGCCGAGACATCATCCTCGACATGGAAGGTTTTCGATATCATCCCCGATATCACCTTCGACGTCACACTCGATATACCTTCAACATCCAGAAGGTACATCTAACGTCAATTCGAGGTGTTCCGGACCAAACCTACTCAGCACTAGCATTAGTCATAGTAGGTCTAGTTTGTAATTGAATCGTTGTACCACACACCTATAATCAACCTCGTTATATATATATATATATATATATATATATATATATATTGTTAAACTAACGGCGTTGTCTGTGGGAACACCAAGTTCCCGGACGAAGATGTCAAGATGCAACGCAGGATGTCCCGCTCACAGTCTAATAGGCCAGTAGTTGACAACATTGCGTCAGAAAGTGCGTCTCCCCCACGTGTTCGAGTTCCAAAACCGATAGTGGACCAGAATGAACCCGAGCATCCCCAGCCACCAAGGGTGCCCATGCCCGAGCCTGCGGCACCTACTATTTTGACCCCCGAGATCGTGGCACAAGTTAATGCCATCGTCCAGACAACATTGAACGCAACCTTGGAGATCTTGTTGCCGCGCCTAAACAACATAGGGGCGGACGACGCACCGCCGCAACCCCAGGAGTCCAGGACTAGAGGACCCGGATCCAGGCATAGAGTTAATGACCGCGAGGATACATGAGATTCCAGAGGGGACCGTTCTGGTCGAGAGTTCCCAGGGGCGAGGGTTCCAACCCGATGATAGACAAGAGGGACATAGCTAGAAGGATGGAGCAGTTGGACCGCGAGAAGGCAGAGGTTGGCCGAAGGTTGGCATTGGCAGAAGACCATAGGAGCTTGACCCCATTCTCATAGCAGATTGAATTAGAGGTGTTGGAGAAAGGGGAGAAGATTCCTACCATACGATGGGAAGAGTGACCCGACCGATCAAATCCACTATGTCGACAACGTTTTGAACTTGCACAAGTTTTCACGCAACATCAAGGCAAAGATCTTAGCTACAACCCTGAATGGGGAGCCTTGGATTGGTTTACAAGGATAAAAGCAGGATCTATAACAAGCTACGAGCAGATGATCCAGCGATTTGAGAGCGAATTCTCCAGCCAGAAGAGGATGAGGACTAACATGAATCATCTCAGTGCGATGAAATAGAGGGACAAAGACAGTCTGAAGGATTTCATCAAGAGGTTTAATGATGAGCCGAAGGGGGACCAGGTTGTCCTCATCTTGTTTAATGCTACAGCGAATAGGACATTCGCGGCACAGTTAATCAAGCTTAGATAGCCGACGATAGATGAGATTAATACGCTCGCCTATGACATCGTCTACGAGGACAACATGATGGCAACTACTAAGCAGAGCCTAAATCAGACACTGAACAGGGCCTCAGGGAAGGAGCGATACATGGATCGATCCCCAAGAAGATACACCCTGCTGAACAGAGGAATTTTGGAGGTGTTTGCAGTGGCACAAAAGAATAGATGGCTTAATGAGCCGAGGAAGCTGAGGGAGAGCAAAGGGATGAAATACTCCAGGAAATACTGCGAATATCACCGACATATGGGACATGAAATGGAGGAGTGTACTGATCTCAAAAATGAGATTGAAAGACTCATTAAGGAAGGTAGCATTGTACAGACACTTATTTACATAACCAAATGAATGACAGGGCGTTGCAACGCTAATAAGAAGAACAAGCGGCTCGACTCAGGCACGACCTTTCTTCTTCAGCAGAGATGAGAACGGGTCAGACTGCTCAGAAATGGCATCCGTAGGTTCATGGTCTTCAAGGGGTAGCCCATTCGGACTGCATATGGCATTGAGTTCCATGAACTTGAATCCCTCATTGAACCCCTTCTTTGCAGTTACCTGCCCGATCATTGAATGGAAGGCCTCATCCCGCTCCATGACAGTACGCTTCGCAAGTAGCTCTTGATAGGTCCCACTTTTGAGAAACTTCTTGGCAATACGCAGCAGAAGTTCGGGAGATTCATCTTACATCGGTAAAATGTTACCAAAGATGAATTATGAGAGCAAAATACAAGTGCATAAATACCGCATTAGCAAAGTTGGCCTGGGCCTTGGCAAGGTCAGCCAACAGACGCTGATTTTCCGCCTTCACCTTCCCAAGCTCACGCTCAGCCAAACGACGATTGTTATACTCTTTGAGAGCATGCTCTTCGAACTAATTAGCTTGATTGACAAGCTTTTCATTGTCAGCACAACTCTCGTCATACGATTCCTTGAGCAATCAATACCGGTGTTGGGCATGGTCCCTCTCAGCCTCAAGTTTTTCTATGGCCATGGGATTGAAATTGGCCATCTTTTCGATGTCAGCTTCGAGCTGAGCAATAATAGCATCCTTATCGCCTTCAGCCTGATTAACATTCCTCATGGAGGTAGCCAATAGTTTCCCAAACTACACATGCCACGAGCATAAATAAGAAGAAAGCGAAAAATATGAACACAGAACAAAAGTGGTTAAGACCCCAATTACTTACACTCTGATAAACCTGCATATTACGACCCATATTTTGCGCTCGTTCCTGCTCACTCAATATAAGGGCCCTAGCCAGGGGAGGAAAAGCCCGTGCCATGCCACGAACTGCTTCATCCTCACGAAACTCTACATTCTTGGAAGAGATACTGAGGGCAGGCATAGTACGCCCCTGCCCAGGAGGGGGTCGAGGGACTGAGGAGCCTCTTGGACAGTCGCATTTTCAAGCTATATGTCCTGAGGGCGATACCTCTCTGCTGTTTTACGAGCATTTTTTTTGTCCTCATCTCGGGGATAGGGGATATGTTCCTTCTTGTCTCGTTGATGGAGGATGTCTACGTTCCTGTCATTTAAACGGATAACAATATATCAAACATTATATATCAATATAAAACTTCAAGATATATATCAATTTAAACGGATAACAATATCCCAGTTGTAGTTGCTTGGTTCTTCCTATTTTAGCTACAGGCAAGCCCTGGAGGGGCAATTTAGGTAAACTAATATTGTTTCAATAATAATTAAAGACAGAAATGAAGGAATAACGTAATTAATTGCAGAATATGCAGGGAAATAATATAATGTAATTGATATGACTTATCTTGATTGGCGGGGCGGAGTCCAAACTTAGTATGCTCCAGGGTTCTGATGAGTCTGAGCCAACCCAGAGTCGTAAGGATGAGCATGAAAAGCATAGGTCCAATGGTGCTCCAATTTGCCCTTGTTCTTGATGAACTCGATTGAATTTTACGGTTGCACGCTTGTTTTCAAGTACGTTGCAGTGTGTTCCCACAGACGGCGCCAATAATTTGGTCCATTATCGTCTGCTGACTTAGCAGGCTGACGAAACACTCCACATCATGCTGATTCTACGCTGCACTGGAACCAGCTTTGTCCTTAGCACACATGTACTCCAAGCGATGCGGTGAGGGGACGAGTAGATTTTTCATGATTTCGGACTGGACTCGGGTTATCCCAAGCTGCCTACGTATCTGGTTGAGGGAATCAAGCTGAACGTAGTTCATTAGTGATAAGTTAATCATACAATCAAGTATAATGATATGTCGAGTATCTCGTGGATATCGAATATAACATCGAAGGTATATCGGAGATGACGTCGAAGGTTATATCGGAGATGACGTCGAAGATTATATCAAAGACGATATCGGAAGCCTTCTATGTCGAGGGTGATCTCCTGCTGACGTCGAGTATGATGTCTGATAGTAGGTCGGTGATATATACCGAATGTTATGTTGAGCTCTATATATATCGGGTATGTTCGATATAGATGTGCAGTAATTGCGGATAATTAAAGCTTACATTGATTAGCAGAACCGGGGTATTTATAGACATCAGAATGCAGGGACTGTACACGTGACATACACGTGAGCTACCATATCGAATATTACATTCGATATGTACATCGGTGGCCATCCCTGATATAGACTGAATATAGGCCGACCCAATAGGGAAAGTACCCATATCACCCATTTTATGCTATATTATTATTTAATCCTTAATTAAAAGCTTATAAATGAAGAGAAGAGAAGAATGCCTGTACCATCATGTCTCATTTTATACAATTTGATATGTGAATTAGCTTGGAAGTGCAATTGTTATGCTTTCTAGACAATTGAATATGACTATGGCCAAGAGTTAGCACACCTAGGTTGATAATGCACTACGACACTTTTTCTGTTCTCATAGATGTTTTTGGCAAGGCGCGGTAGTTATTTTCACGGACGAATTATCAAAAATGCCTGCTAACTTTTGCCTTTAATCTTAAATGCCCGTTATTTCTAAACCTGCTGAAAATGCCCTGTATCTTTTAAAATTTCTACTAAAAGTGGCCGAAATGAAAAATAAGCACAAAAAAACTTATTTTGTCTGAAAAATAATGCTAAAAATGCCCTGTATCTTTTAAAATTCTACCAAAAATGCCCGAATTTTAAAACACGACTTTTTGATTCAGCAGTGTGTCTCTTTGATTCGGATGCCACGTCGGATAAAAAGTCAGAATTTTAAAATCGGGCATTTTTGTTAGAAAATTTAAAACTTAACGGGCATTTTCAGCAAGTTTGGAAATAACAGGCATTTAAGATTAAAGGCAAAAGTTAGCGGGCATTTTTGATAATTCGTCCTTATTTTCACATGTGAATTATGTCATGCCTGAATCCTGATGCACCAGAATCATGTTATAAGAAAAGTACTCAAATTGCCACGGAAAATAATGAGTGTTCATGGGGGCAGAGCAGAATGCATGACAAACTGATTCTGCCTATATTAAATGCGAATGTACATGCTTAAGTCGTTGGTTGTATGAAAATAATATTGCATTACTAGCATATGAAACAAAAATGAGCCAGAGCATGCAAAATTCCCAAAATTCTAAAGCCCCAAACAAAAGTGATGGACACATTTTGGTTGTGTCCTGTCCATTCCAAGGTCATGCAGCACCTCTCATCAAAATTTCACATCAAATCACTAAACTCGGAACAAAGGTGACGTTTCTCACGACTGATTCTGGACGAGCTCTTATAGATGAGTCTAAAAACTGGAATCATGGGATGCGGATAATCTCAATCCCGGATGGTCTAGAGCATGTAAACGAGAGGAAAGACCAAAGAGAAGTGTACAAAAATGCTCAAAAAGTGATGCCTTGTTATTTAATAGATTTGCTAAAGCAAACAAATGATCAATCTCTCTCGAATAATATTGATAGGATAACTGGTGTCATAATTGACTCACCATTAGCCTTAATGGTGGAAATACCTAAGAAGATGAGGATCAAGGTTGCCATATTTTGGTGCTCCAGTCCAGGATGCTTGGCTTTAGGCCTCAAGATTCCTCAACTTATGCATGATAAATTCATTGATAATAATGGTGAAGTATATATAATTAAGCCATAATTATTTCAATTTTTTCCTATGTCTTTGTTACGCTTCATGTGAAGTTATGTACACAAAAAAATTTGCAGGCACTCCGTTGAAGGATGAGAAGATACAACTACTACCAAATATGTCAGCAATGAGCATGACTGATTTCATGTGGTATTTTCCAAGTGACATGAGAATACAAAAAGAAATATTCGACATCACCAAAGGCGTCATCCACCACATGAAAGATGCAGATTGGATTCTATGCAATTGGTTTCGTGAACTCGACTCTGCTATCACCGACTTACAACCAAATCTATTATCCATCGGACCATTACTAACAAATGGAGAATCTTCCGGAAGCCTCTTTTCGGAGGACGCCACATGCCTAACCTGGCTCAACCAGCAGCCTCCTAATTCAGTAGTGTATGTTGCTTTTGGTAGCACATCAAGATTCAGTCAACAACAGCTTGATGAACTAGCAAACGGCCTCGAACTCATGGGACGACCCTTCTTGTGGGTGGCATGGCCAGGTATATATCAAAGTTAATGCATTTTGCTAGATGTTTTTGTTTGACTATTTAGATAATTGTTTAATTCTATAATAAAAGGATAATTAATTAGTACTATAAGTTAGGGGAGATACGTAGTTACATACGTTTAAATTCTTAAAATATGTATATCGTATTTTTTCAACGTTAGGTCTGAGTAACGAGGCGTTCCCTGCTTACTCAAACGAGTTCAAGCAACGGGTAAGTGATCGAGGGAAAATGGTGGAGTGGGCGCCGCAAGAAGTGGTCTTAGGCCACTCGTCGGTAGCTTGTTTCATTACACATTGTGGCTGGAGCTCGTTCATGGAGAGTATAAGCATGGGGGTTCCGATGTTATGCTGGCCTTATTTTGGAGATCAGATGTATACGCAGACATGTATTTGTGATGCTTGGAGAGTTGGTATGCTGTTGAAGCCTGATCAAGAGACCGGAATTATTTCGAGATATGAGATTGTGCACAAGGTCGAGCAACTTTTTTGTGATGGGATCATCAAAGGAAATGCACTCAAGTTGAAGGAAATAGCTACAAAGAGTGTCAATAAAGGAGGATCTTCTTTGGTTAATTTGGAAGCTCTGTTAGAGCAAATGAAGTGATAAATAATTACTGATGCTTGTATTATTTAATAAACTAAAATAAACAATAATTTATAATTATATATATACACGACAATGAAGCTTTCCCACTTAATTTATTTATTTATAATTTATATATGTTTTTAAGATTTTTTTTTCCGAAAGAATATTAAATTGTCAAGCACAAGAAAGAAGAATAAAAAATATTTCTTTTTTCTTCTTTTACCTTTGCCACCATTTTCTGGGCGACCACACGGAGCCTTAACTAAATTTTCAATCTACATCAAAGTCCAGTACTTTCTTGTTTAAATTATAGAAGAGTATCAGTTAAATTCTATATACATTATTATTAATAAGTGGGTGTAGCCAGCCGTGTAGGTCGAAAGTCCGAACAAATGAGTGATAAAGGTTACTCGGGTAATTTAGTCATTATAGCTCAACCCAAATCTAAGTCTGGAATTGGATGAGTTTTTTTTTTTTGGTTTCCCATGAAATAAATTGGCTGATTAGGTAAGTTTAAAATAACACGTTAGGTAAACGAGACAAACATATACTACATACAAATCCAGAATCCAGAAAGGTGATACGTAGGTTAAATCTTCGTTAAATAGGATTAAAAAGTTTCGGGAAATTTGGTACCAGAAGGAACATTTATAGCAATCTCTACACACACCAATCAATTTTAAATAATTAAATTAAATTATTCTAAGGACTCACGATACACCCATTAACATACTTATTACTTGTTTCGTATTTTAAACCTAGATTGACATAGAGATTGTCATACACTACTTATTTTTTATGTGCAAATAAACTATAAAACAACTGTTACGAATTCTCGTCAAATATAATCTCATTTCTATCTTTCTTTTTTTAATGCACTAGCCAATACACTTTTATCAATACTTATACACTATTATTTGATCGATGTATTCATTTACGTTAATATTGTGGGGCCAATAACACAATGTTTAATTGTTTATCTATAACCAAACAAAAGAATGAAAATCATACAACTCTTGCAACACTTAATGTTGGCGAAAGAGTGATATCAAGTAACAAGTGGTGCTAATGAACATCTTGTGCATTAGCTAGAAGTGTCGGAAAATCTCCTATTTTAACTTAGTTGAACGAGTAAGAACATTGATAAATAAGCGAAAAGAACACAAGAAAAAAATGTTAGGTTAATATAAAAATATAGTATTGCTCTTCAAGAAGAGAGCATATATAAAACAACTACTCATTTTATACTAATATTTATGTTAACAGAATGATTAAGGTCGTTTTGATCCAACACAAGAGATGTTACGTTGAACCAACATTTTACAATATACTTGATAATGCATAAAAACAGCATAGTAAAAGTCGACTCACTACAAGAAAAAGGGGTCAATAGGGACCAAAATTAGGTCCCTATTGACCCCTTGTGCGGTCCCTAAAGGTCAATAGCGACCGCACGTAGGTCGCTAATGTGCGGTCCCTATTGACTTCGGTTGCTTTCCATCATGGACCGTAATTAGGTCCCTCATGAGGGCAATAACGACCGGAGTATCAGGGACCGCTTTCCGGTCTCTGATACTTTAAAAACAATAGCGACCTAACTGCGGTCCCTATTACCATTATTAGGGACCGCAGGTAGGTCGCTAATAATATTCATAGAGTTTCTATGAATATTTGTAGCGACCTACTTGCGGTCCCTAATAATGGTAATAGGGACCGCAATTAGGTCCCTACTAATATTCATAGAGTAATCAACTTTCCGCGACTCAAAGTGAGTCGCTGTTGTTTTCAGGAGTCGCTGATGGCGAGCGACTCAACTTGAGTCGCTAACTGGGCGGTCCCTATTGACCCCTTTTTCTTGTAGTGACTCTAGCCTCGTAAGAACGGTGAAATAAAACTCGTGTCCCCCACCCAACCTCAACATATTATATATAGTTTATGTATTTATATGTATCATTATTATCAAAAGTATTTTATGTGTTATTTTTTATAAGTATATATTTTATACTACAAAATATGTAGCTATATATATGTTTTATATTTAGTAAAATGTTTTTTTTTTGTATAATTGCATATCTTAGTATAACTTTTAATAAAGCTTTTTTATATATAATCATTTCGTGTTTCTTCTTAAATTAATTATGTCTTCATGACAAATTAGAAAATAATAAACTACACGTATAATAAAAATCTCCAAGGATATTTTGCTCCCCCTAACCCAAAAACTTGGCTCCGCCTCTGACGGTCAGCCGATACTCATAGCCTTGTAAGGATAATATTTAAATAGCGGAGGCAAGATTTGGTGCCATAAATACGACGATTGGCCTTCCTTAATACATCATACGCCTAATGAAGTGGCTCTAACTCTATAAACACGCATCATATATGACATAAATATCGA
Source organism: Linaria vulgaris (assembly GCA_948329865.1). Taxonomy (NCBI): domain Eukaryota; kingdom Viridiplantae; phylum Streptophyta; class Magnoliopsida; order Lamiales; family Plantaginaceae; genus Linaria; species Linaria vulgaris. The sequence goes on from OX415253.1 coordinate 71,436,309, forward strand.
CTAACCCCGTTAAATACCATTTTCCCTATGAATAGTAGCCAAAGTCTAATTATTACGCAACATGTCCTTATCCATACGAACTACCATGGAGTACGTAGACCGCTTGGATTCTTACTCTGAGTTTAGTCATAAACCCAGAATACATAAATCCTTCATTATCCAAATTATTCATGTTATTTAAGTTATAATAAACCCTTCATGTTGAAAATTCCTCCACATTCTTAATTAGTGCCATGTGCTAATTTTGGATCATCAATACTTTTCTAAAATCTCTAAAACTATAAGTAGTGCTTTCTAATTTTTTTTCGGGAAAATAATTTTGCCTCTTAATCTATAAGTTAATATTTCACTTACCCCATGAACTTTAAATTGTATCACTTGCACGGGGTGAGCATTTGAAGTGAGTATCCGCTCTCGTACCACTCCCGTTTGGGTATTTCCCGTTTAGAGTGGATAAAGTTGAATGTTGTCTTTTATGAAAAACATATCTCTCTATTTCTCCACATATTTTCATATAGTCATTATATCACATTGAGTATTCGAATTTGTCTTCGAAAATGCGATTCACAGTCAAACAACAGTCTTAAGACTCAGCTCCATTGTATCCTGGGACAAGTTTGTTGTTAATCCGTTTGCACACTAGATAAGTGGGTATAAATATTGTCTAAAGACCATGGAACTTAAGCATTTACTTTGGAATAAAATGATTTTGGAGGAATACTTTACAATTAATTATTTTAAAAAAAATTGTCTAAATATAAAAAAAAACTGTCTAGATTTTTTTTTTAAAATTGTCGAAAAAGAAGCCTAAATTCCTTAGTCTTAAAAAAATAAGAAACTAAAAAAGTGGGTCAAATTTAATAAATCTTTGATTTTGTCTTAAAAAAATAAAATAAATATATCCCTGAAAAAAGTGCAAAATGTTGACTTGGTGCAAGTTGCCTATTTCTCCAAACGATGGGGGGTTGACCGCTCCAAAACAAACTTAAGGGGCTTGACTGAAAATTGGCCCAAACGATGGAGGGTTTAATATAATTTCCCCTAAAGTATATATGATTAACTAAAATGATGTGTGTAACATGAATAACTTGTGAAGAAAATAAATATATGTTCTTATCAAACAAAACAAAGAAAGTCACATTTAATGAGTGTTTTCAAATGCTTTTAAACGCAACTCGTGAGTTTCTCTACTGAGAAGCTAGAAGCTACAAATTTGTATTAATTGGGGGAAAAAAATTGAACCTAACATTGTTTTTAGAAATAATGAAAAATTAGCCCTTAGGCAATATCCACGTATAAAATAGACGAGAAACTAGGGAGAAGGGGGTTGGTCTATACTAACACCGTCCTCTAACAACATAGAGAAATTGTATCTGGACAGTCAATGATACATTGAATTGCCTTTCTCATATATAATCTTAAGTTGATCAATACAAAAAGGTAATTTTCTTTTGTATGCCAATTAATGAAGCTTTTTCCTCTGGTCTAGCGGGTTGGATCCTCTCCTACAAAAGGGGCTACATCTTCTACTACATCATCCAGATGAATGCCAAGTGGAAGTAATTTAAGATTCATAAATACCTTGTTTGTTTTACATTAAAAAATTTAGATGATATCTTACTCTTATCAAACTTAAATATATATATATATATATATGTCCTAACATATATTTTCTTTTTCCTAAAACATCGTCCCATGCTTTTCTTAATTATTTCGTATGATACACATTTTTTATTATTATCTTTTAGCAAAAACATATCAAATACTTTCAAAAAATGTATAAGAAATTCTTCAAAATTTAATTGTTTCATGGAAATGAATACAACATTCTTCAACATTTAATTATTTAATATGAAGCGTACATGTTTATTATTTTATATGTTTTTTTAATAAAAACAACCAGACACTTACGAGAAAATCACAAAAAGAAAGAAAATAAAATGATTATTTTTTCGAGATTTATGAATGACGGTCTATGTTAGTTTTCCAATTTATAAGAGGGGATAAAGTTTGTTGAATTTTTATCGATTAAGATGAGGTTAATTTGAATAGTGTAAAGTATATCAAAATGGATTATTTAATATATATCATTTAGAAATGTTAATGGTCTGTAGGAATACCCGAAAAGAGATTTATTAATTATGAGGTGTTCTTAATTTCAATAAGAAATTAGAAGTTTTTATTTTCTAAATTAAATTATTTAGAAAACTAATTTTGGAAGCTTTCAATGAGCAAATATCGTGCAACTGAAACAATTTGGAAATGAGATATTTGATTTAGAGGTAAATATATTTAAGTTTTGTAAGAGTAAAATATCATCTAACACTTTTAATGTAAAACAAACAAGGTATTTAAGAATCTTAAATTACTTCCATGTGGCAATCATCCAGATGATGTAGTATAAGATGTAGCATTTTTTTGTAGGCATATTACCCAAATATATTTTTGGTGCAAAGTGCAATTTATTTTGGGGTGCAAAGTGCAATTTTGTACCGCCACGTAGGCAGTTTGGCCCGAATAAGAGCCGAGGGTATTTTTAGTAGACTTTTTAAAAGATATGGAGCATAAAAACAAGGCCTGAAAAAAAAGGGCATATTAGCTTTTTGAAAAAAGATAAGCGGTAATATTAATAATTTGTCCTAAAATTTAAAATAAAACTTAATGAAACTTTTGTTTATTATTATTTATAAAAAAACTATTTTTTTATTATATCTTATTTTTCAGAATGAAATTGTTCGATAAGTCAAAACTACATCTAAATGCAATAATATATAAAATTAATAATTCAAAACGTTAGAACTTTAAACAGATCATCAACAAATCAGTAATCTTAGATAATGACGAAACAAACTTAATCTTTAATTACTTTTACTAAATCTAGTCAAGAACAAATTGTACTGCGGTTGCGAATAACCCTCATTTACAACTGTCAGTTGGTCGCAAATGTTAAGGTATTATTACTTATTAGCAACGGTTCGACGGTCACAAATGGCATTCATTTGCGATCGATGGGCGATCGCAAAAGGGTGGTGATTGCTTGGCGGTCGCTAGCTTATAGCGAGCACCGGCCACGGAATTCCTAATGTGCTGTTGCAATTGACCCCCTCTGGTGCACATTTGCATTTTTTTTTTCTAGAAATATCATCAATTTCCTAAAGATGGATATTGACTTGTCACCAAAGTTAGAGTTCTCCACAAATATTTTATTATACCACCAAGTTTAAGATGTTCTGTGTCCAAAGAATAACGAAGTGGCAAGAATATATGCCAACACATCCATTGTAGAACGACTAAAATTATTGATAAATAAACGAGAAGAATAAAATACCAAGTGTTAATTAGGTAATACGAAAGTAGTATTGCTCTTAGAGATCAGCCTAAGCAATTCTCCTTTTTATACTAATATTTTATCCTAATAGAGTTGTCAAGATCGTTTTGATTCGACAAGAGAGATGTTATTATCGTCATATTCTTATTTTTCTAATATTTGTTTTCTAGAAATAATATAGAGGTTTCTAAATCTTGTTTTCTACCAGATACCTTAAAACTATGGAGCGGTGATTGTTTCCTATAATGTAAGATTTATTTATTTGTTTTTTATTTAGATCACCATGTGCAATATACAACGAGGACTTTATAATTGGGGGAAAAAGCACCTTATCCCCTAAACCTTTTACCGTTTTGCACATTGCCCACATGTTTGTTTTGTTGTACCTTGCTTCCTCAACTTTGCAAACGTTAGCACGTTACTCTCCCCCCCCCCCCCCCCCCCCCCCTTCCGAAGCACTTTCCGTCAAATTTGATCGAATATTCTGTCAAATTTGACGGAAGCAACTTTTCAACCTTAATTAAAATACAATAATATTTAATTATTCTTATTTAAATTATAGATATAGAATTATTAATCCTTCACTCACATTTGCACAATCATGAGGTGGATAGTTATATATTAAAAATTAAAATTATTGAAATTTTAATATAGTGTAATCAATATATATGTTTGTTAACGCATCGATTCGTCGTGCCTGCTAGCTTTACGGAGGGGGCGTTTGATTTGTTCGGAAACGTCGATCCTGACCCGAGGAAAGTGGTAATTTTTAATAGATTTGCGGCTGGACTCGGATAGATTCCTAGGTGCCTACGTATCCCACGATCGGAGAATCAAGCCACTCATAGTTCCGATGTTTTTTCGTACAATTATCGCAGTCGTTGTGTTGTGTTGTATTGAGATGTAGGAAGATCGATCTTGTTTATACTGAGGTAGTGAAAAACAGTCGTAGTGGAGTCATAGCAGTAGAAGAATGAATTTGGATAATATTTGTTTGGGGAAAGAATATTTTCCTTGTTCTTCTCATAACAGTTGTGAGTTATGGACTTTTTGGAAGTATTATTTTTGTATCCGAAGATCCCTCCCCCTGTACTCTCAAGAAGAGCCTCCGATTTTATAGAGTTATATTCCCCTTGCATGTTATCACACTTGTCATTTTAGGTAGCTAGGTGTTACTTTGTGTAACTAGGTGTCTTTTGATGTAATTAGGTGTAAGAAAGCATGTGTCAATAATGTTAAATATAATAGTTATGTTAATTGCAATTATGTCCTTCTAAATGTATAAATTTTACATTGATCCGTCTTAATAATATGTAGTGACGAAATTATGTACCGTGATAATTATAGGAATTGAGTCGTTTAATAAAGCTTGTATTGTTATAAATATTAACCGTGTAAGACGTTTTAGTTACGAGTATAGATAGCGTAATAATTCACGATAAATATGAAATAATATCGATAATCGAACCATCGTAATTATATTTTTAGTACGTATATTTTTACCTATTAACAAGAGTCCCCCAGTTTTTCAGTGCAGTCATATACTTATGACTGCACTGGAAACTTTAAAGAGTCGAGTGCTACGATGGATCGATTACCGCGACTATTAGTATCGTGTACTCGATAGTTCGCATAGGCATGTTTGATTGTTAGTCTATCGTAATTGTTTGCAACGTATCATATGTCCTATTTAAGACATCTTGGTGATATCTTAGGTAAGGGCTGTTTCGAACCCTTTGGAAAAAGGCATCGTAGTGATAGTTATGCCTTCGTATGGTAATATACTATGAGGTATTGTGCTCGGTAGTGTAATAATACGTATGTAGAATGATTCTATAGTACTCGTACGATTGGCTAATAGTTTTGGACCTTTATAAGGTATACGCCTTTCTTGCTTTTTCAGGTCGGGGATATTATAGTGTAGGTTCGATAGCTATTTAACGTTGTTTAAGGCATTGCATATCCTTGTAAGGTGTCACGAAGCCGTCTAAGGTATCGCACATCCTTGTAAGGCATCATTTTTATTATTTGTTTCTTTGTCGAACTCGTGGTATCGTTTTTCGATAGTTGAGATCGAGTATAGTATGACGTAGGTAAAGAAATGGACACCATACGCAGAGGGGAGAGTTGGGCAAATCCTCGTACCATCTCCCCTCTGTAATGAAAAATGTAACTTTTTATTGAGTAGTTGCCCTAGTGCGCTTATCAATGGTACATGTTAACCCTTAATTTGTACTCAGAGGGTTGTGAATATTTTTCGAGTGTCGGAACGCCTTGCCTGTTCCACAGAGCAATATTTCCTTATTTTTCTCGATACTTTTCCGATCTCATTTCTTTCCTCTTACACTTATGACGATGTTCCCTATTTATAGAGGGTGGTCATCAGTACAGCTGCCAATATGCATGCTTTCTTTCTGACAGATAGCTCTCTTTCTTCTGCTGATACATCCTTCGCATGCTTGCTTGGCAAGTGGTCTGTTGTAGCTGACGGGTGGCTTATTGTTAGACACCTGGTGTTAACATGTAGCAATAATATGCAGTTTAATTATTTATCCTCGGTCTCATCTCTGGTCAATCGATGTTTTCAGAAAAACTATCGGATAATGCCAGGAAGTATCGGAGAGTTACCTAAGGATAATCGTAATCACGTGAGGTATCATGAAGTCATCTAAGCTTCGGGGTACCTCATGGATTTTGTATCCTGTTCACACTCTCTTATCATCGTTTTTAAGGAGAGTCTATCGGATCATCTAAGTCCAATGACTACTTCCTCCGATGGTTACCCTTCTGATGGTTATTTTCATATAAATCTGATGATGGATAATTCTTGCGAGGATTACTTTTATATAGATCACATGTTTGTTTTTATCCCTCGGAGATGACAATCCATCTGATTTACAGTACACATATATTCTTTTTTCGTACTTTCAGTGTGATTATTCTGCCGACTTACATGTCCATCTTTTCGAAGTGCCTTTGTAAAAATGAGGCCAGATAGGATGAATTCTTTGTAGTGGGAATTATGTCGGCTGTGCATAATAGAATTTCAATCGAGTCTTTGTGAGATAGATGCCCTCGTAAATAAAACGAGGAAAAATATCTGAATCGTCCTTGAATATTTGTTGTTCCGAGTCCAAGCGAGTACAATACATGTATATATCATATAAACAAAATTGTTCGCCCTTGCTCAGAGTTTTCTCCGGCGACATAAGTGCACACTGTTTTATAAGATATAGTCGAATTTATATCAAAGCTTCTTACTAGGAAGGTTCTAGAAATTTAAAATCTAACGTAATCAAAAGAAAGCACAAATGCAAATTTAGTACTATCGGCAATAATGAATCCGATTGAATTAATGGTAAAGAGTAATAAGTTTAAACCAAGTAACTACAGTCATCATCTTGGATTATGCACGCTACATATGTGAGTTTTGAGCTTTCGATTATCATGTGGCGAGAAGCGTGGATTGGAATTATCATAAGTATAGTGATACTATGATGTGAAACATGGTATTCGTGCATGTCCGATGCATTGTTTCAAATTATGATATGCTCTAACTAGTTCATAAATTACGGTATGCTCTGGCTAGTTAACTTATATAAGTTATATAAGGTGAATATCCAGCTTAAACTGTGAGCACATGTGTATGTGTACAGTGTATCATCTGTGTAATACATTGGGGCAAATAGAATTTGATGACAAATAGGCACGATGTTCATCTATCATGAAAAGACTGCACGCCATTTGCTCTAAGCTCAACTAAGTAGTATTTTTCTAACGAAAATATTTATGAGAGTTCGTATCTAAATGTGATGACCTCATTTGATCAAAGATTCTGGAAATTTGGAAGTTTCCTAACTTTTGAAATAAAGAAATCACGTATACCAAGGCATCGAAATATGATATTTCAGGCTCAAACAGAAAAATGAGTCCTAAAAACTTATGAAGGTAGATTTATAGGGGAATTAAATTGTAGTTTTAATACTGTATAAATATTTTTTTTAGAAAGTTATCCTGAGGTGTTATAAAATATGATCAAAACACTCAGAAATATCTTTTTCATATAAAGCTAGATGAAAAATCGGGTGATCATGGTGATAATCTAAACATGGGATGGATCATTTAGTTTGATGCGTGTCATGGGAATGCAACAATTATTTTTTATTCTTTATTTTTAATGTGGAAGCTACATATGTGAGAATGTATCTAAGCATGGATTGGGTTCATAACAAATTATGCAATTGTTAGGTGCAATAATGGCAATGTTTTATGATCATATCATCTTGCATCATAACATGCGAACATTGTGACTTATTGGGTGCATAATGGGTATGAAAATAGATGCGTAATAACCATAGCGTGCGAATTTTAGATCTGATATAAATGAAAGGGTAAGTGTGACTAATTGGTGTGTACACGAATATAGCATGTCCATTTGCATAACATATCATTGCGTGTATGCAATTCAGAGAAGACAATATTTATGTAACTTATAATCATGAAATACTAAGTGATGCAAAAATGAGAGACAAGAGGCATACCTTTATCATCCGGTCTATACTGGTTTGTCGTGAAGAAAGCTAAATTTCATTGGCAAAAATATTTTGCCTGTCGAAATTGAACCCAGATTCATGAAGAGAAAGCCTATTGTTGTTAACAATGATGAAAATGGGTGCGCTTTTATTGACGTTTGCCATCTTATTTTTAATGGCACTTGTCATCCGATCAAGCCTTCCCTTTGTTGGTGTATTTTTCAGAATCATCGAGTCTTCCCGATTGGTCACGAGGATTGGCTATAGGAGGAGAGTTGAGTCCGAGTTTGAATATCCAGAATGAATTTCTGTTTTATTTTTGTTACGTTGCTTCTTCTCAAAAAGAATTATTTTTTACTTCTTTGTCAAAAGAGGAAATTCTCCCACGAGTACCATAGATTTTAATCCATTAAGATTAAAATATCATCGTATACCAACACTTTTGTTCCTTCGGTTTTCAACCGAAAGGTATTATGAGATGAAAAGTGTGAAGTTACGAATAACACCAACATCGGATGGCAAGATAAGTATGCCAATAACCATATGCTATACTACTGCACATGTGAAGTTATACCGTGGCGTAGTAGTAACTTATTTGTGAAGCGAAATAATTTCTAAGACATGATTCTGTTGATATTGTATAAAATCAATGTATGACTGGTAAAATGTGTGAGATGCTGAGAAAAACAACGACGTCATGCCTGGATTTTGAGCATTAGCATTTGTAAAAGGCATCAGAAACTAGTAAAATTTGATCTTCCAATAAATTTTATTGCTTTCGAAAATAATCACCAGTTTAACTTCGTTCAATTGAAAAACCGAGAATCTTTGTGAGCTTGTAAGGACTATTCTGATTTTTTTTTTGTCCAAAGATATAATAAAGTAGAGCAAGTATAAATTATAGGAAGCAAAGACATGTATACAACTGTATGATGGAAAAAAAGTGATGTTGGTGCTAAAATAGAATGTGAAATAAAATGTTATCAAAGTGTAGCATTCACTTTTTGGAATAATATATCAACAGATAAGAAAAGGTCTATTAATCCTTCAATTATGGAGTGATTCTCTTTTCAAGTGTCAAAAGTGGGAAGTGTTCGTCAAAGGTAGAAAAGTAATGCCCTTTAATTATAATTTTGTATGGTTAGCAATTATATTGTACAATAAATATTTACTAATTTGCGTCAATCTACAGTTGGATAGCGGATTGCCTAGATTTTTCCTTGCTCAATTTATAAGCATAGTATATGAAGTTTTCACTTTATATTTAATTGTTAGTGTTATGACCACTACAAAGATTTAGTAAGATATCAATTAAGTTGGTCTTCCCAAATACTTACACAAGGGAGTTGTCCACCATTAAGCGTCATCACAGCTATTATTCTTTCTTTCATCACATATTCAAAACAGCAACGAGTATCGTAAGGTGCAAGCCTAAAAACCTGAGTATGTACTGTGTACCACTTTTTATATTAAAAGTTTTCTCCCCACTTAAAACACCCTTCATATTCAAATTAAGATAGCATAAATTAAATCATAAGGGAAGTGGGTTCAAACAAAAAGAAGATATTATATCCCTACGATAAAATATTCACACTTATTCTATGTCCACAAATTATCATATTGTTTATACGCATAAAGTTGGAAGAGGTGACGCTGAAAAACCATAGATCTATTTGATTAGAAGGTTATAATTATATATATACAAACAAACGCACTAACTCTAAATTAAAGGCGTTCGGAAGCCGAAATAACAAAGTCAAAGTTTCTAAAATAATGAGTTTGTGACTTATGTATAGCGTTAAATGCTCTACAAGCCTTAGTTGTAGTTAAATTTCTTTCTAACCAAATTTCCAGTTCACCCAAAAAGTAGAAAGCTTCTTGATTATCACATAGATCCTCAATATTAGAGTTAACGCACTCACGTTTGGAGAGAAGAAATCTTACTTTAGGGCCATAAGTTGCAACAATTTTTGGCGAGGTGTGAATCGACCCGAGTCACGGTAATGCGCGCAAATTCTTGCACCACCAGTCGTGAACAACGGATCTTCCTAATGGACACCGGATCGCCTCCATGCATATTCCCAATCCCCGGTGAGGTTGAGGCGAATCCCTAGAGCAACTGATTTTTGCTGTTGGTGCTTGCTTTGTGGCCGTATCACCCCGTGAGCGGTGGCACCACCGCACCAGTGGCAATCTCTGGTGGGGTTGAGGTAAATCCAAAGAGCAATTGACTTTTACTGTTTGTGCTTGCTGGATTTTATACTTTACAATAAAGATGCAAACGGGCTTTGATAGATGTTGATCATCTAATTAAAATTGAGTATGAACATGCCCCCTTTCAATTGAGAATGAAATTGGACAGAATATGATGTTGCATGTGTGGACTTTGAACAGAGAATGTTCACAGATTTAACGATCTGCAAAAATGTGAATTGACAATGGATTTGATGAATCAGAGTGCAATTTTTTCCTTTCCTCCTTGTTGTTTTGTGGTTGTGCTTGAATTATTTCTTCTCTTTTCTTTTTGTGCTCGGGTATCTCCGCAACGAGATAACTCTTTTTGAATTTTGTTTTGATAATGATTTCTTAATTAATCTCCTCGAATTTTCTCAAGGGCTTTACCGGCGTTTCCACAGACGGCCCATTTGTTAACGCATTGATTCGTCGTGCCTGCTAGCTTTACGGAGGGAACGTTTGATTTGTTCGGAAACACCGATCTTGACCTGAGGAAAGCGGTGATTTTTAATAGATTTGCGGCTGGACTCGGACAGATTCTGAGGTGCCTACGTATCCCACGATCGGGGAATCAAGCCACTCATCACTACAAGAAAAAAGGGTCTTTACCTACCGCAATTTCGGTAGCTAAAGACCCAAATGCGGTAGGTAATGCTCATTCCCTACCGATATTCTGTAGGTAAATTCCGGTAGCTACTAATCGCGTCGCTAATGACTCGCTACCGAACTTCGGTAGGTAATAATAACATTCCCTACCGAATGCTCCGTCGCTACCACTCGTAACCGAACATTCGTCGACACTTCCGTCGCCACAACTTTGAACATTACCTACCGAGTTTCGGTAGCTACTAAGTAATTAGCTACCGAAATTCTGTCACTAACATGCCAATTTAGCATGACAATGTTAACCCGCATTTCCTACCGAATCTTGGTAGCTAATAGTATGAATATTAGTAGCTACCAAAAATTGGTAGCAAAACTTATGAATATTAGTAGCTACCGAAGTTCCGTCACTAACTTGATAATTTAGGTTGACCATTTTAACCCGCACTTTTGTTACCGAATCTTGGTAGCTACTGGTATGAACATTAGTACCTACCGATTAAAGGTAGCAAATTTTATGAATATTAGTACCTACCGAATTTCGGTAGCTACTAATATTCATACTTTTAGCTACCAAAAATTGGTAGCTAATAATATTTAAAGCCATGAATATTATTAGCTACCGTTCTGCGGTAGGTAATAATATTTACAGATTTAAAAAAAAAAATCGGAAATTTTCCGGAATTTTATTGATTTATTGTTTCATGAAAATACGAAAATAAATATTGATTTGTTAATTTACCACTATCAAGCATTTAAATAAAAGAAGAAAGTCTTAAATAAATATTGATAGTCAAATAAAAAAGGAAAAAAGAGAGTGTTGAGAAACTAGAAACATTTTGAAGAGAGTGTTGAGAAACTAGAAACATTTTGAAGAGAGTGTTGAGAAATGAGACACATGGTGAAGATTTGAAGAGAGTGTTGATAAATGAGAAACGAAGAAATAAAGGAAAAAAGAGAGTTTTTTTAAGATTGGAGAAGTGAGGATTTTTGATGATTTGAAGAGAGTGTTGGGATGATTGTAAATAAAGAAATGGTAAGAATAGTTTTTAGATTGGATCGGAGAAGTGTTGGGATTATTTTGTAGATTGAAGAATTGAGAGGTATTTATAATAGGAGATTGAAAATTTTGAATTTTCGGAAATTTTGAATTTCCCGCTCTTGGCCGCCCAAATTTTTGACGTTTTGCTACCGAAAATCGGTAGGGAATGGCCAAAAATTTTGAATTTTCAGAAAATTCAAATTTCCCGGGCATGGCCGCCCAAATTTTCGAAAATTAGCTACCGAATATCGGTAGCTAATTGTCAATTTTCTGGGTTCTATCAGGATGAATATTAGTTGCTACCGACTTTCAGTAGGTAATGTCCGTTGAACATTAGTAGCTACCGACATACGGTAGCTAATAACTGTTGAATATTAGTAGCTACCGAATATTGGTAGGTAATGTCCGTTGAATATTATTAGCTACCGTTGTGCCGTAGGTAATGTTCAATTTTTTCTATTTTGTATATTTCTTTGTGTAATTTTGATTTCTTTATGTTTTCAGTTTAGTAATATTACCAATAATAAGTAATAAATAACTTATTTGATAGTAATTTAGTTGTTATTACGATTGTTCTATTGTTGTGTGACGTATATATTAGTTTTACCTCTACACTTAATCATGTCTCGTGCGTATGTGATTGAAATATCGTTGTGACGTGTTGAATGATGTATCGATGAAATGTGATGATTGTTTATGATGTGAAGTTACATTCTTTATTTAACGTTCTATTGGGAGATAGATACATATATATACTATTGCCAAACAAACGACATTAGGTATCATTGTTGTTTTGAACCGACATTAGTATTGTCATTTGATTGTGCAATGAAATCATCATTTTATGTTTATTTAGTTAATTATAACTTGTTATTGATGTAATTGACAAGAAACAATCAGTTACATTTAAAATAATCGTTATGTAGGCGCATGTACGATATTAAAAAGTCATTGGGCAACAAAGCGCACGTTGAAGGCTCGATTGCTAAAGCCTACATATTATCGGAGATTGCCAATCTGTGTTCGCACTATCTGGATGCTTCGGTTACAACAAGGTTTAATCAACTCAGTAGAAACGATGAACTTGTTAGCTCGGAGTGGAACGAGGAGCTTCCAATATTTCGTAAGAAAGGCGCCCCTGTAGGAGCATTAACCAAGGAACGACAATTGACCGGTGCAGAATTGGAGCAGATTGAGCTTTACACACTTCTTAACTGTCCAAAAATTGACGGTTGGCTTGAGTGAGTAACACTTGAATTTTGTTTAGTACTTATTCTATTATTTTACCTAATAAAAGATCATTAGGTGTTGTTTATTAATAAAATTTTGATTTACAATATACAAGTTGTTCGAACAAGAAGAATGTGCCAACCTAAGTCCTATGGAGGTCCAAAAGAAAATAAACAAAGAATATGTGGCATGGTTCAAACGGGCTACTTTGAGTGGAGATTTCAAGATTGATGCCCGATTAAGACCATTGATAAGTGGACCAGCATGTACGGTGAATCAGTACGATGGATACATGGTGAATGGATTCAGATTCCATATAGAGGGTACACTTGGGCCAAGGAAGACTGACTGTAGCGGAGTTTACGTGAAGGGAAACATGGGTGGAGGAGACGTCACAAACTTCTACGGAACCCTCAAAGATATTATACAAGTGGTGTATTGGGGGGTTTACGTCCGCTTTACATTGTGCTTTTCAAATGCAAGTGGTATGATATCAACCAAGGGACTTCAACAGACCAAACATACCAACTGGTTGATATTAATCCAAGGCGTTGTCTCGGAACTAACGAACCGTTTGTTTTTGCCAATCAAGCACTACAGGCCCATTATACCTCGTACCCTTGTCAGACACGTCGCAGAGGATGGTGGGCTGTATCCAAAATTCCAGCTAGACACATTATTGACATGTCTTCAATTGTGGAAGTCGTCGAAGAGGAGCAACCTGGAATGCCGTTAGAAGTGTTACAAGAGAATGCATCTGTAGGGTTCAACGTACATGAGGAGTTGGGCTCAGTTCAACTAGGGGCCGGTGACTTTGATTTGGTTGAAGATGTGCGTCCAGCAGTGGTTCATTCAGACGAGGAGAACGAAGGTGACTTAGATGACGAGGAAGAAGGTGAATCAGACGAGCATGAAGATAATGGTTCTGCCGAGGAGGAAGATGTTGATTTTGAGTCGGATGAAAGTAAAGATTAGTTGATGTTATAATATTCCTTGTTAGTTGTTCGTCATTTTTCATTCTCCGTGATAGTTAATTGTCATTTTTTTTCAATTGTCACACATAATAAACATTGGAGAAAAAACATACAACAAATTACATAAAACATTAACCAACACACATCCAAAAGTTCAAAATACTCCAAAACACTTACCAAAAAAAGTCCCTAAGTCTAATTTAAAATACATACCGAATTTAAAATAGTCCAAGAGTTCAAAACACAAATAACATCAATCAAAACAAGATTGTTTATAATAACAAAACATAAACAACAAAATCATGGCCTGCTAAGATCTTCATCTTCGTCTGAGGAACCATCCAACCCGAGAGCACTGCAAGCGGCCTGAGAACACTCAGCGTCGTCTACGTCATCACGCCTCAACATATCATCAAACTCACTAGGAAACTGTGTGCTCGGCGCAAATGGATCTGCAAAACGAGGCCTAACACGTCTCGGAAGAGGATCGACCGCTGGCATGGTACTACGATAAGATGCACGACCATCGCGCATGAGTCCATCTGGAGGGGGTGGCGCCGGTGTACTTGTGCGAGTCTCGAAGGCCTGCGTCAACTCTCCTATATATCGAACCACATCTCTCCATCTCGCTCCGTCAGTCTCTCTCGCCTCCTGGTGTCGAAGCTCTAAGTCCTCCACATATGCCTCGTCTAAATGGGGATGTGATCTCCAGTGAATGCCGAAAGCCTCAGGACGTGCATCCGACGGTAGCCCTTTCTGTTTTCCCTTCTTCGGATCTCCAGCCACTTTTCGCCATGCCTCAGGGTCGAAAACTTTCCACGCACTCTCGTCATCACCGTACCTGCTCCGCAGCTCCGCTATGTAATTATTCTGTTCATATTTTTAAGTGATATTAGTAAAGAGTTTAGTATAATTTGCAAATTAAAGAACAAGTATTTAAATAGGTGAATTGAACATTCTTACATAAATAATCTCATAGGAGTCGTCAAGCCACGCGAGTACCGCCGGACGACCATCACTCGCCTTCTCAACAGTCTTCATGTGCAAGGCCCGATATAATTGGTCATGTCTCACGGGAGGGCCATCAGGGAGTCGCTTCAAAGGATAATATTAAAATTTAAGTAAGAAAAAAATATCAATTACAATTAGTACATTACTAACACCTAATTTATTATATATGTAATATAATAAAACATACCAGCCTACTACGGTACTGGTTGTAGCCAACGGATCCTCCAGCGTAAGTGGGATCCACCTTCTCATTCGCCTCAGGCGACTTTCCTCTTCGCCTATTCTTCTGTGCCTTCTTCGACAACGCCTTCACTGTTTCCTTCTCCCAATACATAGTTTCGATGCTTTTTTGTACAATTATCGTAGTCGTTGTGTTGTGTTGTATTGAAGATGTAGGAAGATCGATCTTGTTTATACTGAGGTAGTGAAAAAGAGCCATAGTGTAGTCATAGCAGTAGAAGAATGAATTTTGATAATATTTGTTTGGGGAAAGAATATTTTCCTTGTTCTTCTCATAACAGCTGTGAGCTATGGAGTTTTTGGAAGTATTATTTTTGTGTCCGAAGATCCCTCCCCCTCTTCTCTCAAGAAGAGCCTCCGATTTTATAGAGTTATATTCCCCTTGCATGTTATCACACTTGTCATTTTAGGTAGCTAAGTGTTACTTTGTGTAACTAGGTGTCTTTTGATGTAATTAGGTGTAAGAAAGCATGTGTCAGTGTTAAATATAATAGTTGTGTTAATTGCATTTATGTCCTTCTAAATGTATAAATTTTACATTGATCCGTCTTAATAATGTGTAGTGACGAAATTATCACTACAAAAAAATTGGGTCATTCCCGACCGCAGAGCCGGTCGGGAATGACCCTTTCCCGACCGCATAGCGGTCGGGAAGCGGCGGTCGGTGTTGCTTCGGTCGGAAAAAGTTTCCCGACCGCCGTTCGGTCGGGAAGGACTTTTCCCGACCGCCTTTCTCGACCGGCATGCGGTCGAGAATTTCCGGATCGACGGCCGGTCGGGTCTATTTACGGGACATCCCGACCGTTGGCCGGTCGGGACTTTTCCTGACCGCAAGTCGGTCAGGATTAACATTTATCTTATCCCCGGCCGGCATGCGGTCGGGAATAATATTCAAGTCTTTTCCGACCGCAATTCGGTCGGGGATAAGATTCATACTATTCCTGACCGATTTTCGGTCGGAAATAAAATTCAACAGAAAAAAAAAATAATATTCCGGTAATATTACCGGAATATTATTTTTTTAATATTTTGCAATATTTTAAAAACATTATTTTAGTTTTTTTGTGTTTTAGATGAGCAATTAAATTTTTGATTCATTGCTCAGTCTAAAACACACAAAAATTAAATAAGTTTTTGATTATTGAAAAGTTGAATAAAGAAGTGAAAAAATTTAATTTTGAAGTTGAAAGAAAAAAAGGTTTGAAAAAGTGTTTAAATATGAAAAAAGTGTTTGAAAAATTTATTGAAGAGGAAAAAAGTGTGTGGAGATGAAAAAATGAGGAGAATAATGAAGTGTATTTATAGAAAAAGTTGAAAAAATTTGAATTTTCGTCAAATTTGAATTTCCCACCAAGTCCCGCCCTTTTTTCGATTATTCCCGACCGATTTTCGGTCGGGAATGTTGAATTTTTTCAAAAATTTCAAGAAACCGCCAAATTTTCAAAAAATGTCGACCGAAATTCGGTCGGCAATACTTTGCAGCCCAGAAACGCGGGAAATACCGACCGCACTGCGGTCGGGAATACGTTTAAATATTATTCCCGACCGACATGCGGTCGGGAATACCTTTAAATATTATTCCCGACCGCCTTACGGTCGGCAATAATGGTCAATGCCGACCGAAAAGCGGTCGGGAATGGTGTTGAATATTTTTCCCTACCGCATATCGGTCGGGAAAATAGTAAATATTACCTTTTTTTGATCTTTTGGAAAATCTTGATGTGTTTGTTAAGTATAACTATAGAATCTCATTAAATTCATGAATTGCACTATTAGTTAGTTAGTTTAATGTACTTTTAATTATTAAATTAGTATAGTTTATCGGAGTATAAGTTAAGTTAGTTTGGTGTTTTACATATAATAATCATACGTAGTATATAGGAGTTCACAATTGGCGATTAACATTTGTTACGAACGTTAGTATAGAGAGGCTAATTGTGATATATATATTAACATATGTTTAACATAATCGTAAATAGTTACATTATTAGCAACTACATATACTAATCTATTTATAAGTGACAATGTGAATCAACGCTTCAAACGATTCATCAACGTGCAACTAAATTTAATTTTTTTTGAGATTTTTAGTAATATATAACTAATACTGATTTACTTGATCATTAAATGAACGATTTACCTAAAATTGAGAGAGAAATTGTGAAATTAAGAATATGAATATTATTCCCTACCGAAAATATTCTCGACCCTAAACCCTAAACCCTAAACCCTAATATTCCCGACCGGACGGCGGTCGGGAATAATTCGGTCGGGAATAACCATATTCCCGACCGCACTCGGCCCAGCTGCGCGGCCCAGCTGGGCCGAGATTAGGGCGACACTCTGGTTGGGAAATTTCCCGCCCAGGTCATTCCCGACCGCAATTCGGTCGGGACATTTTTTACCGACCGCAATGCGGTCAGGATTGGTTTTAAAAAACTTCGCGACCGCTTGCCGGTCGGGAAAAGTTTTCCCGACTGCAATGCGGTCGGGATTGCTCCCGACCGAAATCCGGTCGGTAGTTTCCGGTCGGGAAAACTGCTGAAATCTTGTAGTGTATGTACCATGATAATTATAGAAATTGAGCCGTTTAATAAAGCATGTATTGTTATAAATATTAACCGTGTAAAGCGTTTTAGTTACGAGTATAGATAGCGTAATAATTCACGATAAATATGAAATAATATCGATAATCGAACCATCGTAATTATATTTTTAGTACGTATATTTTTACTTATTAACAATGTTTATTACATTACAATATACAAGTTATTTGGTATAATTACATCGTGCATATGTCTTTTAGAAAAAATAACTATATCTAAAAGATGTTAATATAATATGTCGTACATGTTTTTGTTAAGTAAATCATTTTTAAGTTTCTTTTTTTATTTTTTTATTTTTTTTATAATTATTATTTTACTCTAAAAATATAAGATTATGCAAAAGAATATCACGTTAATAAGGAAATAGAAAAATCATGAAATTTATTTGAGGATAAAATTGGATAATTAGATAAATTTAAGGGATTAATAAGATATTCACCAAGTTTTGGTGATAATTTCCTTATGAAACACCTCATGACATGCTTATGGACTTCTCATTTTTGACTTTTTTTTTTTCAGAGAAGGAGAAGCAAAAGCAGTAGTTACAAACACTTATTAAATGTTTTTCAGTGGCTTAAAACCCATAAGAAGCTTTTAGAAGCTATTGCAAACACCCTCCTAAATATTTTTCAGTAACTTAAAACTCATAAGGAGCTTATAAAAACTCTTACAAACACCCCCTTAATATAGTCTTTATAACATTATTTATTGAAGAATTCCAAATTTCTACAGAAAAGTAAGCTTACAAGAAAATCAACCACCATAAACAGTATTTTGCAAAAATGTAGCTTTATTTACGTCGAAAACAAATCTTTTCATTTTCTCGAAATATGTGAAAGTACGTATATAAAAATTTAAACGAAACTAACCAACATCCAGATAAGAAAAACATTCCCATTTATACTCTGAACTTTCATGAAGATCTAAATTAAATAAATGATTTTTATTGGTCTTGAGTCAATTGATTTCTTTTGTTTTTCCATGTACAATTATAAGGGCAGTGGAGAGACTAGCTCGTAAACATTGCGGCTTATTATAATTTTGAATATTAAATCATCTATTTATGAAACTTATATTATCATAGAAACGTAAAGCACTTAAACTTCGTTTTCAAATGGCCTGGGTATTACAAACATATTTTAAGACGTCTTTAATAAAAGAATTCATAATGAATCATTCCAATATTGTGATAACTCAATCTTCTCCATCGTGCACACATTATCTACTTGATGTTGTGACTTTTAGGTATGAGTCTGTCACACATTCGGTTGACGATGTTAGTAGGCTATTGATTAACCTTGTGGATTTACCAAGTTCGCACTCAAAGGACAACGACTACAGGTTCCAGCGTCATAATAAATGAAAATAAAAGCTCTTACCAAAAGTAGCACGTCTTGATGTGTCGGAAGTGAAGGAAGTCATGTTCGCCATGAATCCTTTCAGGCACCAGGGCCCGACGGTCTACAGGCCGTGTTTTATCAAAAGAGTTGGAACTTCATCCAGCAATCCGTAGGTTCGATTGCGCACAAGGTTTATATCGATAGGAGGTTCGACCCCAAGCTATGCGAGGCGTTTGTTTGACTTATCCCAAAAACGCAGCAACCGAAAGATATCACACAGTTTCGGCCCATAGCATTGTGCAACGTGCTATATAAATTCATCACGAAAATCATAACATCACGACTCTGAGGGATTATGCTCGATATTATCTCCCCAACTCTATCGAGTTTTATAAAAGGTAGAAGTACGCAAGATAAATTTTCCTCCCTTAAGAGGTCCTTCACTTGATCCGGGGAAAGAAAAACAACAAAGTGGGATGCATGATTATGAAACTCGACTTGAAAAAGGCATACAACAACATTAATTGGGATTATCTCGAAGAAACCTTGCATGCTTTTGAGTTTCTTGGGGAGACGATTGAGCTTATTATGTACTGCGTCCGTAATGCTTTCACGCGAGTTTTATGGAACGGAACCCCTCTTGATTCATTCCCACACGCGTGCGGCCTCCGACAAGGCGATCCGCTATCGCCTTACCTTTTCGTGCTTTGCATGGAGAGACTCGCCTATTTAATTCAAGAGGAGGTTGATAAGGGTTCGTGGTAACCGCTAGCTCCGTGTAGGGGGTCTGTGGTTATCACATCTTTTTTTTGCGGACGACATAGTGCTCATGGGGCAAGCAACGAAGAGTACGGCCAAGGTGATTCGAGGGGTACTAGATAGATTTTGCTCTGCCTCGGGGTTGAAATTAAGTAACCACAAATCTAAGGTGTACTTCTCGAAACGGGGCGGAGTGGGATTCAAGAATTGTTTGAGCGCGTTACTTGGGTTCGGGGAAACGCATAATCTTGGACGGTATCTCGGAGTATCCTTAATCCATGGTCGCATCACGAGGGCTGACTTCGCCACTACCTTAGGTCGGATTATGGCGCGCTTCAAGGGTTGGAGAAGTCGAATGCTCACTGTTGCGGGACGAGCCATGCTTATATAATTTGTATCATCCGCACTTTCGTTTTATAATATGCAAGCGTCGTGGCTCCCGAAAAATATTTGCGATCAACTTGATCGACTCAATCGCAACTTCTTGTGGTCGTCGGATGTTACAAAGCACAAACTACACCTTGTGGGGTGGCCGCGAGTCACAAAGCCAAAAAGTGAGGGGGGGTCTCAGACTTCGGGTTGCACGACCGAGCAACGAGGCTTTACTCGCTAAGCTAGCATGGAGAATTTTGCGTGGTGAGGTAACGGTTTGGAGCGAACTTGTGGTAGCAAAATACCTTCATAATGACCGCATCACGGACTACACATCGCGGTCGACGGACAGCGCGACTTGGAAGGGTTTAATTTGTCGCGTGGCGCGAATGGAACCCTTCATTTGATGGAAGATCAGAAACGGGCATACTATTCAATTTTGGTACAATAACTGGCTTGGCGAAAAGATATTGTGTGAGGAAAGCTGACTTATTAATCTGAGGGATGCAGATTACACTTTGCGCGACCTACTTGATAGTGTTGGAAATTGGGCGTTAGAACAACTTCGGTCGTTAATTCTAGATGAAGTAAGGGCCGAAATATTGGGATTCCGAGTCAGGATGAATGATAGCGAGGATAGACTAATTTGGAGCGCGAGTTCGAACGGCGAATTCTCTTGTCAATCTGCGTACAAGGCGTTTGCTGAGTACGACACGACCGATAGTCCCACACAATTGGATATGAGGTGGATTTGGAGCCTTGATATTAGCAACAAGTTGCTGCACTTTCTTTGGCTTGCAACACAAGAACGCTTGGCGACTAACGTGATGCGCAAAATTATGGGGATCCCAACTACAAATCTATGCCCGGTTTGCTCGACTGTCGAGGAAAGTGTCGTACATATGCTGCGACATTGTTCTATGGCGAGAGGAATTTGGCGTAAAATTATTGCGGTGGAAGAGGTTGCAAGATTTGAGGCATTGGCAGATGAAGGATGGATTAAGGAAGGGGCATTGTGTAAGAATATGGCGAATAATATTGCAAACAAAGAGGATTGGAGGTTCGTTTTTGTGGCGGGACTTTGGGTGATTTGGAAAGATAGGAACAAAAAAGTGTTCAAGAATTGTATGGATACGACTACAGAGTGTGTCCTTCAAATCACGCTACTTAGCGACGAGTTGCGATGGGGACGACGAAGAGTGGGATAAAACTTGGCCAAGAAAATGTGGGAAAAACCCAAGGAAGGATGGGTGAAACTTAATACGAATGGGGGAGTAGTCGTAGATGAAAATTGAGGCTATGGTGCTGGAGTGCTGCGAAAGGCGGACGACCGATGGGAGTGGGGATTCAAGGTTGTACTTACTTTTCCAACTATTGATGAAGCGGAACTTGAGGCAATAAAGAAGGGTCTCACACTAGCTTGGAAAAGGCGTCAGCGTGGCCTATAAGGGTCTCACGGAGCCGGTTGAAGAAGGATCGGTGCTTGCAAATTTGGTTGACGAATGTCGCGCACTCTTGCGCCTTCCATGGGACGTTCGGATTGCTTGGATACCATGGGAAAAGAACAAAGTTGCGGACAAGCTTCGGAAATTTAATCTTGATTCTAGTAGCGTAGAAATTATGTGGGATCAACCAACATCTTTTATTTCTAGTTTGTCCTAGCAGACATGGTCTAACGACCTTTTACTCCTTTTCTAGCAAAAAAAAAAAAACAAATATGGTACCCGTCGGTATTATTTTGGACTCAAAACAATTCATAGCCCAACGGATCGAGGCAAGTGATGGATGAAAATTAAAAACAACAAACTGAGGCCCAAGTAATTTCTTCGAGGAGTTAGAATATATTAAAGTACCTTTCATTAGTTTTAGGATTATTCATATTGTGAGAGTTTTGTATTGAGAAGTTTATGCACAGACACGAAGAGTGCTCTATCTTTTACGTTCAATTTGTATCTTTCCATAATTTGTATTAAACTATTAATACAAATCGAACGTAAAAGATACGAATAGAATTAGTATGAAATATGGAAAGATACAAATCGCACGTAAAAGATAGAGCATTTTTCGAGTCAGTACATAAATTCGTCAATATAAAACTCTCATAATCTGCATAATCCTAATTCCTAAGACTAATGAAAGGTACTCTAATGTATTCTAACTCCTCGAAGAAATTACTTGGACCTCATTTTGTTGCTTTTGATTTTCATCGATCACTTGCCTCGATCGGTTGGGCTATGAATTATTTTGGGTCCAAAATAATACCTTCACGTATCAAATATTACGTGATTAAAGATCATAACTTAGTTAAATATATATATATATATATATATATATATATATATATATGATCAACTAAAATGATGCATGTAACATGAATAACTTGTGAAGAAAAGAAAATTATATATGTACTTATCAAACAAAACAAAGAAAGTCCCATCTTAGGAGTATATGCAAATGCTTTTAGAAGCAACTCGTGGATGTCTCTACTCAAAAACTACAAGTTTGTATTAATTGGGGGGACCCGAGCACGGGCATAGAAGAATTTGAAAGTTTTTGGCATAACACTCCCCTGTAATATGAGAAATAGTCGTATTACCCCCTATAAAAAAAGTACGGGCATATTACCCCCCATGTGATATACGAAATAGGCGTATTACCCCATGTAATAATAAAATAGGCAAATTACCCCATGTAATATATGAAATAGGTACATTATCCCCTATAATTTTTAAAAAATTGCACAACATCCCCTTGGTACATGTGCATAAAAGGAGGTATTTTGCACTGTATAAAAATACACAAGGGGGTAATGTGCTTATTAAACAATTACATGAAGGTAATCTGCCTATTTTATTATTAATGTGGGGTAATATGCCTATTTTGTATATCACAGGGGGATAATGTGCATTTTCTTTTTTTAAGGGAGTAATGTGTATATTTCTCATATTATCATATTACATGGGTGTTGCGCCAAAAACCCTTCTAATCTGTTAAGATATTCTCCTGCATTTAGTGCTACATCTATTCGATGAATGACCTTTAAACTTAAGGTCTTTTGTCTTTTTATTTACTTCTCTAAATGTAAGGTTACTTTCCCGATTTGTGTTCTGATTCTGTTTCCAAGTTTATACCATTTCTTTTCCAATTTTGTTCACATTTCCATTCTGCTGTAAAAAAGAAATAAGATTTACATTGCCAATGCCAACATTGCAGATTCATCATCAACCTTCATAATCGGCATTCTATCTGATTAACAGTTTTTTTTTCTTGTAAAGACATCATGAATAAAAGCAGATTATGCATTAATGTAGAGAAAATGGAGTCATCATAATTTAGAAATAATTGAGTAATAAATTGTACGTGTATATTAATAGAAAATAACATTTAACTGTTAGCATATATATAGGTTTGGTTGGAAAGGAAACTAGATGGAAAAATTACTCCGTGAGCAGAAACTCCTGCTCTGCCAACATCTCCTGCCTAACTTGTACATTTCAAAATCATAATACAAAAGATGTAATAAGAAATTGAAGTTACTTGAAAATCTACATGAAAGTTCGTTAAATTTTAGTTTAAACTACGGAAAAGTACCACTTAAATTACTTCCACTTTTTACTAAAAAAAATACTTATATTTTTAATAAGTGGGTTTGTAG
Organism: Linaria vulgaris; assembly: GCA_948329865.1. Taxonomy (NCBI): domain Eukaryota; kingdom Viridiplantae; phylum Streptophyta; class Magnoliopsida; order Lamiales; family Plantaginaceae; genus Linaria; species Linaria vulgaris. The sequence goes on from OX415253.1 coordinate 71,460,236, forward strand.
GTAGTTTTAGGCCTAAGCTAGCCCAAATCTCACGTCTGTGGAATTTGGATAGGTTTTTTTCCTCTCTCAATGAAATAGATTGGATAACATTTTCGAAAAAAAAAGATTGGATAAGTTAAAATGATCACATTAGGTAAATCAGATAAGCATGTACTAAATACGAATCTAGAATCCAGAAAGTTGAGGTTAAAATCTTTATTAAATAAGATTAAAAATTTTGAGGAATATTGGGATCCACATCTATATGTATATCTTTAGAGAATTAGAGTAAATCGTTCTAAGGACTCATGAATATTATCCATTAAAATATTTATTACTTCTAAAACTCGTGAAGAACTATCGCATTATTTCAGACATAAATTACCACACGCAACTTAATTATTTTTTCTATGGAAGTAAAATTTAAAACAAAACTTAATGAATCTTGTATGTTATTATTTTATAAAAAAAACTATTTTTATTATCTTATTTTTCAAAAGAAATTGTTTGATATGACGAAACAAATCTAATTGATTTAGTTTTACTAAATCTAGTCAACAACAAACTGTACGAATTTTATCCAATATAATCTCCTATGCATCGTTTTTTCTCCTATAAATAACACACTACCAAACAATTTTTCTAAATACTTGTACACTCTTATTCACCTAGTTCTTCACGTTTGCATCTTTTTTCTCTTTCTTTTTTTCTAAAATATCATCAATGGATATTGATTTGTCACCAAAGTTGGCCAAGAAGATTTATGGTGGAGATGGTGGTTCGTACTACGCTTGGTGCCCCGAAGAGCTGCCGATGCTCCGTGAGGGAAACATTGGAGCTGCCAAACTTGCTCTTGAAAAGAACGGATTGGCCTTGCCCCGATACTCTGATTCTGCAAAAGTTGCCTACGTTCTTCAAGGTATATAATTAGTTCTGATCAAGACGTTATATATTGATCTACTTTATTTTAGTTTGTAGACAATGTTTAATGTACTTAATTGTTATGTATGGATCTATGTCTTTCAACTGCATAACGACGTCAAAGTGATCTAAAAAAGTTCCAAATTCCGGAAGACAATTAAATTATGATCCGCATGAGAATAGATTTTATTTTCTTGATTTCTGGTAGGCGGAATTTATCTCATCATATTTAGATTTGTGGGTGTTGATGAACACATTATGCTCGACCAACATTGAAATAAGTATTTGAGAATATTGCACCTTATATTTGTGATTTGTTTGCTTTTTAAAGATATTGGTACATTGATGTACAATTCTTATGAGTTATCTATTTTCCCAGTGTGTTTTTTGCAACTAGTTTTTTTCATTTTCTTTCTACAATTCAAACTATATTATTAGTGTGTGTAATTTAATATGTTTGTCTTCTGAATGATATTAGTTTCATGATGTGAAAGATTGTAATGAAAAGTATTTTATGATAATAATATTTTAGATCAAAACCCTGTCCATGTGTTAGGATCTGCATTGTGATTAGATAAATAATCTTAATATTCTTTTAATAACCTGGATCTAAATTATATTTTCTGATTTTTCCAGGTAATGGAGTGGCTGGTATAGTCCAACCTGAGAAAGAGGAGAAGGTTCTCGCAATCAAGGAAGGGGATGCTATCGCCCTTCCCTTCGGAGTCGTGACCTGGTATTACAACAAAGATGACACTGAATTAGTCATCCTCTTCCTTGGAGATACCTCCAAAGGCCACAAGGCCGGTTCATTCACCGACTTCTTCCTAACCGGCCCCAACGGCATCTTCACCGGTTTCACCACTGAATTTGTTGGCAGAGCATGGGACTTGGATGAAAGCACAGTCAAAACACTCGTTGGAAGCCAATCAGGAACTGGAATCGTTAAGGTTGCCGCTGGATTCCAAATGCCAGAGCCCAGGAAGGAAGACTACAAGGGCATGGCACTGAACTGCAAGGAAGCCCCGTTGGACGTTGACATCAAAAACGGTGGAAAGGTTGTGGTTTTGAACACTAAGAACCTTCCTTTGGTTGGTGAGGTTGGACTTGGGGCTGATCTCGTTAGGCTCGATGGCAACGCCATGTGCTCCCCTGGATTCTCTTGTGACTCGGCATACCAGGTGACATACATTGTTAGGGGCAGCGGTCGTGCGCAGGTTGTTGGAGTTGATGGAAAGCGAGTGTTGGAAACTACGGTCAAGGCCGGTAATCTTTTCATTGTGCCCAGGTTTTTTGTGGTGTCAAAGATCTGTAATCCTGAAGGAATGGACTGGTTCTCTATCATCTCGACTCCAAAGTAAGTTTCGGTTTTCTTCTTATGTTCCGCTTTTATGGTAGTTTTCATGACTTGTAATATGTACATACATTTGTGTTGAATTGCAGCCCAATTTTCACTCATTTGGCTGGAAGAACTTCGGTGTGGAAGGCGTTGTCGCCGCAAGTGCTTCAAGCTTCTTTCAATGTTTCCGCTGAGGTGGAGCAGAAGTTCAGCTCAAAGAGGAAGGCTGAGGAGATCTTCTTCCCACCACCAGCTTAAATCAAGCTTTGGAATTTTCTTTTAGATTTTTGATAAAGAAAATAAGCATTGGGGGTTGGGGGGAGAGAGGTGTTGCAATTTCTATTTCTATTCAGACTGCTATTTTGTTTTTATGGTCTCTGTTGAACTTTATTTGGTGGTATTTTGGTTTTTAGTTAATTAGTAATTTATGTTCCAATATGGTCTTCTCTGCATTATGTTTGTTTTCGTTTCACTTTGCAAAGAATTTATACATAAGAATGCAGATAACTACAAAATGGTTCTCAATGGGACATTACAAGCAATGCACTTTACAAAAAATATAATGATGCATCATCATCAATCGATTCAAATAGATCGAGTGCTAATAACATAAAAACAGAACAGGCTAATTGGACTATTGACAAGAAAATACACACAGGGTAATCGGACTAATTTACTAGAACAATGTAGGTTCTCTACAACAGAGTCCAAATTGAGCGTTTCATACACTTTAAGTGGGAGAAACCAAAAAACTGCCCTTAGAAATATATATTGGATAGAGTCAAATGAAATGAATGAATGAATGAATTCTGGTACCTCCAGAACAATTCGGAGGATTTAAAAGCAAATCCTTAAATTGATCTGTAGGTCACTCAAATTCTTAAATTTGGGTATTCTTTGTTGTACGTACATGTAACATAATCAGGTTTCTATAGTTTTTCTTCCTTTCCTCTTTATTCTTTTCTTTCTTCTTTTTTGTGCATTTTATCGTCCACCCCCTTTTGGTTTGAGCCATTGCCAATGATGTTCCTAAGATATTATGTGATTTAAGGCTTTAACTATTCAAGTTTTTTTATAAAAAAAAAAATCTTCAATAGATTATTATCATTATATAAATACTTTTTATATTTCTAAACATGTCTCGGTTCTTTCAGCTATAATTATTTGTTTACAAATTTTATATCTGTTGTTTATAAAACAATGAAAAACAACTCATCAAAATAACTAGTGAACTTGCTAATTCGATGCTACCGCTTTTAACTATTTTAAAAGATGATAGTCGAAGAAAACATCAATGACGTTGTTCAAAGTTACAACATAATGAAGGCCTAAGATTATTAAAAAACACCATTAAGGGGAAGTCAGTCTCTAAACACCACACGTATAATGTGTTTTGTAATGTGTTCTCTAGCGTTTCAAATTTGTGCAATCCACCACCTGGTCAGCCTTTTGACCATAAATTGACAGAATATTTTTCGTTGATTCCTCAAAGTGCATTTCACATGATCATTAGATGGGTAAAATCAGAATTTCCCTCGCTTAAACTTTTTGTGTGCTAAAGCCCCCTAAAGTTCTTTTTTTTTGTTTGCCCCAACCTATTTTGAACACATGATGCGGCGATCTATAACGTTCAAGGTACAACCGTGGATAATGAGCCTCTCAACGAGTTGTTCGCACGACCATCGACAACAATGACTGTCCGCAGACGAACACGAGTTCTTTTTTTTTTATAAAACCTAGACTATGAAAAGTGATTCAGATTAACGGACGGACTTAGTCACCAATTGCTGAGGTGACGACCGGTGGCCAATGACTTATCCAAAATTTGTAAGTTTGGGAGTTAATTAACAACAGGCAAGAAACCAAATTATGTGATTTGAGTACATATGAATTAACTAAGTAGAGGTTTTTACCTGAATTTTAACATCGAAAAGGGTTTCTAAACAATTAAAATAACATATAAGCTTCATATTTAGATATAATACATTGCTAGATTTTTATAATTTTTAATAAATAAATCTGTGGGTAAAAATAGAATAAAAAAAATAGCCCTCTCCCTAATGGAGAAATTATTATATACATCAATTTCTCTCTTATCTTATTTACTTTCACGCTTACTCTTATTGCTTGGCCGCTTCCAAATTCCAATATCACAAGTTTGAAGAAATGGCTTGAAATCATCATCCCTGTTTTTTTTTCATCTTTCCCGTAATGGGATTTTTTGCAACTAGCTTATATTCTCTTGCGAACCCTATTTGCATAGTTGGCAACAATCTTTTCACTAATTTCCACAACCATCTGTGTAAAAATCCAATCTTTCCAAACCCCACAACCTTAAAATGCTCAAAATCCAATCTTTGTCCACTTTTAGCGGTAAAGTGCATAAATGGAGTTGAGGGAAATGCTGTAATGGAACCGGAGAGCCCTAAATTCAAGTGGGTCAAAAAAAATGCCATATTAACTGAGGAACAGAAAAGGGCAGTGGCTCAAGTTTCACCAAAGATGAGTAACCGATGTAAGGCTTTAATGAAACAGATAGTTTGCTTTTCAATTGAAAATGGTAGCTTGGCATCAATGTTGGCTGCTTGGGTGAAGAGTACAAACCCTGACAGAGCTGATTGGCTTTCGGTTCTTAGAGAATTGGAAAGGCTGAGTCATCCACTGTATTTTGAGGTATGAGGCATTTTGTTTTAATTTTTATTTGGTTGCTCTTTATAACTTGAAATGGTTTGATTTGTAGAAGGATTGGTATCTTAATGTTGGTTACCTTTTTTCGTTTTGGTTGTTCGAGTGCATTGCATTGCTATAAATAATGCTGTACCTGATAGGGCTTGTTCTGGGTACTACAATGGTATCATATTGCTAGCTTTCACTAGTTATATGCGGGCACTTTTGCTTTTGATTCGTGTATTTCTAGACGGCGTAAATGTTTGAGTCAATACCGATTTGTTTTTCCCCACACATACTGTGACTTTAAGTCTTTCTTATGTCAGATGCAAGTTTTTTGATGTTCCTAGTTGTTATTCCGGATGCGAGTCTGCTATTTCCTACAAAATCTTTTGATTTGATGGTTTCAAACGAGTCTATGACAGAGTATACCTTACTCTTTCTGAGCATGTATACTAATCTTCTCAGGTGGCTGAACATGCACTAACAGAAGAGTCATTTGAAGGTAATATCCGTGACTATACCAAGATCATTCACGGCTATGCAAAGCAAGGGCATTTGGAAGACGCTGAAAAAACTCTGTTAGCCATGAAGAACAACGGTTTTTTCTGTGATCAGGTCACCTTAACAGCTCTAGTTCACATGTACAGCAAGGCCGGTAATCTTAAGCTGGCTGAAGATTCTTTCGAAGAAATGAAGTTGCTGGGCGTACCATTGGATAGAAGATCATACGGTTCAATGATCATGGCGTACATTAGGGCGGGAATGCTCGACCGTGGGGAGAGTTTATTAAGGGAAATGGAAACCAAAGAAATTACTGCAGGGAGAGAAGTTTATAAGGCATTACTAAGAGCATACTCAATGAGCGGTGATAGCCATGGGGCTCAAAGAGCTTTTGATGCTATCCAAATCGCGGGTACCGTTCCTGATGCCAAGATATGTGCACTTTTGATAAATGCTTATTTAGGGTCGGGTGAAACCCATGAAGCTCGTCTTGCGTTTGATAATATGAGGAAGGCTGGTCTTGAACCTAATGACAAATGTGTGGCTTTGGTACTAGCTGGTTATGAAAAGGAGAACAGATTAAACGAGGCCTTGAATTTTCTGATTGAACTAGAGAGACAAAGTATTGTACTTGAAAAAGAGTCTTCAGAATTACTTGTGAAGTGGTTTAAGAAGCTGGGAGTTGTGGAAGAAGTTGAGCTGGTCTTGAGGGATTTTTCTTTAAAACAGACTGAAGCTATATCATAGTTTCATAATTAGTACTCTTTTTTTTAATAGAATTGAATTTTAGTTACTTATAGTTCAATTTGTATCATTATCTTGAAACTTTGTTTTTTTTTTTTTGCAGTGAAATCAGCTGCATTTGCTTAATTCTGGCAAGTTGCAACGAGACAATTAAAGCAGTATCTAACATAAATACATAATGCAGAAAATGCCATATAGGAACACAGATTACTTAATTAACTTAAAAAAGAAAACATATATAAGTCTATAACCAAATAAAGTTCAGCAGCTGAATAGGAAGGTAAATGAAAAACGAACTAACAGTCTGAATTGAGATTGAAATTGCAAGACCTCAATTAGTCCCAATTCTTATTTTCTTTATCTAAAATTAAAATGTAAGAGCACTTTCAAAGCTTCATTAATTTGGTGGTGGGAAAAAGATCTCCTCAGCCTTCCTCTTTGAGCTGAACTTCTGCTCAACATCAGCAGAAACATTGAAAGAAGCTTGAAGAACTTGCGGCGACAACGCCTTCCACGCAGAAGTTCTTCCAGCCAAATGAGTGAAAATTGGACTGTAATTCAACAACAAAAGATACATACTAAATCAGGAAAAAATATATAGCATCATACTTAAAAGAGAATTCATATTTATATTCTCAAAAATCTAAGAAATGAAACTTACTCTGGAGTTGTGATGATAGAGAACCAGTCCATGCCTTCGGGATTACAAATCTTCGACACAACAAAAAACTTCGGCACAATGAAAAGATCACCGGCCTTAACCGTTGTTTCCAACACTCGTTTGCCATCAGCACCAACCACCTGAGCACGGCCGCTGCCCCTGACAATGTACGTCACCTGCAAAGCCGAGTCACAAGAGAAACCAGGGGAGCACATTGCGTTGCCATCGAGCCTGACAAGATCAGCTCCAAGTCCAACCTCTCCAACCAAAGGAAGATTCTTAGTGTTCAAAACCACGACTTTTCCTCCGTTCTTGATGTCAACATTCAGAGGGGCTTCCTCGCAGTTCAGCGCCATGCCCTTGTAGTCTTCCTTCTTGGGCTCGGGCATTTGGAATCCGGGGGCAAGCTTGACAATTCCACCTCCTGATTGGTTTCCTACGAGTGTTTTGACTGTGTTTTCGTCCAAGTCCCATGCTCTGCCGACGAATTCAGTAGTGAAACCGGTGAAGATGCCGTTGGAGCCAGTTAAGAAGAAGTCGGTGAATGAACCGGCCTTGTGGCCTTTGGAGGTATCTCCGAGGAAGAGGATGACTAGTTCAATGTCATCTTCGTTGTAATACCAGGTCACGACTCCAAAAGGGAGGGCGATCGCATCGCCTTTCTTGATTGCAAGAACCTTTTCTTCCTTCTCAGGGAGAACTATACCAGCCACTCCACTACCTTGAAAAATCAAATAGATGCAGGTTATCAAAGAACAATAAGATTATGTTTCTAACATTGCAGATAAGAAAAAGTTAACAAATAATGAAACATTGGACTGCAAACGAACAAATATTGTATAGCATCATAAACATGGAATTTTGATCCACTTACCTTTCTCATATTCATGTCGACTTTCTGGAAAGAAAATTTAAATTGCGATGTTAAAGTTAAAAACATCACTCTCATATAAGAAACTCAAAGTATGTTTATTTTTCACTACAATCTTTCACATATCATGAAAATGATAATCATTCAGAATACATTTAAAATTACAACTATGGGAATCCTGCACTAATAGTACTAATATACTTAAATTGTACTTGTATAAATAAATAAAGCATTCCAATTTCCAAGCCCTCTTCTATTTCTATAAAAAGGAAGAACTATCGATGTGGATCGACTTTCATTCCACTTTATCAAACTAGAGTAAGTAGCAAAGTCAAGTATGTTTTAGAGAATCGAATATGCAATAAAGCCAATAGATCGAGATCTTCCTAGAATTCAGGAATGAGTAGATACTATACATGTAAAAACTCTCTTCAAATAGTCAAGTACATTAACTGTATACAAACTGCGATGAACGCGATTTATAACATAAGCAATTAGAACAAATTTATTCACGAGAAAAACATTAGAACTATTTTAAAGACCTTGAAGAACATAGGCAACTTTTGCTGAATCAGAGTATCGGGGCAAGGCAAAGCCGTTTTTCTCGAGCGCAAGTTTGGCAGCACCGATGTTTCCCTGTCGGAGCATCGGCAGTTCATTCGGGCACCAGGCGTAGTACGAACCACCATCTCCGCCATACACCTTCTTTGCCAATTTCGGGGACAAATCAATATCCATTACTTTAGATAGTTGGTATTTACTTGAACAAATTCAAGAAACAGTATTTTGAGTGTATAATTATGAATTATGATGAAAGTGTTGAGAGGCAATGGTTCATATATATAGGAGAAGAAAAACAGTTGCGACTACGATTGTAGTTGAAATTGAATTATATTGTTGTAACTAAGATTCTCTTGTTGCTTTGTTAACAACTCAAACTAACGCATTAAAGCTCTGTTCCAATTAATGCCAACCATCATGAACCACCATTCCTAACCAGTACTAGGTATTCTAACAAACCACTTTACTTATTTTAGTTTAGTTCAATTCTTTTCTTCAACCCAACATATTACTTCAGTAGTTTCATTTCGTATAAGAATTAGATTAAATATAAGTAAAACGCATTAAACCTCCAACCTAGAAATGTTTTACATGTAAAATAAACCAGATATTTTATAATTTTAACACACGTGTTCTACAATAATTTGTATTGCTCACGTGTCATGCCACGTGCCCGTGCGAGCTTCGAAAAACAACAATCCACGACAACGTGAGTTGAAAACTTTGTCTCTTAAAGATGAACGGTTAAGAGGCAAACACAAACATGATTTGAAAAATTCACTACTATTTTGTAGACCAAATCAGGTCATGGTCCATAAGCAACAAGAAAGTCACTAGTGTCTACGTTTCAACACAAAAAAAGTGGATTGCAATTCCGATGTATACAAAAGAAGTTGTGAACAAAACGGCGAAGTTACGCAAGATCAAAAAATAGATTGAACCAGTTCGACGAGTTTTTCATTTAGACCTATTTTTTAGCACATTTGACCAAGACCCATCAAGCCCAATCCACATTGATAATTAAGGAAACATTTGACCTATAAATACTTCGCTGAACATCATTAAGACTCTCTTTGGATGATTAGTTCAACCTATCTCAATTCAACCTATCATAGCTTATACTTATGAAAAGCCCTTGAAATCTAATTTTTCGATCAAGAAGCGGTTTGTGAATATGGTCTTTATGTTAAGAGTTACGACAAAATCGTAAATCCACGCAATGTTAGGTCATGACATACCTATTCAACCTATTCGACCTACTATGAGATTAGACCAATCATGTATTATACCTACGAAAAGGCATTGAAGTCTATTTTCCAGAGCAAGAAGCGATTTGTGAATCCGATCTATATGCGAAAAGTTATGGGCAAAACCGTAAAATCACGTAATGTTGGGCCATCAATTATTCTTATGACACTTTTGCCCATCATCAAAGATTGCAAAGATGCGGAGTGAGTCTTGCAACTATTTTCAAATTCAAATATTCGAAGAATTGAAAAGCGATATTTCATTGCCTTGCATTAAGATTTCAAACTTTCATTAAGGAAGGGGAGAAGGGGCCTAAGCCCGAAAGTGGCTCTCTCTACCGAATACCGGTGGTCAATAGCTTTCACTAACTCGTTGGCCTAACTATCTAACAATTGAATTACGGTGGGTAAGATCGGTAGCAGTAAATCGTCTGGAAAAAAAGTGACTGTTTTAAGACCGAACATTGAATGCCTATCGATCGGAAATTCTTAGTAGCGCTAATTGATACTAAAATATAAAGTTCTTGCAAACGTAACCGGAAAGTTATAAGCAAAATCGTAAAGTCGCGCAATGTTGAAGAAAGCCCAATTTCAGTCCAATTGCAGTTAGGCCTGCAACATTACAAGTATAAAAGAAAGCATCTTGTCTAATGTGGTCCATTTGCCCGTCATGCTCTAATTGGATGCCCGATCTGACATGGCCATACACCTGCAAGAAACAATGAACTACATTCATCTTGATTCTCTGAACGAGAAACTTAGGCAGTTTGGTTAGTTTTCAAGTTGAGTATGAAGTCAACGTGTAAAAAAGCTTCGTAGATTATTTATTATTCATTTGTAATTATTTATAATTATCACAAAATACTATTATCGACATATTTGGATGCAAAATCTAGCGAGATCCATGTTCGGCTTCGAGACGGGTGGGTATGTGGTGGTTCAGTACACAAACAAACAAATTGATCCCCATCCTAAAAGTACCTGAATCCTGGATACCCAAACCTAAGCAAAGACTCAAAGAGAAATGCACTTCTTATAGTGAATTACACATTTTCTAAGAATTGGGGGTGCAAAATACAAATTTGCCAATATATAGCATCTAAATTTCTCACAAATGAGCATTCACCGACACTTGATTTGCCACTAAAAAAAACTATCAAGTACACCAAGTTCCAATCTTGGGTGAACCCAAAAAACAAAACACACCAATTCAATTTCCCAAATTAGATCATCATCATCATCATATTACAGGTTCCTAAAATTATTTCTTCCTTCTCGCTCTTAATCTCAGATCATCCACTCATTTTTTTTCTCCGCTAATTACTGTGTGTGTGTGTGTGTGTGCCTCCTTTTTCATCCAAGCTGTGAATAAAAACGATTTGAGTGAGTGATCATTGTTGTACATATAGATCTGATAATAAAGATTTAATCTTTTTAATCGCTGTCGGTGCATTACGCAACTGTAATGGTGTTTTCTTGTACGCTGTAATAAAATTGTGAGTGATGGAGTTAGCGAATGGGTTGAGTCCAAGGCACCCATCATCAAACAGAGACAAAAATGAAGAAGAAACAGATCTCCAGATTTTCGAGTTGGAAACGGTTACTACTCGACCCGACCACCATGATTTCCATTCAATGAGTGCATTAGAGATTTTACGAGAATCCGTCAGGATTCTTCGCTTTAATTCCACGGGGTTTATGGCGATTGCAGCGGTGTTAATCTGTCCCGTTTCAGCTGTGATTCTGTCCAATCTGTTAGTGGAGCAATCCCTAGTCAACAGGCTCACTTTAAGGCTAATGCTACTTGCCAAATCCACTGGGTTGCCTCTCAGGCCTTTTATCAAACACTCGTCCCACAAGTTCTCGGAGCTCGTTGTTTCCGCTGCAATGTGCTTCCCTTTATTCCTCACCTTGTCACTTTTGTCGAGGGTGGCTGTCGTTTACTCCGTTGATTGTACGTACTCCAGGATTAAGTTTGATTCCTCAAAGTGTTATGAGTTTATTGTAAAGATTTGGAAGCGGGTCGTTTTGACTTACTTGTGTGCTTGTGCTGTGATCACTGCTTGCTTTATATTGTCTCTTGTGTTGTTGGTTTTAGTAAGTACCCTGTACTCGATGATGGGGTTCCCGCCGAGCTTGTTTCTGTATCCTGCGGTGGTGGTGGGGTTGATGTTCTCTGTTATTTTGGCTAATGCGGTTATTATCTGCAACCTTGCTGTTGTGATCTCTGTTCTGGAGGACGTTTCGGGTTTGCAAGCGTTGTCGAGGTCGAATTCGTTGATTCAAGGGCAGACGCACGTTGGGCTCTGGATGTTTCTTGGATCAATGATTGGTATGGCGTTTGTGGAGACTCTGTTTGATCATCGTGTGAAGACAATAAGTTATGGAGATGGGTCTTCGAGACTATGGGAAGGGCCTCTTCTGGTTGTGATGTATTCGTTTGTGGTGTTGATTGATTACATAATGAACGCAGTTTTCTACTTCAGCTGTAAGTCGTATCAGATGGAGGAATCTACTGATGATGTTGAGAGTGAACCCCTCACTAGTTCATCCCAGTAGGCAAGATGTGTTCTGTAAATCAATCATTTTTTTAGTTAACTACTAGTTTGTTGAAGAAGGATTGAAAAGCTTGGATTCCAAATCCGAACATTGTGGTCTGATATCATCAACGAGGAACAGCGCACGTAAGGAGGAAGAATTTTGAAACGTTTAATCTTTGGTAGAAGGGATTTTTCCCTTTACTGTTCGTCTTGCCATGAGAAATTGCGGCAGTATCCAGACCATTGAAGGAAGAAAGCATCTGAAATCTTGAAGATTGGACCATTGTGTTGGATAGTTGTTTGAAAGTTTGTATTCATATACCTTTTTTCTTTTCATTACGGTTTATACTGGGAAGAGGAGAATCAATGGTGCAAGATTCATCTTACTTCTCATTTAGGTTCACATAGCAACCCAATTGATTGGAATTAAGTCATCTTATAACAGTTTATATACATCATCGTTAGGAGTTGTTATTCATTTCATTGCGATGCATTTCGTTTGTTGCTTGTTTTGTTCTATAGAATGTTTTTGAAAATATAACACAGCGATGGTTGGCAGGTCAGGATCTAAAATATCTGTGAATGTATGGAAAAAAGTGCACTGCATAGAAGAAGCAAAGTGTTGCTTCCACCAGAAACTAGACCACCCTTTGTTTTTCTTTTAAATTAACCCCATGTTTAATCATGTGTGTTTTTGGTTCATGCTAAAAGTCACCCGCGAAAATATATGATTATTGAAAGATAAATACTGTTGAAAACTGAACATATGAATAATTCAACTTTTCTCATCCTGATGAATATTTCTAAGGTTGAATTGGTATTAAGAGTTTGGATGCTTGAAAAAGTTTAGTGAAAAAAAGGATGCCGTTGTATTTGCACAAAATTGATGAAAGGTGGAAAGCTCAACCACCACCTACATTTATTCAGCAGAATCCATAATTTATCGCTTCTAAAATATTACAAAAACCACGTTCCTGGGAAACAAACATGAATCTTATTGCTCAACCTGCATCTTCTAATGAGCTTCTTTCTAGCTGTAAAAGAATAATTAGTCGAGGAAACTTCGAAAACTTTCATTAAAATAATTGTAACCATGTGACGAAGTTTGTAATTTATTCATAAAAAAAAGATATAAACTAAAGATGATGATTACGATGAAAGATGGCGACTCCTGTTTTTGTTGTTTCTTTAGGAAAGTAAACTGTTGTAGCGTGTAAGAAATGTTCCACTCTCTGTGAAATATTATTTATTTTTCTAGAAGTCATCGAAAAAAGACATAATTATTTCATTATTATCATCTTCTTCAACATCCCAAGATTTGTTTTTTCAGATCATCATCATCATCATCATCATCATCATCATCATCATGTCAACTTCAAATTCCCAGAACCTAAACCTGTCCGGTGTACTGTCTGAAACAAAGCGCATAATCAGCGCTCACTCCCGCCATTTCTTGGCCTTATCCCTTTTATTCCTCCTTCCTCTCTCCTTTTCCATCATCATTTATCCCTTTCTTTTAAACCCCACATCATCATTCACTTTTCACTATCACCAGGCCCTTTTCTTATTTTCTAATCCCGATCCCTCTGATGGAAAATCTTCCCAGCTCGTTTTCGCGATTCTCTACTCACTTTTCATGCTCCTTTTCTCCCTTTTCGCCACTGCATCAATCACCCACAGCACCTTCAATGGATTCTACGGTAGACCTGTTAATTTTACTTCCTCTGTTAAGTCCATTCTGTATTCGTTTCTTCCTCTTCTTGCCACGGTGATCGTTATGCAGTTGATTCTGGGATTGGTATTTGTTGGTTTCAGTGTTTTTACGTACTTTTTGTTTAATGTGGTTACAATATTTGGTGTCGATATTGATTACGGTAGTGTGGAGTTGATAGTGTTTGTTTCATTGATCATGTCTTTGATCGTGTTGGTATTGGTTTACTTTCAAGTTGAGTGGCAATTGGTGAGTGTTGTGACTGTTGTGGAATCACAATGGGGGTTTAAGGCTTTGAAGAGGAGTTCTTATTTGGTGAGAGGGATGAGGAAAGTTGTGATTTTGTTGTTGCTATTGTTTGGAACTCTGCTTGGGATTTTGTCGATGTTGTGTTCCAGTTTGGTGCCAAATGGTGGTGTGATCCATGGAGGATGGGTTAGTTGGGCGTTTGTCCTTCAGACGGTTGTTTGTGCGGGTTTTATGACTATATTGATGCTTTATAGCGTGGCGGCAAATGTCGTGTTGTTTATGTATTGCAATGCGTTGCATGGGGAATTGGCACCTGAGATTGCAGAGGAGTTTGCAAGTGATTATGTTAGCCTGCCTTTCGATGACGGGAAGGTACCTCATGTTGTTTATGCTGTCTAGTGTAACGAAACTTGAGCTTGTTATGGCACGGTTTTTGGCTCGTCCCATTGCTGTTTGTTACACAGATATGTGGTCAAAATGTTGTAAGAAATATAGATAATGACGGTATATATTCTGAGTCCCTTGTATGGTACTTCTCTAAACCTGTTAAGTTCTTGATGGTCCATTTGTAAATAAGTTGGTATGAATTTGTATTATTTCAAGTGAGATATCAGTGAGTCAATAAAAAATTGAGCGATCCTCGGCCGTGAAACAAGGAAAGTGCGTGGGTGATCAATAACTAATGACCCCATGATTTATGAGTTGGCAGCTTCTCGGCTAGTATGTATCTGCTTTATGGTGGTCGCCACGGTTTTACCTTTCAGTAAATTCCTTATTTGTGAAATCTGATAACCATAGGGTCTTGTCACTTTGTGTCATCAACATAAACGAATCTTGGCGGATACGCTATTTGCATGGCATACAAAGTAAATGTTGTGTTTTTCTACCTGTTTTGTCCAGCCTTGTAAATCAGGCAGATTGGTATGATTGATTGGCTTCATCTCAGAAAGACACCAGTTGATTTCAGACCTGCAATTCATGTCTCCTTGTGATATAAACATATTGTTGGTGCCTTTTCAAAGATCTATACAGAAACAAACCAAACTACTTCAATATCGATTGCTTGTGGAAGTACTGGAAATCTTTGACTCGTCTATATTAGGATGTAGTTATCTCAATGAATGCACATTTAATCTATGTTTTGATTAATTCTATTGAGACTTTATTTTGTTGGATGTTATTTATTGCTTATGCTACTTAGTATACTTGGCACATGCGTTTCTTTGATTCATAGTAGTGATATTGAATTGCCTTGTATTATGTCGAATTATGCATAGGAGAATGTTAACGCAACACTAGCATATTAGATCAAGCAAATAAATATCTAGACCTGTGGCACTAGCGGCTACTAGGGAAAGCGCATAACAGCATGACATCATTAGAAGTTAGAGGGTTCTTTAGGTGGTCCGAATGTGCACTAAATTTATCACGTTAACTATGAGAACAAAACAAGAATTAATAGAAAGAGGCTCTACATAGAGATCATAGGTATTTTGTCTATAAAATACCCGCATTTGAGATTAACGAAATCTGACTTCTAGATATGTTTTCCTTTGTTCTACAACCCAACCAATAAATCAATAAATTAAATTATTTCTTTGTCTTAACTTTCTTAGCTTTAGTTGTAGTTTATTTAATTCTTTCCATTTTCAAATCATTCAAAGCATTGTTTCACTAGTTCTCGACAATTCAGATTCCTAGCCTAAGATACTCGCTCTCAAGGGATACGATACTTGGTGGGTAAATCTTACATACAATTTTATTATTACTTGACTCGTATACTAGCGAAATTCTGTATTAGTTGACTATTGCATAATAGTAGCAACACTTAATATACGCATATCAATTAATTTAATCGAAAAGAAGAGCAACCACTTTACAGATCGCGACTCACACCCTGAATCGGAGGCAACGCGGGAAATGCTTGAAAAGGCAAGCGACACACAAAGTGGATAGTAGAAAGCGTGACTCGCGCTTGGAAAATGGGCGTGATGAGCTTTTTAGTTAACGTGATTTATGTACTTGTTTTATTAGACTATTGTATACTTCTTGATGCATGATTATTGGCTTCCGTATTGCGAGTCAACCCTAAACAATAGAAAAAGAGCACATAATGGATGCTTTTAGAATGAATTGCAAACATAGTTGCCACATGGAAATAAGTCCAATAGTTGGCCCAGTCAAAAACAAAGTTGCGCAACCTGCGCGTTTCATCCAAATATCAGTGTGGTCGCACAGGTAATTGCGCAATAGCGCACAAGAGGAAGTAGATAGCGTGAGTGGTGGAGATATCAACACATCGCATGTAATAGGCAGAGAGGTGTGCTACAATGGGAAAGGCTGCACGAGTCGTGCAACATAGCCATGCGATATGGCAAGTTGCGCGTTGTTAGGGAAACACCATCATTTTTCTACAGTTTAAGTTGTGGCAAACTACGAAACCATGGAAACATGACTTTCCTATTAATTGGAACGAACAACCACCACTTAGAACACAACAATTCTTTACTAGTTATAACCATTCAAAATTTTTTCTTGAGAGAGTTGTGAGAAATTTGTGCGAAGAGAGAATAACATCATCGAAGCTTGATTATAGTTGGTTTTCATATTCAATAGTTAATGTTTCGTAAGGAATAAGATATCACGTAGGGGTCGAGAAGATATCAAAGCGTCAATGTTCCACTGGATCTGAGAAGGTTTTTCCCCATCTCCCTTACTTTGTTTATGTTAGTTAATTTTTTATTGATCATTAACCTTATGACTATGGGAGCTAAACTACTCATTGTTTAGAGTGGGGAAGTAACTTTTATTTATGAATATTTTTATTTGCTTTGTTTGATGTGTGTTTGATGTATTCATGTCTCTAGAATGATTAGTTTTTATGTAATTAATCTTGCTCTCGCTGGATGAACAAATGCACTACCTTGGGACTGCCAGAGTGTAGATGTTAAGCTAATTATTTATTTGTGCGATTTGTGACTTTTGTACGCTAACACAACTATGGTGAAATCCCTAGATCATACTAAATCATTCTTGATTAGGTACATTTATATTAATACGATTTTAGAAGAGTTAATTGGATTGCAGACTTAATATCTCTAATAAAACAACTGACAATTGGGCTTATTTTGCTAGTGCGGTATGCCATTAGAGACTTAAGGACTTTATAGTTAGGATAAGTCCAGCTACATGTTATGAATCCATTAGACACATGGGAATCGAACTAGCATCAAGCATCTCAAGGAAGCGTAGGCAGTTTATCTATAAACTATTATGGTTAAATAAGTAGTGAAACCCAACCATCCAATATCTTTTAATCATTTGTTTACAACTAAAGAATTCAACAAATCAATCATATCAATTCTGTCTTATTTACATTTTTGCATTAGTTTAGTTAGAACAATTTCCTCTGCTTTCAATCTGATTTCAATTAAAGTTTGGTTTGCATTCAAATTGGGTTCTTGCATTAAAATCATTATTTGCATTCTTACATCGTTTTCATTGCATTCTAGTTTAGTAGTTATTAACATTCAAAACTGTTTTCGTAAAACCTGCATTCATCATTTTCTGTATTCAAATCATTCTGCATACACAAAGATAGCAATCGTGACAACCATTAGTGCTTTTACATTTAAGTAATTCAAGCATACATCCACCCCTTCCTTAAGATACGATACTTGATTCGTAACTATATTTATCATTTTATTATTACTTAACTCGTGCACTTGCGAAGGGAGGAATGTCGATGTAATAATTTAATTCTTAACTAATTATTCCCATTCAAAATCTATACCGAGTTCTGCAACCATCAAGTTTTTGGCAGCATTGCCGGAGAGTAACATTTTTAATTTGTTGAGTCTCATTCAAGCTTATTTCCTAAGTACTAATACAACATTTTGAGTATTTTCTAGGAGATGACTAATGAGCGATTTTTTATAATGATCTGAGTAGATGATTTATTATGCTTTTGATGGTTTCTTGTGGCATTTTTATTAGTTTTAGTTTTTTTTAACATTTTACAATTTTTAGTCGAGAGAGAGCAAAACGATGCATTTTAGACGGAAAAGAGCATGAAGTAGAACAAAGTCGTATGAGAAGAAAGTTAGTGGAACCTAATAATGGATTCAAACCATAAATTCGCCGAGATGAAGAATCAAACAGCCACCCACACGACACCTCGCAACAGACAATATGTAATGTGACGTACATAGCATCAAGTGTCCTCATGCCAAACGTCTAGAGACTTGCGATGATATGCGCAGCTCATGCAACCACACGTGTAACATGCCACGCGACCAGGCGTGACTTTTATTAAATGGGTCGGATCGTTCTGGAACCCTAGCAGCTGTAACTTATGGGCAAAAAGCTATATAAATACGAGGAGACATTCTGGAGCTAGGGTATCGCGATTCACAATGAACACAATCATACATAGAGAGAAAAGTAACACATCAATATTTCATAGCAAATTCAATCGTTTGAAGCATTGCAATCATAATTTAGGGAGGCAGGTGATCAAAAGGAGTTGATAATCATTTGAAGGAAGGTAGCAAAGAGTTATAAGGAGAAGACACGTCGAAATCCCATCGAGATCAAGAGTTTAATATTTTATTTTCTTTATTGCACAACTTTATGATGAAGTATTGTTTTATTACATTGATCATGAGTATCTAATTATTCCAGTGTCTGGAATATGATGTAGTTATGTCATATGGATGCTCCTTGAACCTACGTTTTGATTAATTCTATTAAGACTTTATTTTGTTTGATTTTATTTGTTTCTTATGCTATTTGGTATATTTTGCACATGTGTTTCTTCGAATCAGAGTAGTGATGTTGAACTACCTGGTATTATGTTGAATTATGCTTAGGAGATTGTTAGCGCAGCGCTGGCATAGTAGCAAATAAATCTATAGACCTTCAACGCTTGCGTTTATCAAGGAATTTAGGTCTTATTTGTCAACTCTAATCATCTTGTAAAACTCTGTATGGATCCTTGACACGGTGAACTTTTGGAGAGGAAAAAGTGTTTAATGACCTGACATCATTAGAGGTTAGAGGGTTCTTTAAGTGATACAGAAGTGCTCTTAACTTATCATGTCAGCTAAGTGAACAAAACAACAATCAATAGAAGGAAGCTTTACGTAGGGATCATCTATGAAATACCAGCATTCGAGATTAACAAAATCTGATTCCTAGATACATTTTACTTAATCTATTTTACAACCAATCCAATTTGTCAATCAATCCAATTTTGTTTTTATTTTTACTTTCTTAGCTGTAGTCGTACTTTAATTAGTTCTTTTTCTTATAAAATATTCAAAGACTGTTTCACTAAGTTCTCAACAATTTCGATTGTTATTACAAGATACATACTCTATAGGGATTCAATACCTGGTTTGTAAGCTTACTTACCCTTTTATTATTACTTTACTCATATACTTGTGAACTTGCGTAGTTATGTTTTCTTTCATAATAGTGATTGCAAATAAGCAACACAAATTACGCGATCAAGCTTTTTAAGCCGTTGTCGGAGAGTAATGGTATTTTGCAATTTTCAATTAATTGATGATTTTTGGGAAACACTTAGTGCTTTGTTCACATTTTAGGTAAGAGTAGTGCATGACACGTAGAGACAACATGACATGATGCGTATTTTTCACGTGTTATTAATAAGAGTAATACACACTTCTGCAAGAATACGAGTCAAGTAATAATAAAATGCTGAGTAACTATAACTAGCCAAGTATCAAATCCCAAGAGAGTATGTATCTTATATTAATAATCTGAATTGTTGAAAACGTAAATAAAATAATGCTTTGTTTGTGAAATATAAATACTAATTGGACTATAACTATGGCTAAGCTATTTTAACTAAACAAATTTAATTAAGATATAACTGAATTGATTGATTGATTGATTTGTTTGTGAAATAAATTAAGGAAAATGTATCTAAGAGGTGGATTTCGTTAATCTCGAATGTGGGGTATTTCATAGATAAAATACTAATGAACCCTATGCAAGCCTATTTCTATAGATTCTTGTTTTGTTCTCACGTTGACATGATTAATTAAGCGCATTTTTGTATCATCTAAAGAATCCTCTAATTCCTAATGATATCAGACCGTCAGGCACTTTCTCCTCTCCAAACGATCGTCGTGTCATAGGATCCATACAAAGCTTTAGAAGAGAACTAGAGTCAACAACTATAACGTAAAATCCTCGGTGGACGCTAGTGTCGAAGGTCTAGATATTCATTTGGTTGATCTACTATGATAATGCTGCGTTAACAATCTCCTATGTATAATTCAACATAATACATGGTATTTCAACATCACGATACTGAATCAAAGAAATATGTGTGCCAACATACCAAGTAGCATAAGCCACAAATAACATCCAACAAAACAAAGTCTCAAATAGAATTAATCAAAACATAAGTTCAAGGTGCATTCATACAAGATGGCTACATCATCTCCCAAACACTAAGAGATTTAACTACTCATGATCATATTATCGTAACAATAATTCATCATAAAGTTATGCAACACAGAAAAGAAAAGACTAAACTTTGGATCTCGGTGAGCTTTCGGCGTGTCTTCTCCTTTTGATTCTTTTTTACCTTCCTTCACTTGATTATTTACTCCTTTTGATCACCTTTCTCCCTTAACAATGATCCAAATGCTTTAGACGATGGAATTTGGCTATGAATGTGTTTATGTACTGTGATGAGCTTTGAATCGGAATGTCCTTGCTACTGAACGTCTTTCTCTATTTATAGTTTTTTCTTGTAGACTGTAGCTCTAAGGGTTTTTGAGTAAGTCGACCCATCTTTGTGTCGCGCGGCTCTGTCGCAAGTCTACTTGCATGGCTCACGCAGTTTTTTCTTGCTATCGTGTCATTCCATGGATGGTTGTTGTGGTGGTATGGTGTACTCCGATGGTAGCATTTAGTATCTCCAGTGCGGTCGCGCAGTTAGTTGTGTCATAGCGTCTCTTCCTCTTGTCACCATTCTATGCTAAAATCCCTTAAATAAGTTTCGTTTTGCTCCGACTCGACTAAAACAACAAAACCGACAAAACAAGACTAAAAAAAGTAAAACCGCTACAAAGTTTATACAAAAGTACAAGAATTTCGGTACTTAAAGTGCTATAATTTATCACTTATCATGATACCACTACCATACGACCCTGAAATAGAGACTACCTGCAGATGTAAGTTAAAATATAAATTCAACATGTCAAATACTGATGGAATTTCTGCAATACCAGAAAGGATTGAAACTGAAGGAACACCACCAACGAAAACGCTAGCAGTAACTGAGATGAATGGTTAGAACATTGAGGGAGGTTATTATCTTCGACCAAACAGGAAAGAACTACCCAACATTTGAGGGGACATGATCATGCATTGTAGCTGATGAAGAACACAATCCAATTATTTCAGCAGTATTCTCTATGATTGACCAAAACCATTCCGGAGGAGGATTCCTTAAAGACCCAATAGCCTATCACAAAGACTTTATTGGAACTTGCAAGGTTTTTCAAATCAAGACCGACTCAAAAATTATATACCTGTTTCCATTCTCACTTATTGGTGAAGCAAACAGATGGCTCAATGAGTTACCCAACAACAACCTCACAACATGGAACCAAATGACACAACTTTTCTTAAGGCAATTCTGCCAACCAACAAGAAAGACAAAGATGAGAAGTGAGATAGTCAATTTTCGACAAATGGAGGGAGAATCACTACCCGATGCATGGGAAATATTCAAAGGCATGATGAAGATGTATCCACAACACAACTTTCAAAAAGAGGTACTACTCCAACAATTCTATTTTGGACTTTCATCACTAGTTCTGGAGGAGGATTGATGATGAGAACCAATGATGATGCATTCGCATTGTTGGAGACAATTACATCCAACATCTCTAAGTGGAATTTAGAACGAACACCAGCAAGGCAAACATTGGGGGTCTATGAGGTAGATGCCATTACACAGTTATGTGCACAAGCGGAGTCCATCAACACCAAGCTAAAGCATATCAATTCAAACAAACTACTTATTGTATGCACTAACTGTGGGGAAAATCATCTGAATAACGAATGTCAAGGAGTTAACTCAATCATACATGAAGAAATTAGTTATGCAGGTAATTATTGAAGGAACAACAGTCCTCACTTGAATTCTTACAATATGGGATAAAGAAATCACCCAATATTTTCTTGGGGCGGCCAACAGAACCAACAACAACATTAAGGAGTTCAAATACCGTCGGGATTTCAATCCAATGACAAGAAATCTAACCTTGAAGAAACCGTGTTTAATTACATGTCAAAGACTGATGCAAGATTGAGACAAATTGAAGCAAGGTGTGAAAACAAAGACGCTTCATTGAAGAATATTGAGAGGTGACTTGGTCAAATAGGAAATCAACTAAGTACTCGACCAGCCTTGCATAGTGAATAATATGTTTCACTTAGCATTCTTTATGTGATTTAGGTGCTAGGGTAAATCTCATACTATACTATATCTATGAAAGTTTGAATATGCCTAATTTGAAAGCAACTGATATGACTATATAGTTAGTTGATAGGAGTGTAAGTTATCCCAAAGGGATAATCGAAGATATTTTGGTAAAAATTGGTGACTTTGCTTTTCCAACTGATTTAGTGGTAATTGATATGAGTGAAGAGTATAAATTCCCATTAAATTTGGGAAGACCATTTATAGCAATTGCTAATTCTTTGATTGATCTAGAAGTAGGAACTGTTACTTTAAAAGTTAGTAACGCGCATGCTAGTTTCAAAGTAAACAAAAGAATTTATCTTGATGAACCACCAATCAAGAATGTAGTAAGTGAAATAAAAATTGCGCATCCATCTAGCCATGGTGGAGCGATGGTCACACCTTAGAATTAGTAGCGTTAGGCTAAATAACGTAAAAACTAAGTACTTTTTTACGGGCAACCCAAAATTTTACTGTTTTGAGTTAAATTATTTTAAAGTACATTTAATTTGTCCAATTTTGATTGCATTTTGTAGAAAGGAGAATGTGAAAGGTCTTTTCAGTAAAGAATAGGAACATGGCGACTGATGAAATGAGTGTGGATTTTAAGATAGCATAAGATCGACAACAAAAAAAATTCTCGAGTAGTAGAGACCCGCGCGACACGCTCAAAGTGGCACGAGTCGCTTGACTTACAAGAGGTTTGGCGCACGCGGAGTACACTTTGCCACCCGTGCGACACACTTGACAATTTGCACGACCCACCCAGGTATACGCACAATGCTTGAAGCTGCATGACTTGTAGCATGACATGACGTGACTACCATCTCAAAAAATGCATTTTCTGCACTGCAGATCTGGGAATAAGTTTCCATAATTTATTTCCTTCCTTATCATTTGAATTTTGGGATTTTATGTGCTAGAAGTTACCTAATCTTAATAATGTTTTGATGGAAGTATTGCCATAACTCATAATTTACCGATGGGATAGAATCCTAGTCGATTGATACCTACATGTATTACTATACTATATATATGAGTGAATATGGGTTATGTATCATTAATCTACTACACAAGTTAGAAATCCCTAGTTCTCTTCATAATTTTACCTTCATTCATTCATTTTTCTCCATATCTCTTTTTACTTTTTCAAAGCTATCATGACTTTGCAGAATAACACTACGAAACACCAAAAGGAAGTTTACTTTTTCGATGTTGAGGACACACCACCATCTTCACCACGCGCCCAACCGTGCAACAAGAAGATTAAAAGTACTTCACCTACAAGGGAATAGGGGTTGAAGAAGATATCTTTTATCATCGAAAGAGGTTTTGACCTTTTAGGGGAGAAGGTTGCAGAATTAGGATAGAAAAAGTTTGTAGAACAACCAAGAGAAGTCAACAAGACTTTGGTTATCGAATTCAACACCAACACTACTTATCTTATGACGGAGCACGTGACAGTAAGGGAGAAGAAGGTGAGAGTTTCAGCACATTTAATCAATAAAATTTATCGTTTGGGTATGAACAAGATTAAAGAGAGCGAGTACATAGCAAAGGAACGCAATCCAACGAGTCAAACTGTTAAGCACGCGGTGATACCAAATACAAATTTCCACATAGCAAACTCAAAGGAGCCTTATATTGTGTATTTCCAATTTCTACTGTAGTACAAAGCTTGGTGTAATTTCATTATTTCTGCATTTTGTCCCCTAACCATATGACAACTTCACCATGGAGTAAAGTGAAGATGCTAACATGGATTCAACAAGGGGTCCATATCAGGAAGAGATTATGTCATCCATCAATCATTTTCTTGAAGCAAATACATCTGGAGGAATTCCACATGGGGGCCTTATCATAAAATTATGCAAAATTGCCGCAGATACAACTAGATCATCAGACAAGAAGAAGAATGTGGCTGACATCATTATACACAAACAACTTGACAGATATGCAAAATAAAAAAAGTGGGGATGACACATCGAAGAATCGAAGACTACAGAAGATAAGCTGAAGAAAGCCTTCGTCGAGCACACGAGGCAAATCAAAGAATTCCTCAGAACTGAAATCAAAAAGATTCGAGATGACTTGGAAGAACAATGGAATGCAGTAATGGATGAGATTGAAGAGAAGAATAGAGAGGCATTCAACACAACACCCTCAGAAACACCGGGAGAATTATTTAATTACGGGGGAGTGCTTTGTTTTATTTTGTTTTTCTATATTTTTTGGAGTCAGTGAGGACATTTACAAGTTTGAGTTGGGGGGGGGGGGGGGAGGGGTGTGAATAACTTCACTTTTATGTTTAGTTTTACTCCACGTTTTAGTTTTTGTTAATGTATGGATCGGGATTGATACCCTTTTGATTCACACGATGTGTTGACACTAAGTGTTGTGCTAACACCGATTGTATTCGGTGTTGTCCCAACACTTGTTGTAGAGTAATTTTGCAGCGGAATAACAAACATAGTGAATTTTTTTAAGCAAGTTATATGAATATAACTTGTCGAGCCTTACGACCAAATAATCACTAAATATAAATCTAATGATCTTACAAAAGTTAACTGAGTAAGGAACTCAATCCTAACAGTAACTAATCTATAAGCTATGGAGTTTATAGCTTAGCTAGATAAAACTCAGTAAAAACAAGACTAATAGCTATTACAAGAATTTTTCTATTTTCTTATAACTAATTCTAGTCTCGTTATTTATTGGATTTGATCGTCCTTCTTCATTGGCGTGATAGACACGAGTTGGTGATTGCTCTTTTCTTCTTTAAATAATTCCGAAATCTCCTTTGATGTTATCTACAAGAGATCTTTTAATATTATCTTCAAATCACTTTGGCTTATCTTCTTTCCTTAAGCATAAATACGCACGATCCTCATAGTCCTTGATATCCTGAAACATGTCACATATAACTACAACTTGTAGAACTATGTGATTTTAAGAATAAAGGCAAAGTAAAATATTTTCACTTAAATAATTCAGACAAATGCAGTGTTGAGTTCAGTGTTGTGCTAACACTAGTTACCAGAATGTTGGACGAACACTTCTTGACAACACCTGCACTTTCAATCTCCCCCTTTTTGCCTTTCTTCACAAAACTCCACCTGCAACCAATTTTGTTCAAGTACCTGTATATTTAGAATATATGGAACAATACTTATTCTAATTTGCTCCCCCTTAATTAAATGACTTCTGGTACTTTCTTCGCAACATTCTTCAGCTTCATTTCTGGGCGGTGCGGCTGATTGTGGGAATCATCCTCCTGATCTGCAAAATAAGGCTTTAGCAATCCAACATGTAAAACATTATATGCCTTGCACCAAGAAGGAAGAGCAACACGATAGGCCACTTTTCCAATTCGTTTGATAATAGGAATTGGCCCTATATATTTCTGCATAAGCCTAGGGTCTTTCCCCCTAGACGCCTTGGATGCGCGAGGGTCCGGAACCTTCTCCATCACTAGATCCCCAACTTTGAATTCGGCAAAACGGCGATTCTGATCCGCATGTCTTTTCATACGCCGTTGTGCTTTCTCTAAGTACCCCCTTGCGATATCTACATTCATCTCCCATTCCTTCGAGAACTCCTTCGCCAAAGGAGACCTCGCATGTAGGTCAGAATCCACCGTATGTGGGAGAAGGGGTTGCTGCCCGTTTACGATCTCAAAAGCACTCTTGTTGGTAGAAGAGCTCTTTTGGGAATTGAAGCACAACTCAGCAGCATCCAATAGTTTCACCCATGCTGTCTGCGACCCGTGAACAAAATGTCGGAGATATTCCTCCAGCATAGAGTTAAAGTGCTCCGTCTGGCCATCAGATTGTGGATGAAAAGCAGAGCTCATATTAAGCTTCGACCCGAGTAGTCGAAACAGCTCCGTCCAAAATACACCAGTAAACCTAGAATCCCGATCACTAACGATATCCTTCGGTAAGCCCCAATACTTGACAATGTGTTTGAAGAAGAGGTGTGCCGTCTCTTCTGCCGATACATACTTGGGTGCCGGGATAAAAGTAGCATACATGGAAAATCGATCGATCACCACAAAAATAGTACCTAAGTCTCCCACCTTAGGCAATCCAGAAATAAAATCCATCGATACACTTTCCATGGTCTTGTAGGAACAATGAGGGGTTCCAACAATCCCGCCTTCTTCTTGTGGTCCGGTTTATCCTGTTGGCACACAAGACAAGTGCGGACGTAAGTGTTCACGCCGTCCTCCATGTTGGGCCACTAGTAGGCTCGTTGGATAAGAGCCAATGTACGTTGTTCTCCCGGGTGCCCAACCCATAAGGTATCGTGGCATTCGGCTATAAAAAAAATCCGCAAGTTCCCGCCTTTGGGCACATAGAGTCGGTTACCCTTAGTTTTCAGAAGCCCGTCCTCTACCCAAAACTGTCGAGACTTCCCTACTTCGACCAGTTTCATAATCACTTCCGCCCAGTGATCGCTCGCTAGCGCGTCACGAATTTGAGCCTTCACTTCTGTGGTGACGGAGCTTGTCGTCAGAGCCGCCGCCCTACCTATCTTCCCATAGTCGGCTCTTCGATTAAGGGCATCCGCAACCTGATTACTCGAGCCAGCGCGGTATTCCAATGTAAAATTGAATTCCGCTAGTAGTTCTTGCCAGCGAGCCTGTTTTCCCGTTAGATTAGCCTACGTCATGAAGTAACTCACCGTCGTGTTATCCGTCTTCACGATAAACGGGCAACCTAATAGATAATGTCGCCAAAGTCGGAGGCAATGGACTACGGCCAATAACTTTTCTCATGGACCGTATACCTTGTTTCCCTATCCTTCAGCTTTCGACTTTCAAAAGCGACTGGATGCCCATCTTGCACTAGAACTCCCCCCAGAGGGAAGAGATGCATCCGTCTGCACTTAGAACGGTCTCGACATATTGGGGAGGGCAAGAATGGGGTCCGTTGTCACTGCCTTCTTCAATTTCGCAAAAGCGGTCTAACACTCCGCAGACCACTCCCACTTTTCTGCTTTCTTCAAAAGCTCCGTAAGGGGCTTCGCAATTGCCGAATACCCTTCCATAAACCTTCTATAGTAATTGGCTAGTCGTAGAAACGAACGAAGACCAGAAAAGTCTCGTGGGGGTTGCCACTCCTCGATGGCTCGTATTTTCTTTGGGTCCATCTGAATCCTTCCATGTTCGATGATGTGTCCCAAAAAGCTAATAGTCGATTGCGCAAACGAACATTTCGATAGCTTGGCGTAGAGCTCGTTCTCACGTAAGCGAAGTATACTACGACAAACTCATCGATGTATCCCTGTAGCACTTGGTTCATCATCGTACAAAAAGTAGACGGGACATTCGTCAACCCAAATGGCATCACCAAGAATTCGAATGCCCCATACCTCGTCACAACAGTAGTCTTGGCCTCGTCTCCCTCCTTGATTCGTACTTGCCAGTACCCGAATCTCAGATCAATCTTCGTAAAATACTTGGCCAAACTCAATCGGTCGAAACAATCACCAATAAGCAGAATAGGGTATTTGTTCTTCACCGTGAGTTTATTTAACGCACGGTAGTTGCAGCACATGCGATGGGATCCATCTGTTTTCTTTTGAAAAAGAATCGGCGCCCCATATGGAAACCTTGCTGGCTGTATGAGACCGCCATCCAACAGTTCTTTCAACTGTTTCCTCAACTCTTCAAGTTCTAGTTGTGCCAATCGGTACGGAGCCTTGGCGGGCGGTTTTGTGCCCGGCACCAATTCTATCTCGTGGTAAACCAACCGCCTAGGAGGTAATTTCTTCGGTAACTCTGTCGGCATAATGTCCTAAAATTCTTGAATAACATCCTTCACCTATTCTGGGATTGGGCCGGTAGACCCCTCGACTTCCTTCAGATTAAGGGTACACAAAAATGACGGCTCCTGACGCTTACACCCCTTTTCAAACTGGATAGCCGATAAGTTCTCCCTCCCCATTCGGTCGACGATGGTGGGGATGATGCACGGTCTCTTTCCCATCATTAGTAACACGTCGGCAAACGGTATAACCACCGTCCATGTATCCCTCAGAAACTCAAGCCCTAGAATAAGCTTGAAATCATCCATTGTGACAATCGTCAGATCGGTTCGCCCTTCATACGGCCCCATATTTAGCAGCACTGACTTCGCTATGCCTGCAATCGGTTGGGCGGGCGAGTTGATTGCCTTGACCCTTCCGACCCCTTTCTCTACCGCTAGTCCCAACCGCACCACTTCCGAACTTGCTAAGTAATTGTGCGTAGCTCCCGTGTCGATCATGGCTCGGAGCGGCTTACCATTGATCTTCACGTCTACGTACATTAGTCCCTTTCGTTTTCGAGGCGGAATATACATGTCTTTCTTGGCATTCTTCGCCATTTGGTGTGAAAGGGTGTTGCACCAGTGCGAAAATGCCCCAAGATTTTCCTCTCCCTCCGGAGTCTCGGTGCCTCCCTCCGGATCCTCATAGGCCAGATCATCTGTTCCCTTCCCAGACAGAGCATCCGGCAAACTTCTAACCAAAGTGTTAAAAGATTATTTCTTCGGCCAATCTCTTACAAAATGCGGGCCTTGACACCAAAAGCAAACAGGCGAACGCTGCTGTGTGAAGGTGCGTCCTTCCATGGGGGCCTTGCCCCGATTGTTACTTATCTGGCTAGAGGTCGGGCGCACTCCCCCGCCTCTCCCATAGATCGGCACCCCATGTCCCCCGCCAACATTAGGGGTTACTAGGCCCGGAGTTGGGCGATTATCCTTCCTCGGTTCTCTCTCCATACCTTGGAAATCCGATAGGCACTCGGCCGCACTCATGGCCGACCGCAAGTCGCTCACTCACTGACGCTGAAGTTCGAGTCTCGCCCACTGTTTCAGACCCTCCATAAAAGTGAACAATTTGTCACTCTCCGACATATCCCATATCACCAACATGAGAGCAGAGAAGGCTCTCACGTACTCTCGCACTGATCCGATGTGTTTCAGTTCCTTCAGCGCCCGGCGAGCATTATAATCCACGTTTTCCGGAAAGAATTGTTACTTGAACAATTCCTTCCACCTATCCCACGTATCCACAAGGATTCGACCTGCATGTATGTCTTCCAACATCCTGCGCCACCAAAGTTTGGCATCTTCCGCCAAATAGCCAACCGCGGTTGTTATCCTCTGTCGATCATCTTCGACTCGTCAGTGGTCGAAGTAATGCTACAGATCAAAAAGAAAATTGTCGACCATTTTGGCGTCCCTTGCACCTTCAAATAGTCGAGGTTCGGGAATTCGAACCCTCGATCCCGATTCCTGGGCTCCAGACGGCCCATTATTCACAACCCGTTGGAGCATCGTCATCGTTTGGTTTACCGCATCCAACTTAGCCTATTGGGCATCAAACCTTGCCCCTTGAGCGTCCAAGGCAGCCATAAGCTCCTTGGAAAGATCCCTGTTTTGATCGAGCTGAGAATTCAGATGTTGAATCTCGCCCTTCAAAAGTTCCACTTCCCCCTCCAAGGCCTCCATCCTTGGCTCGGCTTGTGCTCTCCACTCCTTGAGAGCTGCAAATTGCGCTTTCGCGTCCAACCTCGCACTTTCGGTGGGTGGTTGTAATGAATACGTCGTACCACCCGACATTGCCTTAACTCGATGGACCAAGAGCCGAGGCTCTGATACCACCTGTCACGGGGCGGCTTTGATTATACGAATAAAACATGCGGCCAACCACTGGCTACTCCGCCATCCTTGTTCGTCGCACTGGTGCCTCGACGACGTTTTAGAGGAACAACCCAACTTTAACCAACAACACAATCAACCAACAATAACTTTAACCAACAACACAATCAACCGAGGGCGTAACAATCATTCACCATTTCCGCATGAATAGGAATTGCTACTAGAAGTCAATACCAAGAAATATATTACTTGAATCACAATAACAATACAAATGCTTTTGTTTTTCAACTTTTATTCTTCTCTTGACAATAATACATAGGGTAATTCGGAAATCATGCCATCAGTAGGCTACATAAGAGTACTAACTGCTTGGGTGGGGTCCAAATAACTTACAAGGAAACTGAAACAAATTACAAGTACAAAATAGTCCTACACAACTATTCTTTCAATCTTCAATCTTGGCCACGTTCGTATAGGACTCTTGCGACACCTCGGCCGGGTTGGCCCGACGAGGCCTTCACGATGTCGATGAGCGGCTCAGGGGCCTCCCCCCATAACACGTGGTCACCTTATACTGGTTGACATGGTCACATGATATTAGATGACGTGGTCACCTGATACTGGTTGACGTGACTTGAGAGCTCTCTTTCGAATCCTCCTCCTCTTAACGATGATTAATAGGGTATTTATAAGTGTTTGTTGGGTTATTCTTGATGGGCTTGGGCCCCTCTTGGTCAATTATGTGTGAGTTCACTAATTTGATCATAACTTCTTCAATACTCACCGAAATTCGGATTCATTTTTTGTGTTAGAAACTAGACACCCTAACGGCATATAACCCATGGCTTGATTTGTTCAACCCATGCTGTCGTGGTTTGTTGTTATTGGAAGCCTGCACGAGCATTTGTCATTACACGCGAGTAATATAAATTATGGTACAACGGTAATCACTAAACAAGCATTGCAAAGTTTACCTGATATCAACGGAAATATTATGTTTCAGGACTTTAATTTTTTGAAATATTTTGGATTTTTATATTTAGTGTTAAATGTTGAATTGGTTTTTTTCTTTTCTTTTTTTATGAAAATTAGAATGATTAGTTATATGATTTCATTAAATTAAGATATGCTGCCTATATCCTTGAATTTTTTTTTTTTGGTAGAAAAACGTAAAACAAAGAGCCCTTAGGCTAAATCTTTAGCTAAAGCTATCAAGATACTAGTAGGAGGTCTATCCAAGAATGTCGCTCTTCCTTGCCCGTGCGCGCCCATCCTCGTGAGTTGGTCTGCGACGCCGTTCGCTTCCCTTGGGATCCATTTTAATTCACAAGACCACGGTTTATGCAAAAGTTGCTTGCAATCCTGAACCACACCTACAAACTCGGGTTGAGGTTCTGCCTCGTCTTTCAACAATTTATAGACGGTGAGAGAGTCGGTTTCGATTTCAAGTTGTGGTAATCTCCGCTCCCAAGCGAATTCAAGTCCTTGTTTCATCGCCTCCAGTTCCGCGATGTCCACGGTTGGTGCAACGAGGGATTTTACAAATCCCCAAATCCATTCTCCCTTGTCGTCTCTCAAAACACCCGCAGCCGTACCCGTATTATTTTGTGCGTTTACACCTCCATCTACATTCAACTTCGCCCAGCCCCGTAATGGTTTCAACCATTTTTTTCCCTCCTTCGGCCTTTTTCTTCTGCCCAGAAACAACTCCCTACTAAAGCTCTTTATCTCCAAAGCTCGCCCATGTACATTTTTCTCTTTATTGTGGAAAACCCGCGCATTCCGATGCTTCCAAATTACCCAAATACTTGCCACAAAAATCCAGCGCCAAGCTAGGTCCGGCACAATTCTGTTACACAACTCCAGCCCACGTAAATTTTTTTCCAGCCATACCTCGTCATCAATCCCTTCGAACCTCTGCATCTCCTCGGGTTTTAGGACTTTAGTCCAGACCTTATTCGCAGCGGGGCAGTGACGGAGCAGGTGTATCTCCGTTTCATCAACATGATCACATAAAGCGCAAACTGATGTGTCCGACAATTTCCTTACCTTTCGTAAGTGATTGGTAGGGAGTCTTTGGCGTGTCACGAGCCATAAAAAATATTGGATTTTGCTGCTCATATCCAATTCCCATATCCATCCCAATTTTGTATTCGGTCGAGCCACACGCGCGTAGAGCTTGTCAAACGCTTTATAAGCGGATTGGCAAGTAAAATCCCCGTTAGAAGTCTCGCTCCATATCAATCGGTCATCTTCCTCGCTCAACCTGATGTTACGGTCCAGGATATCATGCTTAAGATCATCCGGAACCTGAGTTTCGAGGACATCCAAATTCCAGTTCCCCTCGCTTGTCAAAACGTCCCTAATGGTGAGGCGTTTGTCCGCGCCCGAAATAATAATATTCTCTTTATGAAGGCAGCCCGTCCCACGCCAATTATCGAACCAAAACGAGACCTTGTCACCCCTTCCAACCTTCCACCTAAGAAACGGTTGCATTAACTGCACACAACGCACAATGCCTTTCCACGTACTACTATCCGTCGCCCTTGGGTTAACCCAATCCAGATCCTTTCCTTTCAAATATTTTGCCCGTATAAATCCACTCCATACAGTATCCTCTCCTTTGAGTATTTTCCATGCCAACTTAGCAAGTAGAGATTCATTACTCGTTCGTGCCTTGCGCAGCCCAAGTCCACCCTCTTTTTTTCCTTTAGTAACCACGTCCCAAGCTACAAGATGAAGCTTCCTTGTGTTAACATCCGTGGACCATAAAAAATTACGGTTTAACTGATCTAACTTTTCACACACGTGCTCAGGCAGCCACGATGATTGCATCAAGTAGACGGGCATCGCCGAGGAAACTGAATTTATCAACGTCGATCTTCCCGCGATAGACATCAATTTGTTCTTCCATGTGGCAAACCGCATCAAAATTCTATCAAACGTTTCAGTGCTAAACTCCCGATCCATGCGACCATGTAGCAGTTTAACCCCGAGATAACGGCCCAAATTCATCGTTTGACCAAAGCCGAGAATACCGCTGATGGTATTCTTTAACCCCGCACCTCCTTCTTTAGAGAAAAAAACTTTAGACTTTTGTGGACTTAATTTCAGGCCGGAAGCCCCGCAAAAAGACTCCAGAACATCCTTTATTTCCCTTGCCGTCTTTTCAGTCGCCTTCCCCATCAAGACTAGATCGTCTGCGAAAAAAAGGTGTGACAATTTTGGCCCCCCGCGACAAGGAATTAACGGCTGCCATCTCCCCCGGTCGACCGCATCATTAATAAGATATGATAAACTTTCGATGCACAATACGAATAAATAAGGAGACAGTGGATCGCCCTGTCTCAATCCGCATGTATGTCTAAAGGATTCTAACGGCGAACTGTTCCAAAGAATACGTGTTGCCGTGCTCCTCACACAAAACATAATCACACGCACCAGCTTTTCAGGAAAAGCGCAAGCATGTAAGGTATTTTCCAAAAAATTCCAATTTACCTTGTCGTACGCTTTCTCGAGGTCAAGCTTCATAACCATCGCCCCCACTTTATTTTTCTTCTTCGCACGCAGCGAATGCAACACTTCTTGGAGTAAGAAAATATTGTCTTGCGTGCTTCGTCCCTTTATGAAGCTCGACTGTGTTGGAGCAATAATGCGAGGCATCAAACTCCTCAACCTCGTTGTGATGGTTTTTGTAATGATTTTGTAGAGGACGTTGCATAATGAGATCGGCCGATATTGTGTGATATTATCCGGATTCTTTGTCTTTGGTAGAAGACATAGGAACACCTCACAAACACGGTTATCGAACTTCCCATCCCGAAACGCAGCCGACGCAAAGCGCAACACTGATTCTCCCAACCAATCCCATCCTTCTTGATAAAATTTTGCTTGTAAGCCGTCCGGACCGGGTGCTTTAAGCGGGTGCATATCCAAAATAGTTTGCTTCAGCTCTCCTAATTCGATCTCCGTGCGCAAAACAGTACGATCCCCCTCATCAAGTCGCACTTGATACCGCGAATCAGGGAGGGAATTGGCGGACACGGCCGAGTCCGTGTCGTTGCTGCTCGAAAATAGTTTCAAAAAATAATCTCTAGCGTGCCCCTGGAGGAGATTATCGTCCTTGGTCCAATCGCCATTAATTTTCAGCGCACGAATTTTGTTTCGACTTCGCCGTACCAATGTGGTTTTATGAAAAAATTTGGTATTGCGCTCTCCATCGCTGATCCATTGAACTCGTGATTTTTGATACCAAAAAATCTCTTCCTTCTTAAGGATATCATTATACTCCGCGAGTAACCCCTCCTCAAGCTTGACAAGATAGTCATTAGGCCGAACACATAGAGCGCGCTGAATCCCCTCGAGGCGCGCAAGCAATTCTCTTTTCTTCTTGAAAATATTCCCAAACTTCTCCTTGTTCCATGGTTCCAAAACCTTTGGAACCTCATCGATAGCCACAAGAATTCCCCGGTTCTCCGCCCAAATTTTCCGCAGCAATTGTTTGCATTCCTCATGCGCTAACCACATGGCCTCGAACCTGAACGGCCGTTTTTGCTTCAATTTCTCACGCCCAAAACAGTGTGTCGCAATCGGATGATGATCCGAATGGGTCCGAGGGAGATGGATTACTTCATGGTCCGAAAATAAATTAATCCACTCCTGCGTTGCCAACGCCCTATCCAGCCTTGCCTTGATATTTCCACCCCGTTTATGATTGTTGTCCCAAGTGAATTTGGAACCCACAAATCCCAAGTCCACCAGCCGACATTTGTCTATGAAATCCTGAAAAAACATTAGGCGAGAAAGGGTCCGTGCGCGCCCACCACTTTTCTCGTGATTGAAACAAAATTCATTATAATCACCCATTACGAGCCAAGGTTTAATCGGATTTTGTATCATGCGTGCAAGCGCGTCAAAAATCCTCACCTTCGCTGATTTCCGGGGTTGCGCATATATACCCGTTAGTCTCCAACGATCAACAGAACTAGGGCGAATTGTTGCATGGATTGCTTGCGGATCTACACCAGTTATCTCGACCTCAACGTCCTCCTCGTTCCATAACATCCATACACCCCCAGTCATCCCTACTGTTGGTGCAATTACGTATCTCGAGTAGCCTAAAAACGGAGCGATGTTGCGAGCTACAGCCTCGCCCACCCTCGTTTCTAAAATAAATATCACTGTTGGTTGCTGAATTCTAACCAACTCTCGGAAGTTTCTGCGAAACCCCTCGTCGCCCGCCCCCTGGCAGTTCCAACTGATAATCTTCATATTATTTATGCACAGGTGGGTCGGGTGTACGGCCTCCTCAGGCCGCGTCCCGTTCCATATCGCTATAAGCTGACTCAAGGTTTCTCTCATCAAAACCCGTTGTCCGTTCGACCGATAAACTGAGAACACCACTTCCGTGATTTGGATCAGCCTCTCCCATGTCTCTGTCTAAGATCACAACGTCGGCCCCATGGAGTGGTTGGCTATCGTCTCGAACCCCCAGTTCTGTGGAAAATTCTTCACCAAGGCCCCGCGCATTCAATTTATTTCCATGCAGATTATCGTACTGAGTCGACAAACCGTGGAGTGCTTCTTCAGTTGTTTTTTTCCTA
Organism: Linaria vulgaris; assembly: GCA_948329865.1. NCBI lineage: Eukaryota > Viridiplantae > Streptophyta > Magnoliopsida > Lamiales > Plantaginaceae > Linaria > Linaria vulgaris. The sequence goes on from OX415253.1 coordinate 71,495,994, forward strand.
ACAGAGTATCAATATTATTACTGTGAAGGAGAATAGATGCTTCTTCAGTTGTATCTTTTTCCAAAATAGCAAAAGGGTTGTTATTAATTAAAGGCTCTTTTCCTTTCTTATTTTCGGACATGTTGTTGCCATGCAAACTCATACGGCCTAAACCTTTTCCTTTCTCATTCGACCTCGTGTTTCTACGCAATTTAGGATTTAGAGTTGCTGGTAGTATCCTTTTCCCGTGCTGACTCTTCTCCTGGGCCTGGAACGTGTGACTGTTGGACGATTCCCCTGCTACTTTGCTGCTCGTATTCGACACTCGAGTTAATTGGGCGTTCATGTCGGGTTTAGGAACTGGGGGTTTAATCTTATTTGCTTTTCGATAAGTCATAAGCATCCAGTCCCCGTATTCCTTATCCTTCGCTTTTCCCGTGAGCCACTCCTCATCCCGCTTCTCGGGTTTATCCGGAGTTGGGGCTGCCGCAGCCATCTTTCTCTCAGTGCGTTCGTGACAATTGTTACCAGAATGTCCAACCCGCCCGCAAGTATGGCAAAGAATTCGTACATTCTCATAGATCACCTGGTGGATCTTTCCATCTACCCAAAGTCCCCTCTCTAATGGTTTATCAGTCCGGATTTGCACACAAAAACGTGCGAAATTACCTCTCGTCGCGTTGTATGTATTCCCGTCAATTTTGATCGGTTCCCCTATGCTTTCCGCTAAAGCTTGGATCATAGCCTCTTCCAAATATTCGAGGGGGAGGTGCAGCACACGCACCCACGTAATTGTGCTCTCAACAATGTCGGTATCGGCCCGAAAGTTTGGCGTCCATGTCCGTACCGAAATAAACTGTCCCGCGAGCTGCCACAGCCCCTCGGTGAGTATCAATTCTCTTTTTACCGAACTCAGCTCTTTAATGCAATAGCATCCGTTTCCGAGATCAACCAACTCGAACTCCCCGTGAAGCTTCCACATTAAATCAAGACGTGTCTGGAGCGTGGTATAGTACCACGGTCTTCCTAGAATTCGGATTATGATCGAATCTTTCCACTTGAGACGCATTCGATTGCGTAATTCCTGCGAAGTACGAATCTGCTTGAACGGAATAGTTTCGTCTGCTTCACGAATTTCTATGTGCTTACGTTCCTCGGCAGTTTTTTCCGTGTTCACACGTACGTCCTTTCTCCTGTTCCGTTGCGAGACCATGTTCGCATATGAAGTCAGCCTAGGGTTCTGGGTGTCAGTCGTCCCAATGGGTTCGGGTTGGAATTCCATCTCCGATGCCATATCAGATTGTCGTGATCGTTTCTGGAGGCGTGATTCAGTCCGAATATCCGTTGAAATTGGTGCTAAATCCGGTGGCTTTGGTGGTTCAATTGTTGTTAGGGCTTGGAGGGGGAAATCGCCCCGATAGTCGCTCATAGTAGCCTAAATTTCCTTTTGTTGTATTTGAGTTTTGGAATTTGAAATAGATAATGCCTATATCCTTGAATGCTATTATTGTAGGCATTATCTATTTCAAATTCCAAAACTCAAATACAACAAAAGGAAATTTAGGCTACTATGAGCGACTATCGGGGCGATTTCCCCATCCTATATCCTTGAATGCTATTATTGTAAAGTTTGAAATTTTAGATGCCTATATATATTTTCGTTACAGATATCAAGGTGAGAGCTATCCATTATTTAGCGGTAAAACTGGAAATAAATGTCTTGTTAGGTCCAATAAAAGAGTTACAATATATCTAAGTGTTGTAAGTACCTAATTTTTCAAAGTTGGGATATATAATACTATTAGTACAAAGTATGGTCAAACTTATTCAATCTACCTTCGTGTTATCACTGTAAATTTACATCTGTGAAAGTTGAATTTATATGACTATCTTTTAAATTAAAGATATGAAAATAAGAATTTAACTATTATTGAACTGTAAAAAGAAAAAATGTTATGTTTAGATTAAACTTTATAAAGATAATAAAAAGAATGTAATTAGTTACTTGCACATAATTGTAAAAGTTGGAAATAAAATATTATAAGAAATATTATGTAAGTTACTTGTACATAATTGTAAAATTGGAAAGTGAAATATTATAAGGAAAAGATGGGCCAATCTCATTAATATTAAAGTAGAGCAAGACCTATACCGGTTGCCCATCACAAAATAATTAGGTATTATTTAGAAAATTTAATTAGCCAATTTTTATTTGCAACTTTCATTAGGCAATTTGATTGGACCATATTAATTACTCAATTTATATTAGGCAATTTTAATTAGAAAACTTAAGTAGCTAATTTTAATTAGGCAATTGATTAAGGGGTTTTATATATATTTTTTTCTTTACGTTTATTCCTTGAGTTATACCTTTGAAGTTGTTTCTTAAAACAAAAACAATTATACTTATACAAGCAAGCGAATTTGTGCAATGCATTTCTGATGTCGTAGTTTGCAAGCGAAAATTTAGTAGAGAGGACGTTGATGTGTCGCAAAGGAATATTCCTTTTTGCCTAGTCAGCTTTGCAAGCGAATATGTGCTTGCAAGCTCCTTAGCTGGACATTTCCAACCGTTTTTCACTTTTGCAACCGATTTTGTAGTTAGAAACTTGTACTTCTGAATTTTCGCTTGCAAACTAGCGAAGCTAAAACTGAACATTCTTGTAGTGTAAGAGTCAGAATCCTCGAAGCATTAGTGTGTTCATTCGCAACAAAATATTTTCTTTGACGCGTACAGTCTGTCCGTTATTCATTTTCCTATAAAATACCGTAGATACACGGCCGAGCCTGATATATAAGAAATATACGGTCTGTGTACTTGATAAATCATAGCTGTTAGTTTTTGCTGAATAAAATTCAGTTTCTCAAGATAATTAAAATTATTTACTTATAATTGCATTACCGTCATATCTTCCTTTGTCATTTAAGTTTGTGTCTTCTAGTTTAATGCAATTTACTGAGTGTGCCTATAACCTGTATAGCTTACAATTTTCATAATTTCTGTGAGCTACTAATAATTACCGTCATATCTTCCTTTGTCATTTAAGTTTGTGTCTTCTAGTTTAATGCAATTTACTAAGTGTGCCTATAACCTGTATAGCTTACAATTTTCATAATTTCTGTGAGCTACTAATCAGAACGAATTCAAATATGGATATCTTAATTCTCTGGTTCTAATTTTAAACTTTTATCTGGAAGTTGTTACCAATAATTCATAATACGCTAATTAATGTTTGAAAAATATATATGTAGAAGAAAAGTACCCAAGAATGGTATATGTTTTTATAATGTTCTCCGTTCACGGACAGTGATCGTGGTAAAAGTTGGGCAGCGCCTTCGATTAACACTATTAAAATCAACTTTGATGGGACGTTGTTCACGGAGGAGCGGATGTTGGGGTCGGGATTATCGCGAGAGACTCGAACGGGGTGGTGATCACGTGGGCGCAGCGACGGTGGGAGGCAAACCTTTCTCCGGCTTGTGTTGAAGCAACCGCGGCGAGGTGGGCATTGCGGTTAATTAGCTATTGGGATGAAGTGGTCGCAAGTTATTATTGAGGGCGGTTATGGAGTAAATTGATGTATCCCTTATAGTTTGGGAGGATTATCATGAGCTTCTCCTTAGTTATGTTGTACAGACACGGATACGAGGACATATATTCGACTGGACAGAAATACGGAGACACAAATTTTAGTAAAATTATACATTAGGGATACGTTCTGTATATATCAAATAATTCATATTAATAAATTTCTATATATAATAATATAATTTGAATAAAGTGTCAGACGGTAATATTTTTAGTTCACTTACATAGTAACATGTTAATATAAAATATATATTCGATATTAAATACAAAAAAAAATGCAAGCCTATATAAGAATATCCACAATTCTACAAAAACTCAAATACTATATAAAACTCAGAAAATGCTAATTAATATATCAAATATATTCAACAAGCATATTAACCAAGGAATATTACAATATAATAATATTAATTAACATCACAATCATATTTTTATTGTTTAACTACGTATTATTCGACGAATACGTGTCGGATACATCATCGGTGTGTGTTCGATACGTGTCCTTGACCTTTTTATTTAATTTTTAATTATAATACGCCACGTGGCATATATGATACATATCCGAGTTGTATCCAAGATGTATATGTATCCGATACATTTGGGACGCGAAAACGAGCAACTTTTGACAGTTTCTATACAACATAGCTCTTTAGTAATTAATATACTAATAGGTTGTGTTACAAATGCTTTGTAGAATTAATAATTATGAAGTTTTATGTGTCTGTTTGATGATTTAGAAATCATTTGCCTTATTTGCAATTAATATATTATGCTTAACCAATAGGAAAAATAGAAAAGAAATTGCTGCACCAAATTAACTAAGTCTGTAAGGACTATATGTCTGTGACTGTGAGATAAGTATTGCCACCCGTTGGGTATATTATATAATGTTCACTCCTTCCAGTTTTTTGGAAAAATCTTATTGACCAGTTGATGATATAATTATAGGATGGCGCAAAAGGTAACAAAACCAGGTGAAGAGGTAATCTTCCTTTCAAGAATCTACAATATTTTGCCTCTCAGATATATAATAATACAGATCATTAACTGTTAATTTTCTTCCGCAGGTTGTTCTCAATGAGGAAATTGGTCATGTGAGATTGATTACACTGAACCAACCACGAAGACTTAATGTCATTTCAATTGATATGGTATCTTGTAAAAATGAGCTGAACTTATATTTTAACAGCTGATCTGATCGCATTTAGCACATGATGTGATAAAGCAGATCGCCATCTATTAAAAATTATCTCATGTTTCACGTGTAATATGCACGTTATTAACTCCTATAAAAAAGAAGGCCAATTACCTCTTTGTGATTTCAAAAAAGTTGTACACCACCTCCTAAAAGTAGTAGCACTTATAAAAAGGTACATTGAATAATGTGTTTAGTTATTTTTCACAATGGAACGTGACACAAGGGACAATTTTCCCATTTATTTTTACAAGAAGCTAACATACTGTGTATATTTCACATAATAGGAAAGTGGTGTTGTGCCAGAAAACCCGCAGATTTTTTTCTTTTGTGATTATATCCTTTGAAGGTTTTTAATTTCTCGATGTTGTTTATAAACAGCTTACTCTACTAGGAAAGCTTCTTGAGAAATGGGAGAAAGACGATGACGCACAACTTATGATAATCAAAGTAAGTTACATAATTAATTGACAATTACAAATTTTATTAAAGTATAGGACGAAATATTAAAACTGTCCTATAACTTTTTTTCAAAACTAAAAATGTCCGTTTTTTTCGGGCCTTGCAAAAATGCCCTGTAAGTTTTGAAAAATCTTGCAAAAATACCCGATTGCCTTATTTGGGCCAAAATTGCCTACGTGGCGGTACAGTGGCTGTCACGTCAACAAGTTGTATTTGCACCCCAAAACCCTTGTAACTTTAAATATTGTATTTGTACCCCAAAATAAATTGCACTTTGCCCCCCAAAATATATATATATATATATAAATAATAAACATATATATATATAATCATTTGTAAAAGAATAAATATTATTTGTAATAAATATATATATAAAAATAAATATCATTTGTAAAAGAAAATGTAATGGAAAGAATAATTTATATTCATTTGTAAAAGAATGTAATGTAAATATTCATTTATATATGTAAAAGAATAATCATTTGTAATATATATATATAATATCAACATATATTATTATTTATACTAATTTATAAAATAATAAATATTTTAACATTATGCAAAATAAATAAAAAACAAAAAAAAATTAAAAAAAAATTCCATTCCCGCCCCCCTCCCCGCCCCGCCACCACTGCCAAATCGCCACCCCCCCTCCCCGCCCCACCCCCCGCCCCGCCCCCCTCGGAAACCCCCCCCCCCCCACCACCAACGACCACGATTGCAGTGGTGGTGGCGTCGGGGGAGGGGGGGCGGGCGGTAGGGGGGTCAGGGGGGTGCGGTAGTTTTTTATTTATTTATTTTTTAATTTTTTGTGTTTTATTGTTATTTGTTTTATTTATATATATATATATATGTTTATTATTATATATATATCTTTATTATTTGTATATATATGTTTATTATTATTATTTATATATATGTTTATTACTATTTATATATATGTTTATTATTATTATTTATATATATTTATGTTTATTATTATTTATATATATATATATGTTTATTATTTGTATATATATGTTTATTATTATTATTTACATATATGTTTATTATTATTATTTACATATATGTTTATTACTATTTATATATTTATATATATATATATCTTTATTATTTATATATATGTTTATTATTATTATTTATATATATTTATTATTATTGGCTGAAAATATGACGTGGCAGAGCTATTTTATGACGTGACGTTGACTGTACCGCCACGTTGGCAATTTTGGCCCAAATAAGGCAATCGGCCATTTTTGCAAGATTTTTCAAGACTTACGGGACATTTTTGCAAGGCCCGAAAAAAACGGGCATTTTTAGTTTTGAAAAAAGTTATAGGGCAGTTTTAATATTTCGTCCTAAAGTATATATATATATATAGCTAAAAGTTCAAGATGTATTCGTTAGGGATCTGGCCCTGCTTTCTCTGCTGGTGGAGATTTGAAAGCGTTGTACTATGGAAAGAGAACAAGTTAGTTGAATTTCATAGTAGATCCATTTTTTTTTCTTTGTTTCCTGATTGTGAATTCTACTTAGAAGTTCATACGCTTGTTATTTTTCTTATTTTCAGTTGAAGGGATATATAGAGTACACTGGCTTGCCTACCACATTCATACATATAAGAAAACACAGGTACCATCATACTTATCATCAAATACATGTGTATCGAATTGAGATCAACATAATTGCAGTCACATCGGTATAATTAACCTTTTCAGGTTGCTCTAATTCACGGAATTTGCTACGGTGGAGGTGCATGCATCGGGGCGTCAATGAAGTTCTCAGTTGTCACAGAAAAAACTGTTAGTCTTTACATCTTTCGTTCTTGCTCAGTTTTGAAGTTTGAACGTTTCCGGCTTCTAATACTTAATCGATCTTGAACTAGGTATTTGCAGCTCCGGAAGCGCTGATTGGCGCTTGTCCTCCTGGTGGTATTTGTTACATGCTTTCCCGCCTACCTGGGCATCTAGGTATGTAGATTGTCGAAATTTACCATATTAAAAGGAGTAAAGAGCGTCAAATTACTACCCTTTACTTATCGTTTCAAAATTGGAATATTCTACTGCCTGATCGTTTTGTATTGGTGCAAAGTAGTCTCAAGACATAACTTGAGACGATTTTATTTTTTTTGTCACAAGCATTAATATAGGGGTTCATCTAGATTAAAATCTTAGTTTCAATATACCATCTTTTCTTTTCAATTTCCTAATCCCAGAATTGGGGTTTGAATATTAAGGTGGAGTTTGCAAACTCTTCTGTTAAAATATAGTCTTTTAATTTAAGCAAAAGTTGTATAAGTTTGCATGTGCAAGTCATAAGGTGTAGTAGGGGTTTGGAAAATTTAATTTTCACTGTAGAAGTCATTTTCGGAAAACGCTCGAATTTGGGCTTACTATTTTCGTGCTTCAATACCGGGTCCCCTGTTTTAAGGATGGATAACCTGGGTATAAAAGTTGCCAACCAAAGCCTGAAAATTATACTGTTGAAGTCACATAAAAACCCCTTATAGGTCCTATAACTACCAACCAAACGACCATTAGTGTCCAAATGAATCACCTAACTCGTTATTCCCGTCAAATCAACATCATTTAGGGAAAAAATTCCAGTACCAGAAAGCTCGCCAAGGGGTGCTCGAAATATTTATAATAGCCGTGCACTGCGGCTTTTATCCTAAAATATAGTTCAATTTTATTTTCTATTCATGATGTATTCCCTTTTCATAGTGTGGCTCACATCATGATTCATGCTAAAAATGGATATGAACAGGGGAATTTTTGGGCTTGACGGGGACAAGGTTGAATGGTAAAGAATTGGTTGTGGCAGGGCTTGTATCTCATTTTGTATCTTCTGAGGTTTGATAAATTCAGCTAAAAGTTTTGTACTTTGGTTTTTCAACTATGGTTTTTTCTTAAATGTTTTTTAATTATGATTACGTATACCAAGTTTCCAGTATTTTGCACGAAAAGTTTACTCTTCAAGTGAAGAGACTTTTTTTTTTGAAAGAGCCCATCACCATTAAGGGAAATGTTGTTGGGTGTTTCAACACACAAATATACTTAATAAACAACACACCACCAATTCTGATTTTCAACAACAAATTACTCAAACTTGCAGCAACAAATACTCACAAGGAAACCGGAAATATTGACCAAAACAGGGGAAAAGTATTCTCCAATTTCCAGCTATTCATACATCAGTATGCTGAAATTAAATGTACTGAAGTGCAACAAAACAAGTTCATAAAGATCATTCACTTACTTGATTGGAAGTTCTGGGAAGAAAGTGAATAGTGCTTCAGCACTTTTTCTCTCAAAAATAGAACGTTTTTTTCCTCTTTTTCACACTAAACTTCTGTTCTATTTTTTTGGACAAGAAGTCACAAAATATATTTACAATACCATCCACCAACTAACATTAATTAGAATTCTAGAGACTTCCTAATTATATCAAAACTCCAAAAGTGAAATGACACTTCTACCCAAATTGAGTTTAATATATTCAACATCCTCCCTTAAACTCAATTTCCACACTCTCTGATTCCCAGCATCATCTTCAGTTTTTTGAAAATTTTGTGCTTCAAAGGCTTGGTGAAAATGTCCGCTACTTGATCATGTGACTTGCAATACACCAGTTCCACATCTTTCTTGTTCACGTGCTCTCGGATAAAATGATATCGAGTGTCAATATGCTTACTTCTTTTGTGGAAAACTGGATTCTTCGCCAGCGCAATAGCAAATTGGTTATCGACATAAATCTCAGTTGCAGAAGCTTGACAGAAACCCAAGTAATTCAAAAAAAAATTAACCATATAGCATGACATACCGCTGAACTTGCAGCGACATATTCTGCCTCGCACGTCGATAAGGTCACAATGGCTTGTTTCTTTGATGACCATGTAAAAGTTGTGTTTCCAATAAAGAAACAGTATCCAGTTGTACTTTTTCTTTCATCCAAGTCTCTTCCCCAATCACTATCAGAATAGCCAACTAGTTTCACTTCATTATTCTTCGAATAAAATAGGCCATCCTTAAGCGTACCTTTGATATATCGAAGAATTCTCTTCGCCACATTCAAGTGAGACTCATTTGGTGATTCCATGTATCTGTTGATCAAGCCAACTCCATAAAGAATGTCAGGCCTAGTACAAGTAAGATAGCGAAGACTGCCTACTAGGCTCTTAAAATAAGTCGGATCCACTCGTGCATTATCATAGATCTTTCTCAGTTCTTGCCCACATTCAACAGGAGTATTCACTGGATTACAAAACTCCATCTTAAACTTTTTTAAAATTTGTTTAGCATAAGAGGCTTGGGATGCAAAAATTCCATCTTTGCTTTGCACAACCTCAATCCCAAGGAAATGAGCCATCAAGCCCATATCAATCATCTCGAACTCCTGAATCATGCTTTTCTTAAATGAATCGAACATCTTCTCGTTGTTTCCAGTGAATATCAAATCATCAACATAGATGCAAACTAATAACATATTACATGTTGTATCAGTCTTCATATAAAGTGCATGTTCATAAGGACATCTCATGAATCCGTCTTTAAGAAAATGCTCATCAATCCTAGCATTCCAAGCGCGCGGTGCTTGCTTGAGCCCATACAGTGCTTTCTTCAATTTATAGACTTTATCTTCATGCCCTTGTTTGACATAGCCTTCGGGTTGCTCCACATAAATCTCTTCCTCAAGAAAACCATTTAAGAAAGCCGACTTCACATCAAGTTGATAAATTTTCCAACCATATGTTGTGCTGCCAATGAAATGAACAATCTTATGGTTTCCAAACGGGCTACTGGAGCAAACACTTCGTTCTAGTCAATTCCATGAAATTCATAGGATATATATGAGAAATTCAAAGGAAAAACTTTTGTTTGTAACCTTTAGCTACCAACCTCGCCTTATATCTTTTAACTTCTCCATTAGCATTTCTTTTAGTTTTATACACCCATTTCACACCAATTGCTTTCCGACCTTCTGGTAGCTTTGTCAAAAACCAAGTGTTGTTTTTCTCAATAGCCTTAACTTCTTCATCCATTGCAGCCCTTCATATTTTCTGTTGTGAAGCTTATTCATAAGATAACGGATCAGAATCCATGTAGAAACAGAACATGTTCAGGTCATGATCTCCATCTGTAGTTTCATAAATTTCTCGCAAGCTTCTCATTCTGATTGGGCGTTCACTAACACTTGAATCCGAGGAAGACGGTGCGGAGAATAGTCCTTCCTCAATTTCTCTTCGTTCGTTTGAATTTTCTTCAAAAAAAGTTCTGTTTGGGTTGCTGATTTCTTTTCTTTCCAGTCCCAAATTGCATCTTCTTCAAAAATCACATCTCGGGACAAAAATACTTTCTGCGTAACAGGATTATAAAGCTTGTAGCCCATCGTTCGATCACCATATCCAATAAAAATACATTTCTCACCTTTATCATCAAGTTTAACTCTTCGAGCTTCAGGAATCTTGGCATATGCAATGCAGCCAAACACTTTCAAGTGAGCAACACTAGCTTGTACGAGCTCCATGCTTCTTCAGGTATCTTGAATCGAACACTCTTCGTAGGACAACGATTCAGCAAATATATAGCACATGCCACGGCTTCGGCCCAAAACTCTCATGGTAAATTCTTCCCTTTTAACATGCTTTTGGCCATGTCTAATATCGTCATGTTCTTTCTTTCTGCAACTCCATTCAACTGTGGTGTATAAGAAGGTGTCATTTGATGAACAACCCCATGACTCTTGCAATAATTCTCATACAAATCAGATGTATATTCACCGCCTTCATCGGATCTGAGCACCTTGATTTTGTAGCCACTTTGTCTCTCTACAAAATTCTTGAACTCTTTGAAGATTTCAAATACTTCCGACTTCCTTTTTAAGAAGTACACCCACGTCTTCCTTGAGAAATCATCAATAAAAGCTATGAAGTATTGATTTTTCCCATTGGACATTGGTTTCAAAGGACCACAAACATCAGTATGCACAATCTCAAGTGGATGTGATGCTCGCCATCTCATTTCTTTTGAGAAACTTGGTCTATAGTGCTTACCAAGTGTACACCCTTCGCACACTTCATTCGGATGATCTATGGGTGGAAGTCCCTTCACCATATTCTTTGTTTATAACAACTTCAATCCACCAAAATTCAAGTGTCCAAAGCGTAAGTGCCATAACCATGATTCATTCTTCAAAATAGTTTTGAAACACTTCACCATATCATGCTCTATAGTCACCGTAAATAATCTGTTTCGAGACATCTTAACATGAGCAATTACATTACAAGAAGTATCTTTAATTGTAAGATAAAAATTCTTCATGGATATAGTATATCCCTTCTCCACAAGTTGACCAAGACTTATAATATTACTCCGCAAGGCGGGAACGTAATAAACATCAGATATGTAGTCATGATTCCCATTCTTTAGCTTGATCAGGATTTTACCTTTGCCTCCAACCGTTACTTTAGAAGAATCGCCAAAAGTTACAGTTACTTGAACATTTTCATTAAGCTCCACAAACATGTCTTTATTTCCACACATATGGTTGCTAGCTCTAGTATCAAGATACCATACATTGGAATGATCTCCTTCAAGACCTTTGTAAGCAAACAATAAACTTGATCCGACTTGCTCTTGCTTAGAATCCGCAAGATTAGCATGCTCCTTGATTTCGTAATTGGCCTTTGATCTGTACTCATTTCTGTAATGTCCAAACCGATGGCAATTGTAGCATTCCACTCGACTTTTATCATAATTTTGTGGATTATAAGACTGATGATAGTTGCCTCGTGTTGTTGCACCTCTTCCGCGTCCTCTTTGAAAATAAGAATTCTGACGTCTTCGGGTATGAGGATAACTTTGTCGTCCTCCCCGTCCTCGATAAGCCTGATTGCGTCCACCTCTAACTCTATATCCTCGACCTCGACCTCGATTACTGAAGTTTTTCTCTCCTTCAGATGGTCCTATTTCAGATTTCTTTTCATCTCTTAAAGACATCTTAGCTTCTAAAGCTTGCTCAAGCGAAACCGACGTCTTTCTCTTCATTCTTTGCTCGTGAACTTCCAAGCTACTTTGTAGTTGATCAACTGTCATAACACTGAGATCTTTTGATTCTTCAATGTCTGCAACAACATGCTCAAACCTTGAGGTTAAGGACCTTAAAATCTTTTCAATGACTCGAACATCATCAATCGGTTCTCCATGTCTTCGCATTTGATTAACAATAACCAATGTTCTTGTAACGTAATCTGCAACGGACTCAGATTCATTCATACTCAACGCTTCAAATTCACCTCGCAGAATCTGTAGTCGAACTCGGATCACTTTGTCCACACCCGTAAATGAGTTTTTAAGAATTTCCCAGGCTCGTTTTGATGTGGTTGCCGCTAAAATTTTCTCGAATGTTGTATCGTCAATTCCTTGATAAATAATGAACAACGCCTTTTTATCCACTTTTCGAGCATCTTTCAGCGCTTTCTTCTGATTGTTGTTTAGTGCATTTTCTTCTTCTTGTGAATCAGGTTCATTATACCCAAGCTCAACAATATCCCACAAATCTTGTGATTGCAGCAACACTTTCATTTGTATGCTCCAATTCCCATAATTATGCTTCTCCAATTTTGGAACTTGGGGCTGAATTATGTTTACAGAAGATGCCATTTCAATTCAAGACCAGATCCCGCAAACTTAAAAACACAAGAACAGTAAGAAGTACCGGTCGACGGAAAACCCACGGCAGAATCGGACTAGCTCTGTTAGCAAATGTTGTTGGGTGTTTCAACACACAAATATACTTAATAAACAACACACCACCAATTCTGATTTTCAACAATAAATTACTCAAACTTGCAGCAACAAATACTCACAAGGAAACTGGAAATATTGACCAAAACAGGGGAAAAGTATTCTCCAATTTCCAGCTATTCATACATCAGTATGGACTGAAGTGCAACAAAACAAGTTCATAAAGATCATTCACTTACTTGATTGGAAGTTCTGGGAAGAAAGTGAACAGTGCTTCAGCACTTTTTCTCTCAAAAATAGAACGTTTTCTTCCTCTTTTTCACACTAAACTTCTGTTCTATTTTTTTGGACAAGAAGTCACAAAATATATTTACAATACCATCCACCAACTAACATTAATTAGAATTCTAGAGACTTCCTAATTATATCAAAACTCCAAAAGTGAAATGACACTTCTACCCAAATTGAGTTTAATATATTCAACAAATGTCTCAACCAAAACTTGAGATATCATGTACAGTCAGATGCCAAAATAAAAAGAAAAAAATCACCAGAAAACTTTGTCAGCAAGATAAGTCGCTTGCATCATCTCTATATCCAAAACACTTTACACGACTTAGTCGTGTCTACAAATCTGGATGAAAGAACTTCCACTTTGATCATTCCTCGCCAAAGCTATGACACGCATCGAAGGTACCTGATCCACAATAAGTGATTGTGGCTGGTGATTCCAAGCTTCGTTTGCCAAGTAGTCATCAACTTGGTTTCCTTATCTATGGAGATGCGTTGTTTTCGTCTTAATTCCCATTGCCAACAATCAATCTCTTTATACCATCTACCACCTTAGCAAGTTTCCACCCAATTGAACTATTACGATTAATTAGCCTAACGGCAATTTGAGAGTCAGATTCAATCCACTCCACAGTCATGTCCACCCTTGTTCTATCCCCAATCGAATTCCTTCGTAAATACCACGAAGCTCAGCCTCCTTATTGCTAATTTGACAAAGTTGTGGCTTGTAAACCATTGGAATGTTACCATGTTGATCCCGAATGACGCCTCCCATGGCTGCAATTCCATCTTCTCCTTCATACAACCATCAGTGTTTATCTTTATCCGTGGAGGTACCCACCATACCAGAATGTTTTCCTTTGGAGACAATCATTTGATGTGCAGCCCCCAGTTTTTTGTTATCTACAAATCACCCCTCCATAATTTGATATTATCCACAATGCCTTTTTTGCCGCAGTAAATGTAATGCAGTTGTTCCAGCCAACCAAGTATATCAACATATCACCATTGGGATGAGAGTTCTAATATGTCCTACACATGTGAACTTAGAAGACGAAATCTAGCGGAGGAAAACAAGTGAAACCACTTGGGCTTCTAGCATCGTAATCCCAAAAAGTTGTGTAAAGAATTTCCATACCTGTCGTGCTACTTGGCAATCCCAAAACAGGTGCAGGACAGATTCAATATTGCCACAAGCTTGGCATGATGCTAGCTCAAAATCCTTCTTCATCATAAGATAGTCGACTGATACCCAATTATGAAGAAGTCTCAGCCAAAATATAGACAACTTTGGGAGGATGTGATTGTGCCAAATAAAATGGCTGATCCTACCACCATCCCGAGATATAAGCTCGAACTAAATTTCACGATGATTTCATAGTGAACTTACCCTCTTCAGAATCATTAACAATCTCGAGGACTATCATGTCAACAATTTGGTGGGCCACAAGGTTTTTTTTTGGGTCATTAAAAGAAAAGAAATGAAGCATAAGGGATGCTCCAACTCCTTACAAAACATAATCTCGATCGTCCTTTTTTGCCCCAAACAAATACAAGGTTGACAACACCAATCATAAAGTGAAGGTAAAATCCTTAGATATTGTAAAGAGACATCAAGTATAGTTGAAGGTAGTCTCGCATCATAATTCACATGAACACACGCTTAGACCTTATTGTGATGGTTGGAGACTGGTACGTGATACGGGAATTGAATTCGAATATGAACAAAAAAATACTTTTTGTGATGAAGAGGCAATTGACAAAGGGTGAGTACAATGGTTGGGCTTGTAGCCTGCAACAACATCTATAAATAGTGGATCTGTAGTGGCTAGAGAGTGAGTGAAGTGAGGGTTTCCTAGGCATTTTAAATATTTAGAATTTTTCTATTTGTTGAAGGCCAAACTTTGATGTTTAAAAAGTTAAGGGTGGAAAACTGAATGTAGGAGCATGCAATATTTTTGTTTATCACGTCACATTACTGCATTTTGATGTGCCTCAACATCATATATTTTTAGGCTATTATGATAATGTCATCATCAGGTGGATGTTTGACGTAGCAAAGCTATATAAAAGATGAATAACATTGAAAGAATCAAAGATTCTTGATTTTTTAGAATAATGAGAAATTCACATAAGATTAGAGAAACTCTAAGAAAAAATAGTAATCTCTGCTATCTTCAAATATGACTTATATTGTAAAGTCACATTCAAAACTAAAATTGCCAAAAAATTAATTGTAAGATTCATCAAATATATAAACAAAAAACATAATATCCATGTTGATAAAAGAACAAAACAAGAATTTAGACTCAACAATTATAAATCAAGTTCTACTCAAAATGCGCACACGCCCCTACTCATGACCACCCACCAAAACCTGATGTTCTCTCTTGCGATGGAGAAGAAGTAATTTAGTGAAATAGTTGTGTTCTACTTGAAGAGCATATTTTATAGTCCCAAATGGCCAAAGAAGATGTCGCCACCCTTCTAGAAAGCCATAATTGTTTCTTCCATCTCTTAGTTCTGAGGCAAATATCCACTATTAAATGCCTCAGATGAAAATGGTAACTCGATGTTGAAAAAAGATATTGCTCCCCTTTCACCTAGTACGCTTCCATGCCTCTATTTCCATTCTCTTTCGGTGGCTGATTTTGATTCTCTTACTATGAACATTAGCTCTAATGAGGTTTGCGCGACGATTTTCCCTGTGGGCCAATATAATAGTCTAGACCCCGATGGATTCCAACCTTTATTTTTGTAGAGAATTTGGAGTATGATCGGCGATGATCTTCACCATTTTGTCACCTCATCCGCTGAGACTGGCACCTTTGCTGCCTTGTTCAAAGAGACGATTCTCCATCTCATTCCAAAGTGGGATTTTTTGAGAATATTCTCCAATTTCATCTCATTGGTTTGTATAATGTAGCCTTCAAAACTATCAGTAAAGTGAATTCTCTTGCGCATTATTGAACCATAGCAAAGTAGTTTCCTTCTAGGTCACCAAACTCGAGATAATATTATTTTGGTACAGGAGCTCGTCCATGCTATGCGCAAGAAAAAAGGAAGCACCGTGTCATAGCACTAAAAATAGACATCGAGAAAGCCTTTGACCGCCTTTCTTGGAAGTTCATTTAAGTGACGCTTATTCTCGCCAACCCTATATCATGCGAATCTTGAACTGCATCACCTTACCTCCATTTGGCTCAATGGGAATGGCGAGGTGAGTTACTCATTCACTTCATTACGAGGTGTTTCTCAGGGTGACTCTATCTTCCCTTATGTTTTAATCTACCATATGGAACGTCCACCTCGCCTTATCCGAGCAAAGCTTGAGGATAAGTCATGGGTTTGAGTTTCGGCCTTTCATCCTAGCCAAAGATCTCTCGTGTCTTCGTTACTGATGATCAACTTCTTTTCTACGAGAAACAACACTACTCAAGTGGAAACTATTATTGAATGTCTAAATGTATTTGCAGCGGCCACGGACCAAAACATCAGCCTTGCCAAATCTATTATTCTTTCTCCTTAAATATGTCACGATGCTTGGCTCGCGCTATTTCTTCCATTTCTGGGATCCCACAATCTGCTCCCTTTGGCCGCTACTGGGGTATTAAAATTTTTGATGGTCGCATCTCACAACCGATGTTTGACAACATCATTGAACGGGTCAACAGCATGCTTTTCTCTGGTGCCCAAAGTTCTTGTCATTGGCTGGACACCCACTTTTATTAAGTTTGTTGCTTTTTCTATTTTGATACACACAATGTAGACTTATGAATCCTATAAAGCTATTACATTTAGTTGGATGAGCTAAACATGGACTTTCTTTGGGGAAGTAACGGTTTTCGTCGTCGTCATTTCAATCTTGTTAATTGACGTACAATTTGTCTATCAGAAGACCACATAGGGTTTGGTGTTTTACGTTTCGAGGATATGAATAAATCAATTCTTATGAAGTTGTTTTCAGAGCTTCTCATAAATCAAGACACACTTTAGGTGCCCATTGTGCTCTACAAATACGACAGATTTGTGCATCCTCACGACCAAAAGACCTACTGCTTGGTGGACAGATTTGGGTACTGTTCATAGAAGGAAGTACACACATTTTTGGACAGATTTGGAACTCAGTCCAGCAACTCCTTTGTTACAAATGTAAAAGAGAACGCTGCGAGATGTGCAAATCTCCTTAAATCAACAACTTAATTCAATGCATAAAACGTTCAATACATAATAAGATCATTCTTATATGGTAACACAATTCTGCTTTGTTTTGCCACTTCATAACACTCATTTTCCCTTAAAAAATGACCTTGTCCTCAAGGTCGTAAATGCCATTAACAGAACCCTCCCCACACATTAGCATAACTCGACTATGGCAACGATGATTAAGGTTATACTTTTTGTCACAGCTCAAGCAAAGTCCTTGTTCACGACGTTCACGTACCTCCGCTAGTGTCAAACGGTGAATAGAGAGTGTGGGTTATGGTAACGTTGACCTTTCTCCAAGTTGGGATTGAGAGAAACTCCCTGACGCCGGAGTAGTTGTCATAATTCTATATGGTGGCTAAACATAACCTGGAGGCTGAATCCCAGATCCAAAATGTCTAGTTTCAACCTCGACCAAGATCGATAAAATATTCCTCAAATAATTGAGGCAAAGTCATTGCCTCGGCTAAAGTAGTCGGCTTAGAGATCAAAGTTTCTCGTCAAGTTTCAGGCTTTAACCCCCACACAAAGAAATTGATAAACATAGATTCGGGCACACCCGTAATACGAGTCATAAAATCCTCAAATTGAGTACAAAAAGTAGCAACCTACTAAACTCGACAAGCTTAGAAATAACGGATCATCATAAATCAAAGATCCAATCCAGTTGCGAATTTCCTGTAGAAAAATACCCCAACTCTGCAAGGCACCACCACGTTCCATCCATTCATACTAAGTGGAGGCCTCACCATCCAGGTGAAACGCCACAACCGCTAAGCGAGTTACAAAATCCACACCGTGCAAATCAAAGAACTTGTCAACCTTTAAAATTTAGTTTTCAATGTGATTACCATCAAAACGAGGTACATCGACACGAAGGGTACGCAAAATCGAATACAAGTTCGAAGAAAGGCGATCTGTCGATAAGCCAATCCCACCCGAAGAACCACGCAGCTAAGTAGCATCCCCCAAAGGTGATGGCTGGGTGGCTAAAGTCTGAGCGAACTAGGACAAACGAGACTCAACTTGAGTCATATATTGCTCAAAAATGCAGAAAATTTGAACTCCATCGAGGTCAACAAAGCGGTAATTTCATCATTCCTTATATGGAGTTCGAAGTGAAAGCACCAATTGTTACAAACGTAAAAGAGCATGCTTCGAGATGTGCAAATTTCCTCAAATTAACAACTTTATCCAATGCATAAAACGTTCAATACATAATAAGATCCTTCTTATACTACTACTGCTCACAACTTAATTAAATAAAGAAAATAAAAACATATGAAAAAGATGTAACAGAATCTCTTGCTTCTCTATGAAAAGAAAATAAACTATAAAATAAGGTAACAGAATTCTGCTTCGTTTTTCCACTTCGTAACATCCTTCCAACCCGCAAACTTGCTGAGTCGAAAGTCTGATTGTCAATAAGAATGCAACTCTTCTCGATTCCCCATGTTGAGGCCTCTCAAGTAACAATATGTTTACATTGAAGACATCTTCTGATATCTTCGTGGTTACGGTTAGCCGAGTTCCTCCTCTTGGAATCATGCATCGAATCTTCACATGAAATAGCCATTTTTGCACCTTAATCTGGTTGACGATGCATGATAGGCTTCATTTGGGTATTTGAACCGCCTCAAAAACTGTCTCCAATATTTGCCCATAAGGTAAATACGAAGCAACACAAATAAAACACTGACGATAGTAACAACACAAGAATTTAACGTGGAAACTCCTTGACCGAAGAAAAACCACGGGGACCCGAGCAAAATTCACTATGTGGAAAATTTATACAACTATATAATTTTCACTCACTCCAATGACCCCACAAAGACTTTTTACTTTCATCACTCCCTAATCTATACCCCACAAGTATATAACATACTGCATTGTATAATCAGTGAGAATACGGTATAAGACTCTAAAATGGGATACAAATGACAATGCAAGACATGCTATTTATAGGAAAGAATTCCTAGCACAAGCCATGTAGAATTGATTTCCACAACTCCCAACTTCCACCAATGAGATGAATGGAAGTTAAAACTCACATGCATCATGGATGCGCATTTAATTGACACATGGAGTAGACCAAATCCGACACTTCATAGCAATGAGAGTCGCCTTCATCGAAATCTCATTGATCACTCTCAAGGTGGAGCTCCTAAGAGGGCTTGGGTAGTTGAGTGACATATATAAAGGAATAGTGTAAGGGCAATTAACCTAACAGTGGGCATGCTGCAGTGGTAATAAATTACCCTCTCTTCTCGTAGGTCGTGAGTTCAATCTTGGGTGGGAACATTTGTTCTTTTGTTGTATTTTTGCTTACAGAACCCAAATAACTAACAAAAAAACCTCAATATATCCATCACTAAACATAAATAGCCGGTCCAACTTTAAATCTCTTAACACTTAAAAAAATCAATCTTCTTTCTCTCAAACCTTAAATCTTGAGATTTTTAAAAACCTACTAAATTATATTATTATATACAAAGAGTATACTAATATTTCTTGTTTAATTTAAATTTATTTTCAAATATGATAGACTTGTGCATTCAAGCCAAACTTATTATTCTACTGGAGATTTAAAGTAAGACTATTTAAAGTCTTTTTAAATGTCTATTAAAGTTTTCATTTTCTAGTTCTATAGATAAACAAATATTGTAATTAAAGGAAAAGTATGTATATTCCTAATAGCTTTTGTACAAGTGTTATTGATCAATTTTACTCTTCATAGAATTATAGAGCTTAACTTCAAAAATATGTTTATTTTGAACATGTAATTTTATCATTTGTACTAAATGGTAGATATTTTATTTTATATTATAGAATTATATATAGATAGTTATTTAAGTTAATAATAGGCTGGGGTCCAAAAAAATCTTCGATCCGCCCATGTTCACTCTTCCATCAACTTTGCGACTATCCCACCAACCGTGAAGGCTGGACAGGCCTGCTTTCACGTAAGGATATATACTCACAAGTTCTTAAACACTTAGATTCACGATTGGCTTTAGGAAAATCGTTGACAAAAAGCTATTTTTTCTCAGAATAACACCCATTGGGTAATCACTTCTGCAACTGCTTGTTGAAACTTTGGATGCGGCGCTGTAAAAGGGTCTTCTAATATTGCGACTTACTTTTGGCACGTCTTATTCCTTGGAATTGTCAATTGGCTAGAGATGATGATAAAGCTTATTTAAGGCTTAATGTTCTACAACATATGGGCGTTACTCGATCCCTTTATTCTCTTATTTGGACTTTCCCTCCTCCAAGCATCATAAAAATCAATATAAGTGGAAATTGTAAGAGAATTACGGGTCTAATTGGCTATGTTGGTTGCTCGTTTATTTTGATGACCATTGGTTGTGCAATTTCTTGGCTAAAGTCGGCTGTGAGGGTATCACCACACCCGATGATTCAAAATGTTGAGCTGATAAGTGACTCTAGAATAATCTTCTGAAAAACATTTCTCAGACTGCTTATCCTTTTTATGGTTTGAATGCATTTTGTCGACAACTTATTATCTCCAGATTCCAATGTTCCACAATCCTCCACGACTTCCAAGAAATAAACTTTTAGGTTGATAGACTTGTGAACACGGGTCATTCACTCTCATTTGGAGCTCATACTTTCCAAAATAAGGATACTTTCCAAAAGCCATCGACGAAATTGACCTAGTTTTTGATGTTAAGAGCCATGAGGATACTCTTTGACCACGGAATGTAGTTTTGTCTATTGAGTAGGTCGCCGACAATGGCAGATCCGGTGAAATCATGTGTGCCGAGGAAGTACACAGAAGAGGAATCTTCGCTCAGATTGCGAGATGTAGTGGATCCAGCAGTTGTGGAGCTCGCAGCAGGTTCATTCATAGTGAAAACGATGTGTAAGTAGATTGAAGAAGTACGGCACGATCGGAAAAAGTCACCAGAAAAACGGCCACAGAATTCGGCGATTGCAAGTTGCAAACACAGGCAAGAAGCGTACAGAGAGGTGCGAAAGCGAAAATCGGAGCGGATCGATGGAATCATCCAGTGAATGATGCCATGTTAAGTTTCTGCAACTCACCAACAATGGAGGAAAGAAGAGAGAGAAATGAGCGTGTAAAATACTTTCGTCATTATCAAAATTAGGAATGAATTAACTGAGTATTACAACGGTCATAATCTGGTATTAATACTTTAACTAATCTAACTAATTTGGAGGGTAAAATCGTCCTCCCACTAATCTATTAATAAGTAAAATAAAGGAATAAACATAATACTAAAAATAGAAAAGAAAAGTTGTTAACACCTTGTTAACAGATTACTAAAAAGGAAAAATACATGAAATATAATTAATAATTCAATATCTCCCCTCAAGATGAGCATTAGTATGATGAATTCCCATATTGGATTGCATTTTGTTGAAGGGCTAAAGGGATAGAGGTTTGGTTAGAATGTCTGCAACTTGCAATTCATTTGAAATGTGAGAAATATTGATGATGCCTTGTTGAACTTTCTCCCTCACAAAGTTGCAATCGATTTGTATATGTTTAGTTCTTTCATGCTATACTGGGTTTGTTGCAATGCATTGAGCACTTTTGCTGTCAGTATAGAGAAGAGGTGCAGAGGTTGTTTGATATGAAGCTCATAGAGAAGGGAAGTCAACCACAGAACTTCACAAGTTGTACTTGCCAAAGCTCTATATTCAGCTTTAGTTGAGGATCTACTCACTGTTTCCTGCTTCTTAGACTTCCAGGAAATAAGTGAACCCCAGATAGATTGCATAACCAGTGATGATGCGGCGTATGTCAATACATCTAGCCCAGTCACTGTCACAGAAAGAAGTAAGTTGTAAGTTGCAGTTGGAACTGTATAGTAATCCCTTACTTGGGTTGTGCTTGAGATATCTAAGCACTCTGTGTACAACTGCAATATGGCCTATTGTTGGCTTGCTCATGAATTGAGTTAATGTTTGAATACTATATGTTAAGTCAGGTCTTGTAATAGTGAGGTACAAGAGCCTGCCTACTAGTCTCCTGTAAGTTGTAGGGTCAGAGAGTAGAGGTTAATCATCAGCTTTTAATTTGTGATTGTGGTCCATTGGTGTTGTGCTGGGCTTGCAACCAAGGTAACCAGTCTCAGTAAGAATGTCCAAAGCATATTTTCTATGGCAAAAGCTAATACCAGAAGATGATCTTGATACCTCAATACCAAGTATATACTTGACATCACCAAGATCTTTAATAGTGAACTATTTGTGAAGATGTACCTAGATAGAGTTGATTTCTTTCAAATCATTTCATGTCAAAATAATATCATCTACATAGACACAAAGTGCAGTGAAAGATGAGTTAGTTCTTTTGATAAATAATTAACAATCTGATATAGTCTGAGTATAGCCAACAGAAATAAATGAAGTAGAAACCTTGTTGAACCATTGCCTTGAAGCCTGTTTGAGGCCATAAAGACTTTTCTTTAAAAGACAAACTCTTTTGTCATAAGCATCTAGGTATCCAGGAGGTGGTTTCACATATATTTCCTCCTCTAAGTCACCATGCAAAAAGGCATTATTTACATCTAGTTGTTTAAGGAACCAATTCTGAGATGCAGCAAGAGCAAGTAACACTCTAACAGATGTCAATTTAGCAACAGGAGAGAAGGTGTCAAAATAATCTAATCCCTCTTCTTGGGTGTAACCTTTGGCAACTAATCTTGCCTTATGTCTTTCTATACTACCATCAGAGTTGAACTTCACTTTATAAACCCACCTACAGCCTACACAATTATGATCAGAATGAAGAGAAGTTAGAATCCAAGTGTTTGTGTCATCTAGGGCTTTGAGTTCATTTCTCATGGCTTCTTGCCATTCAGGGTGTTTCACAACCTGAGAGTAGGTTTTTGGTACAGAAACATTAGTAATGCTAATTGTAAAGGCTTTATGCTTAGTGCTGAGCCTATCAGTAGTAAGAAAATCAGTGATAGTGTATTGTTTGCCAGGTAAAACAACATGATTAGCATTGCGTTGTCCAGGTAAATTGACATCATAAGCCTTTAGATAAGCAGGTAAGCCCTTGTTTCTACTAGACTTTCTAATATTCATATTGTTATCAGAACAAGTAGAAGATGAAGGTTCAGTGTTACTTGGTTGATGTGGAGGCTCTTGAGGTGGTGGTATGTGAGATGAAGCTTTTGTGTGTATGGTAGCATCAGAAGTAGCTTGAAGATCCAAGTCAGGCTCTATGTCTGGTGTGCCAGGAAGTGAGATTTATGATTGAGCAGGAGTGATTTGCTGAATCATAGCTGGTGCAACTGGAGCAGGAGTAACATTAACAGGAACCTGCAAGTTTATAAAGGGATCTGTGCAAACATTGGTTTGATTAGGTTCTATAGAATCATATGCACCCGTGTTGTTAGTAGTGTAGGGACAAATATGCTCATAGAATAACACATGTCCAGATATGAACATTTTATGAGATTGCAGATCTAATAGCATGTATCCTTTTGTACCCTTAGGGTAACCAATAAAAATACATGATGAAGCTCTAGGATCAAATTTATTTCTTTGAATGTTGAGTGTAGATGCATAACACAGACATCCAAATGGTTTGAGGATATTGTAATCTGGAGATCTGTTGAATAGCATGTGAAAGGGAGTCTTATTATTCAAAGGAACAACAAGAAGTCTATTTATTATAAAAGCAGCTGTTAATATACAGAAACTCCAATACTCAACAGGAAGTTTAGATTGAAACCTCAATGATCTGGCTACTTGAAGGATATGTTGGTGTTTCCTCTCAACAATACCATTTTGTTATGGAGTGTAAGCACAACTTTTCTGATGAAGTACTCCATATTTGGAGAAGAAATCTTTCATAAAAAACTCATAACCATTATCAGTTCTTAGAGTTTTAATTTTGACGCTGAATTGAGTGTTAACAAGTTTATAAAAGAAAGTAATTAAGGATTGAACATCACTTATGTTTCATCATGTAAACTCATGTAACTCTTGAAAAATCATCTACTATTGTAAGGAAATATTTGAAACCATCAACAGAGACAATAAGGAAAGGTCCCCACACATCACAGTGAACTAAGTCAAAAGCATGTAAAGAACTAGAAGTACTTGAAGGAAATGACAACTTTTTCTGTTTAGCAAGATGACAAATGTCACAAGGTTCTTTAACATTACATATAGAGCCATTAATATCAGGAATAGCAGACAACTTCTTGTTGGAAGGATTTCCAAGCCTATAATGCCACGACTTGGCTTTATTTATATAAACATTACAATCAACAGTGTTCAACAGACAACTATTTGAACTATGTGTATTAGGAGGAGTAGTTGATAAGTTGTTAATGTCAAGGATGTAGAGGTTTGACTGCTCCTTAGCAGAACCAATCATCCTCGCAATGGTTAGATCCTGCAAGATACACACAGAAGCAAGAAAAAGAACAGCAATGTTGGATTGTTTAGTCAACTTAGAGACTGGTAGTAAGTTATATGTAAAAGTTGGAATGTATAAAACATCATGCAAAATGACATTATGAGACAATTTAACAGTTCCAATATGAGAGTCCTGAGTAACATTATTGTTGGGCAAGTGAATAGCAAGATTTATAGATTGAGGTGGAGTAAGGAAATAAGACAAGTAACATATCATGTGATCTGTTGCACCAGTATCAATCATCCACTTATGAACAGTTTTCAGTTTAAAGGTGGAATTATGAGGGGAGAGAGCAAAACTACCTTCAATACCTTTATGAACAATGATGGAGGTAGATGTATAGTGCTTTGGTTGTTCTGTGCTTGCACCAGCTTGAGATTGAACATATGCTATGAAAGAATCAAAGAGAGCCTTGTTAGCATTGACACCAGGGGCAACATTCTGGTCATCAACAAGGGAAGTGTCTGGAGTAGTAGAGCCAAAGGCTGCATTAGCTGAGGGATTCTGTCCTTCCTGTAGGGCCATCCCATCCAGGGGGATAACCATTCTTTTGGTAGAATATGTCCTCAGAATGACCAGGGTAACCACATAAGGTGCATTTCATCTTCTTTTTATCTTTATTATAAGTTCCTTTACCATTCTTGTTGGGAAAGGACTGAGGTAGACCAGGAGGTCTAGCTTGAACTTGAGGGAAAGAGGGATTCCTTGTGAACATTGCTAAAGTATCAATAGAGTTAGTAGCATTGTGGAGGGTTCTTTGGTGTTCCTCTTGAAGTAGCAAAGAGTAAACCCTTGACAGGGGAGGCAGAGGATTTATGAAAAGAACTTGACTCCTTAGAGCAGTGAATGAGTCATTCAAGCCAATTAAAAATTTTGTGACACAGTCATGTTGTTGCAAATTGACCATATCACCATTGATGTTGCGAGTGCAGAGGCCACAAGAACACTTCACTATTGGCCTTTGAGCCACATACTCATCCCAAAGAGATCGAAAAATAGCATAGTAAGCAGTGACAGTCAAATTATCTTGAGAAATAGTAGCCAAAGATTTTTCAAGATGAAACACACGAGATCCATCGGTTCTTTCATATCTAAGCTTCAATTATTGCCAAAGCTCATAAGCAGAGGTATAAGAGTAAAGACTAGTGCGTAATTCTTTAGAGACGGAGTGAACAATCTAGGAAAGTACCAAATTATTTGCCCTAATCCAGCAAGTGCGTTGGATCGGATTAGCAGGCATGGGGAGAGAGTCATCGACGAAATTGACCTTGTTTTTGATGTTAAGAGCCATGAGGATACTATTTCACCACGGAATGTAGTTTTGTCCATTGACTAGGTCGCCGACAATGGCGGATCCGGTGAAATCATGCATGCCGAGGAAGTACACAAAAGAGGAATCTTCGCTCGGATTGCGAGATGTAGCATATCCAGCGGTTGCGGAGCTCGCAGCAGATTCAGTCATAGTGAAAACGATGTGTATGTAGATCGCAGAAGTACGGCGCGATCGGAAAAAGTCACCGGAAAAACGGTCGTACAATCGGGCGATTGCAAGTTGCAAACACAGGCGAGAAGCGTACAGAGAGGTGCGAAAGCAAAAATCGGAGCGGATCGATGGAATCACCCGGTGAATGATACAATGTTAAGTTTCTGCAACTCACCAACAATGGAGGAAAGAAGAGAGAGAAATGAGTGTGTAAAATACTTTCTTCATTATCAAAATTAGGAATGAATTAACAGAGTATTACAACGTCATAATCTGGTATTAATACTTTAACTAATCATCCTCCCACTAATCTATTAATAATTAATCTATTAATAAGTAAAATAAAGGAATAAACAGAATACTAAAAATAGAAAAGAAAAGCTGTTAACACTTTGTTAACAGATTACTAAAAAGGAAAAATACATGAAATGTAATTAATACCTCAATAATCATTTTTCCACAATCATCATACTTTCCCAACTTCTTGTAATCTTTGGCAGATGTTTCATCGTTATCATCTACGCTCTTCATGAAAGTTTTTGAAAGAGAAATCTCACGTGCATTCACATGCAACGTTGTCATCGATTTACCATCATCGTAATAAATAACAGCATATGAATTAAAGGCTCAAGATCCTCAACATACACCATTTGGTTGAGGTTGAGATGAATGAAATCCAATAATTGATCAAACGTCCAACTACATATTATACCTGGAGCCAGTATTAGGGATTATAAACCTCATTCTCCACTGGCTCATTAACAGCATAAGCTAATTATTAATTCTACATGTGCATTTGTCCTCTTTCTAGAAATTAATGGAGCTACAAAAACGTCTCATAAGTTTAAATACTGGTGAAGAGAACGCTGTCAGATCCGCCATTGAGGAATTCTCTTCAGATGTTCAGATTGATGAAGAAAGTGTACTGAACAAGTAAAGTTATAGAAATTTTAATTCAAATTGATGAATAAATTGAGATTTTTATCTTTAAGGGGTTCTTCAAGATAAGTAAACAATACATGGCTGATTTTACATGTAGGAGGGAAATCATCAATGAATGTTTTTCCAAGAATACTGTGGAGGAGATTGTAACATCTTTGGTGAGTGATTGAATACGTAATCTTGTAATTGCTTGATAAAAAAACATTTCACTTTAATTAATGGGCTACATTTTACTTCAGGAAGCTGAGGCGAGAAAGGTAGGGAATGATGCGATCGTTGGAATGCTCGGAGATCTAAAGAGGTCATCACCAATGGCGTTAAAGATAACATTAGAGTCGGTAATATTTCTCTTATATAATATCAGGTGAAGCATGAGTTTCTATTACTCAATTTTAATAAACTTGTTACACGATGTATGTCGTCGGATTAAAGTATTATGTTGGATAGGTTAGATTTAATTCATCACTCATTCTGTTTCATGTGAATGAGATGATTTAATCCACCATTTCCAACCTATTTTATTGATTCGCCAAACTGAATATCAAGAATAAGATCTCAATAGAAGTAAAATTACATGACTACCCTCATTTCAAGAGTATTCTAACAAAAAAAAAAGGCAATATAAATTAGGACATTCTAAAAACGAACACTGTGCATTGTGAGCTGGGGTATTGTCTTTAGCTGTTTATTAAGCTTCCACTTAGAGTTCATTACTAAGCTATAAGTGGTCCATAAGATCGAGTTGGACAGTTTCAGTACGAACCGACCTTGGAATAAAGTAGGATTTCGGACATCAGATTAGATCAGATGACTATTATTCAATCGACCTTAATATAGGCTACCAAGTATTTTCAAACATGCCAAGATCACTTGGGTACATAGAATTCTGCTAACATGAAGCAGGCGTATTTCTTGCATTATTACTTATTGGTATATTATTTCACCTATCCATTATATAAATTTCATGAAAAGACAAATACTTGCTTATACATATTAAAATATATATTAGGTTTTGCTTGGAGGATCTCTGATGCTCCGTCTCACAACATATTATTACTTTTGTCGCTGATCAAAAAACGTATATGTTCTTATTCATCTCCATAACTGCCTGCTTTACTCCTCAGATTCGTGACCAAAGGAAACTAACATTGGTTGAATGTCTTAAGAAAGAGTTCAGGGTCGCAATAAATATGCTTCGGACATCTTATGATTTTTATGAGGTACTACAGACAAATAATGCACTAAAGTCATCTGATCAAGCACATATCAATTAATTTTCAAAAGTTTTAGCTCTATCTAATAATGAGTGGTCTTTCACCATTTTTCTTAACTAGGGTATTAGAGCTAAAGCAATTGACAAGGATAATGCACCAAGAGTAAGTACCCCTTTGTGTTATCCAAAGTTGGCATATTAGTCCCTTGTCATAGTATTACAAAGCAAATCGTATGTGAAATTTGCACAGTACTCACTTTGTAAGAAACAAATAGCTAGACAAATATTTTGTATGCATGTTGCAAAGTATATGAACTTTTAGGGGATCATGTGCGTCTTATGTTTATTTTCACAGATGGTGATGTGCTGATTTCACATAAAAGAAGAAATATTTTATTTATTTGTTCTTTATCGAAGAATAATGTGCCTATTTCATATATATATATATATATATATATACACACAGGTAAAATGTCGGAACCTCTTTTTGCTTATATAACTATGAATAATTCGTTTTTCCATTAAAATTGGAGCTGTTTCTTGAATTTAATTTACTACAGTGGAATCCATCGACTCTTGAAGCTGTGGATGCTGAAAAGATCAAATTGGTATTTCAGCCATTTGAAGACCATGATTTGGAGGTCAAGATTCCAGTAAGAGAATACTTGAGGTGAGGTATCTCCACATTAATTAATTATTTATATGTCTTCTCTTCTGCCAATTTGATGATCATCTTTAATTAGGCTTCAATTATAGCTCTTCATATATTTTGAATATTCCATCCGTACTCAATTACTCTTAAATCATAACTGACAGGTGGGAAGGAAAATACGAAGATTCACCTTACGCATCAAAAGAGTGAGTAAAGAATATAATCTCTTACATATATAATTGTCTCACATTGAGTTTTCTTCCCTTGGGAGTTAGGACTAATTAAGCAGTCTCGCTGTTTTATTGCAAATATTAATCCTACGACTCATGATTATTTGTCTCACTCAATTTAACTAAGCACAGCTTCCTTCGATCCCATCTATAAAGCGAGTAAAGAACGTCAGCACGGTTGATATGGCCGAAATTCAGAGCTCGATTCAGTTGTATGCAAATTCTATATTAGTTTTACTTGATTTAGAATAATTAAATACGATATAAATAAATACCCAATCAGGAGGGTATAATATATAATCGTTGATTTTTTTTTTTATGAATGATATAATCGTTGATTGTATATTTGAATGATGGTAATAGTGTTTTCTAATTTAATGTCAACTTTCTAAGTTGTTTTTTAATGATTGTTTAAAAAAAAAATCCAACATTTGAGTATGCTAGTGCAATTGGAAAGTCACACATGTAATATTATACGCCCTCTACTTAATATTGCACATGCATATTGGTAATATGCGGAATTTAGGCTCCTCAAATTAGGACTTGGAAACTCCTCGACGCTCCCCCCAAACATTTATCCTCCGCGAAGATCAATGCAAGACAGATACGATGCTGACCAAGTACCCCCAAAATTTTATCCTCCCGCAAAGATCAACACAAGACAGACTGATCAAAGAACCCCCAAAAATCTATCCTCCCGCAAAGATCAACACAAGACATATACGATACTGACTAAGGACCCCCCGAAATTCTTATCTCATCTTCAAAATCCACGGCAGATCAAGACACCCGTCAGATTCACATTCGATCATTTGTACACCGCCATTCGAAGAGACTTAATTACTAGGTGCTTACGACTATCTATATAAAGCACCCCCCCCCCCCCTCCCTCTCTTGCTCTAGAGAATATTTTCTTTTCCAATTAGACGAGATATGGAAATTTAAATCTTTACTTCCCTTGTCCTTATTTATCCATATCCTCCGAATCGGAGAAGGGCCAACCCACCCCTGTATAATTTCTTTTTATTACAAATATTTGTGAAATCTCCTATCAATAATGGCGCCCTCTATAGGAACGGCCTCTTTGCCTCTAAGAAAAGATTCAGAGGAAAGAGGAAAGTTAATAACAAAAGGAGGGGGTGGGGAGGAGGAGGTCATGTCCCTCTTCTAAATTAGACAAATTTTCTAGCTAAATTATGTGCGTATCACCCCTATTGTCATGGTCCTTTGACATCCGAGTAAGGCAAACGAAGACCACCCGGATCCGCATAGGGAAAAGGGCCCGCTCAAGATGAGAAACCCACCAAACAGCGTTGTCTCCTATAAGAATCGCTAAAAGCTTTCTTTCGAAGGAAATTGTAAATCGGACCATTGAGGTGGGTAATAGAAGATAGTAGTTATAACCCCAGGACTATCCCTAGATAGATGACCGCCTCAGAGCTCTACGGCTAAAGGCAAAACGACGGAAGTTGCCAAAAATCATAAGTACACGAAAGTTACACACGCCAAACTGTTTTTATTTCTTACAAAAAAAGTAGTTTTACCTATCCCTCTTCAAGAACCTATGCTACAATACCCACACCCCCTTATTTACAAAAGTTCATGCCGACGTTATACAAAGAAAGACCGGGAGAACCATACAAAATCACTTGAGCAAATCAAAATGTTATCCTAAGTCAGGGACATGCCGCTTCCCTTCCCGCCCAGCAGTCCGACGTAGTCCTTCTGACATCACCGCCAAGAAAACCACTAAAGGAGCAATATTTGACATCGACGAGTCCCCCTCTTCCAATCCATGCATATCGACGACACCCGCCACTATGTCCAACGTGATTTGAGACACCTGAAGGCTTTCCGAGGGAGGGTCCACCACCAACTTAGGAATCACCAAATCTGGAGAGAACCCAGGCATCGATTGAACCACGTCCTGGCAATTCCATAGCCCATTAACAGAAATTGTCGTCCCTTCTCGCTAAAAGAGCTATCTGAGCACACCTATTTGTTTTTATCATCCGGTTCGAGCAACACGCTAAGATGGAATTGAGACCCACTTCTTTATCGCAAAAATCTAATCCAAATAGAAATTATCTATTTTTTTTTTTTGGATTTTCAACAAAATTAGAAAAGATGTAGATTTAAAGGAATACACCGGAGTGATTTAAACTTTAAAAAGAATTACCCGGATAATGAACTCTGCTCTTTTAATTTCCAAACATGGGATTGGGAGGGTATTTGTATGATTACTTCATAGTTCATACTTTCGGGATAGATCTTCTAGCCAATTCAAAATAGGGTAATTTTGCATTTAACTCTTTAAGTTGTCCCAAAATCGTAACAAATAGTAACTTCTGCCCCCAAGTGAAAAAACAAGTTCGGAATTTACAGTTTACCTCGATCGAAAAAACATCATTAATTAATCAAACAGAAGCGAGGAAACTGGTGTCGACATGAGCAACATGTAAACCTGAAAGAGGAGGAAACAAGAAGAAAAAAAAAATCACACACAGTTTCAGTGAATGGGGAGATGGAGAGCTTCCCTCATAATATCTCGCAGCATCGTAGTATTTGCATCCAAGTCCTTCAATTTTAACGCGAACCCTCCACCTCTTAGATCTCCCAAACCCACAAATTATTTTTTGTCCAATTTGAGGAGGAGGTCATTTTCGGCACTCCCATCTCCTTCACCTAGCTATGCTGATGAATTTGATTTCAAGATTCATGATTTTAGTCACAATTATAATCATGTATTTGAAGAGGAGTCAATAGATAACGAGGAGCTTGGGAAAATCCCAGTTAAAGCCTTTTTTCTCTGCACAAGGTACCCTTTTTTTATTTTTATGGTTGTATATTCATTCCTTTGGAGGTTTACATGTTAGTTCTGCTGAAAAGGTTGTTACTTTTAGCTTATTAGTGATGCTGGTGTGTTGTGTAATGTGTAAGTTTGGGGTTCTTTCCTTGTTTTGGGTGTGGGGGGTTAATGTTGGTTTGTGGATTATAAGATTGTTATTAATTTGGTGTTACGTAGAAAATTTTTTGGTGTTTCGTGACGTGCAATCGACAACTCTTATTGATATGGTGGTGGTACGCAATTCGTGTGGGAATATAACAAGGGCTTGTTCTCGAGACGAATATGCACAAGTGTGATGTGTGCATATGGCGAAGGAGGAATTATTTGAGGAAAATCCCGAGTATTTCAAAATCTTGACGGATTATATTGGTTAGGGGTATTTGTGATGGGAAAGGTGGCAGTTTTAATTTTTTCGGTTTCAAATGCGTGCAAAGGTGTACATTCCATTGTCTACTTTGTACGAATCTGCAGTCACTGAGTTTCTTTGTTGTGTATCTTTTCGTCAACTGCTCTGTTGTTGATGCCTCAATTTTTATATTCACCTATATGCTTTGGTTGTCTAGAACTCATCTGCAGTCACTAAGCCCTCACCCTACTTCCGTACATTTCTGTTGCCTCTTGAGTTTCTAAAGGTTTTCCCAGTTTTTTAAATTCAAGACAAAAGAGAAGTTACACTCACGAAATGTTCCTACAATCCCTATAAATGGGCCGGGTTGGGATTGCGTATAGGTAGGAGAAGCAGATGCAAATGTTTCCGATAAGCAAAAAGGGGTCATAACTCATTAGTGATATAGTCTACGGCTAGGTTTGGTTTAATCTCTTAAGCTGGCTATAATTATTGGTGCTCGGTACAACAGTATTACTTAATTTTGACTACTTACAATCTCATATAATTATCTACTTTATATTATCAACTCCGCATGCATTTTAACGGTATTATTTAGTACCCCCTGTTTTCTCATGGTAAGTTCTAAATGATTTTGGCGCTCTCTATACATTGGATTCTCTTCGTACAGACTTCCTGAGTGAAGAAGTTTGTGCGGCCTTTCTTGTTTTTTTATACTGGTCGAAATGCTCGTCTTTTGTTTGTTGGAGTTCTTGATCCCATGATAGTTTTTTCTTGGGTTTCCATCAATTCCCCTGATCTCTAAGATAAATGTTTTTGACAGTGTTGATCTGAAGAGTTTGCAAGCAGAGAATTTAAGACATGTGATTCCTGCAACGTCGCGTTCATCAAATTCTGTTGCTCTCAGATTCTGCTATTCGCCATTGCAGGCAACTGTAAGAAGAGTTATTCTTGCTTACAGAAAACTAGTAGTTAGTTATGATTAACATATGATCCACATAATTTCTCCATACCCCTAAATTTTCATGTTTAAATGGCTCCCTTACTTTCAGCATTGTAAATTGCAAGAAATATACAGTTTGCAGACTCATTTACTTAATGTGTTTATCGAGCCTTGTCATTGGAACATAACTCCTTATCTTCTGATGAAAAGATATACTGCCGTGCTTTTGTTATTCATGACGATAAACAAACATGAATAGTTCAACAAATTGTTCCAATCTGGCAAAATGGAAAGGGCAAGTTGAATGGTGGGATTCTCACTAAAAATCTTTGTTGTACGTTGTGTTGCATAAAGGATTTGAAATTATTTTAAACAGCACTGTACGCTCACCGTTGATTTAGAAACATGGAGACTTTGTTCATATCTTGTATGGATTTCATTACTAGAAATACCCGCACAGTGTTTGTTGTTGGAAATGTAAATAAACTTGGATTCTCCTCTTAGCTTGTACTTTCTCAGTCTGTGGATAATGTAAAAACTTGGATTCTCCTAGCTTGTATGGATTTTGAGAATGTAGTTTCTTTCTTACAATCTTCTTTTTTCAGTAAAAGAATAAATCGATAAAAGCTGGATCGGAATTCAGAACAGATGAATATGAAATGACTAATTCATTCCTTTTCATACTCCACTCGGCTGCTGAAATTATGTTGGGTTTTGTAACCTTCCGTCTCACTGAATAGTTGCTTTCTTTTTTAGTGAAACGAGATTTCTTTTCTTGTCTGGAACTGCCTGCTGATGTGATAAATCAAGTTACCTTACTGTTGGCTCTTCGTGAGAGTGTTGAGGATAGTGTTAAGAACAAGGGTGAAATCTCCGTTCCAAGAAAAAGGGACAAACAACAAACAAGTCTGTATCGCTGTTAATTGGGGTGGGCTATTGCAGAAGTAACCGCATAGCAAATAATTATCTTGATCATCTTCTAATTCTAATTTATAGAATTATAACGTCTCTAGAATGCATATCAGATGTGTTCAAGAAGTCAATCCTTTAAAGAAACTGAATATCCTTGTATTATACCAAAATGTTTACCACACAAAGCCAAATTTGTTGTGAAGCCCACTAGTAAAGCATATATGCAAATTTGACTCATTTTTCCCCTTTAGTTTATTTGATCTAATGTTCTTTCTCTAACTAGGCCTCACAAAATTGTTCTTCAATTTTAGGGACGCATGGTTCAAGAGAACACGAGTAGCAACCGTTACATGGTGGTCTACCAGTATGGTGCAGCAGTACTGTTCAATGTGGAAGATCACGAAGTTGATTTCTATCTACAAACAGTTAGACGACATGCTTGCGGATTGCTACCGGAGATGAGAAAAGATGGTGAGGCTCTTCTGAATCTTTTTTGTCTTTCCTTACATTATTTGATCTCAGTTCTCATGCATGAACTATCCCTTTTGACAGAAGTGTTTGCAGTCTGTTTGAATGAACTTTTATCGTATGAAACTTACTGTCTTTGTACATTACTTCGGAAATTTGTATATGTACATATCTTGCATCTCTTAGCTTCATGCTACGGCATGAACTCTCAAATATCATTGCTATACCAATTTTTTTGTTACATCAGATTATGCCATAAAAGAGAAGCCTTTGTTGGTTGAGGATATGCAGGGAGGTCCGGATTATATTATTCTAAAACATCTCGACGTGGATAGCATCCGTATTATTGGTAGTGTTCTCGGCCAAAGCATTGCTCTGGATTATTTTGTGACGCAGGTAATGGTTCTAATCTACTACTAATGTTCCTTTTTCTTACAGTATTCTAATTTGAGCTTGAAATATTCCACTTAAAACATATAAATGGCAGCACTTCATGGGATTAACAGTTTCTCGTTAGTAATTTTGTAATGTTTTCCTGCTGAGCTAAACAGAAATTTGTAATATTTTGTCTTGTAGGTTGATGGTATGGTTGAAGAGTTTGCACAAATAAATCGTGCAATGGAGAAAACTGGTACTTTCACAATGGACCGCAAGAAGCTGTTTCAACTCGTTGGAAAGGCTAATTCAAATTTAGCTGATGTGATTATTAGAGTCGGAATTTTTGAGAGGTATTGACAAGTTACTGCTGTAGAAACTTTTCTATCAAAATCATGCTACCTATTGCCTTTTATATCAGTGTGACTAGATTAACAGATATGAGGGCACAAAATTTAAGTTAGTTTCTAAAAGGAATTTTATTCCACATGAGATTTTGTGTTCCCCTGGCATGAAGCAAAAATCTCTTTCTTTTGCAAGGGGCAGATAAGTGCGAGACTAATTATTCATACCGTGTCAGGAAATTGAACTCCCATTACATTTGTAGTCTACAATTGACTTTTTGACCTTTCTAATGTAAAGGATTCACAATCCAACCTTGGCTATTGAATCCTTCATTTTCTTGGAAAACATTTGTTGTCCTAATTTTCATTACATTCATCCTATAGTGTCCAAAATTCAAACATGTTACTCGGAGGGTATTATGACTTATCAATCTAATATGGATTCACATGTGCATTTAACTGTCGTCGCTTCAGTGCCTGAGCTCATGATTTTGAGGGAGAATTAAGATTTTTAGTGTATATTTTCAGATCAGAAATTGCTTGGAGAGATGCAAAATATGCACAAATACTAGACTACCTTCGTGAGGAATATGAGGTCACTCAGCGATTTGGAAATCTTGACTTTAAGCTAAAATTTGTTGAGGTATGCATCTTTTCAACTTCAAGGGTCTTCCATGCTCTGTACATGCATGTTTTGTTTTGGGGGGCCAATACAATTAGGTTCTATTTTGCATAAAAGAAACACACACACACTGATATACTTAAATAAAATATCAAACTTGATATACTTAAATAAAATATCAAACTTACTTTCATGAAACTTTCTGCTGTTAGTCTTCAACTTTGTCGAGGACATTGCTTGGAGTTCGTTCTTATACATCATATCATGGGATTCAACAAATTGTAGCGACTTTGTATGTTAACATTAAAATTAAATTTTATGAAAAATAATATCTCGAATGAGTTTGACTTAGTATCATAAAATCCAAAGGTTTTAATAACATCAATAACACCCTTCTGATTGCAATTATATAAGTCAAACATAGAAGTTTTGAGTATTCTATCAGGTGGGTTTGTTGATATCACTCTTAATGCACCCCATCATCTTCTGTAATAATCAGTACAGTAGTGTTTGGCTGTCACCTGTCTTCGTACTTTATATTTCAAATTTCTCTTTTTACGGTACGGGTATTGTGACTAAACATGGATTTACTTCTTGGCTTGCAGCACAACATACATTTTCTGCAAGAAGTGCTACAAAACAGGAAGTCAGATTTGCTGGAATGGTGCATCATAGTGTTGTTGAGCATAGAAAATGTTATCTCCGTGTGTGAGATTGTTCGCGACTCCTTAGGAACTTCGATATGAACACTCAAAAGTATACTATTCTTTTGCAGCCGAACATACTTGCTGCCATTATAATTAATTTCTGAGAACCCATAGTTTGCTTAACCATAGTGAAAGTAAAATTTTCCTTCTCAATTTTGTGCTCACTACACCTCAAGACTTTTGAGGGTCTACACTTGCAATTGAAAAGTAGGACTATTCGGATAACTTACAGAATTTTGTTTAAGTTCTTTCATTCCTTCGCTGGGGTCACAGCGACTGTAAGGTCAAGAAACAATAATGTATGATATTCAAATTTTATATGATCTGATATCTGGAACTCATCTTATTATGTTTTGTAATTTGTCCATCTAATATTTGGTTCACTTGGTTGCTATAATAAGTAAAGAAAAAGTGAGGTCTTTTGAACATTTTATACAGTGATGTAAACTTCATTTGGCTGTTTGAGGCCTGTTTTGGGGTTTATGTTGAGTGCTTTACTAACACTGGCAGCATATTTGCATAGTTATCATGTTCATAGTTCATCTTCTTCCTTATAAATTGCAAAAAATATTTCTGGTATCTCTTAAGTAGCAAACCCTTTCTATTAACATTACTCAAATTTTGTAGCATAGGCCCTTCCTACAGCTCCATCCTTAATTCATCCCCGACTTTTCTATAACCAAATCAGTAACAGACAGAAGCAAAACTAGATTATAATAACAAATAATAAAATCATGAAAACAATTCAAATAATACGAGAATCTAATGGAGGAAACATATGCCATATTCCATTTCATAGAAAGTCAGTTATCAAGGTTCATAACTTCATTTCCAAGACAATTAAACAATGACAACTGCAGACTACTCTCAAATTCCCTCAAAACTCTTCCACTCTAACTGCTTCTTGAGGAACAGCATAAGCGGCCTTAGACCTCGTTTTCTTTACGCCAGCCGTGAAACTAACCTTGTCTGACTTGTTGCCCTCAACCGCCACATTCGTGACTTTCACCCACACCAGGACTTTTGTCTTCATGCCTTCGACACCCATGAGCTTACCCCTAAGAAGGATGCATTTGACACGAGTATTATATCTTACTACAGAGGAATCTTTGAAGTTCACTTCACAAGCAAAGGGCAGGTGCACAGTCAGCCTTGATTTTGTGTCGTCATATTCGAAAGCCGTGATGTTCTCAGGGAAAAGGCCTGGTGGCAGATTGTACTCTCGTAGAAGATCAGGCAAACTTTTCAGCGGCTTGCCTATAGATTGAACATAAGAATTTTGTGTTTAGCATGTTTCGGACATTGAGGATGCAAATTTTGATGATTGGATTACAAATTTCCAAATTAAACCATTTAATTGTTAGTTCAAGATCTACTCGAATGTAAATAATAACAAAAACAATGCAAAACATAAAAGAGACACGAGGAACTGAAAAATTCAATGCTGCTCTAGACTCCAAGCTTATGAGTTAGTTACTCGTAAAAAGGGCTATCTTAACCGTGCCACAGCAGTGGCAATAACTACAAACTTGCCGTGGTATAAATAAGTGTATGGCAAGCACAGATTGCTGAATCTTTTTGTTAAGAGGAGAGATGGTACAAGATGAGAGATTTAAAAGGTCACCCATATCATTAGTTTGTCCCAAAAGCCACTCAAAACCTGCACTCATTGTAGCAACATGACTAGAAAAAGTATTTTGTTTGTCATAATGTTTGATAAAAACAATCATTTGTAAACAAATGAGCACTTCAAATACTAGCCTTGCGAAAGAATTTGATCCTGGACAACGATCATTTGTCCTAATCAATCGCACATGAATCATTATAGTTCACATAATTGATTTCAGGGGATCCCAAGAATTTCAAGATGCAGAACAAAAAGCAGAGAGCAAAAAACCACACCTTTTAGCTTGTTAAAAATCCACTTTGCCTTCTCTTCAACAACGTTTGAAACCGTCTGCAATAACACGTCATTTTCCCTGATTAAAACGTGTAATACACAACAAACACACACAGAGAAAATTGCAAATAAAGTAATACTACTCCAACAACATTTACAAAACCAATACACAACAATGTTCATTAGATCTGAACCAATATTTACAAGACTTTCCCATTTTCAGCCTTCCATTTATACTTCAGACATTTACTAGTGAATTATTAAACGGAAAAATACCAAATATTAAGACTGAACATTAAAAGATAAAAAAAACATTCCCCATACATCACTAAACATTAAATCTGACGAAAATAATCACAAAAATTATATCCATTAAAACCAAGAAAACCCAAGCCCAGATCTATTTACTCATCTATCAATCAATGCTGACAAACAATTAACATTGAAGTCATACAAAACGAATTAATTAAAGAAACAAACAACACAATAATAATAATAGCATTGTTACATACAGTGAGGTCTTGAGTGATATTATTCAACTCTTCCTTTGCTTTGTTGGATAGCCAAAAGCTTCCAGCTTTAATGCTCCCAACTTTCATTAGAGCTTTCTCCATTTTTTCTTTTTTTTTTTTTTTTGGTAAATTTTGAGCCTTTTAATTTTAACTAATAAGGGGAGAAGAAATTAAAGGGAGAGAGACATTTGACTGAAAATCTGGGAATGTAGGCGCAACATCCTTATCACTATTAAATTATCAATAACGGGATGTTGATTTTCGGCTCATTTTCGGTGGAAAATGAGGTATCTGATTCTCACTCTACCTGGATTCAAAATGCTAATTCTATTTTTTATAATAATTTTCCTTTTTAAGCTTTTTTTTTAAAATACTTTTTTGCTTTTCTTTTTCTCTTGCTATATGACAAAAATGATAGTTTTATGAAATGAGAAAAAATGTTTAATAGGGTCGACAACGATGATGTTAGAAAATTCTTTGAAGATAAATAAATTTTCATTTTTATTAATGAGTAATTTGGGGTGTTTGCAATCATACAAAATTTAGTCATTGGAGTTTTTTTTGGATCGAAGTACATAATAAGTCTAGAATGCAAAAAAGTAAAATAAAAATAGAGAGCTTTATTGAAAGGATAGTACACCATTTTTGGATCAAAATGTCAAACTAAGTCGATCACATATTGAATACGTCGATCAAAATGTCAAAAGCGTCATAAGTCTCTTCATTGTTGGCTCGTGACTTAGAGCTTGTCGTATGTACTCATTGTAGGCTCTTTTTTGTCATGTACAAAGCTAATGCCTAGGATGAGTTGTGCCTAGAGTCGTAAAATACTCTTATAGAGGACTAAGCAAATATGATCGTCTTAAGTTTTTATGGTGAGATGAAAAAAGTTCATTTGGTGGGTGGACATAAATAGAGACACGTTTAGAGACAATTAATGATAGTTTACACTATTGGTAGTGATGTTTTAGAAAGGTTATAAGAAATCGCGTAACATGTTCAATCAGTTACTTGTGACAGAGGTTAAGTATAGTAGGTTCATGTCTACGAGGTTGAGCCTTTTGTATGTTGAAGTGTGGTGATAGGGTTTTGATAGTAGAAAAATGATATATGTATAAAATTATCACATGTTCTTTCAATACGAGACAAGTTATTTATGCACCATTATGTAAAGATATTATTTCTTGTTAGGTTACATGAGACAACCCTCACCACGAAGTTAGTTGATCGAGAAAGCAAGGACCCATAGAGCTTAGCCATGAGTAGATCGAGAGGTCTTGTCAAGCCGGTAATCCATTGTCCAAGATCCCTCTCGACTGTTGAAGAAGGGCAGGTCTTTCTTTCTTCTGTTGTGCGAGATCAGATTACGAAGCCCTGGGCTCAGTAGTGCTTTATTAAAGCCAGTAACCATCGGTGAACCCGTTACACTTTTTTATTGAGTCGTGTTATTGGCGATGTCGCACCAAGAAATAGGACACAACCTTTTCGGCTGGTAAAGGATCAGATCTCACGAGCGTGGTTCACTCGTTCCACCTTCCCCCTGTAAAAGCTTCTAAGGAACTTCAATCGTTGAGATGAAAGAAGGTAGGTGCCTGGGGGTTGATTCTAGCTAAAGCTAAATATCGAAAACGAAGAAGTAAGGGATTGAGCGCAGATGCTTTCACGGATTGATGTCGAGACTGATAAAATTATTAAATCATGTATTTTGTTCTCATTTTCACCTAATCCATACTTATATTAAAACTAAATATTTTATTATATGAAAAGAAAGCCTAACATTTTGGCTCATTTAATATAGATTCATCATTTTATTTAATATAATAAGAATAAAGCATGAAAAAACCTTATGTATATATCCATATATATTATGGCTTTATACGAACTATTTAAGAAATAATAATAATAACAAATATTCAGTGTAATCGCCAATCTCCTATTTGTTGACAAGTAACATTTATCCCATTATTACACAATTAAAAAAACTATTATATCAACATTTTTTTCTTGATATATCAATATTATTGGCACAACTTGTTTTCATTAACTCGTATAACCAAAATTAATACAAAACACGTATTTCTTATTTGACGAAATAACCAATAAAGTTTCCCAAAAATCTTCGTTCACCCAAAATCAAGATAAACCCAATCAAACCTATTTATGTCCTCCTCGTTGCTCGAGAAACAACTGTGGCGGGGAAACAGGAAAACATGACCCAAACAACATTTTCAGTTGACCAAGTATTAATTTAGTAAAGAGGCAGACCGGTGGATGAGATTCAATATTATATTGACAATTATATAATATCTCGTATTCTACTCTATTCAATACACAAACAATAAGAACAAATCTATTCAATACCCAGATGTTGTGTTCCTATTGTTTTACTTATTGAAATGCTTCCATAATAATCTATTTGTAACTTCTCCACTTCCTTATAAAACTCATCTCGACTTTTTCTACTTAACGTTTAATAAATATATATAAAAAACAAGATGATATATAATTGATGATGTGTTTATTATAATGTTGCGAATGGTTGGTCTTTCACCGATCCAAAAATTAAAAATTATGAATAAAAGAGAAGAATAGTTTGAGTATTTATTTCATGAGTAATCATGCATGTGGACCGAAGTCCTTGAATTACAAAGAAGAGTGGGCGCTATATATATATATATATATATATATATATATATATATATATATATATATATATATTTTTCAGAATGGACTCGTAGATAAATGTCCTCGAATGGCGGATCGTGGGTCTTGATAATGAGATAAGAATTTGGAGGGACTTCTGAGTCAATTTTGGTTTAATGCGTACGGATCTTGAAATTGAATAAAATTTCCGAGGGGCTCCTTGTCAGCTCCATCTTTAATGTGTATTGATCTTAAAATGGGATAAGGTTTTCGAGGGGCTCCTTGTCAACCGCTTCGTAAGAGGATTCGTATTTTTATGTGCTATCAATAATAAAATATTTGAATGTGTATTTTATTTTTACTTTTTAGGACACTTTAGGAAAAAGAAATGGTTTTGTTTCAACGTGTATCTTTGCATAATAACATTGGTGGAAACAAAATTATAACCTAAAACTAAAGATAAAATAATAAATACTGCGTTGAGAATACACAACTTTTTTACTCGACATACTAGAATTAATTAGGTACTTACTTTTCATTGTTTCATTATTTACTTTTGAACAAAATTAATCTGATAATTTTTACTAGTCGCGACTCGCGACATCAACATTCAATGACAATCATCATTCATATAAATAGATAACGAAAGAATACGTGGTTAAGAAAAAAAGTCGGAGCCCTCCAAAAGTCCAGAATCGAGAAAGAACAGAGTTCATTCGACAAAGGCCACGAGAGCCCAATAAAGCGGGCTCAGGCCCATAATATATTAGGTCTTTTCTTTCTCCTTTTCTGATATATTAGCTTATTTAGGTTGAGAATGTTAGCAATCAGATTGTGCAATTTCTGCCAGTAATTCTTTTGACGAATAAGAAAAAAGTGTCATGGTTTTGTTACGCTATGAAAGTTTTATAAATTCCTGTCGGCAAATAAGCTGATCAAAAAAAGAAAGAACCCATTTGGGATAATTTTGAATATTTATTATAATAAAGTTATATGTATAGACGTTGCCAGTAAATTGGTTGATCGGTTGAAAGGAAAAACAATTGAAGTGCTTTTGAATATTGGTGAGATGTTTTAGGTGGTCCAGAAATGAATTGGGCCGGCTTGGCCGATTAACACCCCAAACAGAAAAGAGTCGAACCAGGGTGGTTCGACCATTCTTGGACGATCGAATGGCATTCGATTGCTATTGCCTTTTTACGAAGTGGGGTCCGCATCCCGATGTTTACAAATATTTTAGATTCCCGAGGTTCATGCAAATCATTAATTACTGTTCACCAACCTTACATCAAACCCCACTTTAGCTTAGCTCCGAAGACACAAGGGCAAGAATCAACCGTTCGATTGATATTGCAGTTCGAGAATTCTTCGATTCGATCGATCTGCTCTCCCGTCTGATCGTTATCAACCGGTCTGTCCCTTCGAGAGTTTTCAGGGTCTAATCCAAGCATGTTTGACTGTCCAGGAATTCGACAGTTATTTCAGCATCGAATCATCCTCTATTCGATCGTTCCCAGTTCGATTGTTTAGGGTTATTTTAGTCATTCTAGACTTCTTACCATGTAATAGGTGTTATGGACAAAGCTGTTCAATTTTCTTGTAATTGACTAACATAGTTTGGTTTATCTCAGGTCGGATTGCATTGTAATTTCATTGTATTGTAACTCAGACGAAATATCACAAAATTATTGGTTTTGTCTGTGGGAACACCGTTGATTACACGAAAGAGTTTAGATTGGCAAAATGGCGAAAAGAGGCAATACCATTCCGGCAATTGGAGCACAGAAGAAGAAATCCAAAACCGAGAAGCTTGAGTAGGATATGGGACCCAAATCCCAAGAGCAGGGCAGAGAAAAATGTGAGCGTCTGG
Organism: Linaria vulgaris; assembly: GCA_948329865.1. Lineage (NCBI taxonomy): Eukaryota > Viridiplantae > Streptophyta > Magnoliopsida > Lamiales > Plantaginaceae > Linaria > Linaria vulgaris. The sequence goes on from OX415253.1 coordinate 71,539,900, forward strand.
CTATGAGACAGTGGGAGGAGTCGAAGATGGAACCATTAGGGGAGTTCAAGTCCGTGCAATTGTTCAGGGAGGGTGTCGAAAAGACCATAAGGACTGGTACGACAATAAGCCAACACCTGCAAACCACCTTGGTGGATTGTCTTAGGCGTAATGCAGATATATTTGTTTGGACGAACTCATACTTGCATGGAATTGATCTAAGGATAATTGTACACATGTTGAATGTTAACCCATACGCCAAGCCGGTTAGGCAAAAGAAGCGCAATTTTAGCAAAAAGAAGAACGAAGTAGTAGAGAAGGAGGTTCATGAGTTATTGTGAGAACGACACATTTATGAGATTAGGTTTTCGGAATGGTTTAACAACGTAATGCTGGTGCTCAAAAAGGAAGCAACATTGAGAATGTGCGTTGACTACACGGATTTGAAGAAGCACTGCCCGCATGATCCTTTCTCCTTTCTGAGGATTGATTTACTTGTAGACTCGACTGCGGACTGCACTTTATTGAGTATGATGGATGCCAAGAGTGGTTTCCATCAGATTTTGATTGGTTGTGAATGATTAGAGCAAGGCCGCATTTGTATTAGGCACGGGTGTATATTGTTATAGAGTGATTCCATTCGGCTTGAAGAAAATTTGGCGCGACATTTCAAATATTGGTTGCCAGGATGTTCTACAATTTGATTGGCAAGTCAATGGAGGTGTACATTGATGACATGTTGGTCAAAAGCTTGAAGGCATAGGAGCATGTCCACCATTTGGATGAGGCTTTCGCTATTATGAGAAACTACGGAATAAAACTGAACCCGGAGAAACGCACATTCAGAGTAATGGCGGGCAAGTTTATCGGTTATGTGGTGAATGAGATAGACATAGAGGCAAACCCCGATAAGATTAGGGTAGTATTGGAGCTGCCCTCACCAAGGACAGCCAATGATGTACAATACCTGGTAGGTTATCTGACAGCTCTTAAAAGATTTATATCGACTTCAGCAGAGAAGAATTTGCCTTTCTTCAAGGTAATGAGGAAGAATAAGAATTTTGTTTCGACAATGGAATGTGAGGCAACTGTTTAACAGATGAAGAGGCATCTGGTGAGCCCACCCCTCTCAGCGAAGCCCGATCAGGGAGAGATGTTGTACTTATATTTGACAATGTCTTCACATGCCATCAGCACGATGTTGGTAAAGTAGAAGGGAGCCCAAAAACTCCCAATACATTATGTGAGCAGAGTGTTGCAAGGCGCGTAAAAGAATTATTTGGAGATAGAGACTACGGTACAGAAACTACGGCAACCGACGCGCTCTAAGTAACACTCATTTCCTCTTCAAAAACAACCTTGTCCTCAAGGTCAGAAATGCTATTAACTGAACCTTCCCCACACATTAGCATAGCTTGGTTGTGAGTTGCGACAACGATGATTAAGGCTATGATTTTCATCACAGCTAAAGCAAAGGCCTTGTTCACTGTGATCTCGCACTTCGGTGGGAGACAAACATCGAACATGGAGTTGGTTTTGCAAGGTACCAGACCCATTTCCAATTCCAAGTTGAGACTGAATGCGACTTTCATTTTATGGTGTGATAGGCGATGTTGGCAAAGAAAAAGTTGTGCGTAATAACCTTGTATCTACGGGATGAACCTGCTCACGAGAAGAAACAAGACCAAGATCCACAAAATGCTGTTCAAATAATTGAGAGAGAGCCAATGCCTCCGGTAATGTTGTCGGCTTAACAATCCAAACTTCCCTACGAACCTCTTGTTTCAATCCACAAACGAAAAAATTAAGAAACATAGAGTCTGAAACACCCGTGATACGGGTTATAAGATTCTCGAACTTAGAACGAAAAGCAGCGACCGTGCTAACCTGAGTGAGTTTTGAGATGCGACCCAACGGATCATCGTAAATTGAAGATCCAAACCTCTTATGAAGCTCCTCAAGGAAAATCTCCCAACTCTGTAAAGCACTACCTCGTTCTATCTATTGATACCGAGTGGAGGCCTCCCCATCTAAATGGAAAACCACAACAACCAATCGAGTGGCAAAATTCACTCCATGTTAATCAAAAAATTTGTCTATCTTGAAGATCCAGTTGTCAACGTGGGAACCATCGAAGCGCGGCACATTGACGCTTAAGGTACGCAAAATCGAGTGCAAATCCAGAGAAGGGCGATTTGTCGATAAGCCAATCCCACCTGAAGAACCACGCGGCAAAGTAGCATCCCCTGACGGCTGACCGTCGAGAGTCTGAGCAAACTGGGACAAACGAGACTTAATGTGATTCATGTGCTGCTCCAAAAGCGCAGAAAACTTGGGCTCCATCGAGGTCAACAAATTAGCAATTTCATCGTTCCTCTTAATGAGTTCGAAGTGAAAACACCAATTGTTACAACTTACAAGGCAAATAAAAAAAGAATAAAGCATTGCTTCGAGTTGTGCTAAGACTCCAAAAAAAACAACAACTTTATTTCCAGCATGAATTCAATACATAATAAAAGTTCAGCTTATATTGTTGCTCAAAACTTTAATAAGAAAAAAGAATAAAAATATGCAAAACAAGGTCACATAATCGTGCTGCTTAATCATTTTAATACTATAACTTATATATTGTGCCTTTAACATATTATATTGTTTTTCATACAACAGTGTTTTTAGTATGTCACAAACATTAATTTGTATTATGATAGATAAGAAAGCTTAATTTTTGTCGAAACGAAGTTAGTACCAAGTTTGTTAGAACTTTCAAACACTCTCTCCATTAAGATGTGAATGTGAATCTGCACAACCATAAAAAAGATAAGGGAAATGAGAAAATTAAACAAAAAACACAATTTGTCATAAATTCACATTGTAAGCAAATGTCAACTCTTGTGATTTGATCTAAAAAGCGAAGCGATCCTAAAAATGTTAAAAGGGCAGTTTTCCATCTCAGACCATCAGACTTGTGTTTGTATTTTAATATAAAGTAACTAACTTCATATGTTTGAATTTTGATGAGAGGAACTACAAATTAAAGCATAAGCAGATTCGGGCCCATCTATATTTGGTTATTATGAATGATATAGCCCCCGCACAGGCATGTATTTATGTACTCTTGGGAAATGCTGATGGGCTGAAAACTACAACACACTTTCCATTTCCTTTTTTCTTTTTGCATTAGAGTTGTTGCCTTGTTGGAAAAGAAAAATTCCTTCAATTTTAGATTTTTAGTCCACCTTATACCATGAGCAACTTATTTAATATGTGCAATAATGCATAGTATAAATCACTAAGAAATATATGCATGGTATCCATATACATATATATATATATATGTGTATAAATTACTATTAAATTATATAATATTGTTAATAATTAATTTAAATTACTTTCTTTAACGAGTTCTTTTACTTGTAGTAGATAAAATGTATACTCAATGCGGTTAAGACTTTCAGTGATGTTTAGATTCTTTCTTTTCCGGGCAATTCGTTACATTTAATTTATATTCTAACGAAAGTTATTATATATTATATCTTGAAAGATAAGTGTCAATTAAGATAATTCTTAACAATTTTTAGTTAATGAGGGTGTAGCTATTCTCTGCTCGAACGTACATGTTTCTCTGCTTAAATTTTCTGACACCATCCAATGAAATTATAGAACTTACATCACATGTCTTCTTTATTAATACAACGTTAGAAACTGACAAAATCACAGTTACACACAATAAATTGATAAAGTACACTAATTCTCAAAACTCTATTAACTCAAATGTCCACTCATATTTTTTGCACAATCCAAAAGTTACTCAAAGGCGCAATATTAAGAGTATCACTCTAATGCAACTTGCCCTTAGCACAAATTTTTTGTCACAGTGTATATGTAAACGCCATCCCCCCCCCCCCTCCTCTCCCTCCCTCGACACCGCGATCAAATGTAAACTATATTTATACTCATTTCAAAAAAATAAATATAGATCCCTTATACATTGAATATATAAATAAAATATTCTATACAAAAATATCTTTCTAACCTCCGAAGTTTAATAAGAAGTGTATAAACAAAACATATTTTCCTTTGAAAAACAACAAGGAAAAAATTAGTATTGGTTTCAAAAGTTACTATTTTTATTTTGTTTCTAACAAGGGGTAAGCTATAGGCTTTAGGGTTTAAATAGGCTTTAAATCTACAAACAAGGACATTTCAATAATTCTAGTATATAGGTTAAAGAGCCAACTTATCACTTAACTTGATGATTCTTTTTCCCGTTGTTAAGAGATTTTTACTTATAAATAAATATATAACAGTATATTGATTTAAGCTAAAAAGATAATAAAATAAACATAACACTAATGAAATTCTAACTACATGTTTTATTCATGTTCAGTTTAAATATAACACTAACAAATAATCATTTTAATTTGATTTTTCTCTAACTTAGATGCAAAATAAAGATGTTATATAACATCTGATCTTTAAAACTAAAATAAAAATAAAAAAAGGATCAGAATATGATCAAATCAAGTCAAAGTCCAATGATTTTGCTTCTTATCAAATGGCTTAAATTTGATCGAATTTCAATACGTATTTTGTCGGATCAAAATCAAATATTACTGTCAAATTGATTTGATGCAAATGCACATCTCTACTTTTGTTGGCTAGAACGCATACAAGCATGCATGTGTGGACGAGTTAATTGGTTAATAGACTAATAGACATGACTTTTTCTCCTATGTTAATTCCAATAATATTAGAAAATGTTAAAATTCACCAGCATCACTTAAACAAATATTTAAGTTTGTGTATGCTAATACTTTCTCCAATCCTGCGTGCCAAGAGTTAGAACTGATACTATATGAATATTGAATTTTCGACAAAAAAAAAATTTACAGTCTACATATGTAATGTGTTGATAATATAGTTGCTCACCTACTCCTAACGTGTAAAGAGTTAGGACTAATCCTATTTTCAGCCTACATCTAAGAAAGCCTGCTGACATTTATTCTATATCGCTTGTGAATATATCTAGACCGTGTTAGACCTTTAGATACTAGTTCAGGAGAAATTATGAGGGCCTAAAGTTCTACTCGAAAGCGGGGGGAAAATGTAAAATTTCAACTTTCTTCTCGAATTAGGTCGAATCATACTTAAACAATATGAGGTGAAAATTAAATTTTATGGCCAGGGATTACAGATTAAACCCCAAAAGTGTTATCATTTTCTGTTACATGTACGTAATCGGTAAAGAAAAAATAAGCCATCATCTTATTGAGCGGGTAAGAGAATAATTTTGCTTCTAATGGTCTTCCACGCCTCAAGGGTTAAAAACCTTGTAAACAACAGCTTGTCGATGTCAATCTTACTCGTAATTAAGGCCCTGCTGTTACCGCTCTCTACTTTGTGTCACGATGGCCTTTGTCCTTACAGTCATGACCCTTGTGCGCCTATGAAGCGTAATACATGCGCTTAAATACTACTCATCTTTATCCACGTAGAAGACAAACTTTTCCATCTCCAACATAAATACCCCAAAGTCGATAACCTCATTGTTCTTGTCTGGTCGATTCTTACGAAGGACTTTACAACCCTAAAAGCCCACCCCGAGAACCGCATCCACATATAGCAAGATGAGCCTTTAATGAATATGTATAACATTCCTTTTGACTTTCGTCACTTCCTTCGTCCTCCGTGTAGTTAAGATTTGAGCATTTCATGGGAGCATAAGCATCAGGTTTATAGTACATCTTATTAATCTACCACTATCTATATCTATAAAGGGGAGAACTGTTAGCACTTGATTATTTGCAAAATAGTTCATGTATTTTTATTTTTTTTATTTTCACCCCTAAAGTTTTTTATTAAATATTTTTGGACCCATGGTAAATTGTAACACATCCCTTCAAATTTTAGATTTACTTATTTTTGCCCTCAAAGGTTTTGGTTATCTGACTTGTAAATTTCAGAAAAACCTTGCGCCTTTGAACTCTTTCACTTTCGCCCCTAAAGTTTCTTAGTATTTGCTTTTGGACTTTACGGTAAATTGCAGAACAATCATTATGGTTTTTATCTCTTTCACTTTTGCCCATAAAGTTTCCTATTATTTGCTATTGGGACCCATAGTAAATTGTAACACAGTCGTTCAAGTTGTAAATTGAAAGTGTAAGATGTTCTGTTATCAATGTTGGATGGATGTTGGCAGAGGACAACATTGAAACCCGAGAACAGTCTTAACCTAAAACATGTTTCTGAAATTCTAAACATGAGTAAAGTGTTCTGGATTAAATGTTGGATGGATGTTGAGCCAACATTCACAGGACAACATTGAAACCAGAAACTATTCTGTCAATCTGTCTTTAACTGCTTTATTTTAGTTTTGTCTTTATTCACCTATTAATCAAGTTCCACGATTTTAGTTGTCTTTGTTTATGTCCAGGAACATCTCTTAATCATAAGGAAGAGCATTAAAAGTTTCCTAAGTTGAAGTTTCCATAATTCAAGAGGAGGAGATCAGTCAAGTCAACACGATTTCAAAGATGGAAAGTTTTGGAGTTCAAGTGCAACTAGGAATCTTTCCAAGATCAACTCTGAATTGAAGAAGGAGTATTTCCTTATTAGAACTCAATCTAATAAAGGGAACTATTATTCAAGAAGGATATCGAGTTCAAGAAGGAAAGTAGAGTTCAACAGGGAAACAACATAAGTTACCAAAACTGTGTACAACACCCCTTGGAGATCAAGTTTGAATAAACCTATATATAGGGTGTGAAGTACATCAAGATACAGGAGAAACAATAGAGCTTATAAAACCGTAAAGATTATATCTTAAGCATTGTTGCTGTGTTTCTTGCTTTGCAAAGTTTGTGAGTTTTCGAGTTAAGTCTAGGATTAGATTTAAGGAGAAAATTCTTGTCTGCTTTGTTGAGTCCAATCTACAAAAGAGCGAGAGTGATTTTGTGGTGAGGAACATCTTTGATAAAACCTGCGTGGTTATTTTGCCGTAAGGCTAGATGGTTGATTATTTATAATAAACCATTGAAAATTTATCTTCTTGTGTTCTTTAATTCCGCTGCATATTATACTCTATCAAGAAGATTGTTTGAGATCAAGTTAAGGCAACGCCAGCTTAACTTGAGCTCTGAAACTTTGGAAAAGTTGTATCAATCCCTATCCAACAATTTCAATTGGTATCAGAGCCAAGCACCAATTTCACTGGTGTTTGGAGGTGATACAACGCGATGGACAACATCAATCCTAATTCTGGCAGACTCCCAGTCTTAGAAGGATCCATCAATTATGCCTACTGGAAGACCAGGCTCAGAGTTCACATCAAATCCATTGACATGAAAGCATGTGATGAGGTCCTTGATGGATATTATGTCCCAAAGATTGAGAACGACAGAGATGCAGATATTGTACCAAAACTGAAGTCACAATGGACAGCAAACGAGGTAACACTGTACAACTACAATGAGAAAGCTCTTAATGCTATTTTTAGTTATGTTACCAATCAGATGTTTAAGTTAATTCAGAACTGCACCACGGCTAAATCAGCTTGGGATATCCCTGAACTTCATTGTGAAGGCGATATAGCAGTTAGAAACTCTAAACAAAGATAATTGCTTAAAGATTTTGAAAAACTTGAGATGGGTGATGAAGAGAGTATAGATAGTTATTTTGAGAAAATCCTTGACATTACAAATCAATGTGAAAATCTAGGATTTCCTGTCTCAAATCAAACTATGGTTTATAAAGCTTTTAGATCTTTGTCACCTAGATTTGCTCTCAAGAGAATTGCCATGGGAGAGACAAGAGATATTGCCAACATGGAATTTCAATCCTTGTTAAACACTCTTAGAGAATTTGAGCTAGAGTTTCCTGCTAGGACTACCAAACAACAAGCTATTGCTTTGTTAGGAAAAAATTATCATGAGAGTGAAGATGAGGATGAAATTATTTCTTCTAACTATGGAAATATTAGCAAGAAACTCAGTAGGTTGAACTTTAAAGATAAATCTAAAGAGAAACAACCTAGCAATACTTCCACTAGTTATAGAAAATAGCCTCCCAAATTTGTTAAATATATGGCAACAAAATCTAGTCCTGAAGAAATTAAAAAGCTGAAAACTACTCAATGTTATGAATGTAAAGGTTATGGTCATATTGCTGTTGAATGTGCTAACACCCTCCGCAAGAAGGGAAAGTCTCATTGGGTTTGTGTAGATGATTTCAATGAAGAGGATTATAACTCTGGATCAAGTGTTGATACTGAAGAAAACCTTGAAGAGATTCATACAGCTGCGCTATTTACTCATGTCAACTGAACAGAAGAGGATCTCCATAACTGCCACGGGTCCCAATGTTGCTCCAACATCCATGACTCAACATCAGAACATGAGACTTTCCTGGGAATTGGACTGAATATGATACCCATATTGATCTCAATTCCTTGTCTGATAATGATGAATCTAACTTTGAATGTTTCCATGGCTCAGTTGATCTAGATGAAGAGTATTACTTTGAAGGTGAAATGTCCCAGGAGGAAATCATTGAAGACTTGAAGTCTACTTTTCATAATCTTCTGAAAGAAAATCAGAAACTCACCAAGAAGAATGAAGCTCAGAGACTGGAGATTGATGGACTGAAGAAATTGATGAGGATGTATGAAAGAGACCTTGACAAGACAAAAGCTAAACTTAAAGAGGTAAAAGGAAAGCTTGAAAAAGATAATCAGATCATTGCTAAATGGAACTCAGGTACATCTAAACTTGATGAGGTACTGAGTATGGGTAATCAAGGAACAAATGGTCTTGGATATATTGAGAAACCTACCTCTAAAGTTGCTAATCCTGTTTTCATTAAAGAAGGTTTTGTTAAGGAATCAAAAGACTTGAGCTGTGCTAATCCCAACAAAAGTAAACCTACTTATATCTGCCAATTTTGTTTTCAACCAGGTCACATAAAACCTTATTGCAAGAAATATTTGAAAGAAAATGTGAAGGAAACAGAAACTGTCTTTAATGTTGAGTTGGTCAGTGGTACAAATGTTATCCCAACATTAGGAACATGACAGAAAAGTAGAACTTGGATTGAAAAGTTAAAGACTCCTAAGATAAAACTTGTATGCAATGTTTTTTTTTTCTGTTGTGTACTCTAACCTTGCAGGTAAGTGGTACTTTGACAGTGGATGTTCAAGACACATGACATGAGACAAAGAAAATCTTAAACAACTGATTCATCTCAATGTTGGAACTATCACCTATGGAGGAGGCACCAAGGGAAGGATCATTGGAAAGGGAGTACTAGATGTTGAAGGATTTCCACCACTCAAAGATGCTCTGCTAGTTGAAGGATTGAAAGCAAATCTAATAAGCATTAGTCAACTTTGTGATGATAACTTGCTTGTTACATTTGATAAAAGTTCTTGTGATGTATTTAATAGTGATAATGTCCTTGTTATGACAGGTATCAGATCTAAAGATAATTGCTACCTTGCTCAGGAAGAAGCATATTGCTTTCATGCTAAAGTTGATGTTGCTGTTCTGTGGCATAGGAAGCTAGGACATGTTCACTATAGGAACCTTGAAAAGTTACAGAAAGTTGATGCTGTAAGAGGCTTACCAAAGATATCCAGCCCATGTAAGGTTGTATGTGGGGACTGCCTGAAGGGTAAGCAAACCAAAGCTATTCACACACCCCTCCAGGTACAAAGTACAATTCCCAGGACTGGTAAGTGTTTTGAATTATTACACATGAATCTCATGGGTCCTATTGAGGTGAGCAGCCTAAGTGGTAAGAGATATGCCTTTGTTATTGTAGATGATTTCTCTAGATAAACATGGGTTAAGTTTCTTAAAGAAAAATCTGATGCATTCAACACATTTAGGATCTTACATGCTAGCATCAAAAATCTGTATGGTTCCTCTATTTGTAAAATTAGGTCTGATCATGGGAAAGAATTTGAAAATGCTAGTTTCAGTGATTTTTGTGATAAGAATGGAATTTTCCATGAGTTTTCAGCACCTAAGACACCTCAGCAAAATGGGATAGCTGAGAGGAAAAATAAGACACTTCAAGAGATGGCCAGAGTTACGCTTAATGCTAGAAACCTATCTAAAAGACTTTGGGCTGAAGCTTTAAATACTGCATGTCATATAAGTAATAGGGCTTATCTTAGACCTGGTACAAATATGACACCATATGAAATCTTGAAGGGTTTGAAACCAAATATTGCTCATTTTCATGAATTTGGATGTGATTGTTACTTGTTGAATGATAAAGACTATCTTAGTAAGTTTGATCCAAAAAGTGAAAAGTGCATATTTGTTGGTTATTCTATGAATAGTTCTGCTTTCAGGGTTTATAATCCAAGATTGAAGACTATTCAAGAATCAGTAAATATAGTGTTTGATGATTCCACCTTTGATACATGTACTGATGAAGTTACTGTCTTTGATGTTGCCCCAACATTGGAAACATAGACTGTCCCAACATCAGGAGCAGAAGCTGAAGACACTGAAATTGGGAATGGTTCTAATGTTGAGCTGACACCTGCTGCTGTTAGGCCAACATCCCCACAGTCAAATTTAGAGGATGACATTGTTGATGAACCTATGAGAGATCCCCCTACTAGGATTCAAAAGGATCATCCAGCTTCACAAGTGATAGGTGAAATCACTGGACGCATGAAGACTCGCAACAAAGACAGGGTAAACTATAAAAATATGGTAAGGTTGTGTGTCTGCATGGCTTCCACTTGCACTGTAAGTAATGCTTCCTGTTTTGTCTCGAATATTGAACCTAAGAATGTGAGTGAAGCTCTTAAGGATAGTAAATGGATAAATGCTATGCAAGATGAACTGTTGCAATTCACCGAAAATCATGTTTGGAATCTAGTACCTAGACCTTCTAATGTGAATGTTATAGGAACTAAGTGGATTTTCAAGAACAAAACTAATGAAGATGGTGTAATTGTAAGAAACAAAGCTAGGCTTGTTGCACAAGGTTATACTCAGGTAGAAGGGATTGACTTTGATGAGACATTTGCTCCAGTAGCTAGGATAGAATCTATTAGATTACTTCTTGCTATTGCATGTTGTCTTAAGATTAAGCTCTACCAGATGGATGTAAAAGGTGCTTTCCTTAATGGTTTGATAGACAAAGAAGTATATGTTGAACAACATAAAGGTTTTGCTGATCCTAAACATCCTAATTATGTGTATAAACTCGAGAAAGCTTTGTATGGTTTAAAAGAGGCACATAGAGCGTGGTATGAAAGACTAACTCAATTTTTGTTAAGTCTTCAATAGAGGAGATGGAGACAGAACCTTGTTTATTCGAAGAAAGAGTTCTGGTGTTTGTATTGCTCAGATATATGTGGATGATATTGTATTTGGTTCTACTAACAAGTCTACTCTAGACAAGTTTGTTGAGTCAATGACAGGGACATTTGAGATGAGCATGATTGGAGAGCTGAACTACTTTCTGGGTTTGCAAGTGAAGCAACTGGAGAATGGTATGTTCTTAAACCAGGAGAAGTATGCAAGGAACCTGGTAAAGAGATTTGAGCTACATGAGTCAAAACCTTGCAAAACTCCCATGTCTTCTTCTATGAAGAATACTAAGGATGGCACTGGAGACAATGTTGACCCAACATTGTACAGATCTATGATTGGTAGTCTTCTATATCTATCTGCCTCTAGACCAGACATTATGTTTTATGTTTGTGTTTGTGCTAGGTACCAAGCTGATCCAAAGCAATCTCACTTGATTGTTGTGAAGAGAATATTAAGATATATATCTGGAACTTCATCATTGGGCATTTGGTATTCTTTTGATACAAATACAAATCTTGTTGGTTTTAGTGATTCTGATTGGGCAGGTGATATAGATGACAGAAAATCCACAAGTGGGGGCTGTTTCTACTTGGGAAACAATCTTGTTTCATGGTATAGTAGGAAATAGAATTGTGTGTCATTATCTACAGCTGAATCTGAATATGTAGCTGCTGGTAGTTGTGTTACCCAGCTAGTATGGCTCAAACACATGTTGCTGGACTATGGGTTAGATAGTGATACTCTCCTCATGTTTTGTGATAATCTTAGCGCCATTAGTATCTCAAGGAATCCTGTTCAGCATTCTAGGACTAAGCATATAGATATAAGACCTCATTACTTGAGAGACATGGTTGAGGATAAAGTGATTAACATTGAGCATATTGAGACAAATAATCAGCTTGCTGATATGTTTACTAAACCTTTAGATAGTGAGAGATTCTTCAGTTTGAGGAAATCTCTCAGCATGTGCAATATGTGAGAATGTTAGGATCCCAGTGTTGACATAACACCACTGTCTAGTACTGGTTAATGTTTGTGGTGTAGTATGTAACTTTTTGTTTTTTTGTTTGTTTCTTTCTTTTCTTTTTGAGTCACATTGATCTTTGTTTTGGCATATTTGAGTGTGTGGTTGATCACTGTGTTTTACTAATCTTTCTAGCTTGCAGATTCACATCTAAGTTTTGAAAAGTATAAATCTCTAAAGTGTGTCCGAGGTTGTGTTATCCTAACATATGGAGAAGCTAGGGTACACAAAGTTCACTACTTTGATGTCTATTCAGTTGTGTCTTATTCATATGAAAAGGTTTTACAAGACATGTGGAGAAGCTGGGGTTCATGATGTTGACAGCTTCAATGATATTCAGTTGGACTTATTTGCATGTCTCTGTTTAGTTTGGCCAAGGGGTACATAAAAGTGGTTCTTTCTACTAGGGTGTTTGGGGTTTCGATTGCCTTCACTTGGTAGCATCGGTCACTTAGTGCTCTCTTGTATGCAGGTTGATAAACAAGTATGCATAGGGAATTGGGGTATTGGGGTGCATGATAAATGTGTTGCCAGTATTCAAGGCCTTTGTACTTGCCTAACTTGCTGCTGATGATGGTGTTATTGGGGTGTGTGGAGTCTAGGGCTGCCCTCATTCAGTAATGTCATTATCCTTTTTTATCAACTTTCAGTTTTTGTTCTAAAGAGATAATGAAAATAGTGAAGATTTGATGTGATGTGATATGTTGCTGGTTTGAAAAGTGATTCACTGTGTATACCATCTGTCAATGTTGTCATAACATTGTTGCATTCATGTTAGAACTGCATTGTTTTTCATCTTTGATTAGTGTGTTTGACTAGGTTTGGGCTTAGGGGGAGTATATAGTCCCTTTCATGTGTTGACCTTTCATGTGTTGAGGCATACTCTTTGGGTGACATACTGCAGGTGACACACTATATGTGACTTTCTATGCTGTGGAAGTGGATTAATTCTCTAATTCATGACTGCTTATCTCTGTGTGTTTTCTGTTTGATATATTGCTTATTCATGATTTTGATCTAAATCTTAATGTTTTTGATACTCACTTGCTACTTTGGTGAAGTTTCAGATATAAGTTTGGATATATCTCACGCTCTCACATGAAATTGCCTTGAAGAAGCCCAGAACCTCAAATATTGTGGTTTAAAAACTTTCTGGTTTGAATGTTACTCTACTCTCTGATCTGAATGTTATTCCAACATTGCCACACTGTTTGCCCAACATTGAAGACAATAACTTATAAGTTTGTTTAAAATTTTAAAAACTGAGTTTTTATTGTTTTATTTTGAACTGCTCTGGTTACTTGTTGTTTTTAAATGACACGTGGTGAAATTCTTGTGCGGGAATAGAGTAGTGGGAAAATTTAATTGATCACATTTCACAATCCCACCAGCATTCATCCCTTCTTTCTCCCCTCAGCACGACTTAAATGAACAATTTGTCCTAATTTCTTTTTCACTTGTACAATTTGTTTTCTCTCTGCAAATAGTTATCTAAAATCTCTCATATTTTTCTAAACTAACATGGCGAGCAAGACTCCTTTAGACACTCTTGCAGATATGGCCTTGAATGTTGAACAAACAACAACACGCACCATGGCTGCTGCGCGTGAGGATCAAGAACGGCCTGCTGCTCAAGTTACTGCAAAACGACCAACGACGGTCAAAGCGAGCTAAGAATGTGGAATCTGAGTTGAATGTTGACGCAACATCAGAAGCCCATACTCCTCAAACCAATGAATCTGAATCTGAGGTAAATGTGGCTAACCCTAAACCCCAAGTGAATATTTTTAATGATGTGATTGAGAGGGAGGGATCTGGTTCTGGTAGAAAGAGAACACCAATTGTGTCTATGCCAATGAGTAAAATAGCCTTACAAAGAACTGAGGCTAGAAGAGCTCAAAGAGAGAGACTTGAGAAGAAAAAGGCTGAGGCTAAGGCTAAGGCTGAGGCTGAGAGAGTGAGGAAAGGGAAACGGGTTGTGGATGAGGAAGTTGAGGTAGTTGATGTAGAAGAAGAGGAGGAGAAAGAAGAAGAGGAAGAGGAAGATGAAACTGATGCTGAAGAGTTTGAAGCTAATGGTGATGATGATGATGATGATGATGATGATGATGATGATGATGAGTACTGTGACACTCTTGTGTTATCCTATCATAGTAGGGAAGCCATGTCTAGATACTATCTTAATAAGGAGATAGAGGACAAGGCTTATGAGTTTAGAAAGAGGGATTTTCACAAAGAGAGGGTCATGGACATGGACAACTTTTAAAGAAATAGAGTTTTTGAGTTGTTGAAAGCAAGAGGGGTTCAAAATTCAATGAAGAAGAATGGTAATTATGCTCCTGAGCTTGTACAAGAATTCTACCTAAATCTCTCAAAGTATATCACTAGTGAGTTGTCTCCCAAATATGGTAAAGCATGGGTAAGAGGACAAGTGTTTGACATTAGTCCTATGAAGATAAATGAGATTTGGGGACTGCCACATGATGAGGAATCTGAAGATCCTAAGCCAGATGAGGTGATTGAGGATATCACAGGTAGTCTAGAGAGAACCTGGGTTGAACAATTACCAACAACATAGCTCACTGCCTTAAGTGCTGTTCTGCACAAATGTGCATCTTATAATTGGCTGCCTACTAAAAATTCTACTGTTTTGACTAAGGAGTCAGCTTACTTGGTCTACAAACTGAAGAATGGGCTTGCTGTTAATATTGGGGTGAGAATTTTAAAGGCTATGGAAGATGCTGCTGGAAGGAAGCAAGGGATTCTACCATTTCCTTCTTTGATCACAACTCTGCTGCTTAAACAGAAGATGAACAAGAAAGAGTTTGGAGGAATGTCAGAGAACAAGGCTAGGTTCACCATCACTCAATCCTACTTGTCTAGCACAAGAGTGAAGGACTTACCTTGGAATCCTGAAGATGGAGTTGCACCTGGAGAGGAAAATGAGGCTCAACAATTTGTTGGAGCTTCAGTGCCTTAATCTGATGAGGAAGAAACCAGGGTAACAACAAAATCGTTTGTTGATCAGCAGTTGACTTGGTATAGAAGTGCGTATGTCAATCTTCAGAGGGAAATTGCTTTCAAGGAAAAACAAATGCAGGAGCTGGATGTCTTGATTAAGAACATGGAGGAGCTTTCTTCACAAAAAGGGGGAGAGTGATCTAGTTTTTAATTTTTGATTTCTGGTTTTTATGTTTTTGCTTTGAAATGTTTTGAACTGTTTCTATTTTGCTGCTAGTTCTTTTTCTATGTTTTGGTTTGTAATGATAATGCTACTTAGCTTTAACTGCCCTTAATGATTTTGCTTATGAAGATAGTTTATATCTGCTGTTTCTGCTGATAAACTTATGTGCAGGAACATTCTGGTCTTAATGTTGAGACAACATTGATGAGTTAAATGTCTGAACATATTTGCTGAGTTGTGGTGATCACTTTAATGAATAATCTTTGTTATGCCAAGTTAATGCTTGATAGTTTGCATTAAGGGGGAGCAGTTTTAGTAGGTTTAGATTATTATGCTTAATTGATATTTGGACATATTATCTGTTATGTGAACATGTTGATTGGTTTTGTGAATAAAGACAAAAAGGGGGAGATTGAAAGTGTAAGATGTTCTGTTATCAATGTTGGATGGATGTTGTGCCAACATCCAGAGGACAACATTGAAACCCGAGAACAGTCTTAACCTAAAACATGTTTCTGAAATTCTGAACATGAGTAAAGTGTTCTGGATTAAATGTTGGATGGATGTTGAGTCAACATTCACAGGACAACATTGAAACCAGAAACTATTCTGTCAATCTGTCTTTAACTGCTTTATTTTAGTTTTGCCTTTATTCACCTATTAATCAAGTTCCACGATTTTAGTTGTCTTTGTTTATGTCCAGAAACATCTATTAATCATAAGGAAGAGCATTACAAGTTTCCTAAGTTGAAGTTTCAATAATTCAAGAGGAGGAGATCAGTCAAGTCAACACGGTTTCAAAGATGGAAAGTTTTGGAGTTCAAGTGCAACTAGGAATCTTTCCAAGATCAACTTTGAATTGAAGAAGGCGTATTTCCTTATTAGAACTCAATCTAATAAAGGGAACTATTATTCAAGAAGGAGATCGAGTTCAAGAAGGAAAGTAGAGTTCAACAAGGAAACAACATAAGTTACCAAAACTGTGTACAACACACCTTGGAGATCAAGTTTGAAAAAACCTATATATAGGGTGTGAAGTACATCAAGATACATGAGAAACAATAGAGCTTATAAATCCGTAGAGATTATATCTTAAGCATTGTTGCTGTGTTTCTTGCTTTGCAAAGTTTGTGAGTTTTCGACTTAAGTCTATGATTAGATTTAAGGAGAAAAATCTTGTCTGCTTTGTTGAGTCCAATCTACAAAAGAGCGAGAGTGATTTTGTGGTGAGGAACATCTTTGATAAAACCTGCGTGGTTATTTTGCCGTAAGGCTAGATGGTTGATTATTTATAATAAACCATTGAAAAGTTATCTTCTTGTGTTCTTTAATTCCGCTGCACATTATACTTTATCAAGAAGATTGTTTGAGATCAAGTTAAGGCAACGCCAGCTTAACTTGAGCTCTGAAACCTTGGAAAAGTTGTATCAATCCCGATCCAACAATTTCATAAATATTTTTATTTTGCACCAAAAGTTTTTGTTATTTAGCTCATTTTATCGTCCATCTTTCTTTGTTTCAATTTGCCTCTGTGAGTTCAACTAATTACTATGTTCTATCATATTATGTCTATCTATATGTACTATATCTGTAAATTGCTATGATTTTAGTCCTGTAATTTGGTATGCTCTTATTTTGCCCGTGTTATTTCATGTAATTACTTTTCAATATACTGAAGCTCAAATACCAAGAAAAGGGGTGCCCGCAGTTGTAGACTTTGTAGTGTAGAATGTGCTGGTGGGCCTCGTCGGATGCGTGTGATGTGGTGGTGATGATATGCGCAATTGTAGGAGCCGAATGTAGTGGTGGTTGTGTGCATCACCGGGGCCGTATGATGTGTGGGTGGGAGCTTGGTGGCGATGTGCTGGAAGCCTAGAAGAAAATTGATTCGACTGTTGGGACAAAGAAAGTTGGGCGTCGAAGTGGAATTTCAGCGAAAAAATGGGTGGTGGGGCGGCCAGGGCGAGGGTGCAACAGTAGAATCGAAATCATGGAAAGAGGCAGTGTCGTGCGCGCGCACGCACGGGAGAGAGAGGGAGGGGTCTTGTGAGGTTTAATAATTTATGATAAATACGTTAATCAACTATAGTAGATTAATTTATAATTTATTATTGCTTTATATAAAAATAATACATGAAAAACAGTTTTTTTTTGGGTTTTAATCTTATTAAGTAGACATCAAATAATACTAATTAAAATATTAATAAAAATTTGTACATGTCCATGCATAGCACAACTTATTTACTAGTTGTCCTATAAGGCTTAACTCTAAGTTAATAAAATTTTGATCCTAAAAACTGTATAAGACAAGTACTGTTTTGGATGCCTTAGTTGCTTGACCTTTATGTTCTCTGTGTCACCTTGTACTTTTTAAAAAAATTGAAGATATTTTTTATTAATTCTTTTTAACAATGATATAATCATAAAGCTCCGTTTAATGTTTAGTTAGCTATAGAAACGATTGCTGAAATTTGAAAAACAATTAAATTAATAGCTCTCTTGAAATTTGAATACTCATGTTATAGAGGCGTGACATTAAATTTCAGAAACGTTACAGCAAATCATTTACTTTTCATTCCTTCTTACTATTCACAAATATTTGTAGGAATTTAAATCTTCTAAAAATCATCTATTATTATTAATAAACCACTATCCACTATCCAGCACCGAACGTGTGTGGTCTTTTCAAAGTGTTGGCTAAGGGATGCAACGTGGCAAAACTCACTATCACATTCAAAGTGTGTAGCATACAGTAGTACAGTACAGACAGTAACAGTACTGTTTTTCTCATAAAACAATTCAGAATTTCACCGTAAGGAACAGAGCATCAGCCAATCAAATGCGAGCATGAGAATCCATTCCCCTTCCTGTAATTACACCAGAATATAATGACCAGTTACAAAAATACCCCACTCAAACCCTAAAAAATAAAATAAAAAAATTAAAGTTGAGAAAGAAAGGACAAACCATACTATAATGATATAATCCACACACTACCTAGAATACCAATAGTGGGACCCACAAACATGACATTAGCCAGTAAGACAGTACTAAAAAAGGGGAAAATTAAGACATTCATTAAATGGGACTTGCTAAATTCGAAAGTATTTCGAGATTATCAACTAAGATCTGCAAGCTGTGGTTGGTAAGATTAATGCATCACAAAACTTACATTACATGATGTATTTAAGTATTATATTTTGTATGTACTATTGATAATATGTGGTGATATGACTTACGGCAATAACAGGCATTATTAATTCAATTATGTGAATTTATATTATATTTGGTTGATAAATAAAAAGTAAGAAAGATCCTAAATACGTTGTTTTTTTGGAACATATTTCTATATAACTAATTTCACCTCTACCTATGATAATTTAATACAACAACCACCAACAACAACTTTCTATGAGAAATATTATTTATGCCCTTGCTTTTCTAGAAAAAATTACAAACTCCTACCCCTTAGATGGCGCCTATACCAGTTACGAAATGGCATAAAGCTGAATCACGAAAATTCATGAGAATTAAGGGTAGTTTTGATAATTTACGAAAATTATGTGTATTTGTATATGCAATTAAACATGGGTTTAAGTCAGATTAAATTTGCAAATTGAGAGTTTTTTTTGTAATAAAATATAAGATTAATTATTTTATTTTAGTATAATTATGATACTAAATTATGGAAATTTTAAGCTAATGGACGTCCTGTATTATTACATAAGTCATAAGTGGGACAGTTTTTTTTATGTTATCAACAATAATAATATCTTCTTTTGTGTACTAGAAAAAGTTAAGGAGAGGTGGAGAGAATCTAGAAATGCCCACATCTTTTCATTTCCTCAAAACCTCATTAATTTAACCAAAAAGTACATTTTATTCTATTTTATTATAGCTGCAAGAAATCAGGATTAGAGAGAGAGAGAGAGAGAGAGTTTGTTGTTGTTGAGTACTGTGGGAGATTAGATTAGAGAGAGAAGGTGAGAGAAAAGCAAAGAATAAAAAGAGAGAGAGAGAGAGAGAGAGAGAGAGACCGAATGTTGACAAAGTTGGTGTCACTGTTGTTGTGTTAGAAGGTCGTTTGTTAGTGTGATTGAAGGAACAACACAACATATCTTATGATTCTTATCTGGGATCTCTCTCTCTTCTCTCTGTACTGTGTTGAAAAATAAAAATCCATTCTTTTTTCATGTTTGTTACTGTCATTCTCTCTTTAAAGGTTGTAGCTTTTTTACTTGAATAAATCATAGTGGCCAGCAGATCGAAATCTCCATTGGTTTGATGAGGATCTGTGCTTCTTAATTCTCAATGGAGTTCAAAAGCCACTCACTTTATTCTTTCTTTTCATAGTTATATTTCTATTACTAGTGTTGTAAATTTCACATAATTGGATGATCAAGCCATGAAGTGTTGTTGAGGAAGCGGTTTCAAGATGTGGGTCTGAGGTAATTATCTCATATTCAATTTCTACATTTCACCATGAGCCAGGAGAGAAAAACAGTTCCTTTTGTGGCTTTATTAGGTCTTTATTAAGATTACTTATTTGTATATATCATCATTATTGTGTTTTCAAAATATTTGTTTTTAAGCTTTAGAAATGATTGGTATCTTATCAAGAGTTATTATTGCTAAATTGAAGTCATGAAGGAACTATGTTTTGTCTGTCTTTGAGCTTTTGTTGGAAATCTGAGTGATGATATTAATTGGGTGCTTGGTTTTGATGCCTGATTATCTTTACAAGATCTACTCTCTACGTTTTTTTTTTTCCGCTAGCGCAAGGACTAATATGCAAATTCTTTCTGCATTGGGCTCCAGATGGATTTTGTTTTCTTATCTCTGAAAGACTTGTGCTTTGTATGTGGTTCCAAATGATTGTTGTTGGTTATTTCTTGTTTTTAGCAGCATGTCCTATATCTTATGTATATCATTTAAGCAAATGCGGTGTCTTAACTCATAGCTGGTTATCAAGTGCTCTTGAACTTTTTATGTTTTTTTAATTGAAGTGATGTATGTCTGCATGAATCCGTTTGGCACTGCGGATTGGGCTGATTCCAACTCCAGAATGTTTAACAATGTCATAATTTTCTGTTGTTTCTAATTTAATATGGGCCAAAAAAAAAAAATTCGGTGGCCAAATCTCAAAAATAATCTGTTAAGTGTTTTTCCGGCATAAGCTCTGAATTGAATTGTACTTGATTTCATACGCATTACTTGTCCTTCAGTCGTAACCTTTGATTCTAAAACTATGCAATTTGTGACATTGGTAAGGATGGTTCTTGCCACCGTCCGAAGCATGCTTACCATTAACATGAGAAATGGTATTGCCTCATAATCAGAGGTTACGACAAGCCCAAGTAATGTGTATGAGACCAAATTTGATTTGTTCTAGACCTTATACAGCACAAATTAGTATCATTTCTTTCTAAATTTGACATTTTTTGAACATTCGAGAATCAGAATATACCCAGATTTAACTGTGCAGTTAGCAATGCAGATATTCAAACTGAAAGGTAAAATGTAAAAATTTACTATCTTTTCATATTAGAAAAGATGCAAGCATTGCAACTAACTAACTAACTAACTCGTGTTGATTCATGCCGCAAGATCTATTTCTCATAAGTTGATAATCTCATTTCTTACAAACAAACATTTTAAATGTCAATAATTGGGAGCGTTGTCTTAAAAACTTTGGTTATATTTCAAATTATCTTGCCCCCCTTGCTTATAGTCGTGTGTCTGCATTCGTTTATGAGAGCACCACTCCATACTTGCACTGGTCAATAATTTTAAGGCCTTACCTTTCTTTACGGTTGATTGAATTTGGCTGAAAATTCTGATGTAACGGAAATCTGTTGTTAGACAGATATTCAGTGATTGAATAACGAAACCCGTTGTTTGTTCAGTCTGAGGTCAATTTATAGCAGAACACGGATTTGACAGCTTTGCCTAGATACCTGTATCTTTCTCTGTTTTGTGTGTGTGTGCGCGTTTACATGAGAGGAAACTGTACATAAGAATGTATAGAGTAAGTAAATAAGTCATGCTTCTCTCTATTGATCTAGCTTTCGTTTTTCATCAGAAGTATGGGAACAAAAATACATTGTGAAAGCTACCTGCCGGAAAATTACTCCATGAGGGATCTTAATTGCAATTCTGGCAGTACTGATTGGGCCCTGTTTTATGGCGATAAAGGTGTACCTGATGGGCACTATTACAATGGAGCCATTCCGAGGAATATGATAGATGGCTATCTGAGCAGTGACTCGGATGCAATGAAGCACAGAATGCTTGAACATGAGGCAGTTTTTAAGAATCAGGTAATTTGGTTTCATTGTCATTAGTTCTATGGCAAAACTCCCGATTCAAACATTTTAGATTTTTCTGTATTATGATATATATGTTATTAGATTTTTCTGTATTATGATATATATGTTAGAATCCTGATCACTTGAAATTTTTTCTGGCATTCAGGTTTCTGAACTCCACCGCCTTTACAGAATTCAGAGGGACATGATGGAAGAAGCCAAAAGGAAAGACTTTCATATACGAGCATCATTCGAACCAACGTCATCGTCAAGTCTTCAAGGATGCCAAATGCCATCAGTAGATACTCGAAAGTGGAATATGGTAGGACTTCCCTTTTTAAGTTCTGGTTATGCTACACCATGCATATCTCCTATGAGTTGTACGAAAGGGGACAGCACACAGAGTGGTCGGTTTCTGTTGCAGAACGGCTCTACCTCAAAGGACTCTGAAGCATTAAATTCTCGACCCTTGAAGGTGAGGAGAAAGCTGTTCGATCTTCAACTTCCTGCTGAGGAATATATTGATGTTGAAGAATGGGAAAAGTCGCGAAATCAGAAAGTATCAGATGCATCAAGTTTTAATCTTGGTTGGAATAAGGGCAATGGTTTGAAGAATTCTGTTGGGTTGACTGATCTAAATGAACCGGTGCAGATTGATGAAGGCACTGCTCCATCATCTATTGATTTCCTTGGTCATGCTTCCACATACAGGGAGAGTACAGGCATATACCAGCCTGATAAGTTAAACGCTGGTCGTGTAGGTGTAGCTGGGGAAGCCATGTACAACCGCAATGGATTTTTGATTGCTTCATCTATTAAAAGTGAGGTGCATGAGAAGGAACAACTCTCCCATGTTTATAAAGCGGGTAAATATTAGGATTTTTCTTCTTGTTTTAGGACTCTGCATCATTATTTTCACCTTTTTTTGTCTCTATGGTGAACTTATGTCAACTAAATCCTCTTCTTGTTAACAAAACAAATGATATTTGCTTCTGAAAATCTTGTTTTGTTTCCTACATGACAGCCTCTTAGATGGGGTGTACACTTGGAAATTAGAACCACTTGAATTATGCACTTGTGTCAAGTCATTCTGTTCGTACTGCAATTATCCTGTTACTTAGAAAAGCTATGGTTTCTCTATCTTTCAGGGTCAAGGCAAAGTGAACTTAGTCGCCCACCTCAAAGTCATCAGCAAGAGAAGTTTCTTGTACCGTCCTATCCGGTCCAAGGCCAGTGGAAAGAGAAAATCCATCGCGGTTTAGAATCTTCTGATAGAAGTCGTGATCACTCCAGGAATAGCCATTTGGAACCAGTTGTAGCTTCTGGTTCATTCCCATTCTTCTGTTCCTCTAGTTTTTCCAGTTCACAGGGTCACTCTGTTTCATCTTGGAAACCAACAAGTACCTTTGCTCAAAATATGACATTCGCATCATCTCCGAATTTACCTGGAAGAAATTCGCAGCCGTCTATGCTGGAAACGTTTGGTGCAGGTGCTAGTTCAAGATTGAACCCATGTTTGGGAGGTGAAACGGCAATGCGGAATGGATCTTACCACGGATCTACCTTGGGGTCCAAAGAAGTGGATATTCACTCACCCTCGGCTGCCTTTGGTTATCTTAACTGCAGTAGGGGTGATAATGTAGCAACTAACTGCTCAACCAGAAAATTTTCAAGGGATGCAGATCCAAAGGCCGAAATAGATATCAACTTGGGGAAGGTGCTGTCAAAGAGTTCATCAAACAAGGGTGTGATTTTGCAAGATCTCAATCTGACAGATGGAGAAAATAAGCTTGAAGATCAGAACAAGGCTTTACCTTGGCTAAAACGTAAGCCAACCCAAGGTAATATCGAGGCTGCTGATACTAGGAGATTAGAACCCTCTGTGGACTTTAGCTACCGGCATGATTCTAACAATCAGGTGCGTTGCAAAAAGGAAATAGTTGGAGATCTTAATCAACTGTTCATCCCAGAAGTTACACTGGCTTCAAGTGATTGTGAGGTGGTGAGAAAACAGGATTTCATTGAGACTCAAAATTTGAGGAATATTCATGGGGTCCCCATTTATGAAACCGGGGGTCTTAGAAATGAGTCATCGACGAATGTTGATTGCCCCTTCGAAGGGAAAAATGTTGGTAATATAAGAAAGAGAAGATTAATTGATATAAACTTAGAGTGTGAGCCAGAAGAGCTGACAACTGCTGAAGAACTGAGAATGGAGAAGGAAAACCTTACAACAGGTGTCGGTACCCGGAAACTGATTGATTTGAACTGTTGTTTTAGTGAAACCGAAGAACCTTCGGTGCTCTCTTATGAAAGCAAGATTCCCGTGGGTAAGCCAACCTTGGACATCAATCTCGAAGCTCCCATCCTCATGGAAAGTGACGATGATGAAACTCCCTCCAAAGAAAGTATGCCAGAAGAGTTATCCTTGCAGTCATTAGAGAACAAGAACGAACTAACACAGGATGAAGTTCTTACAAATGCAGTTGAAATCATGCTTGCTATCTCTTGCTCGCACCCATCTCAAGATTCGTTGGTGGAGTCGCTCCACTCGTTTGCCGCTGCTTTGTCCTCCTGCGCAAATGAACTTGAGAAGGAATCACCCAAACAAGATTTTCCCGAGGAAATAGATGATTTTGAAATGATGACATTGCAGCTAGAAGAAACAAAAGAAGAAGACTACATGCCCACATCCTTTGCTCCTGAAGTCCAAAAGGTCGAAGAAACAGAAGCAAATACGGTCCCAACGAGATATCGAAGGGGTCAAGCAAGGAGAGGAAGACCGCGGCGGGACTTCCAAAGGGACATCCTCCCTGGTCTCACGTCTTTGTCGAGACTTGAAGTGACTGAGGATCTTCAGATATTTGAAGGGATGATGAAAGCCACAGGCCATTCTTGGAATTCGAGATTGACAAGAAGAAACGGGGGTCGGCGGGGGAGGAAACGATTGGTGGTTGAAACTGTCGCTGCCACCATTAAAACGACAGTTTGTATACCTCTAGTGCAGCAACTGAATAACGTAGATGGTGGTTTGGAGGATAAAATTATGACGGGGTGGGGTAAGACGCCTAGACGCCCTCGAAGACAACGTTGCCATGCAGGAAATCCTCCTACTGTTGTATTAACCTGATACCGAGAAAGAGTTATTACTTCGTGGAGTTTAGAGAGGAATTTCGAGATTCTTGTTTAATGAAATATTTGGGAGTCGAATTCTTGAAGGTGGCTGTTAAACTGAACCAATTTCTATAAAGATTGTATCAGCTTATTTATTTTCTTTGTAAATGTCATGGTAGCTCAGAATTTTTAGTTTTAATAGTGTCTGTCTTCAGATAAGTATGGGTTTTGCCGTTTAGTTACTCTCCCATGCATTTGAGCAAATATTTTATAGAAAATTTGACATCAAGCTCAACTGAAGAATAATGTGAAAATTTAGATTAAATACACCAAATTAATCTTAGATTACAGTATGAGAAACTAGACTAACCAGCTCAGATAAATTTACTAGAAATCAACATATATATCTTATACATATATGCGACATATATCACCATATCCAGCCAAATGCAGTGGCAGTGCATAAAATGTGCAGCCTTTCTGGATTATCTAAGTATGCGCAGATCTTCAACCTCAACTTTCTCTACTGTCCCTTCACTTGAAAAGTAGTCGAAACTGTTCAAAATGGAAAGATGCAAGTGTAAGAATACTGGCCATTAAGAATCTGGAATACGTAATTTCATTTCACATTACTACAAATCTGGCCCCAAAGAATTACAAGTCTCTTCACTTTGCAGATGGAACTGCAATTTCACTCCACTCCAGCCTTTTGCTTCAACATAGCAATGAACTTTTCTTTGTCTTCCGGTGTCATACCCTCGGCCGAACAATCTCCAACTCCCCACTCAGCTCCCCTAATGCAGTATTTATCCTGAATCGCTTGTTTGTTCCTGTAAGAAAAAAGACCAAAATTTGAATTAATGACCTTTGATGATGCAAAAGGCGTCAAAACCGTGTGCCCAACTCACCCCTCAGCCCCCACCTCAAGTTTGTATGGAGTTTGCAGGAAGGGAAAATGTTCACAACCAGAGTTAAAACCCCAAAGAAAAAAATAGTAAAGGTATTACAATCCGTTCAACTAAACTAATAGTCTTCCTGTCAAAAAAGAAAAAGAAAAGCTAATAGTTTTCCTCTCATTGCATGAAAAACCATCACACAATTCACAATTCCAGTGATTTGTTTTATTATTTGCTAACAGATTTGTACATCAACTAGCATGCTAATGTTCACTAGTCATGCTCTTTCTTCGTTATCTGAATAATGAACGTACTGAGCAAAGCATTAGTAGGAGAAGAGTGATTACTTTTCCTTGTTCAACTTTGACTGCTCAAGCAGCTTTTTGAGGATGGGAGATTCTTTGAATCTTTCATCAAACTCTGCATATTTCTTCTGATTTTCCTCTGAAATAGTCAAAAGAAAAGGTTATTCCAAGAACATATCTAAAATAGCTAAACGGGATTTCGGTGAGGATTCGACATACCATTGAAGCGAGAGAGGAAGTCAATCTTAGGTAACTCAGGACCTGGAACTGATTCGATCCCAGTGGAGCCCGAAAGGAATCCCGCATGAGCTGCAAACTACATACTTTATTATCTTCTGGCTCCTATGCCAGGACCATTACAGAAAATATAAGTGAAAAAAATGAAAAAAAATAAAATAAAACCATATCTTCACTAACTACTAAAATGATGAAATTAGTGAAGCAACAAGAAACTTAAGTTATCCCAACCAAGTCGCGACGATAACTACACCAATGTGGAATGTCAACATTCTACTGCTTTTGTTACAAACTTTTTTCTTACGAGGCGTTTCTCGCTTAGACATCCAGAATGCTTTTTTGAATTAGACGCGATGTCCATTTCGTATCACGAATGAAGTATGACAGATACTTACATTCATTCAGGAGATGACTGAAGAGGTGATAAACTAGAATTGCATAGTGGTAATACCTCAAGTTTGGATAGGACTCAGTTGAATTTGTCCAAAAGGGCATTTAATTAATTGGTTTGAAGTAGTGTATTTTAACAAACCACTAGTAGTTGGCTCAAATCCTAGGCTTGAATCCTTATAGAGATGAACAACATTAACCTAGTTCTTCCTGAGGGTCCATAGATTGATCCATAGTTAACAAAACCTTAGCACAATCACGAAGATCAGTCGGGCATATCCGCAAAGGCCTAAAGATCCTTGCTTCTATTGATCTATCTCCACCAGCAAGGTTAGCCAATAGCAACGATCTTTGCTTAACGGCCGTAAAGGTAAGGTAAAACGTAAAAAGATCTCTTCTGCTGATAATTTCATAATGTAAGCTCTTATACGTTTCATCCAACTAATTTTCGAAAGAAAAAAAACTTCCTCCAATTATAGTTCCTATACTGATCATGCATTCTTGTCTCAATATCAGTCCAGTGCAACAATTCAATCTCTAAAACCACTTATTTCATTTCAATTTTAAACTGCTAAAACACATTGTGTGCCCGTTGTAACGACGAAACACGTGTTCTGGATTCTTATGAAGCTAAAACTGGGACCAAAACATAGTACTTGTCATTACCATTCAAGAGTGATATTGTACTAAATGCAGTGAATATCATGATATTAGAAGTGAAGAAACAAGCTATAAATAGAGATGAATCACCTGGACTAGAAGAACAAAAGACAAGAGCCATACAAGCAGCAACAGGAACCAGTGATTTCTGAAACATGATTCTCATTGGGGGCTGCTCTTGTTTTCTAGTACTAGTGCAGGAAACTTGTGGAGGGAACTTATGTTGGTGATGTGGCTTATTACAGGGTATATTGAATTTGTCTGAAGAAATGAAAGCTGGTTTAATGGAAGAAGAAACATTGAGCAAAGAGGAAACCATGGGGTTGCGGTAGAGAGGACTTGGCTCTAGTGACAAGTGATAAGAAAGAGTTGAGGTAAGGAAAAACTAACGGTCATCATTTTGTGTTGCTCTTACAAAACAAGATTTGCAAATGTTAAATGCACTACACTTACCAGCATACACTAGAGTGTTAGAAATTAAAACAAAGGAGGGCTAAATTATATTGGCGTAAAAAGTAAATATTTAAAATATATATAGATATCCTTTCAAAAAAAAAAAAATATAGATATATAATGACGAAATATGCAATTGTCTTATATAATTAGGAAAAAATAAGTAAATCACTTTGACTAAATAAAACCCCACTTTATTACGTATTAATTATTTTATGTTCTCAACTGATATTGAAAGCAAGTGGTACATAATATTTACTATAAACGTCACTATAAAAGATCAAAATTAAATCAAATAATGATACAACATTAGAAGCACTAAATACAAAGCTTTTTAATATTTCGCAAAAATAAATAATTAGAACTAAATAAGTCGAATAAAGTTGAAACTTGTTTGAATGAATATAATTTTTTTTATAAATAGTTCTTAGGCAAGTTAGTTGGTTATTTTATTTTCTTATATATGATTATAATTACTAATTAATTAAGTAAAATGTTTGAAAAATATGTATATTAACAAGTATCCTAGTTCTAATTGATCCCAAAACCTTGATAGAAATTGAAGCTCATCATTCTCCACTTAAAATGTCTTGTTAAGTAGAGGGGAACTTCTCTTTATTAACATTAATCTAAGACCATCTCCAAGCGATGTGGGATAATATATATTCTCAACACGGCCTCTCACGTGTGGCCCGGTAATTATCTTCGGTGCCATCACGTGGGTAGGTCGTGGAGCCCAACATACGTCTTGGGTTGGCTCTGATACCATGATAGAAATTAGACCCCCCCCCATATTTCCCTCTAAAAGGCCTTATTAGAGGGAGAGGGGCAGGGTATAGATAAACAATAGCCAAGATCATTCCCCAAGCGATGTGGGATAGAGAATTCAAGACACCCCCTCACGTGTAGGCCGGAATGAGCATCGGATCCTAACACGTGGGTTAGATAGTGGGCAAGACCCACATCAACTTGGGTAGGCTCTGATACCATGATAGAAATTGAAGCCCATCATTCTCCACTTAAAAAGGCTTTGTTAAGTGGAGGGGAAACTTCTCTTTATTAACATTAATCCAAGATCATCTCTAAGCGATGTGGGATAATATATATTCTCAACAAACCTTAGCCCCCCCTCCCCCCCCCCCCAAGCATAACGGGTAATAATTTCTTACCTACATGTTAGAATAATATTATGCAATTACACTGCACCCCTTAAAGTTAAGGATAAATCATGATAAGCCTCCTAATGTATAACATGTTTCTCACTTTGCCCTCTAATGTTTGAAAAGTAATAATGTGTCAACGTGCCCCTTAAGATATGTTGAATACCCTCACACCGTTGATCAATTGTTCATTTAGACACGTGTTCGTATTTTTGTTCGTGATATTTAGTCGAGTGTGTATTCAACATACTTTAGGAGGCACATTGTTATTTTTGCAGTATCATTTAAATTGAGTCCACCCTGTCGAAGGCATCTCACAACCTTTTGCGTCAGTACCGGGATATTTCTGAATCACATAGAGACCTTCTTCCTCTTTGCTTGATTGACCATCGTATTCAATTGATGTCGGGTTTGAAACCAATGAATGTGCACCCATATTGTTATCCTTGCATCCAAAAGGATGTATTGGAACAACTAGTGCGTGAGATGATTTATTGTAGGTTCATTTGTCGTAGTACTACTGCGTTCTCCTCGCTGATGCTCTTAGTCAAGAGACAAGAAGGACGAGTCTTGGCGATTTTGTGTTGACTATCGTACTCTTAATTTTTAAGTTTATTTACAGAATTTTAACTAGCTCGCATGGATGCTGATGATATATGGGAATGCCTTATCTTAAATAATGAGCTGGCCCAAGCAAAGCCAGCCCAACTAAAGAAGAATGCAACCGAATTAGAAAATAAAGCCCAAAATAAATTGAATGATACAAAAGATGGAATTGAAAAAGACCATGAAATCCGAGTGCGTAGGCTACCTCGCATATTCGAGTGATTCGTTATGGGTGGAAATTGTTGAAGTCGTACGACGCAACAAGATAGAGTGTTATATATATGATCATAATTGCAATGTATGAGACTTGAATCTCACACTGATATTGTGAGATATCAGTGTGGGCTTTATATGGCATTGAGCTCTTCCATCTTAACAACTAACTTTTGAGGTTGAGTTCTCCGAAGGTCATATCAATTGGTCAGAATCATTCACTGCTCCCTCACAATTGCAATCGTACGGTGCGAGTGGTGACGTAGGTATTGCAGTGTTAACCCGGGGCTTGGTGAAACTAACACAAAGCCAGCTCGCGTGGGCGCCGGGGCTTCGGAGCATAATGGAATGTTACGATCTTAATTGCAATGTATGGGACTTGGATTCCACATTGATATAGTGAGATATTTATGTGAGCTTTATATGGCCTTGAGCTCCTCCATCTTAACAACTAGCTTTTGAGGTTGAGATCTCCTAAGATCATATCAATTGGTATAAGAGTCATCCACTACTCTCTCCAGTTGCAATTGTACGATGCGAGTGGTGACGTAGGTATTGCAGTGTTAACTCGGGGCTAGGTGAAACTAGCGCAAATTCAGCCCGCGCGGGCGCCAGGGCTGCAGAGCGTGGTGGAATGTTATGATCCTAATTGTAACGTATGAGACTTGAATTCCACATTGATATTGTGAGATATTAGTGTGGACTTTATATGGCCTGGATTTTTCCAACTTAACAACAACTAGTCTTTGAGATTGGGTTCTCCTAAGATCATATCACTTGGTATCGTGTTCCGTTCAATCCTACTTCTTATACAACTTAAAATAGAATAATGAAAAATGTAAAAGACATGTGGCAAAATATCCGAGGGTACATAATAACTAATAAATAAAACATCATTTGCCCTCTGCGTTATCACAACACAAAGTCACAAAGCCTTATTTTATTCTTTACTTTATTTTGTTTTTGAGCAGCAGGAATGTTGTTACCTCATTTTTATATTTTATTCCTTTTCTTTACTTAAGTTTTGAGCAGCGCATAAGTTGGATTTTTTTTATGTAATGTACCTTTTCTATGCTGAGTGAGATTGCTTGATTAAGGAGACCACTACTCGAAAGGTGCTTTTGAATTCACTGTACCAGCTGACCTAAACAACAAATAACACGGGCACTCCTTCAACAATCCAACGTTGTTTTATTTTCAACTTTCTATACAAAAATGTGGAACATAAATTGACATTTTTTTTTTTTTTTTGGTATACAAAGGAGAAGCAGGCCTATCAGGCTACATCAGAATGTAAAAAAGAGACAAGTTCTGGTGGAGGACTGAGTAGAAGACAAGGTCCACTCACTGCTCCATGTTGAAACTTTGCAATTGCATCAGCCAAATAGTTTTTCTTTCGAGGGATCCATCTGAAAACAATATCCCACGGCTTGTGAATTAGAATTCTGCATTCTTCAGTCAGTTGGTACAGGCAATGGGCTGGATTTGCACCATTATTGATGAGTTGAAACGCTTCTTCCGAGTCCGTCTCAACTTCAAGCTTCTGGATTCTTTTGCTCCACGCAATTTCCAAACCTTTGTGTATGGCTCTCATCTCCGTCTCTAAAACAGTCGGACTAGATATATATTCTGCGAATCCCCACATCCATGCGCCTTTGCTATCTCTCAAAACACCACCAATTGCTCCTCGGTTCAGGTCATGGCGAACACTCCCATCGACATTTAATTTGTCCAATCCTAATTGAGGTTTCTCCCAGCTGAATTTTGATTCTTTCTTTTTCCCGCACGACATCTTTCTCATGTCCTCACATAATAGTTTAATCTGACAGATAACAGCATGTGTACTCAAAGATTTTCCTTTAAAAACTCGATGGTTCCGCGCCTTCCATATGTGCCAAATGCTGGCAGCAAAAATTAGATTCCACGGCAAACCCGGACTAATACTGCAGCCCTCCTCGCGATTGCAAAGGTTTCCCCGCAGCCACTTGTCGTCCGCAATATCTACAAATTCACGCCATCTTGAAGCGGGAATAAGTTTGCGCCAAATCAGGTGTGCCGGTTTGCAAAAACGCAAGATATGCATGACTGATTCCTCGGGGTAATTGCAGACCTCGCACTGTCCATCCTCAGTAATTTTTCGTATCTTGCGCACTTGATTTGTTGCCAATTTGTTCTGCCACGCGAGCCATATAAAATGGCGCATCTTATTCCCACAATCCAGCTTCCATATCCAACCAAAATTTGGGTAATTTGTAGGTTGATCGGCATACCTTCGGTGTAGAGCTTTATACGCAGTTTGGCACGAGAATTTTCCCGACGCTGTTTCCCCCCATAACAGCATGTCCGCTTCATCCTTCAGCACAAACCTTCGACTCCTTATCTCATGTTTCCATTCATCCGGGATCCTTGTGTGTATTCCTTCAAAAGTCCAGTCCCCTTTCTCATCGATTACATCCGCAAGTGACAAGCCAGAATCCATCAGATCAATATCAGGAATAACATCATAAAGAACAACGCTCCCTAACCAATTATCGAACCAAAAGGATATAGAGGTGCCGTCTCCAACTTTCCACCTCATGAACGGTTTGATCAACGCCATACATTTGATAATTCCTTTCCACGTGATACTATCCCCCGGTTTGGCCATATAGTCCGTGAGTCTAGACCCTTTGAGATACTTTGCCTCCACTAATTGCGCCCAAAGTCCATCGGTATTATTTAAAATCTTCCAACATATTTTGGAGAGCAAAGCCTCATTGTTTCTTCGTGCGGTGCGAATCCCCAGGCCACCATTTTTTTTATCGCGTGCAACTTTTTGCCATCCCACCAGATGAAGTCTTTTAATATTCGGGTCACTCGACCATAGGAAGTCTCGGTTCAGTCTGTCTAATCTGTCACATACTTTTTCCGGAAGCCAACATGACTGCATAATATGAATAGGTACAGCCGTTGACACCGACTGGATCAAAGTAGCTCTCCCCGCCAATGACAAAGTCTTGCTCTTCCATGTCGAGTACCTCGCTAGGAGTTTATCCATGATATCATTAAATTGTTCCCGACCACCCCTGCCATGGTTTAATTGAGCCCCCAAGTATTTCCCCAATGACATAGTTTGTGCATAACCCAAATTTGCACATATTCTTCGTTTTAGTCCCGAACCCTCTGACTTCGAGAAATAAATTTTTGACTTGGCCATGCTGATTTTGAGCCCTGAAGAGATGCAAAATCGGTCTAGAACCTCTTTCATTGTTCTTGAAGTTTTTAAAGAAGCCTTCCCCATCAACAATAAGTCGTCGGCAAAGAAAATGTGTGAGATTTTTGGGGCCCCTCTGCACGGAATCACTGGTTCCCATTTTTTACAATCAACTGCTTCGAGGATTAAATATGCAAGTCTTTCAATGCACAATACAAACAGATATGGGGATAGCGGGTCTCCCTAGCGCAGACCGCAGCTATGAGTAAAGGGGTCCAAAGGTTCCCCATTCCATAATATCCGAGTAGTCGCATTTCTAACACAGAACATAATCAACGTAATCATATGTATGGGAAAGTCGAAAGCAAGCAGTGTTTCCTCTAAAAAATTCCAGCTAATTCTGTCATATGCCTTCTCAAGATCGAGTTTGAGAATCATACACCCGACCTTATTTTTCTTTTTTGATTTCAGAGAGTGTAGAATTTCTTGGATCAGAAAAATATTATCCTGTGTACTCCTCCCTTTGATAAAACTAGACTGCAGTATAAAAACTTTCTAAACTGAAGATAATCATAATGGGTGCTTCAAATATTAATGTGAATGATGTCTTTAGAATTACCCTATATCTCAAATGTTTGTATAATTCTCAAAGATTATTGGCTTGCTATCCATTTTTATTGGGGAATTGGGGCAAACCAACTTGGGCTTGAGCTCAAAATGGTTTTGGTTATTTAAAGTTCCACTTGGGCAGGGATTTAAGGAGAGAAAATGGATAATTGGCCGCTATTCCCTTCGATTCGATCTCGCTCTTCTAACGGACCAACGTAGCTTACTTTATGTTTCGCCGGCCTTACCCACAATTTTCAATCTTACTATAGTTTCTTATTACGATATGGGAAATGGAATTATGGAAATACATACAGACGCCTTTCTAACAAGAAGAAAAAAAATACAAAATGTTGCAAAGGAGACCTTAATATGGATGGGTCTGATTGGAGCATGTGTCTAGAAGGCCCAGCTATTTGAGATATTTGTGCTTTTATATACGTGTGTGTGTGTTGTGCTATTCTTGAATTTTATCCTATTAGCAGTTGGGAAGAGGTCATTAACTGTTGTAATTGTCAAATATATTAAGGTAGTAGGGGCGTGTAGTTCGAATCATTGTGAAAGAAATAAGAATGCATGTGATTTAATTATACTATTATTTAGGACATTTAACAATTCTACACCAGAAATAAAAATTGTATCTATCACACCTCGCGAAAGCTAAGCATTTGTTAAAGGAAGACTTTAACTTTAACGAATGTTTTCATAACTTTAACTTTTAGAAGAACATATTCTTTTGAAATTGAATAATAATGTACGTATATGTAGCCTTGTAGCCTTACATTAGTCACTCGACATATATGATTTTATATGATGATCTCACTCAAGAGGTTGTTACTGTCAAATTGGACTATCATCTTTGTACTCGTTGAGGTTATGTTACTGATTATATATGTCAGTCTTTTTATTTTAATTTATTTTTCCACCTAGAATTGTAATGGGGGGAGAACAGTGCTACTACTCGTTATGCCCATCCTGGTTTTTAGCAATATAATTTAATAGTACTTAAGTAGTTGTATGAAAGTAAAATGAAAACACTTTTGTGATCTTCAAAAAACACACACACACATACTTTTGTGAGTAAAAATGTTAGAAACTTGGAACAACATCAACCACTCAAGATCCATGATTGTAAGGGACTCGACAAATATCGAGCACAATATTGTATTCGGAAATTGTTATGGATAATTGGATATCCTATCCGCGGTTTCTTTTGCCGACAGGTACAAGTGGACTAATGTAATAATGTTTAAAGTCGAAATCAAAATAAATATCTCTCCTCACGCAATATCTTCTTATACACACGTCGTCCGGTAAACATAATATCAACTCCACCTGTATCTTAACTTCCATTATTCAATAAATCCATACAGCGGCCCCTACTTCTTAGACGTGTCCCAATCGCGTGGCCAACCACTTAAGTGTAACTATCATCACTGCTCTGTATTGAAGTTTATTTATTAGTGACCAAACTTAATTAAACATATTTCTCCCTCGCTGTAAAGCTTTATCTGGAGTAGGTCACAACTTTAAAGTTCAAATTAATCTTCTTTCCACACCTCATTTAGATTTATTTTGAGTTAAAAGGAGTCCTCTCACACAGCCCTTTATTAACATATTATATGTGATTGAAAAGATTATAAAGCAACTTGATAATATTTTTCAGCCAATTTATAAACTTAAGTATTACGTATGAAAGAATATAGCGATTACAATGTTTTTGCTTAAGATCTCAATCTTGTATAAGTTTCCTAATCTATTTGACATTTTTTTAGATAAAAGCTATTGCATCAAAGGTAATACTCATGGAAATCAGATCGGATGTAAGAAGATTGTTTATATTGAGAACTTTTTTTTTAATATAATTTATTACCAAAATTTTGTTGTCATAAACTCATAATATTCTACTAGGATTTATTTCATCTTTTTGGTTTAGCCGCGCGAATAACAATCAAATGCATAGACTCACAAAATTGGCCACATCAGTTAAAAAGGAGAAATTTCCGTGTAATAAAAAAATAATAATTATGAAACATTTTGAAGTAAACATACAAAATTTGGGGTATACGTTTGGGGACTTATACTGACTTTCTGGACTTACTATCACGTCTTTAGACTTTGGCATCTGCAAAGTAGGCCGCGACTAGATGAGCCATCTAAGCGAGGACGCCTGGACTAAGTTGAGACGTCTAGACGTGGTGCCTAAGTCGAGATGAAACTGGCTAGGTTGGGAATCGCTAGCCTGAATTGATGTTACATGCTTGTGGCAGCTTGCCTTAGCGAAGTAGTGAGAAGGTTGAAAAACATGTGTGTGTCCGGACGGCGGACGAGATGCCTGGTGGTATGAGTCGAGTCAGGCGAGTTGAGTTGCCTTCTCGTGAGTGTGGGAGCTACGTGAGTTCGTAATGATGCTTGACAAATCAAACATAGTGGTGGGCCACCTCGAATGGCGTGAGCCGCATGCGGGGAGACCCGCACGTACGATTTTTAAGGGGATCTGGTCGAAATGGAAGCTATCCAGACCAACGTGTGGCAAGTCGGGTGGTCGGAGTAGCACTCTTGTACTCGGGCAAATTATTGTGCCTTGGATGATTGGGAAAGATTCCAAGGTGCATGAGTATCGAGAGGGGTGTCGTAGAGTGTGGTCCAGGCACTTTGGAAGAAGTTTGGAGTGTTTGGGCCAAGATCTGATTTTAATGGCAGTATCTACATGCGGCAGAAGTGCAAACTGGCTTAACACTCTGATAAGGAGGGCGCGATAGGCGAGCACCAGCTAGGTCTCTTTTGACAGCGATAGGCCACAACATGGCGACATCCTTGGGGCAATGATGCTTTAAGGGCCTACCACGAGCACGCGAAGAGGCAGTTGTGGTACCCGAGCGAGTTGTGCATCGTGAGGGAAGTTCAAGACCGCAAGGCTTGAACTGGGTATCGATATTGGCACGGAGGCTTACTAATCTATCTTACTTGGCCCCTAGAGAAATGCGGGAGTCGGACTCTAAGACTAAGGCAAGTGAGCGGGTTAGCATTTGATCAAGACTTGCGAGCTACTCGTGTGACGGCTAAGAGTTCAAGCCGAGCCACGGGGGTCCGAGAGCTGTGAGGACGTGCCGTCATGGGGTGACGCGGCACTAATGGCGACTAAGTGTTAGATGATGGATGAACGACCCAACAGACGGGAACGTTAGAGCCGCATAAGGTGATTGCACTAAGTGTAAGTATGTTGTCCTTACCGGGGAGAGACAAGTAGTGAACGACTCTAAGGACTACGTGTGTCACCGAGCGCCTAGAACAAACATTGATCACGAGGATTAGGGTTTGGGTGGACGAAGACCCTTAACGTTGTTGCCATCAAGAGTGGGATAAGTGTGGCATGGGGGAGCTGGACTACGTGACGGACGAATGACTCGATACGTAAGTCGAAGGAACCTCTCATGACCAAGGCATAATCGAGGTGCGGCCAGGAAATTGTTCGAGACAGGAACGCAGGGACAACCAATGAAGCATAGTTAGGCTTCGGGAGGCCTGGACGAAAAGCATGAATGGGCAAAGCAGCCACACGCAATGACGACTTGCCCAAGAAAGCATTCAAACTAGTACCTAAATGGGCGAGTACTTATGCGCAGAGCCAAGTGCGAGGAAGCATTTGAGCGTTGCGAGGGAACGATGTTTGTGGGCCTGCGAGTTAACAAAGGTCGAGGAAAAATAATTTGGGATGGTAGGATGACACAAGTGGTCAAGAGTTGTGCGCCGCACGGGCAAACATTTTTGTTATGTATTTTAGGCCCGTGACTATACACTACAAGCAAGAATAAAGTTTGGGTTTTCTTGATCTTCTGCCTTTATGGGTTTTTTTTAATGTTCTTAATTGATCTTTTAGTTAATTAACACTTGTTAGTTGCCTATTATGAGTGCCTCAAGAATTATTAATATTGCTTAAAATTAGTAACACCACAAAAAAAGGATAAAAAACATTTTACCCCCTGGACTATAGCCCGTTTTTACTTACCCCCTAAACTTTTAATTTTATTACTGAACTCCCCCAACTATCTTAATCAAATCACTGTGTCCCCTCCTACGTAATTAAGCCCCTTAATGGTTGTTAAATAGTATGAGAGGGGGTAACTGGTAATCGTACCATAGTTTGGGGGGGGGGGGGGGTGCGCAAAGTGATACTTTTTCAAAAAAGCAAAAAAAAAAATCAATTAATTCCTAAAATATTTATATCTATATATTGATATTTATTCTTTCAAAATGATACATATACCTAAAACTACATCAATCAATTTTTAAATGTTGAAAATTAAATCCCTAAATTATAAGGTATTACAAAATAATAGTAAAATCCTAAATTTTAATTTGTAATTCTTTTAAAATGCTCTTTCCACAAACATAATGATGAAATAAATGGTAGCACATAGACTTATAATCAAAGTTGGTGAAAAATGTGAAATACTTCGATTCAAAAGATTAACTAATTTGAGATGTACATGACTGCTTGCACAGTTAACGCAAGCTTTAATTTCACCAGTACATAGATGGAAATTGTAAAATATAATGAAAACCTTATTTTTGCTCAACTTAGTTTTATTTTTTATTTTTGTCTATCTATTATATTTTATATTTAAGTCAACATATTTTGGCCAAGTGGGAGATCAAGGCTTGTCCAGTAAGCCAAATTTGTAAAACTCTAATTGCATTATTATTATTACGTCTAGAAGTTTTATGATAAATGTTTGTGGAGGAGCTTTTTAAAAGAATTACAAATTAAAATTAATGATCTTATTGTTATTTTGTAATATCTTATAGTTTAGGGATGTAATTATCGAAAATCTAAGAATTAATTGATGTAGTTTTAGGGATATGTATCATTTTTTTAAAGAAAAAAATATGTATTGGATAAAAGCCAACAAAGGCGACAAAGTTGCATCTTAGTTCATACAAGAAAAAAACCAACCCATCAACCAAAGATAAAGCGAATTACAACGTAGTAAAAACGACACGACGCGACGCTTAGGGATATGTATCATTTTGAAAGAATAAAGTTTATTATATAGACATAAATATTTTGCGAATTAATTTTATTTTATTTTATATTTTTTGCTTTTTTAAAAATGTATCACTTTGCCCCCTAAACTATGGCACGGTTATCACTTACCCCCTCTCAGACTATTTAACGACCATTAAGGGCCTTAATTACGTCGAAGGGGGCAAAGTGATTTGATTAAGATAGTTGTGGGAGATAAGTGGTAAAATTAGAAGTTTAGGGGGTAAGTGAAAAACGGACTAGAGTTCAGGGGGTAAAGTAATTTTTCCCCAAAAAAAACACCTCATTCGCGACTGGGGCTTCGGCGAACGCGGATGAGCATCCGCGACCGTCGGGCGATCGCCGATGATTGATCGCGGACGACCCCGGTCGTGGCTCATCCGCGACTGCCCGACGGTCGCCAGTTCGTGACCGTCGGCCGTGACCGCCTGGCGGTAACGAAGTCGGCCGCGACCGTCCGGCGGTCACCAAAAATCCTGTGATCGACCGCTCTGCGGTCGCCGTACAATTCGTGACCGCCAAGCGTTCACGAGTCGATTCCATGACTGCTCGGCGGTCACGAATAATATTCATACTATTCGTGACCGCCCGATTGTCACGAAAGCCCCTAATCGAATTAAAAAAAAATATTTCGATAATTTACCCATTTGTTTTTTTTTTTTTTTTTTGCGAATAGAAGATATGTTTGGCCTTTTTTTGATATAAAAAAGAAAATAAGAGAAGAAAATTGTGGGTTTTTGTTTTTTGGGATATAAGAAAAGAATAGAAGAGAAAGTGTTGAGTTTTTTTTTTTTGGATTTGGGAAAAGAAAAAAGAGACGAGAAAGTGTTGTAGATTTGTTCAAAATAAAGAGGATAAAGTGTTGGTTTCTTTTTGGAGAGTATAATTTGGGTGTATTAAAAACTAGCGGGCAGAATTGTGGGTATATATAGAACTTTTGGTGAAAAAATTTAATTTTCAGAAAATTTGTATTTGCTCCCGAATTTTGCCAATTCTAGGGTCTTCCGCTACCGTCGGGCGATCATGAAATATTTCAAATTTAAAAAATTTCAGAAATTTCGTGACCGCCAATAGGTCACAAACATACCCGCGACCGCCTGGCGGTCATGAACATTTGTCACAAATGCCCGGTGGTCACGCACTTTGTCTCGACCGCCAGGTGGTCACGAAAGACTCTTATTCGTGACCGCTGGGCGGTCGTGGACTTTTGTCGCGACCACCAGGCGGTCACGAAAGACTCTTATTCATGATCGCCTAGCGGTCACGAACAACACTCATTAATTTGTTTTGGCTTTTTGGTTGTTTATTTAAGGCGCGTTGTTTGTTAAATTGAAAAAGTAGTTAAAACGAGGCAAATTATAAGGTTTTATCGACAATCGCATATAACAATTAAAACAACTAGGTATATATGATGATCAATTGTAGAACATAAAATAGGTTATTCGTTCATAACTCGCCTAATCACATCTAATCTACTATTTGGATAAGTTAATTACTAATGGTGTACTAATTTATTACTTCAATTGACATGTAATGTAATAATGAGACTTGTTAAAAATCATAAACACATCATGATCGTTCCATAAAATCAAATTTTTTATATGAATGTTATTAGTGGCCGTCTGGCGGTCAAGAAATAGGGTCTCCGACTGTCACTAAAAATGCGTCGCAATCGCCCGTCGGTCACGAACGTTTGTTGCGACCGCCCGACGATCACAACCATTTTTCTGGCGATCGCGCCATTGTCTCCGTGACCGCTAGGCGGTCATGAAAGACTCTCATTCGTGACCTCCCGACGTTCACGAATAACACTTATTCAATATTTTTCGTTTTTTGGTTGTTTATTTAAGGCACATTGTTTGTAAAATGATAAAGTAGTTAAAACGAGGCAAATTATAAAGTTTTATAGCACAATCGCATATAACAAATAAAACAACTAGGTATATATGATGATTAGTTGTTGAACATAAAATAGGTTATTCGTTCATAATTATCCTAATTACATCTAATCTACTATTTTGATAAGTTAATTACTAATGTTGTACTCATTTATTAATTCAATTCACATGTTATAATGAGACATGTTGTTAAAAATCATAGACACATTAAGATCGTTCCATAAAATTAAATTTTTTTATATGGATGTTGGTGATGCAATATCGACTTGGCCCGTGAGATCGGGGTATTCGGGGGTATCGTCACTTACTTTTGTTCGTAATGCCAATCTCGAATTTGAGGAAAAAATGAGGCAAGGTTATCTTATTAAGGATTTTGAGTGAATTACAAGTGGATCGTGTAAGGAGATAGCTAAATGATATTCTCTTGATTACAATGGAGTATATAAAATTGTGGAGAATGCTCTTGTTTCTGCTTTGTGATGAGTGGTTGTGCCTGAAGTTCCTCCTCCCACTTCTGCTAAAATGAGGGGCTATTTATAGTGATAGACTTAGGGGTGTCTGGCCAATGAAGGTCGGTCTTTCTATCTTAACTCCGAGAGGTGCGAGTGGCCAATAACGTGAAGGTCTTCTGCGCCAATGGGGCTTGGTGTCAGAAGACGACCAATGGTGTAGGTTTGACTAACTTTCGTTTGAGCGGGTAATGATGGCACATTCTCCAATGATCTTCAAGGGTTGCTCTGAGCCAATGAGAGAGAGCTTGTCTGCCCCAATCGTTGGTCTGCACTGCTAAGAATTGTCGCCTTCTGCTCCAAATGGCTGATTCAGACCAATGAGGCGTGGTCTTCTGTC
Source organism: Linaria vulgaris (assembly GCA_948329865.1). Lineage (NCBI taxonomy): Eukaryota > Viridiplantae > Streptophyta > Magnoliopsida > Lamiales > Plantaginaceae > Linaria > Linaria vulgaris. Next base: position 71,581,355 of record OX415253.1, read on the forward strand.
ATAATGAGGGTGGTTGGCACGTGTTTCGAGTCTGGTCGTGCCCGAGGTTCCGCCTGGATGGTCGGGTGGCTTTCTTTGTCATTTGTTTTGAGAGGGTTATGTGGAGTTGTTCTCTATTGTTGTGTAATTTGATGAGCTATCTTCAGACCATGATTTGTGCGGTCTTGACCCTTCCTTGTATTCACTCGTGTCCTTAGTGTTTTGTGTTGTCCTCCTTTTTCTTTGATATTTTGGCTAAGTGTTGGATATCACCACTCGGGGGTCCTTTGCCGTAGGTCCCGTGAGGCCCGAGTGGTGCTTAGCTGGTCGGGAAATGATTTCACCTTGGACTGGGGGATTCCCCGTGATCTTTTCTTGTGGGTATCCAAGGTTTAGACTAACTTTAGGTCGTAGGAAGGGGCATGCCTGAGTCGTTAAATCCGAGCTGTACTCCCTTATATATATATTTAGCGTACAAACACACACGTACATACCCATACATATATATACATCCTTTTGTCCATTAAGGCCAAATCTCATGATTAAGTATAACTAAATATCGCTGATTATTATTGTTAAAGAACACCACAAAAAATGAAAAAATAAAGTTAATTACTTACTTCATTAATGGGGCAGTTAAGCACGACCGAACAAAACAAAATCAACATTGTTATGGAAATATCTGAGATTCCCATCTTTATATAAACACCACAATTCTCTCCCCTTTCTCATCACACGAAAATCACTTCCTCTAACTATTCATTCCGAGTTTACTACCAAAACCCTAAATGGATTTCTTAAAGACTTTAGCCAAGGGCGATGAATCCAACCCATCATCCGACAAGCCGGCCGCCACCAACAACCCTGCTGCTGACCACAAGCCCTCCAACTCGGAGCTATTCAGCAGCGCTCAAGTAGTGGCTGATGCCGCAAAATCCCAACTCAGCAACCAACCCGACAGCTATGACAAGACCAAGGCCGCCGGTGCCGCCGCGAACCTTCTCGACGCCGTTGGTGACTACGGCAAGCTTGATGCCAACGCTGGTGTCGGAAAGTACGTCGAACAGGCTGAAGACTATCTTCGCAAATACGGCACTGCTACCGGTACTACCCCTGAGGCTAAAACCACCCCCACCCCCACCCCCACCCCCACCCCTGGGGCTGAGATCAAGGACAAGGAACCTGCTAAAGTGCCTGAAGCGGAACCTCTACCTGAAGGTATTTTAATCTTCTCATTGTAGAGTTTGTATTTTTGTCATTTTATTTGTTATATAACCAGTCGCGTATCCAGGATTTACGTATTAGGTGCTACCATTTTTTTAAAGAGTATCAGACAAGAATTTTGAAACGATTTAAATAGATTCACCAATGACTATATCCATAACCAATAATCTTTTCTTCTATTACAATTTTATCAAACACACAACTGTTAAAATAAAATAGGTAAATTGTGCTCTTTAACTTTTTTACATTTGTTTGAAATTGAATAAAAGTAACATCCAGCATTTCTAAACTAGTACTTATTTAGTTATAGATACTTTCTAAAAAATGAAAAAGAATACATATAACGAAATATAAAAAACAAAATTTTGTTTTATGCATCAATTAAAACAGTTAACCTAAGCTTTGTGACTTCATCTCATTCAAATCAATAGTGCAGTAGAGGTTCTGTCTGCTAATTTCTAACATAAAAAATATCTGTTTTGTAATTAGAATAACATGTGGTTACTTAAGAATTTACCATAACATAAGGATTATTGTTGCAATTTCCCAGTTTCAGCTTTAGTGAAGTTAAGCGTTGAGTGGTTCACTTTTATCTTGTGTGTAATTACTGTTTATAGACTGGTACTTTGTTCATATTATACATAAACCCCAAAAATGTTGTAAAAATATTTCCTTATACATACAAAGTACTTTTATAATTTTTGAGATTGAACAATTCTATAATTATTTTTATAATTTATCTACAGAAACTGAGAAAAAGCCTGAAGCTGAGGAAAGTGAGAAGAAACCCGAGGGTGCAGGGGAGTATTTGAAGGTGGTGGACGGTTTATTTGACAAGGGCGAAAGTGGTGGAGAAGCAGGTGATTTCATTAACAAGGCTGGAGGTTTCTTCAAGTAATTATTATCTTTATTATTAGATATTATTATATAAATGTCAGCTGCTTTAATTTGTGGTGTTGTAGTGTTAGAGTACTGAATCTATGTGCTTGTGTTGTAATGCCACACTGTATACTCTGTTCACTACTTTGTTTGGGTGATGGGTAACTGTGTCTTTCAGTCATGTTTGTACCGACACTCGTATACTTTATTGTTGAGTGCGGAAACATGTTTCTGTGTGTAAACGTGTCATCTCTTGTTTTTCATCGTTACCTTTTTATAGAAAATAATCGTATTATTTTGAACTATATTATCTTGCCTAAACATAAAGCAACAATGAGTCCATAGTTGTTAGCTTTACAACCTGGTTGTGAGCTTGAAAAGTAAGAAGTCTGGTAAAATCATTGTTGTTCACTCTCACCAAAAGAGTTATCTATTTATCCAACAAAATTGGCCTAACTTACGCCTCAATCTTCTCCTACATACAAGGTAACTATTTTCTACATACAAGGTAATGATTTCTCCTACATACAAGGTAATGGTATCTTTCCATATCAAGTTCAAACTAATTTTGAAAAACATAATATACAAATATATACGCTAATACCCTCCCTTAAGTTGGAGCATGGAGATTCGAAATGCCCAATTTGACTAGCAATGTCTCGAACCGATGTTGGCCGAAAGCCTTCGTAAGAATATCGGTAAGTTGATACATATTGGAAACATATGAAAGAATAATGAAACCACGCTGAACCTTGTCGCGAACCAAATCACAATCCACCTCAATATGTTTTATGCGTTCATGAAGCACCGAACTATGAGCAATGTGCAAAGTTGATTGGTTATTACCTGTGATGCACCGATACCGATACCAAGACGGTTATGCAGTACCCGATACACATCGATACCGATTCAGATACCGATACCAGTTCTGACGTATCTGATACGCCACGTGGCGTATCCTTTAATTTTGAAATTAAAAAAATCTCGATACGTATCCGATACGTTGTTTTAGGCGTATCGGAACTATTATGGGTCTTTTTTATAAACTTTTAATATTGGATGGGTTAAATATTTAAATATAAATTCCACCAAATATAAAATAAAATAAAAATACAAATCCCTTTATCAAGGGCACGATTCAGGTCTTATTATTTTTACATTTATACTTTTCTTTTTTTATTCATAATCACTACCACCACCATGCGCCATCTTCACCCCACCACCATGCGCCACCACAATTATACTCTTCTTTTTCTGTTCATAATCACTACCACCACCATGCACCATCTTCAAACTTGTTATGTTGTTGTTTAACTTATTAGTCATAAACAATTCACGTTTATGTCTTTTTCATATTTGATGCATTACTTTTTTTAATGTGTTAAACCTTTTTTTTGTGTATTTCTAATTTTTTTGTTTACGTTTTAAATTTTATTATTTTTTAAAAATAAAAAATACATATAATAAATATTAATAATTATTTATATATCGACGTATCCTTGCCGTACCGGTATCAGCTGTTTTTAAAAAATGTCGTATCGGCGTATCCGTACCGTCGTACCCGACCCCGTGCAACATAGGTTATTACTATAAACAGGGATAACAGTCGAACCAGTGATCCCAAAAGCACGCAGTAACCCTTGCAACCACTGCAACTCACACGTAGTTGCGGAAGAGATTTATACTCCGCCTCGATAGATGATCGTGAGACAGTCGATTGCTTCTTTTCTTCCACGAGACAGGAGACTTGCATAGGAAAATAAAATAAGATGTCAAAGACCGACAGGCCAAGGGACAACTCGCCCAATTCTTGTCACAAAATGCCTTTAGAGTTAAAGCAGAAGAAGACTTGAGAAGAAGGCCTTGGCCATGATTAAGTTTCAAATAACAGACAACTCGCAAAGCCGCGTCCCAATGCACCTCCTTCGGCTGTTGCATGAGTTGGGATAGGATATGAGCATAATATGTCAATTCTGGTCTAGTGATGGTCAAATATATAAGGCGACCAACGAGACGACCCTAGTGCTCAGGAGAGAGCAAATCCGAACCATCGGCGTGAGCTAAGCGATGATTATGTTCAATTGGAGTGCCAATTGGTTTAGAGCCCAATAAACCCATCTCCGAAATAATATCAAGGGCATATTTGCGTTAACTAAGAAAAATCCTTGTAGCAGCACGACCAACCTCGAGCCCGAAGAAATACTCCAGCTTCCCTAAATCCTTCATACGAAAACAAGAACACAAGTAGGTTTTGAAACGCCGATTAGCGTTGCCATTGTCACCGCCAATAACCAAATCATCAATATAAACGAGGATGGTGAGATGCAGCCCCGAAGTGAAATATGTAAATAAAGAGAAATTCAAGGTAGACTGAATAAAACCATACCGAGTGAGCGTTTGTCCAAGTTTAGCAAACCAGCATCGAGGCGCTTCAAGAAGACCATACAAAGATTTTTTCAAGCGACAAACTTGACCCACGCCTGGCAACGCGAAACCCGGAGGAAATCGCATATATACCTCCTCATCAAGGTCCCCGTGTAGGAAAGCATTGTGAACATCCATCTGATGCAACTCCCACTGCTTGACTGCGGCCACAGCCAAAAAAGTACGTACGATGACCATTTTGGTGGTAGAAGCAAAAGTCTCTGTGTAATCAATCCCTTCCACTTGATGATTGCCGAAAATCACCAAACAAGCCTTATGTCGCTCGAGAGAACCATCGACGTTGTACTTAATTTTGTACACCCATTTACCCCCGAGAGCTTTCTTCCCATGCGGCAAAGCTATCACTTCCCACGTGCCATTATCTACTAAGGCCTGAATCTCTTGATTCATGGTTGTGCGCCAACATTCATGGCGCATAACTTATTTAAAGCTAGATGGCTCCAAACTTGTAGAGATAGCAATCAAGAATCGACGATGCGAGGCAGAAAATCTATCATAAGTGACAAAATTAGATATCGGATAACGAGTACCTGAGGATGCTTTAGGGGCGCGGTGAGTGGAAGAAGCGTCAAGCCGAGTTGTATGTGTCATATAATCCTGAAGACGGACTGAAGGAATCTTCTGCCTCTGTCCTCTTCCCAACGCATTATTCTCAACCAAAATTACTCTCAACCAAGTGACAAAATTAGAAGGGTCATTATAATAAATAGAATTACATTGACTTGTTAAATTGCCTAAAAAATACAGAATCAAGATAAATTTATTAATAAAAAAAGTAGTATGGTGATTCAAAAATATTGTTTATCTACTCTCTTTTTTTATGCCTCAGATTGAATGCGTTCCAAATTTATATTTACATCATCTTTTTTTTGTCATAACAAACAAAGTATCATTAACAGAACAAGTTCTTACAATCGGAACAAAATGAATCACAATCAAAGTTAAAAATTTGTTCTAATGATTACCATTTGCCCATTTTGCAAACTTATGGGCATTCAAATCGGCAGGTCTTGGAATCTTTTTAATCATCCACTGAGGGGAATAAAGAGTAGGACTTCAAGATACTAATTACTAAATAAGACAACGGACACTTCTCGCAGGAATTGAATTTTGGTTTCTAGGTGCAATACACGGTTCTGATAAGGTGATGGGGGTGGTTATATCCTAAACTATAGGAAATTTTACATCTGTATTAAATTTTTATTGTTGGTTGCACTACGTCACCAATACAACAGATGCATAAAAATAATTTTTCCTCGGCTTGAGATTGAGCAAACGGAATGATGGTGGTCTTGCAAGCAGGTGCCTCCATGGAAAATTTTGTTCCTATGCTGCCAAAGCAGATCATAGCACAAATAATAAAGATAAAAAGTTCAATTTGGTAATAACTATTAAGTATCAAGAGACAATTTACTTTGGGATCGAGTAGCAAAAATAACCAATCAAGAATTCCATAGTTACTTTATGTCACGTTTGGTTGTGTGATGGAAGTAAACAAGCACATCGTTATTAAATTTAAAGAATACAACAAATCAAGTTGAGCTCAGCCCCACAGTTTTTATGTGTTAAACTTTGGAGATGTTTTTGAAAAAAAAGATTAAGCTGAACTGGAATGGGCCACTATTACCAGGGATTGGGTTCTTCGAATGGATCATAATTAGCTACTATCATTCTCCGACCCTCCCTCGCCGAAAGAACTTATACTTGTACCTTTGGGCTTTTAAAACATATGGTAACTACCTGTACTCTTCGAAAATTTACTTAATTATAGTTTTTCCTAATTATAACTTGAGATATGAAAATAACCATTAAGAGCCTTTTCTAAAGTTTAGAGATACAGATCTGAATGCACGCGATGTTAACTGTTAAATCATCAAATTATATATACAATCTGTAACTTTCCATTATTGGAAAGAACTTATAATTCTTGTAATTCAGAAATAGTTAGCTTGTAATTCAGAAATAGTTAGTTTTAGTTAGAAGTTCTGTTAGTTAGTTTAGTTAGTTTTTCTTTCTGTTTTTTCTACCCTTTCTCGCACTCCAACCTGCAGGAGGATTAGTCAGATATATACATACATATATACACCATCACACACCACATAACTCAGTTCATTCAGTTATAATTTTCATTCTTGATCAATAAAGATTTTCATAATGTTTCTTTCATCTTCTCTCTTCTTGTTGATCTGAAATCACAAGTTATCATGGTATCAGTTTACCAGCCTCGTCACCGATCCTAACTGCTTCCGCAACCTCTCTCCGATCGCCGATCGCCGATCGCCGCCGCTGCTGGCTGTCTTCTCCGATCAATCTCTTCTGCAACTTTTCTTCAGTTCTTCTCTCTTCTGCAACTTTTCTGCAGTTCTTCTCTCTTCTGCACATCTTCTACAGATCTTCACTAATTTGCGACGGTGCGCCATTGATTGAGATACAATGACAGAACCAAGCGCTGCTTCTTCTTCTACTACAACCCTTCCAGTCAAGAATCCAAGTGAGGATTCCTCTTCAATTTACTTTATGGGCACTCATGACTACACAGGTCAATCCATTGTAAGTGAGAAGTTTAATGGCACTAATTACATTGCATGGAGCAAGAGTGTTGTCATGGCATTAAGTATCAAAAATAAACTTTCTTTCATTGATGGTTCTTTGTTGCAACCTGCTGGTAATGATGTTGCTCTACTTGTCTGTTGGAATAGGGCAAACACTCTTGTCTTGTCTTGGTTGGTTAATTCCATTGAAAGGCCCTTGCGCCAAAGTTTGATGTATTTTGATAACCCTAGAGAGTTATGGCTTGAACTCAAGAATAGGTATGATAGGACAGATGGTTCCAGAGTCTATCAGTTACAAAAATCTCTTTCTACAATCACACAAGGCTCCCTCACCATCACTGAATACTATAATTTGTTTAGGTCTCTTTGGGATGAATTTGTTAGCCAGAGACCTATTTCTATGTGTACTTGTGAGCTGTGTACTTGCAGTGTTAATAGAACTATGGTTGACATGCAACAATATGATTTAGTCCTTAAATTCTTGGTTGGCTTGAATGATACTTTTTTCTGCTATAAGAAGTCATATTCTTCTAGTTACTCCTCTGCCTGCTCTCTCTAAAGTGTTCTCAATGTTGTTGCAAGAGGAGCAACAAAGGGATTTATACACTAATAACATTGTAGTAGACTCTCTAGCTATGTTTACCAGGCAGAAGGGTAGTCAAGATTACCAGGGATATCAACAACAAGGCATTCAAAGGGGTTTTAATCAGAATGCAACTTCTAAGAACTCCAAGCCTCCACTGTCTAAAGAGGATAAAAAGAAGATGCGTTGTACACATTGTGGATTTAATGGTCATACTATTGACACATGCTTTCAGTTGCATGGCTATCCTCATGGATGGGAAGGTCCTAAAGGTAAAAGTAAAATGCAAAGTAACTCGGCTAATGTTGTTCAGTCCTCTCCCAATACTGAATCTGCATCAAGTCACAAAGCTCCAGCTTCCATGACATAGCTCTCTTTGAGCAATTCATGGCATTCAAACTAGCTCATGAACAAGCTCAAACCTCCTCAGCTGGTCTGGATTCTACTCAACATTATGCTGCTTCAGCAACTACTGGTATTTCTGTTCCCCTTGCTATATCTTCTCACTGTATTCAACAAAGTGCTCACTATAACAAGTGGATATTAGATACATGGGCCACAGATCATATGATATGTCAAAAGCATTGGTTTCTTACTGTCCCTACTGTTGTGAACATACCTATATACTTGTCAAATAATAGCTTAACATATGCCACATTTATAGGTTCTATTAAACTGTTTTCTGGCCTTCTCCTTCATAATGTGTTATATGTTCCTGCATTTACTTATAATTTGTTGTCAATATCTAGACTAACTTCTCATAATCAACTTCTAGTTATGTTTATGGCTTCTTCATGTCTGCTACAGGACTTCATAAACAAGAGGATGATTGGTTTTGCTAAATTGCAAAACAACCTATATGTTCTTGAAATAAACTCATCTTCTACTGCTACTGATATATGTACCTCCTCTACTGCTAATGTTCTCTGTAATTCTACTTCCTCCAATAATGTTTGGCACTTGAGACTTGGTCATGCTCCACTAGATAAGCTGAAGGATATCTCCTCTCTCTATGTCTCTGGACCTGTTAAAGACCACCACTGTGAAGCCTGCCATCTTGCAAAATAGAAAAGATTACCTTTTAAGACTAGAGTAACTTGTACTTCTTCTGCTTTTGAATTGATCCATATTCTGTCCCTACTAAGGAAGGTTTTAGATATTTTCTCACTATTGTTGATGACTTTACTCGTTGTACTTGGCTGTATCTACTTAAACAAAAGTTAGAAGTGAAAAATCATTTACTTAGCTTCTATCAAATTGTACTGAATCAGTTTCATGTTTCTATTCAAACTGTTAGAACTGATAATGGCACAAAATTCCTCTTGAAAGCATTTTATGATAAATATGGCATAGCACGTCAAACCAGCTGTGTTGAAACTCCACAACGGAATGGATTAGTTGAAAGAAAGCACCAGCACATCTTGCAAGTTGCAAGAGCTTTAAGGTTTCAGTCTAATGTTCCATTAACTTTCTAGCATTTATGTGTTTCCACTGCAGCTTATATTATTAATAGACTGCCCTCTAAAACTTTGAACAACAAGTCACCTTATGAAATGTTATATAACAAACCTCCTGACTATGATTTATTGAAAAGCTTTGATTGCCTATTCTATGCTTCTACTATATCAGCTCACAGGTCCAAGTTTGATCCAAGAGTTGTTCAGTGTGTCTTTGTGGGTTATCCCAGAGGAACTAAGGGCTATTTACTCTATGATTTACTACATAAAAAGACAATTATTTCAAGAAATGTAGTGTTTCATGAGCAAATATTCCCATTCAGAAACCACAAAGATCACATCAATGACATCTGTACTGTAAACACAGAAGCTTCACTTTGTACTGATCCATTTATAAGCAATTCTTTGCCAGTACAAGTTGTTCCTGAGAATGCAGTTCAACAAGCATCCATGATGCACCTGACCTCCAAGTTGACAGCTTCAGCAACAATCAAATGCCACATACTCCTGAACATGAGCAACACATAGAAGTGGACAACTCTTTTTCTCAATCTTTAACTCCAGGATCTGTGCATCATGACTCTGCAGAAGTGCAACATTCTCATGTTGCACCAGGTATCTCTGAACCTCCTTAGACACATGATAGACCACCTGGTATTAGAAAGTCATCTAGAACAATTCACACTCTAGCTTATTTGAATGTATATGACTATCAGTTACCAGAATCTATACATAAAGCTAATTGCATCTCTACTCATGTCAAATATCCTATATCTCAGTTCTTGTCTACTTCTAGTTTATCCACTACACATAAAGCATTTACTGCTTCACTTACTATGGCTCAAGAGCCAACCTCCTACACTCAAGCCAGTAAATCAGCTCAATGGATAGATGTAATGAACTGTGAAATACAGGCATTAGTAAAGACAAGAACCTGGATACTAACTGATTTGCCCCTGGTCAGAACTTGATTGGTTGCAGGTGGGTGTAAAAGATCAAACACAAAGTAGATGGATCAATAGAAAGATACAAGGCAAGGTTGGTAGCTAAGAGATACACACATGAGGAAGGGCTAGACTACTTTGATACTTTTTCTCCAGTAGCCAAACTCACAACAGTTAGAGTTTTGATTGCTGTAGCTGCATCCAAGAATTGGTTCTTGGCACAGTTAGATGTCAACAATGCTTTCCTCCATGGAGACTTAGATGAAGAGATGTACATGAAACCTCCTCCTGGTTATCTCAAACCAAAAGACAACAGAGTTTGTCTTCTAAAGAAAAGTCTTTATGGCTTGAAACAAGCCTCAAGACAGTGGTATCAAAAGTCAACCTCCTGTTTAGTATCATATGGCTTTGTTCAATCCATATCAGATTCATCTCTATTCATTAGTCATCATAACAATACATTCACTGCTCTATGCATTTATGTAGATGATATCATCTTGACAGGGAACAACATGAATGAGATCAATAAGATAAAAGAACATTTGGATAACATGTTCACTATCAAAGCCTGGGCTCACTGAAATACATTCTAGGGATTGAAGTAGCCAGGTCACAATCTGGCATCTCTCTTTGTCAGAGAAAGTACTGTCTAGATATACTCACAAAAGCTGGATATCTTGGTTGCAAGCCCAACAGTACACCAATGGATTACAAGCTTAAACTACTAAGTAATGATTTTAATGTTTTATCTGATCCTTCTGTATACCGCAGGTTAGTTGGAAGATTACTCTACATAACCATTACAAGGCCAGATATCAGTTACAGTGTGCAGTGTCTAACACAACACATGGCTAAGACAAGAACAAATCATCTAGCAGCAGCACATAGAGTACTGAGATATCTGAAAGCAACAGTAGGAAATGGAATATTTCTTTCAGCTAAATCAGATCTTCAAGTCAAAGGATTTACAGACAGTGACTGGGCAGGTTGTGAGGAAAGTAGAAGGAGTATCTCAGGCTATGTGGTCTTCCTTGGCAACTCCATTGTCTCCTGGAAATCCAAGAAGCAACCAACAATTAGTAGGTCTTCCACAGAGGCAGAATACAGGGCCCTAGCAGCAGCAACTTGTGAAGTGATCTGGTTACAACAACTGCTTAAGGATCTGTTAGTTCAAAGTCCAAAAATACCTCTCTTATGCACTGATAATAAGAGTGCGACAGCTATAACATTGAATCCTGTCCACCATGAAAGGACAAAACATATTCAAATTGACTGCTACTTTGTCAGAGAAAAGGTTCAACAAAAAGAGATCAAAGTGGTTCATATTTCAAACACTTCACAACTTGCAGACATTTTGACAAAGACATTGGCTCCTCAACCATTCAAGAATTCAAGAACCTTACCTCCAGACTAGGCCTTCTAAACATCCATGCCTAGCTTGCGGGGGGGGGGGGGGGGGGGGGTGTTAAATCATCAAATTATATATACAATCTGTAACTTTCCATTATTGGAAAGAATTTGTAATTCTGGTAATTCTGTTATTAACAGAATTCCAAAAATAGTTAGTTTTAGTTAGCAGTTCTGTTAGTAGTTAGTTTTTCTTTCTGTTTTTTCTTCCATTTCTCGCACTCCAACCTGCAGGAGGATTAGGATTAGTCAGATATATACATATATATATATATATATATATATATATATATATATATATATATACACCATCACACACCACACAACTCAATTCATTCAGTTAATCATAATTTTCATTCTTGATCAATAAATATTTTCATAATGTTTCTTTCATCTTCTCTCTTCTTGTTGATCTGAAATCACAACTTATCATTAACTAAAATCGGGTTTTTGGATTAAAAACCTCTCTTGTGATTTCATGAACTTGCATACATTTTCTTTCCTTAAGTGTTCGACAATTTTAGTAATGTTGTTTTTCAGTGATTAAGTTATTTTTACTAACCAGTAATATTTGGTATAGTATTAATAAGGAAATTAAGAAATATTTTCATAAACATGATGTTTTTTTCTAGGAGAAAATAGTTTATATAGATGTATTATTTTATAATAAATAAATTACATATAGTGGATAATTGGTGATGGATCGGATTGTACAAACCACAGTTTTGTTCATGTTTCTAATTAAGTCAAAAGAAGATTTTATTGATAGCCCTACATTGTAGGATAAGCTTTTCAAAGAAGAATATAAAATGTAAAAACCAAATGCGCCACTATCTAACGAACGTAGACGGAGGAAGAATCGTATACATAGTTTACAACTACAATGATTTTTTTTCCAGAGTTTCAAAAATCGCAATTTTCAATCGACAAGAGAGTTTTATGCATATTTAGGAAGCCACGTGATTTTTTATGCATTTTCCGCAAAATGCACCGCATGATAAAACGTATCTGTATGCAAATTTTAATCAGGTTTTTTGGTATTATTCGTATCTTAAAAGAAATGTAATAATCTAATTAAATCTTAATGATAAAACATAATAAGTTGCTACTAACTCTTTGAACATTCACTCTAAAAAAATGTTGTGATAACACGAAATTAACCGGGCAGGATAATTCCTAAATTATCGTGAGAAATATTGTTCGGAACACAATTCCTGTGATTCGCAGAGAGAAAGTATTTGAGCGCAAGTGTTTACACGAAGGGGATTTTTGGGTTACGAAGTCCCTTTATATATAAAAAGAGATAGAATTATACAATACCGAAAAGAGATATATTGTTTATAGTGAATTAGGGTACATGTAAGTTGTATGAATTTGAGTTGGTTACAATGAGGTAATTCCTACTCTATTTATATGAGTTCAAGTGTGGTTGCATGGATAGCAATTGTGCTTCACTAATGTTGGGATTGACGTTCATTAATATTGCCTTGTGCGAGATAGATCTACTGACAATTTTTAATGCGAAGATTTGTGTTAATAATGACTCACACTCTTTTATAGCACGCGTTGACTCTTCCAAGTGGGCTACTAAGGACCATGACTTTGTCGGAGGAGTTAGTGCACAGGTGATCCTACGACCCTTCCTTATTCCTTCGATTGACAGGGTGTTAGTAGGCCCTGTAGACGAGGGGCATTTTACGAAGTGTCTCCTCTGAGCATTATAGTCTTTTCTTTGTTCGGTGTGTTTATGCATCATCATGTACGTTGTTTTCCGTATTTTTATATGATGATGATGATCACTGCCTTCGAAATTGAGATGGACTTCGAAAACGTTAGCTTTGATATTGTGTCAAATATCAACATATTAAATAATTTTTATTGGACCAACTTTCAAGTAATGAATAAAATAAATTTCTTTTTTTCTTACAGACACAAATCCAATTATAACATAAAGTAACACCAGAAATTAATATTAGAAGAAATATGCATTTATACCACCACCAAATGTATCAGATGATTGATAATTTGAAACCCCAGTTCACGATTTCCCTTTTTCTAGTACAATGTTTATATTGGGAATCGTGAGGGATACTTTTGTCCATATACTTTTCTATTGCCGACATCAGTTGTGAACTTGTGGCCAATATAATGTTTTGACGTCCAAATAAACCAGTAATATATATTATCTCCTGTGTTCAAAAAAAAAAAATATATATATATATATATATTATCTCCTCACGTCGGCAGGTAAAATCAAGGATTCAATATCAACCATGCTTCACCCTGTCCTTGTTCTTACAGTTCGCGGCAAGACTGATCTACTGTACGGCATGATTTCTAAACACCAAATTGTTTGGATTTTGCTTTTAAAAAATAAATAAGAAGTCATTTTCTTTTAAATATCTATGTTTTTCATCCTTGCAAAAAATATATATACTTGAAACATCTAACAAAAATCTCGAGCATACAGAAAATATATTTTCCATCCTTATTTTGCATACGATACTTTATATTGTTTTTTCAGGAGTTTTTTTATTAGAGGTTTCCAAAGTCTCAATAATCCTTTTATATGAATGTTAATAATGCAAATTATGATTATCATCGTTCTCTTGTGACCTTACGTTTTATTTGATTGTTTATTGATCTTCGAATGTTTTAATTTTTATAACTATCAACTCATTCATTCTACTTGAAATACACATCAAGGACCTATGAGAATATCTTTATGCAAATTAAAAACATAACATATAGAGAAAAATGTATATGGATAACTACTTTATTACTTTCGTATTTGAATATCATTATTATAATGCCACAGATAACTAACTTATTTAACATCTTTCAAAGAATAGATTAAGTTATTTCTTAATTTATTTAATTATTAATATATACTTTTTACAAAATTAAGAATAGATATATTCCAATTTCATGAGAGGCTCTATAATTTGCGAAAAATTATTTAAGCAATCATTGTACTAGAGTTGTAGTGTAACAACTATCAATATACACAATAGAATTGTCGATATATATATATATATACACACGAAATAATTGGGTAGTTGCATGAAATAATTTTTACTACTTTGCACCAAATATCAATACTATATCCAACTAATAAATGCATCCATTACTTGATTAATTAATCAACGTCCGGCTCTCTCATGCTCTGTGAAAGATTACAACCTAGGTCGACGTGGTGCAAGCACAGTTCAATATTTAGTATACAATTAATTTTAATGTAGAAAATATACTTGGTTTGTTGCACTGCATTAGTATATATAACGGTTGCCTGAATTATTATTTTACCTACGGCTTTATACGTGTCCCATGCAATCGGTGCTCCAATCAACTTTTCTAAGGTTTTTAATTCATGAACGTCCACAACTTTAAATAAAATATTTTCTCCACTACCAGAGACTTTAATTATTTGGAGTTAGGGGGAGTTCAGCCACATACTCCAAGGCACAAAAGTAAATCACACGAGTTAGGGGAGTTCAGCCACATACTCCAAGGCACAAAAGTAAATCATGTGATTGAATTGCAAATATTTACTGTTCAAAATGGAATCCGAAAGTTATACATTTCAGCCAATAATAAATCTGCGCGCGTCTTTTTGGATCTATCTAGAAATAATAATGCCAGCGCTCCAAGATTTTTTTTTCTTCTTCCAATCTTGGGGTAGAAGGTTATGCATCAAAGGAGATATTATAATATTCATGAAAATAAGATGACACGATAATTTTCCTTTCTATATTATATTGAATCTTTCTCTTTGATGATATTATTTCAACACAATCCCACGATTATATGATATGTGTATATATTGTGTTATAAAAATTTAAGAACAAGACTTATTTCCCTTGTTTTTCCTTATTTAATATAGCCTCAAACTAAGTAAACTAATTAACGGAAGATGATCGTTCGAATAATAATACTAATACTAATACTAATAATTTTTTTTATAAGCAAATAATTTATTTCAAGGAAACATCATGGATACTCCAAAATAGTACATGAGGTTCAACAATTACAAGAAAGAGGAGAACAATTCCACTCAAAAAATAGTTACGAAATATGAGCGTAGTTTGCTTTGAATCAACACCATGACCGGACTTTGATGTTCTCCACTAAATCCTCCAAATCCTTCGAAGTTCCCTCAATAGAAAACTTGTTTCTGAATAACCAGATATTCCAAATCGTAAAAAACCAAACTCCACGCCAATCGAGACTGAGATGCGTGTTGTGATTGAAAAGATCGCAAAATTGTAAAAAATGATAATACTAATACTAATAATAATTATTATTATTTGTTAACACTATATCTTTTTTTATTTACGATGCCACCAAAGCATCACGAAGACCTACCCTAGCATCGATGGCCTTTGATGTTGCACTCGATGCTTGTAAAATGGTATCCCATTTTTTCCCAGAATCACGATAGCGACTCACAGGATACAACTCCGGCGCGAGGTATGATAAGTTTTAGATAACTTCACGAATACCCCATAGGGACACGATATTCTAGCAGTCGCATTATCAAGATACGGTACAAATATATTGCAACACGGGGCATAGATGCCCCAAGATTCACGATAGGACCTCCCATTCCCGAAGGGCAAAGATACTAGCTTCCTCCTCTGAAAGGGTATCAGAACACAATAGGTTAAACGAGTAGCAGGACAATCACACTTGTCAGCACCCGGAAGACAGCTGTTGAAGATAGAGCAAAGCTACTCAGCTCCTAAACGTACATGCACACAACACTTGTCAAAGAACCTACATGCATGAAAGCCACTTGTATACAATTCAACTCCTATAAAAGGGAGGATAATGAAAGAAATAAGGAGGAGGACATTTGGATCATTTTACGCATCTTATTTTTCTCGAACTCATGCAAGTCGTTCTAACCCACTCATAAATCAAGAAAAATAAGAATAAATAAATACTTATTAACAAAATGCCGTCGTCTTTGGGAACATTATAAAATAATTGCCTTTGAGTGCGTTCGAGAAATTTTATGTATTATGATATGGATAGCCCTGTAAATAGTAGCAGCCTATGGGACCATCAGGAGTGTACGGAAGAGGAAACGTCGGTAACCCCCTCTCCACCCCGTATGGAAAGAAGGAATTTTATAAATGTTTCTCGATCTATTTTCGAACGCCAACTAGAAGATACCGCTCGAAGGACTCGACAAGAAACTGCATACTCTTATGAACCCCTTTCCCGACGAGTCAGAAGAGTACGAATCTCGTATAAGACCAAGCCTGCATCGAGCCCCTCGATATCACGATACTCTTTCGCGTGATAGAGAGGCAAGAACTTACTATAGGGGCGATCATGAGAGAGAGCCGCAAGATAAAAAAAGAGTAAGGGCGCCTTACCCTCGAGATCATCAGTTGCCCCATGCACCCCTAGGAGTGGACAACTCCCAGTGGGATATGGTCAATAGTCTGCGCAGAGAAATGCAGGATATAAAGAAAAATATAACCCCCGGGGAAGAACCCATGTATCACGAATCTCCTTTCGTCCTAGAAATAGCTCAAGCCCTGGTCCCATCGGGGATATGGCCTGCCAATCTCCCTTTATATACAAGTGATAAATATGGGAGAGATCCGGAAGATCACATTCATTAATACATAGCCAATATGGATCTAGCATCAGCGCCATATTTTGTCTAGTGTCGGGTATTTAGGACTACCCTAGCCAGGAGAGCTCAAGCTTGGTTCTCTCAGCTACATCTCAGCACGATATCCCACTTTGATCAATTAGTATGCCTATTTGTACGACAATTCACTTGCAACAGAAGATATCCTAAATCTGCCAGCCATTTATTCACAATCAAGCAAAGAAAAGATGAATCCCATAGGGATTACATGAAGAACTTTTTAGACGAAGCCCTAGATGTCTCGAAAACTAACCCCTCGATAGTAGCAGATATCCTGACCCAAGGGCTTAGAACCGAAGACTTTTTCCGATACCTCATGGGTAACCAAATTAAGGATATGAACGAACTCATGCAAAAGGCGGGGACATACATTATCATGGAAGAAGTAGAGAGTTCAAAGATCCAAAAGGAGAATGACGATAATGAACATGAAAAGAGGTCTAAAGATAAAGTAAAGGAGGAAAACCCCCTCCCTAGCAAAGGATGATGAAAATACGGTAAAAGGGCACTTATGACCGGTACCGTTGTCACCCCTAACGATCACCCCTGCCGAAGTACTGAATGTCACGAGGGGGAGTAACGACCTGCAATAGCCCCTACCTGTTAAATAGCCTTATAAGAAGAAATACACGTGCAAGTTCTGTAAATACCATAAAGCATATGTGCATACTGCGGATAGCTGCACGACTTTAAGAAAAGAGATACGCCTTTTGTTAGACGTCGGTTACTTGGGAAACTATTTAAAAGAAAATAACCAAGTGGCTCCCAAGCCCAACGTTTGGAAAAGAACCCGACCAGAAGGACTGACTGAGGAAGATGGCTTTAATACTAAGTATCGAGAAGAAACTTCCCACCAAGGATTACTCCCACCCCGGAATCGTATGAGGATAACCCTCCTTCGGGGAGAACAATAAATATGATCAAACGAGGGGATATCTCAGTAATACCCTCGGGGAAAAAGAAGAAGTATTTGCAAGAAGCTCAACGAATAGAACATGGACCACCAATATGCTCGATACAAGGAGTAAAGTTACCCATCATCACTTTCGGACCGGATGATTTGAAGGGTATAATATATCCTCACGAAGATCCGTTGGTGATAGAAGCCACCATCTATGGTATTGAGATCCAACGCATCCTAATCGATATTGGGAGCTTGGTGGACGTCCTTTTCCTGCCCACATATTTGGCTATGAGATTGAAGAGAGAACGCCTGGAATCAGCCGAAGTTCCCTTAGTATGCTTCTCGGGAGAATCGTGTCGCACGTTGGGAACGATAACTCTGCCTATGTCATGGGGAGAGGGTGCCCTGCGACGAACATAACACAAAAAATTTTGGGTAGTGGAGGCATCATCCCGAACTTAAAATGCTATATGTGGACGACCCTTCACACGAGTATTTGAAGCTATCATCCACGCTTAATCTTAAAGTGGAGTTTCCCACGCATTCAGTGATTGGAGAAGTTAGGGGCAACCAAGTCAAAGCTAGGGAGTGCCGCATGAATGCGATCCCATCGGAAGACGACGAGTATACAATTGTGTCTAGAAAAAAGTGCAAAGTTGAAGAGGAATTAAAGGTACAACCCGTTGAGGAGCTGAAAATGATAGAAATCATAGAAGGGGATCCTGGAAAAACGATCAAGATAGGCACAAGGATGGATTCCAGTTCTAAAAGAGTTTCACCATCTCCTCGCCTGGGAAGGGGGGCCCCCAAGTAAGATCAGCGACCAGGTTTGTCAACACTTCTTAAATGTCAAGACCAAAGCCAAACCAGTTCAACAAAAGACAAGAAACATGGGACCAGAAAGAGATACGATCATACGGTCTGAAATATAACGACTACTTAACCTGCGACAGATTAGGGAAGTGATATATCCCGAATGGCTTGCCAACGTAGTTCTTGTTCCCAAAACTGGAGGAAGATGGCGGATGTGCGTCAGTTTCACCAATTTAAATGGCACATGCCCGAAGGATTGCTATCCCTTTCCCAATATAGATCATGGTCGATGCAACTGCAAGATGAACACTATTTTCTACGATGTACGGAGACCAAGGGTATAACCAAATCCCGATGGCAATAATAGATCAAGATAAGACCAACTCAATCACCGATGCGGGCACCTTCTGCTATATGGTGATGCCTTTTGGCCTGAAGAATGTGGGAGCTACCTATCAGCAACTGGTAAACCTTATATTTGCAGGACTGATCGGAAAGTCAATGGAGGTATACGTTGACGATATGATCGTTAAAAGTCATCGAGCAGAAGACCATCCGAAGGACTTGAAAAAGGTGTTAGCAATTATGCACAAGTTTGGAATGAAGATTAACCCCCGAAAGTGTTCATTCAAAGTCAAAGGAGGAAAGTTTCTAGGATTCATGGTAACCGAGAAGGGAATAGAATTGAACCTTGAGAAGGCTAAAGCTATCGTAGAGATGCTAACTCCAAACGTTGTCAAAGATATTGAGGAATTAACGTGGAGGATGGCATCTATGAGCTGGTTCATTTCTAAATCAGCTGAAAAAGCGCTCATCTTTTTCAAAATACTCAGAAATACAATGGTCTCCCACTGGACCGATAAATGTGGGGAAGCCCTTAGTAAGTTGAAGATTACTTGGTATGCCCTATGTTGCTAGTAAAGCCCATACCGCATGAGGAACTGTTCGTATACTTGGCAGTAGGAGAGGAAGCCGTGAGCACGGTATTAATAAAAGAGCAAAACAGAGAGCACCGCCTCGTGTACTACATTAGTAAAACAATGCAAGGAGCACAAGGCAGGTATACCCTGCCAAGAAACTGGTGCTAACCTTGGTTACCACCGCCCGTAAACTACAACCCTATTTCCTCTCCCATCCCATTACCGTTTTAACCAAGCATCCTCTATGGACCATCCTTAACAAGCCCGAATCCTCGGGGCGGCTGGTAAAATGGGCAGTAGAACTTACGGAGTACGATATCTCCTATGCCCTTCGACCTTCAATCAAAGCCCAAGTATTGGCTGACTTTGTCATGGAAATGACAGGCATGGAAGTAGACAAAAGCCCACCCTTGTGGCATACGTTTATAGACGGATCATCGGCAACAACACATGGGGGAGCAGGAATAGTCTTGTTGAATAATGAAGTAGAAGAAGAAGTGCTCCACTTCATCATCAGACTCGACTATCCCATGTCCAATAATGAATCAGAGTACGAAGTTCTCCTAATCGGAATGAGATTGGCACAAGAAGGAGGCATCAAGAAACTGATGATCCACAGTGATTCATAATTGATTGTGTAACAGGTCAATGGCACCTACGAAGCTAAGGAAGAAATAATGCAACACTATCTCCGGGTAGTCCATCAGAGACAGGACTGGTTTGAGAAGTTTGAGATAGTTTAAATTCCCCGCTCCAAAAACCAAGAAGCAGATGCCTTGTCCAAGATATCCACCCAAATGGCTACGGTTCATACACGTTGTATCACCCTTCTTCAGACCTCAGAATCGAAGAAATTCGAGGTTGAAAAGGTGAACACCACGGTAAATCCAACCGATGAGGAATAGATGGCCAGAATCAAGGCATACCAGAGACATCCAGAGGAGCATTCCGCGAACAAATCAGAACATCGGTTAATGACACGAGAAATCGCCCGCTATTTCTTGCACGATGACATACTGTTTCGCAGATCTTACTCCTGCTCGCACGCGAGATGCCTCACCAAAGAAGAAGCTGAACAAGTTATTAGGGAAGTTTACGAAGGTACCTGTGGGAGCCATACTAGGGGAGAAAGCATGGCCGGTCGCATAATTCGCTAGGGATATTATTGGCCCATGATGACACAAGACTACAAAAGACATGCAAAAAGATGTAGATCATGTCAGGCCTATATTCCACAAATCCATTAACCTGCGGTACCATGGGAACCCAGCCTGAACCCATGCCTCTTCGTAAAATGGGGCATCAACATCGTGGGACCCCTGATCCCCGATGCAGGTTAGAAAACGTTATTGCTAGTAGCTGTTGATTACTTTACCAAATGGGTAAAAGCGGAGCTCTTAGCCAAAATTACTACTGGAGCGGTTATCAATTTCTTGTGGAGGTACATAATATGCCGTTTTGGCATCCCACGATACCTTGTCAGCGACAATGGACTTCAGTTCACCAGTAAAGAATTAAAAGGCTGGTGTGATCAATGGGAAATAAAGCATCGTTTCATCTCCGTGGATACCCCCAAGCTAATAGTCAAGTTGAAAGAACTAATCAAACCTTGCTAAAAATTTAAAAGCAAGGCTAGATTAGCACAAAGCTAAGTGGGTGGAAGAAGTCCCTGACATCTTGTGGGCCTATATGACAACTCAAAGAACAGCCACGGGAGAAACCTCTTATAGCTTAACCTATAACAGTGAGGCAGTGATACCCCCTGAAGTTGTAGTGGAAAGTTGGAGAGTTAAAGAGTACGAGGAAGTGAGCAATAGTTCTAATCTGGTCTTAGCCTTGGACCTACTGGAAGAACGAAGGGCGCGAGCGGGTATTCGAATAGAGCAATATAAAGCACGCATGGCGCGATACTAGAACGCAAAAGTAAGAACCAGAACCTTCTAAGTGGGGGACCTAGTACTAAAAAGAGCCGAGGCTCCCAAAAACATAGGAAAGCTTCAACCCAAATGGGAGGGATCCTTTAAGATCACCAAGATCATCGGGGTCGCCACATATCAGTTGGAGAACCTTGAAGGAGAGACGTTCCATGACATATGAAACACATTTAACCTTATAAAATACTACAACTGATGTGAAAATATCAACCATTGTACATAAACAAAAAGATAGTTTACAATAGATGTTCTTCACGCTATCGAAAGAGAAACATGGTTGCTAAAATAAAAATTATGGCCCCGAAGAGGACCACAAGCAACCTTATCCTACGATACTATCTATTCACAAAAAAAAGTCGATCGTAGAGATCTTCAACGGGACGTTTCCCTTTCCTGATTAAGCGACGACACTGATTCAGGGTCAGATCCATCGGATCAGCCACATCTATAGAGGGAACCGCAAAATCCTCGGAGGTTCGGATAATCCCAGAGGGGAAGTAGAGGAAGAATAAAAAAGAAACTGTCTAATGTTCAATTTAGAAATAACGACAGCAGAGGGGAAATCAGGCAAAGACCGCACATCCTCTTGATAAAGCTTATACCCAATGCGAACCATGTCGCAGAATTTGCCTCGGAGAGATTCGCAAAGTGGAGAAGGGGTGGACATGTCCATCATGGCATGAGCACGCGCAATGACTAGAGCCACTTCTGTCCTTGACATCTCAACTATCTTACGACGAGCAACATCCTTCTATTCAGAAACCTTGGAAAATAATTCTTCCGACACGCGAAGTTGGTCTTAGAGATCCCCAATTCTTTCCTCCAAGAACACCACTCGCGCCCTTTCAAGCATAAAACGTCGTTGATAAGAACCGAAATTAATCCTTATTCGAGAAAGGATAAAAACTCCAAATTTTAGATAAAGAGACTTTGAATTGATTTCTTGAAATCTGAATTACAAAATAAGACTTAAATAAAGAAACTAACGTACTAATCCCATGATCCCACTAACGAAGCCATGATTTTAGGCCACTACTAACATAACTTAAGACTATCTAATGACTTAGTCAAATGACATTAAAATTAACGGCTGAAATGAAATACTAAAATAATAATAAAATAACAATGGGTCACAACTTAATCTAAGGCCTATTTTGAATTTGGCCAGTATCACTCCCCATCCCTTGAAACAAAGCCTGGTCCACCAGGCTAGCTTGAATTCCAGGATCTTCAAATCCAAATTCTAAATCATCTTCATCCAAATTAAGCTTGAAATCACCTTCCTCCGCAATGAGGGTAAGGAATTGAGCAACTTTGCAACGATGACCTGGGGTGTACATGTCATCGAAGTTAAAACAAAGTCCCTTGGCTCTTCGTGCTTGCATCTCAACCTGAGTTAACTTGCGAACAGGTAATGCATTGGTGTTACGCGGTGCAAGCTGCGTTAATGCCGTGTTTGGCACAACAGTTGTGTTCCCTACTTGCCTTGCATATTGACGATTGTAAGAGTTGTCCAATTTGCGTTCAATAGCCTTGGACAAACCAATGGCTTGGGGCAATGTTGTTGGTTTCAAAATTGACAAGTCTTGTTGTATGTCCCATCGTAAACCTGAAATGAAACAATTTAAAATTGCTTCTGAGCTCAAGCCTGTAACACAGTTGCATATGTCCTTAAATTCTGCCTGAAATTCAATCACCGAGCCAGTTTTCTTTAGTTTAAAAAGAGTGGCTTGATGATTTTCGTAACTAGAGGGACCGAATCATAGATACAAATCTCTTTCAAATGCTTCCCAAGTGTGAAGTTGAAAATTGTTATGCATCCATTTGTACCAACTACGAGCACGCCCTACCATGCGAACTGCTGCCATTCCCAACCGCTGTTCTGGTGGTATGTTATAATTGGTAAAATATAGTTCAGCTTGAAAAGGCCAATCCAAGGGCTCAGTGCCATCAAAAGTAGGTAACTCAAATTTTGATGGTTTAGGAAGCTGAAAAAGTGGATTATTTGTCGTGTTGGCTTGATTTGTGTTGGTGGGGTTATCAACACGATAATGTGGCTGGAAAGATTGAGCATGGTGAGATGCACTAGAGACGTGAGGGCCTTCATGCCTTTTTTTGAAGAAACAAACGAATTTCAGCCAAGGCCAAATTCACGTTTTCTGATTGTTGTTGGTTTTCACGACAAATAGCAGCCATTTGTTCCTTTTGTTCCTTATTTTCAAGTCGTACCTCAGCTAGTTCACCCTGAAGTAAACGTATTGACTCCGCCATTTGCACGGATTCTTCGGTACTTCCTTGTGTTTGTGGTTTTGGAGGCATAGTTGCTCTGCTTGAAAGCATCAATGATAAGAACCGAAATTAATCCTTATTCGAGAAAGGATAAAAACTCCAAATTTAAGATAAAGAGACTTTGATTAATTGATTTCTTGAAATCTGAATTACAAAATAAGACTTAAATAAAGAAACTAACGTACTTATCCCATGATCCCACTAAGTAAGCCATGATTTTAGGCCACTACTAACATAACTTAAGACTATCTAATGACTTAGTCAAATGACATTAAAATTAACGGCTGAAATGAAATAATAAAATAACAATGGGTCACAACTTAATCTAAGGCCTATTTTGAATTTGGCCTATATTAGTCGTTCTAGATCCCAATATTTTTCAGACTAGCCTTTTAAAGCCTTGTCCTGAATACTCTGCACAATCTTCTAGTTAGCCTTTAACTCTTCAATTTTCTTTTGAGCTATGATAAGATCTCTTTCCAAATTGTCTATGTGACAAAATATCAATCCCGCATTGGATGGAACTTGGTCCCTTCTAGAAGCAACGACATTTAGAACCATAAACAACTACAAAAGATGAAGGGTAACTAATACGGGTATGCGTAACATACTAAAGAAGGCTCAAAGGAAATCCACCTATCACAGAGGTCTTGGCAAGCCAAGTCCTAAAGAGCAGACAAAGGGAAAGTGTTTAACAACGCACAATCCAACATGTTCAATAAGCCACTAAAAAAAGTACGGCAAAAATTCACATCTAGAGCTATATAAGAGAAGGCACCTATCTCCGATGACACCCTATCACTACCTTCCCCAACAACATGGGTCCTCGGAGGAGAAGGGGATGGTGGACGCTCCTTAACCACATTCACGATATTTTGATCCAAAGGGGGAACTGAAACGTTCACGGGGATAATATCTTTTCTGAAAGTAGATAAACTTAAACCTAAAGGAAGATTCGAGGGGGGAACGATGAAAGAATCTGATACCATAGAAACCCCTCGTTAAGAGGAACTCTACACATCTACAAGAGAAATCCCACTAACCTGAGAAGGAGGCCCATCGCTTGGCATCGAAGGATGGCTATCCAAGATAACACGTCTTAGAACTACCCCGAAACCCGATAGGGAAGACCCTTCCCCACCCTCACTGCTAAAGTTGTCATTGGATACAAAGCTTAAAAATGTCTTGTCAAAAGCCTTCATGGTAAATAAATCCATCTCTAACCCTACAAGGGACAAGAAAACACAACAAGTCAGATGATAATGAAACACGATGTCATAAATAACTCAAAGAGAGATGGACTTACGGTAGAAGATGTTAGTGTGTAAGGGCTGAGAAGGGAGATCCAAACCTTCTGCACCTTCCTTTGATCCCGCCATCGCAAGAGTTTCAGCGAATTCCAGCAAACCGCATATGTCATAACTTTTTGAAAATAAGCCAGTATCACACAAAACCGCCATTTCCTGCACAGCCGCTTACGGACTTGGCACTATGTACCCTAATCCCCACTGGATAGACACCCTCCAAGAGAAGGCAGGCTTACCCCTAGGCCTCAAAACTAAAAATCGATTTTTTCAATCATCCAAAGGGGTAACACTCCTAGTGATAGCAGTTAATGAACGACAGTTGTCCCCATACACTAAGCTGAAAAAGGAAAAACCACTAGGGCAAGGGCGTAAGATGAAAATGACCCCTACACAATAGGGAGTGAGAGGTAAGTCCAAAAGCTTGCTACATAAAATATAGGAGTTGGGCATAAGTTGGCTGGGACAAATCTGCCAATATCTACAAAGGGACTGCAAAAAAGGGTGAAAAAACAGGCAAAGCCCACATCAAATTTGATCTGAATATACTGTCATATACCTAGCGGGAGGATCGTAGGACCTTTGATGAGGACGGGGTAAAACGATGTCATACTTTTCGAAATCCAAATGATACTCGGTAAATAAAGTAATGATAGAGTCCAAAAACTCTGCATTTACGGTGGATCCTACTCGACCCCCCAACCATACTACGAGGGTTCAAAGAGATGGTATTAAAGACAAAAAAAAAACGATCGATGGAAAGATAGGCATCCCTCCTCAAAAATACCGTCCTTATGTTACTTACTAGAGAAGCATCGGTACAGAGCGGAGTAAAAAAGAAAGCCATAGAAGGATTCCCAAATATGGCTGACAAACCCCTTGCAGTCCTTCCCCTCGAATGTTGAAGAAAACCTTCAGTAGGAGTACGACGCACACCATACAGGGGCGGAGAATTTCGAGAAGACAAGGAATTACCTTGAGAATGAGAGGAACGCGGAGGAGTCATAATATACGCCTTATCACTATGATAAGTTATCACACCGGCCAATCCAACACAAAAAGTAAAAGAGGAAGAAAAGTGCAAAAAGACAAGAGTTTGCTTTTAACAAAAGAAGAGAATATTCCTTTGAGAAAAAGGTACTTTTTGGATCACGTGAGAAAGAATGTTCAAAGAGTTCAAAAACATATATAGTAAAACAAACACTTGACCGGGCCCCACGCCAGCCAAATAACATCGGGTTGAGTGGCAAGTTTGGCCAATCACCACCTTACACCTCACTAACAAAAAGACACGTGTCAGAAGTATCCCCGATAAGAGGAGATAAACTCCTTGTCATCATCCATGCAATGATGGAATGGAGGCACTCAACTACTACTATAGATGGCTAAGGACTTGCTCTGAACTTAAAATTATTGCAGACTTTAAGAGAGAAGCTCAAGTCCCCAAAAGTGTCAGAGGAACAATGAGTCATAAAGTTATGCATATCCGTACAGAAATGAGGTAAGCATGAAAAAAGCAAATATTCATTAATTCAAATGTTGAAATACAAACCAAAGGCCAAAAGCAACAAAAGAAAGAGAGCAAAAAGACAACAAAAGAGAATAACAACAACCAAAGGGGAAAAGATCCCTCATCTAAAAAATCCTAAGCATCAGAAGTCGGTGGGGCAGAAGTGGATGGCGGAGGTGGCATCTCTGACAAAATGCTGACTGGCACCGCTATTGGAGGAAGAGAGAGAGAGAAAGAGTTGAAGGCAATACCCCTCCTAGCATCACATGCCTCAGAAGCACCGCAGTAACGGGAACTCTTGTGTTGGGATCCGATGATGAAGGAGGCACGCGAGAAAGATGCCTTTCAAAAAGAGCATAGGCGTCCTCGGGAGTGGAAGGTTTCACCATTTCGTGAACATCCAGAGTGCCTATATCTATCCCCGGCTGCAGTATTTCCTTCTTCCGCGTCTGTCCAACACACTGAATAAACCCCCAAAGCAGATGGCCCATCAGACACCCGTGATACATCTGGGCGAAGCTAGCCTGACATCACCTAAAAGTCTTTTCTTGAGCATACTTGGCCGCGACGTCCAACTTCTCCTGCAAAACTTCTGGAGGGATACCCCTCGAAACCGGAGCCTTTACCAACTCCTCATTAACAACGTCCACTGATGAAGGGCCTGTTCCAAATTTCTTTGTAACTCTTCCTCCCTCAACACTCCCGCAGCTTTCTCCTTCTCAAGGAGTGCTACCTTCTCCTTCAAGGCCAAGTTAGAAGCCTTATGCTCCGAAACAGAAGATTGGAGATGAGTAGTCTCGACATCGAACTCATGCATACGATGGCTAGCCTTTTCCCAAACCGTTTGGTACTTAGTCAACTTCTCCAGAAGAGCGGTGTGATCATTCTCCATCTTTTTGTAACTTTCTTCGGCTATGGTCGCATTTTCTCACAATTTCCCAACCTCAAGGCAAACAACAGAAAGAACTTTAAGCACCTAAGAACAAAATTAAAAAATATAAAAAAGAAGCCTAAAGGTATCCCACAAAAACATGAAGAAGAAGAGAGCATACCATCAAAGCCATCCAGTTGAGACAAGCCTACAGAAATTGCCACCCATTGGCTGGCAGCGCATTGGTGGAAGCGAAAGTGCAGAAGATAGTTCCGAGAGCCGCATCTACTTCCTCCACAGGGGGTAAGTTACCCAGATTTGAAAGGTCCGAGGAAGAAGGCATTCCAAGAGAAGCTCCCTCCGAATAAGGAACTTGAGTTACGATAGGGGGATCCTATATTTTAGCTGGAATGAACCCCCTAGGTCAAACAGATGAGGGGCCAGCAAACACCGGACTCTCAGACAACATCTCGTCCAGCAACCAAGCATTTCCACCTAACGACGAGCCCGAAGACACATTCTCGATAGCAGGCAATGGAATGTCCTCACCAAAAAAATAAGCCAAGTCCGAACGAGGGACCGTGGACATACCCCCAAAGTCCGTAATAACTCCCCTTTTGCGATAACAAAATCAATATATGGAAGCTGTCTCGAAAGTTTATCAAAGATAGAGGAATGCTTAGATACTCACCTAAATCGAAAACCTCATCCATCGGAGCCTTCCCCTTGTCTGAAAACGGGAAATTACATATATATTAAGTAAAGAACCTACGAAGACATCACACAAATATTTGAGAAACCCATCTTGTACTTACCAAGAGCTGGCGAAAAGGGGGTAGGTAGCCCCAATGAAATAAGTGCGCCCAAAATACCAGGCGCCATCACCGGGGATGTCGATAAGGGAATATCGGTCATCTCCAAAGAAGCCGAAGAATGATTGCCAGAAGACTTGTCCGTTGAATTTTTTTTGATGTATTCAGGTGCAGAGATCATGGGGGCAGTAGAAGATGGAACCAACGCGGCCTCTGAAGTAGTCGAAAGAGGAGGCAGAACGACAACCTCTAAATCCAAATCCTCATCACCACCCTCGATGGTAAAGGGAATGGGTGCGATATCCATCGGCGCCACCTCAGATTCATCCCCCTCGCGTAGACCCAAAGTACCGCTATATGATTGAGATAGCATGGTAGAAGCCAAAATTATCGATGATCGAGTTTGCATTCGCTCGCCTCGAAGAGGAAGAACGACATCGTGAGCCACACCATCGTCATGAACTTCAGCCTCTTCTTGAGCTTCAACATCCCCTTGGATTTCAGCACCATCGTGAGGCTTGGCGCCACTATAGAGCTCAACACCCTCGATCATAAAGGGCTTAATGGCTCTTTCTGTATCAAAATATGAAACATAGAAATTAAATAAACATCTAAAAATCCTGAATCGATATCAAAAAGGTAATATACAGATGACTTACCAAAAGAGGTTGCCTACTCCAGAGGCATGACTAAGGGTTTCTCCATCTTGTCAAGAGGGGCAATGAACCTTAGCCCCGCGGTCCAATACAAGCCTATGAAAGAAGTAGACTCCACCAACATGTTCGCCTCAAACACCGGAAGGAAAGTTATCGTATCATCTAAGAATCGTTTGGGAGATTTAGGCACCCTCTAAGAAAGGGGCATATCCCATTGTCTCATGAGAGGCTACACAAAAAAGAATTTACTCTTCCAGGTACTGTGAGAACTTATAATACCCTCTAAAATACGATTGTTGGAATTGCGGCGCCCAAAAAAGTAGAAGGGCGCCCCACGAAACTATTCGTAGTGAGCTGACTCGGGCATATATCACAAAGCTTGAATACCTCGCAGAAAAAGGGTGGGAAGAATGACCGAAGACCCGCCTTCATCTGCACATAGTACATCGTGACATAGTTCAGTGGAGGAGTGTTTCCCCTTTGATTTGCCCTAGGAATTACCACCAAATTACGGCCAGATGCCCCAAAATTAGTGAACAGTTTCTGCACCTTACTGTGAGTAGCAGTACTGGCGGTGGCATCCACCTTCTGAGTATTCCGAGGAACGGCGTTCTTATAGACCGATTTCTTAGCTCTTTTCTTCTTTTGAGGAACACTCCCACTACTACTCGCCGCCGCCACCACCACTGCAACACCTCTCTTACAAGTGGTCGGCGCATAAACACCCATCACCACCGGAGGGTTAGAAGAGGGGGAAAAAATCGCGACGCCAGAAACAAAGGCGGCAGAGTCAAGATCGGCGTTCGAAAAGGATGCCATGGGAAGCTTGAGAGAGAGAGAGAGAGAGAAAGAGAGAGAGAAAGAGAGAGAGAGAGAGAGAGAGAGAGAGAGAGAGAGATAAGTTGAATCCGCAAAGAGGAGAAATGAGCTCAGAAGTTGCAAGTGTGGAAAAATAAAGGGTGAAGAGGGGTATTTATAACCTTAAGAGTTAAGAGGTAGTGGGGATTAATTACCCATGATCCCTCATTAAATTGACTAATGCCTCACAACACAACATTAATGGGCGCGAAAAATGAAAAACTCGGAGCCGTTACACCCTTTTCCCCACCACTAAGAGACGTGGACTTAAACGCGCCACGACATCGGAGAAAAATCCTGGCATCCCCGATACCCCCATCCAACAAACTTCCTCTTGCTTCTAACGAAGACAATAGGAATTATGGGGGCTAGTGTTAACACTATACCTTTTTTTATTCACGATGCTACCAAAGCATCACGAAGACCTACCCTAGCATAGATAGCCTTAGATGTTGCACTCGATGCTTGTAAAATGGTACCCCACTTTTTCCCCGAATCACGATAGCCACTTACAGGATACATCTCTCGCGCGAGGTATCAGAAGTTTTAGATAACTTCACGAATACCCCATAGGTACACAATGTCATAGCAGTCGGATATATTGCAACACGGAGCATAGATACCCCAAGATTCACGATATGACCTCCCACTCCCGAAGAGCAAAGATACTAGCTTCCCTCTCCGAAAAGGTATCGGAACACGATACCCTTGTCAACACCCAGAAGATAGTTTTCGAAGATTGAGCAAAGCTATTAAGCTCCTAAAATCACTTGCACACGACACTTGTGAAAGAACATACATGCATGAAAGCCACTTGTATACAATCCAACTCCTATAAAAGGGAGGGGGATGAAAGAAATAAGGAGGAGGACCTTTGGATCATTTTACGCATCTTATTTTTCTCGAATTCAGGCAAGACGTTCTAACCCACTCATAAATCAAGAAAAAATAGAATAAATATCTTATTCTTAGAGATGGAATTGTGGTGGGGTAAAGAAATATCTTAATCTTAGACATTCGTCCTATTATATATACCCCCGTCATTCCTCATTGCAAATTAAGTTAGTTCCTCTCCAACTACTACTATAATCCTTCCCCAAAAAAAAAAAAATGGACTTCGTAAAGAATTTAACAAAGGGTAGTGAAGAACCCAAACCAGTCGTTAAAGTTTCCGAGCCCGGCATGCTCGCCAACACCAAGGATGCTGTTGTTGCCGCTCCAGGCCAAGCCGCCACCGCCACTGCAAATGCGATCGGCTCCGCCAAGCTAGACCCCAAGGCCGGAGTTGGAAAGGTTGCTGGCCAGGCTGAAGGCTATCTAAGGGGCGTTGAGAAATAACCATGATCATAATTCTCATCATCAAGGTATAAACAAAAATAAGAAATATATATGATCATTCAACTAATAATAAGTAAAAACTATATATCTTACGTACCAAACAAGTCAAAATAAGTGAAAATACCATTGAAGGTCTTAAGCATAAATAATGATCGCGTGATTGTTGAAACTTTTTCACCAAAAGTACAACCAAGCGAATTTCCAGCAAGTTGCATATTTAACACACAAAACAAGAAATGTGAATATTTTAATTTTACCATTGGGTGAGGTTTCACTTGTCCAAAGGGTTAAAAAAAGACTTGACTTGTTGATTTCTGTGTGTTAGCGATGAAATCGTTATATAGAATCAATTACAATTAGATTAGTTCATGTACGCAACGTTTCAATTGAAGGACCTGGACTTTTATATTTGTTAGGCTAAAATCGTTTAATGAGTTTTAATATTATTAAAATCTTGGTTTAAATTATTTTTTAGCCTTTTTATCCTCCGTCAAAATCATAAGCTCGAGAAAAGATTAAATATATATATCTTTACTTTCTTTCTTTTGCAGGAAATTTCATGGAGATGGCTGAATGTTTCTTGAATAAATAGCAGTTAGACTTCGTTTTCTCTAGTGTTTGGTGTGATCAATGTATGGTTTCAAGCACTATATTCATGTTTCTGCACTGTATCCACATTTCTGCTCTTTTAGTTTTCAGTTTCAATTGTGTGATAATAATGCATCAGTAGTAGTAACATGTAACTACTGTAATGTTAATTCACTTTGTTTGACCTCTCCACTATTGTTGTAAAATAAAACTGTCAAAAATGATTATTCGCACCATCACTACAAGAAAAAGGGTTTTTGGCTATATTAAATCCGTAACCAAAAACCCTTTTTTCTGTAACTAATGGTCATTACCATTGGCTACGGATATCCGTACCCAATGCCCGTAGTGGAAGCCTTCGTAGGCAATAGTCATTGGCTACGGATGGTCGTAGCCAATGACTATTGGCTACGGATCTTCCATAACCAATAACGGAAGACCAAAATGCCCTTATATTATTGACTACGAAAAGTTCATTAGCCAATAATTATTGGCTACGGAAATATTACGTAGCCATTTATTGGCATTGGCTACGGAACTTTCCGTAGCCATTGATTTTTTTTTTTTTCCAAATTATTATTGGCGACGAAATATTTCGTCGCCAATACTCCTTATTTTTTAAAAAATATTATTGGCGTATCCGTCGCCAATAATATTCGTAAATATAAAAAAATATTAAAAACAATTTTTAATATTTTTAAATTATATATAATGAAATATATTTACGCTAATTAACTAATGATTATAAGATTAATTATGTAATATATTTATTGCATAAATATTTGTATATTGAAATAACTTTGGAATTATTAAGTGGTTAATGTAGTAAATATAAATTTTTTAAAGATGGATAAATATCTTGGAAAGTATATGAATTGGAGATTTAGTTTAAATATTGAATGGTAAGAATTATAGGAAGAGCTTATGGTAGAAGATAGAAATTATAAGAGAGAGGTAGGAATATGTTTATGAATGGAAGGGCTGGAGTATTTATAGAATAGACCAAGACTATTGGCTATGGAATAATCCTTAGGCAATAGTCATTGGCTACGGAACAATCCGTAGCCAATAGTCTTTGGCTACAGAATATTCCGTAGCCAATAGTCTTTGCCTACGGAAAATTCGTAGGTAATGTGTATTCCATTTTTTTTTTAGTATTTTGGGTGTATTTTTATTTAAATTTTGATTAATTACATTTTTTCCCAAAAGCTTGTTTATTGTCTTTTGAAATTTTATTTTTTATGAAATCCGAGGAAACATACTAATAAATAGTTTAGAAGTGTTTGGTGAAAAAAGAAATGGATCGAGTTTGTTTTACGACTTTCAATTAATTATATTTTTTCCCCAAAAGCTCATTTATCGTCTTTTGTAATTTTATTTTTAATGAAATCCGAGGAAACATACTAATAAATAGTTTAGATCGTCTTTGGTGAAAGAAAAAATAGAATCGAGTTTGGTTTACGACTTTTGATTAATTACATTTTCCCCCGAAAGTTTGTTTATCATCCCTTTTAATTTTATTTTTTATGAAATTCGAGAAAAGATACTAATAAATAGTGTAGAAGTGTTTGGTGAAAGAAAAAATGTAATGGGGTTTGTTTTACGACTTTTGATTAAAACATAGAATAAAACTGAATTCGAACAAACTTAAACAACCAAATTAAAATTCTTACATGCCGAAGAAAAATTGTACACACCAAACTAAACAGAATAGTAAATATTACAACAAATCCTAATATAATATTAAGTAAACAACAAACCAACAACTCGGGCCCATTCCATCAATGTTGTTCTCTTGAAGGAAAGAAGTCATTCGGACAACATTGATGGAACGAGTTACTTTGTTGTTTACTTAATATTATATTAGGATTTGTTGTAATGTTTACTATTCTGTTTAGTTTGGTGTATACGATTTTTCCTCGGCCTGTAAGAATTTCAATTTGGTTGTTTAAGTTTGTTCGAATTCAGTTATATTCTATGTTTGAATCAAAAGTCGTAAAACAAACCCGATTCTATTTCTTCTTTCACCAAACACTTCTACACTATTTATTAGTATCTTTTCTCGAATTTCATAAAAATAAAATTAAAAGGGACGATAAACAAACTTTCGGGGAAAAAATATAATTAATCAAAAGTCGTAAACCAAACTCGATTCCATTTCTTCTTTCACCAATGACGGTCTAAACTATTTATTAGTATGTTTCCTCGAATTTCATTAAAAATAAAATTACAAAAGACGATAAACGAACTTTTGTGGAAAAAATGTAATTAATGAAAAGTCGTAAAACAAACCCGATTCCATTTCTTCTTTCACCAAACACTTCTAAACTTTTTATTTGTATGTTTCCTCGAATTTCATAAAAAATAAAATTTCAATAGACAACAAACAAACTTTTGGGGAAAAAATATAATTAATCAAAAATTGAATAAAAACACACGCAAAATACTAAAAAAGAAAAAAATGGAATACGCATTACCTACGGATTTTCCGTAGGCAAAGATTATTGGCTACGGAATATTTCGTATGCAAAGATTATTGGCTACGGATTGTTCCGTAGCAAATGACTATTCTAGTGGCTACGGAATATTCTGTAGCCAAAGACTAAGGGCGACGGGTGTCGCTCGTAGCCATTGCTACGCCCGTCGCCTATATTATGGGCTACAGCATCTAGCCGTAGCCAATCGTTTTTTTTTGTTTTTACGGATTGTTCCGTAGCCAATGACTATTCTAGTGGCTACGGAATATTCCGTAGCCAAAGACTAAGGGCGACGGGTGTCGCTCGTAGCCATTGCTACGGCCGTCGCCTATATTATTGGCTACAACTTCTAGCCGTAGCCAATAGTTTTTTTAAATATTAGTGGACTATGGGCGACGGATGCCTGTTGCCTTTGACCAATGGCTACGAACTTTTTCGTCGCCAATGGTCAAGAGCGACGGGATATATCCGTCGCCAATGAGTTTTAATTTTTTTTTTAATCCAAAAAATGCCCAATGGCTACGGATTTTTCGTAGCCAATGGCAAAACCACCATTGCCTACGACATCCGTAGCCAATGGTCCTAGCCAAAAATCATTTTTCTTGTAGTGCATCAGACATTTATTTTTACATGATATGACTACGATATTATTTTGGTCTTATTTCGTCAGAATTACAATACACCGATAATATAGTACAGTTGGGCATGAAATAACCAAAATATGCTAGTCTAATGCAAGGATCAAACCAGCTTTGTCCGGAACACCCATTACATGTAGAGAAGTACAAAACGATTGAAATTACCCTAAATGGACGAATTGAGGAGACAATCGAACGGGTGGCGGTTTGATGCTAAGCTAAAACTCGAACTGGAAGACGATCGAATCTCTTCTTAATTACAGACCCTAACTCGTGTAGCTTTGAGGGATTTTTGGGTGTATTGAGTTGGCCTTGTATCAAACTAGGAATTCGATCATCACCGTTGAACTGGGAAGTTCGAGGGTTACTATCGAACTGCATTACGTGATTTTATGGTTTGGATCATATCTCTCTGTTGGGTGATTGAAACCTTGATCTACTTCTTGATTTGGGACCCTGACTCGTGTAGCTTTCAAGGTATGTCCAGATTCGATCGATTTGGCCTAGTATCGAACTGGGAATTCGATCATAATTGTCAAACTCACTTGGGTTCGACCATAAAGCTTCTCCGTCAGTTCCCCTCACTTGTGAGGAGTGAGGAGGTATATATAGGCACTATTAATGGGGCTTAAAGGTAATTTTGAGCTTAATATCGAACTGAGGTAGTTCGACCATTTTTTAGTATCGAACTCGCAGAATTCGATAGTGTGCCAGATCTGCGCAGCTTTACCATTTTTAGCATAACTTTCCCTCCGGACCTTCGAATTGCATTTTGTTTGTTGCATTGTAACATAGACACGTGTGACTTTCCAATGACATATTACTAAATATCTAATTCATTATATACATATAATGATGAATCAAATACGGCTCAACTCGTTTTACTTTTAAGCCTTCTTGACACTTATCGGTCAGTTTCGCACCATTATAGTTTCTTCGTGACTTGACACATAATATTACTATATTATGTCACACCAAATATATTGCTTCTTTTGCCTGTAATGGAGTAAATGAGTAAACGAGAAAGATACTGTAAATTGAGAATATCTTCTTTAGGTCCCCCATATTTTTAATATATATCATACAAAAGGAAACTTACTTCTAACTTCTTAAATCTTAAACGTACTTCTAATTTTAGACCCACATTTTCCCTTAAATCTTAAAGGGACATCAAATTTCTCTTTGTTAACGAGGAACAACACATGTTGCAGTTAGATATGTCATGGAAAAGAAATATCAGAACACACACACACATATATATATATATATATATTACATATGTCCTTGAGAACAAGTTAATTATATTTTTCAAAAGAAAAAGTTTATAAATTATACCTCTAAACACTGATATAGTTTTTGAGTAAGCTATTTATTATGTATTATTTCATTGCACTTCTCAGATATGAGTCCGAATTATATTTTTGAGCTATACAACAACAACCAAGCCTGTAATCCCAATAAATTGGGTAAGCTATATCAACCATGAATGAATCACGTCAAGTCGTGAACATGAATCTTCTGTCTCCATACGTTTTGGTTGACGAGCATATCTTCATTTAGATCTTTAGTTTCATGTCGTTCCATATGACCTCCATCCACGTCTTTTTCGGTCTCCCACGAGCTCTAGCCATCTGTCCTAAGTCGAAATCTTCAACTCGTCGTACCGGTGCATCTATGGGTCTGCGTTTAACATGCACAAACCATCTTAAGCGGTTTTCTCGCATTTTCTCATCGATGGCCACCACACTCAATTTATGCAGAATATCTTCAATGCACACCTTATCTCTCATGGTGTTATCGCACATTCACCGTAGTATGCGCATCTCTGTAACGTTCATTTTTTGTGCATGACTTTTCTTAATAGCCCATCACTTGGAGCCATAAAGCAAAGCATGTCTATTAGCCGTACGATATAACTTTCCTTTAAGCTTTAAAGGAAAGTTACGATTGCACATGATTCATGTTGCACTCTTCTACTTTGTCCATCCAGCTTGGGTGCGGTGGCTGACATCTCTGTCTAACTCTCCATCCTTCTGCAGTATGGAACCTAAATACCAAAAATACAAACTGCTCGGTATCTCTTGGCCATCCAATTGAATCGTGTCATTGTTGTTTCTTCGTTTCTTGCTAAACTTGCATTCGAGGTACTCTATTTTTGTTCGACTAAGCCGAAACCCTCGTGCTTCTAATGTTTGTCTCAATCATTCTAATTTAGCGTTAACTCTCGTTCTCGTCTCATCGATGAGCACAATATCATCTGCAAACAACATACACCCTGGGACTCGGTCTTGGATGGTTCTGGTGATTTCATCAATTACAATCACAAACAAAAATAGGCTCAGAGCTAACCCCTAATGTAAGTCAATTGTAATCGGAAAGGGGTCTTTTAAACCGCCACAAGTTCGAACACTTGTCACCACATTCTCATATCTATCTTTTATGATGTTGATATATTTAATAGGTACCCCCTTCTACACCAAGGTCCACCATAATACCTCTCGAGGTACTTTGTCATATGGCTTTTTTAAGTCGATAAAGACCATATGTAAATTTTGCTCTTTTCTCGAAAGCATTCCATGAGCTGACGAATCAATTGGTTGACCTCTATGGTTGACCTTCCGGGAATAAATTCAAATTGGTTCTCAGATATGAGAACAATTTGTCTCAATCAGTGTTCGATCACCCTCTCACATAGCTTCATGGTATGAGACATAAGTTTTATCCCACAATAGTTAGTTTTGGACATCGCCATTGTTCTTATATAGAGGTATTAGCGTACTCTTCCTCCACTCTTCTAGTATTTTATTTGTTCGCCATATTTTTTTGAAGAGGTCCGTCAACCAGGTCACGCCTATTTCTCCCATGCTTCTCCAAGCCTTGATAGAGATACCATCTAGACTAATAGCTTTTTGAGTCTTTATCCTCTTCAAAGCATCTTTGACTTCCAACGTTCTAATACGGCGCATAAAATTGCGGTTCAGATCCTGAGGGGACTGCAAGATGTCACCCACTTCTTGGGTGGGGCCTCCATTGAACATGCCCTCGAAGTACTCCCTCCACCGTGCTTTGACCTTATCATCACGCACCAAGACAAACTGACCTTCATCTTTGATGCATTTCACTACACCTAGGTCTCTAGTCTTCCTTTCTCTAATGGGAGCAATTTTGTATATATCCTTCTCGGCCTCCTTGTTACTCCTATTCTCATAAATTTCCTTGTGCACAGCCTCTCGCGCTAGTCGAACAGCTTTCTTTGCTTCTTTCCTGGCTAGCTTATACTTTTCAAAGTTTGCTTCATCATAGTTCTTCTTCAAATCCATGTAGCAATCCCGTTTGGCCTTGATTGCAGTCTTCACTTCTTCATTCCACCATGAGGTGTCTTTACCTATCAGGCTACTACCTCGGTATTCACCTAGGATGTCTTTAGCTACCTTCTTGGAGACAGCTTCTATTTCAGTAAATTGCAGAAACGAGACCTTCCTTATATTTAATTGGAAAAAACACCGCTATGAGTATTCCAATTAGCATAAACCCCTTCATAATGTACAAAAACTGGCAGGAAACTCCTCCCACACTTACTTAAATTGACCGACAAAATTAATTTTTTGGGTAACATATTTGATGCACGAAAAATTATGTTTCCGAGTTTTAATTATACATATATACGTGTGTGTGTGTGTGTGTATATATATATATATATATATATATATATCTTCTACTACATATAAATTGTTCTCAAGGGATTATTTGCAAAATAGTCCTTATAGTTTTAAACTCTTTCATTTTTGCCCCTAATATTATTATTAATTATTTTTTAGGCCCATGGTCAATTGTAACACAGCCCTTCATATTTTAGATTTTCTTATTTTCCTCCCGAAAGGTTTTAGTTATTTGGCTGGTAAATTTTAGATTTCGCCCCTAAAGTTATTATTAATTATTTTTCAGGTTCATGGTTAATTGTAACACATCCTTTCATATTTTAGATTTTCTTATTTTTGCCCTCAAAGATTTTTGTTATTTGGCTTGTAAATTTCAGAACAACCCTTGTGCCTTTAATTTGAACATGGTTCCTCTTATTTGCTTTTGGGCTCCATAGTAAATTATAGAACAATCAATATAGTCTTACCTCTTTTACTTTTGCCCCTAAATTTCATGTTATTTGCTATTTCATGTAATTACTCTCTAATAAAATATTGAAGCTCAAACACCATGAAAATGGGTGGCCGCAATTATAGTATTTGTGGCATAGAATGTGCTGGTGGGCCTCGTCTCAACCATAGTAGATTAATTTATGATTTATTATTGCTTTATATGAAAATAATACATGAGAAACAATTTTTTTGTTGTTTCAATCTAGGCCTTGTAAGTTCAACTAATTGCTATGTTTTGCTATATTATGTCTATATATATATATATATATATATATATATATATATATATATATATGTACTACATCTATAAATTTGCTACGATTTTAGTCATGGAATTTGGGTATGCACCGATTTTGCCTATGTTATTTCATGTAATTACTCTCCAATATATTGAAGCTCAAACACCAAGAAAATGGGTAGCCGCAATTGTAGACATTGTGGCGTAGAATGTTATATGCGCAATCGGAGGGGCCGAATGTAGTGGTGGTTGTGCGCGTCGCGGGTGGCGTATGATGTAGTGGTGGGAGCTTGGTGGCAACGTGCTGGAAGAAAATTGATTCGACCGTTGGGGCAGAGGAAGCTCGGCGTCAGAGTGAGATTTCAGCTCAAAAACGAGTGGTGGGACGGCCAGGGCGGAGGTGCAGCGATAGAATCAAAACCATAGGAAGAGGTGGTGTCGTGCGTGGGGATGTTTAATAATTTATGATTATTCACATAAATACGGCAACCATAGTAGAATAATTTATGATTTATTATTGCTTCATATAAAAATAATACACTGAAAACAGTTTTTTTGGTTTTAATCTTATTAATTAGCCATCGAATAATACTAATTAAAACATTAATAAAAATTTGTACATGCCCAAGTTACTTATTGTTTGCTTTTGGACTCCATAGTAAATTGCAGAACAATCATTACGGTTTTGACCTCTTTTACTTTCGCCCGTAAAGTTTCCTGTTATTTGCTCTTGGGCGCGGGTGGTGGGGTGGCCAGGACGGGGGTGCAGCGGTAGAATCTGAACCATGGAAAGAAGTGGTGTCGTGCGTGGTGAGATTTAATAATTTATGATTATTCACACAAACGGTCAACCACATCAGAGTAATTTATGATTTATTATTGCTTTATATAGAAATAGTACATGGAAAATAGTTTTTGGAGTTTTGATCTTATTAATTTGCCATCAAATAATACTAATTAAAACATTGAGGAGAATTTGTACGCACGGGCCTATTTAACTAGTGTATATATATATATATATATATTGTTTCCATTGTTTATTGATCTTCGTATGTTTTAATCCTTATAACTATGAACTCATTCATTCTACTTGAAATACATATCAAGAACCTATGAGAATATCTTTATGCAACTTAAAAACTTAATATATAGAGAAAACAAATTTATGGATACCTACTTTACTTTCTTATTTGTATATCTCTATAATGCCACAAATAACTTATATAACATCTTTCAAAGAATAAATTAACTTATTTCTTAATTTATTTCATTATTAATATATACCTTTTACAAAATTAAGTATAGACATATTACATGCTTCGAATTTTGTGATAGGCTCTATACTTTGCGAAAAAATATTTTAGTCAACTATTGTACTATTGTCGTGAT
The DNA here is from genome assembly GCA_948329865.1 of Linaria vulgaris. Classification (NCBI taxonomy): domain Eukaryota; kingdom Viridiplantae; phylum Streptophyta; class Magnoliopsida; order Lamiales; family Plantaginaceae; genus Linaria; species Linaria vulgaris. The sequence goes on from OX415253.1 coordinate 71,622,183, forward strand.
GGAACAACTATCAATAAATATGATAGAGGAAATTATTGGGTAGTTGCATGAAATACTTTTTAAACTAAATATCTATGTTATGCTACACGCTATGTTGCACGGGTACGCGATACGGCGATACGGATTTTCAAAAAATAGGCGATACGGATACGGCAAGGATACGCCTATATATATAAATATATTAATATTAATATTACAAGAATTAAATGACACGTTCATAGTAAGTAAGAATTGATACAAAAAGCATTAGTTCATAAAAGTGATTATAACAATATAGTGAATTATGAAGGTGGTGGTGAGCGAGTAGAAGATGGCCACAACCATGGATTTAATGTCTTGGTGGAGGTGGATTGAGAAAGAAGAAAATTTGATTAGAAGTGAGAAAAGTGGAATTATGATCATGAGCTAGTTAATTACTAATTAGATTAAAAGATTTTGTTTTAAATTTTAATTGTACGTGGTATTTATTGATGTTGCCATCAATTTAAAAACTTATAAAAAAGACCCAAAATATTCCCGATACGCCTCAAATATGTATCGGATACGTATCGGGAATTTTTTATTTCCTTTAATTAACCGATACGCCACATGGCGTATCGAATTCGTATCGGTAGTGTATCCGTAGCGTATCGGTATCGGATACGTATCCGATACCGGTACGCTAGTTTTTTAGGTGTATCCGTGCATCATAGGCTACACGTCTAAGTTTTAAAAAAATGGCTGGGATTGGGTTCGCTCGGATTTAAACAATCTTATTTTTTTGAACATGAAGAAATAAAGAAGCCATTGCAAGTGCCGGAAATACTAGGCCCACTAAAGGTATAAAAATAGAGGGAAAATTGAAAGTTGTCATAAAATGGATAGCTCGATTCACTATTTGTACCTATTATTATTATTAGTATTATTATTATTATTATTATTATTATTATTATTATTATTATATTTTCTATTAAGAATAATTATAACACCAAACATCAATATTGTATCAGCTAATGCATTCATTACTTGATTAATTAATCAGCTTTCGATCGGTTCTCTCATGCTATGTGAGAGATTATTATACAACCGATGTCGACGTGATGCAAGCATAGTTCAAGTCTTAGTATACAATTACTTTGTTAGAGTGACATGTAATACCTTCAATGTAGAAAATATAATTGGTTTGTTGCACATGTATTAGTAAATGTAATGGTTGCTGAATTATTATTTTGCCTACTACTTTATACGTGTCACATGCAATTCGTGCCTCCAATCAACTTTTCTAAGGTTTCACCCCATACCCCCCCCCCCCCCTCTCATACCCCACCAGGCCGAAACATCAGTTATTAGGGCACAACAATACCACCCTCGTCGCACAGCGCGGATCACTATCTGACCACCGCCTCCACTCGTTCGGCTTCTCGACCTCAAGGACACAGAACCACGGTGGACCAACGTCTTCCATCCCGTGTCGGCTTTACATAACATTCGCGCCTCTGCTATATCCATGTCCCCCCATTGTCCCCTCATTGATCCCCGAGCCCACGAAGGAATCTGATGAGGATCAAGGCCTGACAGGGACCAAGGTGTACCATGTATGACCTTATGCACCGTTTCGGCTAGAAAATCATATCTCATTCATCTTTCCCCAGACGAAGTTGGCTATCAGAGTATATCTTATACCAAAACACTTTCTCACGGTCATCTTCAACATCTCGCAGCCTACCTCCATGTAGACCCTAGGACGAGTCACACAGTATACTCTTCCGCTGCTTACAACAACCTCCAACTCGAAGTACCTGCTTTGCTTTCTCACCCTCGAAAACGCACCACTGATCCCAGCCCCATTCGTCGCTACCAACATGTACGGACCAGCCAACATGACGTTTTAGCTTCCGATGAGGATTGTATGTTGGAACATTAGGAGAGTTGGATGGCCCGACTTCCTCCCGGCTGTGCGTGCTCTCATCAGGCAACACAATCTCACTTTTCTCATCCTCCTAGAAACTCGCATTAAAGGGGAACGCGAGGACCGCCTCATAGATCAGCTCCCCTTTTGATAGCCGCACATTGGTGAGCCCGGTTGGATACTCTGGTGGAATCTGGATTCTATACCATGTGAACCAGATAGTTATCCACGTTGTGGTTAGACTCCCATCACGTCCATATGGAGGCAACCTTGCACACTAATCAAACATTCCGCCTGAGTGACATCGACTATTGGGGCACAACAACACCACCTTGGTCGCACAACACGGATCACTATCCGACCACTGCCTCCACTCGTTCAGCTTCTCGACCTCGAGGACACAGAACCATAGTGGACCAACGTCTTCCATCCCGTGTTGGCTCACATAACATTCGCGTATCTGCTATATCCATTGTCCCCCCATTGATCCCCGAGCCCACGAAGGAATCCGATGAGGATTAGGGCCTGTCAGGGACCGAAGTGTACCATGTACGACCCTATGCACCGTTCCGACTAGAAAATCATCTCCCGTTCATCTTTTGTCACGCAAAGCTGGCTAACAGAGTCTATCTTATACGAAAACACCTTATCGCGGTCATTTTCAACATCTCGCAGCCTACTTCCATGCAGACCCTAAGACGAGTCATGCAGTATACTCTTCCGCTACTTACAACAACCTCCAACTGGCAGTACCTGCTTTGCTTTCTCACCCCCCAAAAATGCACCGCTGATCCCTGCCCCATTCGACGCTACCAACATGTACGGACTAGCCAACATGACATTTTAGCTTCCAATGAGGATTGTATGTTGGAACATTAGGAGAGTTGGACGACCCGACTTCCTCTCGGCTGTGTGCGCTCTCATCAGGCAACAAAATCCCAATTTTCTCATCCTCTTAGAAACTCGCATTAAAGGGGAACGCGAGGACCGCCTCATTGATCAACTCTCCTTTTGATGGCCGCACATTGGTGAGCTCGGTTGGATACTCTAGTGGAATTTGGATCCTATACCATGTAAACCAGATAGTTATCCACGTTGTGGTCGGACTCCCGTCACGTCCATATGAAGGCAACCTTCCACACTAATTAAACATTCCGACTGAGTGCGATTTACAACCCCCCTAAAAATGCCCTACAAGACTAGGTATGGGACACATTAATGTCGTATGCTACTTCAGTTACCATGTCGTGGTTTCTTGTGTGTGATTTTAATGCTATCCTCACTAATAATGAAAAACATGGTGGGCGGCCAAAAACTTGGTCATCGATAGGCCGATTCTGATCTTGTATCGATGCCTGTGGCCTTTTGGGCATTGGGTTTTCGGGCCACCCTTCACCTGGACGAACCGACATATGGGTCATTCGTTTATTTGTGAATGGTTGGACTTCTTCTTTGCTAACCTTGATTGGGTTAACAAATTTCCCTCCGACCGTGTTTGCAATTTGGCATCCCATAACCACTCCCTTATACTGCTGGATCCCCTATCCCCTGAACCTATCCCAGCCAGGTCATTTCGCTACGAAATGGCCTGGGATCTCCATCCGACCTTTTCGTCGATTGTTGGTCTTAGTTGGGCAACCCCGCTCGAGTTGATGCAACTATTCTCTACTACCTGCAATCGATTTGCCGCAGCGACTCACTACTGGAAGCGTACCCAATTTGGTAACCTTGATAATCACATTGCTTCCTTACAATCCCAGCTCGCTGATATTCTCCTTCAAATCATTACTAATCCGACTCCACAAACCTTCTTGGTGGAACGATCACTGAGGGATTCAATCACCCGCTGTCTTGCGCAAAAAGAACTTTACTGGGCACATCGTTCTCGTGAACGATGTATTTCTGATGGCGACAATAACACCAAATTCTATCATGCCTTCGCATCGCACCGCCGCCGCATGAACACAATTCAGGGGATCCACATTGTCACTGGCCGCTGGCTCCATACGACGACAGACATTCTTAGGGAGTTTTACCACTTTTTCCAATCCCCTCCACCTTTCCCTCCCACAACCTCGGATGGTTACCTTATTCACCCCTTGTTTTCCCTTGATCCGGACTTTTATCCTAGGCTCACTAATCCGGTTACCGAGGTGAAAATTCGTGAAGCGACCTTCAACATTGGTTCCACCAAAGCGCCTGGACCTAATGGCCTCAACGGCCATTTATTTCAACATTATTCGTCCCAACTTAGGGCCCATGTTGTGACATTGGTATCTGATTCATTTACCACTTCCCATATGCCACCAAACATCAATCAGACTACCATTGTCCTCATCCCAAAATGGGAACATCCTTAGTTGCCACAATACTTTCGCCCCATTAGTCTTTGTAACATTAGTTACAAAATCATCTCTAAGTTGTTGGTTGGTCGGATTCAACTTGCCATGAACTCGATCATCTTCCCATACCAGATGCCTTTGTCACTCATCGCTCTATTACAAATAATGTCCTCATCGCTCATGAACTTATTCACACCATCAATAATCGTAAGTGGTGGGTGTGGCCTGCTTGATATCAAAATCGATATGGCCAAAGCATACGACCATGTCAATTCGTCGTTCATTGTATTCACTCTTCACCAATTCCAGTTTCCCCCTACGATTATCTCTTGGTTAATGGAATGTTCGCGTACGGTTAAATTCAATGTCAGTGTTAATGGGGCCCGCTCTGAGGGATATCACCAGACTCGGGGCGTGAGGCAGGGAGACGTCTTCTTTCCCTATCTTTTGATCCTCTGCATGGAACTTCTTATTGTTGCCTTTGTCCAAGCCACTAATGCGGGATAATTTCGTGCGGCTCGCGCTAGTTGTAAGGGCCCTCCTATACCTATCCTCAGCTTCGCTGATGATTGCTTCATATTATGCAAAGATCACCCCCTACCATCTGTCTCCTCTTTGAATTCCTTAACTCCTTCCATGCGATGGCTGGGACAGGGGTGAGCAACGAAAAATCCCGCGTTCTCTTTTCCCCCAACATACCATGGAGGCTGCGCCGTGAACTCCTTCATCTCCTAGGCATGGAACCTATGACCAGCCCAGACAAATACATTGGTGTTATGATTTGGCAAGGGTGGTTTCGTCCCAACTCCTTTGATTCGATCATTAATCACTTCTCCCGACGCATTGGGGCATGACATACACGATTCTTATCCTATGCTGGTCGTCGGCTGCTCATTCAATCCCCTATACAGACGATGCCTGGTTACCAAATGAGCGTCTTTTGGCTACCCCGCACGGTCTGAGCCACCTTTACTAAACTATATAAATCCTTTTTGTGAAATACGGACAGTCGCGGTCATCGCAAAGGTCTTATGCCTTGTCTACGACATGCCTTTCCACCCACTCAGGTGGACTTGGTTTTCGGCATCTTGACCATCTCAATGAGGCGTACACGCTGAAACTAGGATGGCGTCTCCTTCACGAACCTGATTCCCTATGGACCCAGCTCATGGTGCTAAATATTTCCCAGACTGGCACCCCATCACGGCCCGCATCCCTACGAATGCCAGTCGTGCTAGGAAAATAATTGGTCGCCTTTTCCCTAGTTTACTCGTCTCGATGCGCTGGCTTGTGGGAAATAGGGCCTTTATAAATTCTTGGCATTCCAAAATGTCTTGGGTCATTCACGATTGGTGAATATGTCCCATCTGTTCCCCCATCCTCTCTCCCTTCCTCATCAGGCCTCTGGGGAGCTAGGATCTCTCAACTATAGGCCCCTTTTTACCGCGGGACATTTCATATTCTTGGCATCCCCATTCCATCTGAAGACGTCCCCGACTCGACATGTTGGGCATGGAACCCAGTGGGGCAATTCACTCTAAAATCAGCTTACTACTGGTTAACCCGCACAAGATATAGCACCCAAACACCCACCCTACCATGGCCATCCATGTGGGAGATTCGTACTCTTCCTCGCATCAAATTCTTTGGTTGGTTGTGGAGACATGATGCGTTCCATACTCGCATATGTCTTGCACACCGGCACGTGCCAACTGCCACCCCCTGCCCTCTATGCCACTCGACCGCGAAAACTACGATGCATTTTTTTCTGATTGCCCCCTTTTTTCGGAAGTGCGCGAGAACTTTCCCCTTTTTCAACCACCCTCCAAGGAATTCACATCATCCCACACCTTCTCCGCATACCACACCCGGCTATGACACTCATTGGGAGTTGGGCCATTTGGCGGGCAAGGAACGAATGCCTCTTTCGCGGTATCCCCATCTCGGCCACCTTCATTACTACTCGTATCTCACGCGCACTTGCGCAAGCTCCACCCGCCCCACCACCAAAATCATCCAAGACGCACAGGTTCTCAATCCGGTGGATTCCGCCACCAAAGGGTCTCTTCAAGCTTAACACGCACGACTCGGTGTTGGGTAATCGGGGCCCCACATGTATTGGTGGCATGATACGCGATTGTGCAGGAAATATTATTGGTGCTTTTTCCGAGGCGACAGATGTAGCACGAACAATATAGTTGAACTCTAGACTATTCGCTAGGGAGTGTTACTTGCGTTACAACTTTCGATTATTGCGCTTATTATTGAAACATGCTCGAAAGTTGTATATGCTTACCGGACCAGAACGCGGGACCCTATGATCTTGGTGTCGATGAAGGCCCTGCTCCATGATGTGCGGAGTTTAGGAGAAATGATACCCACCCTATTTGTCTCTTATACATATCGTGCAGCGAATAGGCTAGCGGACGTACTGGCAAAGCAGGGATCAAACCGAGCTTCCGTGAACTGCCCACAACATCCACCTTCCGTGAACTGCCCACAATAAGTAAGTTTGTTTTTAAAAAAAAAATCATGAACGTCCACAACCTTTAAATAAAATCTTTTTCCCCGCTACAAGAGACTTTCCATGTTAAATAAATAAAAGTTTGTTTGTATTTAGAAAAAAAATCATGAACGTCCACAACCTTTAAATAAAATCTTTTTCCCCGCTACCAGAGACTTTTAATTATATAGAGTCAGGGGGAGTTCAGCCACATATTGTCCGAGGCACAAAGGTAAATCATGTGATTGAATAGCAAATATTTACTGTTCAAAGTGGACCATGAAATTCTACATTTCAGCCAATAATAGGTCGGCCTCTGTTTGGATCTATCTAGCAATAATAATGCAAGCGCTCCAAGATTTTTTTCCTTCTTCCAATCTTGGGGATCAAAGAAGATATTATAATATTCATGACACGTAATTTTCCTTCATATATTATAACTTAAGACATATCGTCCTATTATATATACACCAGTCATTCCTCCCATTTCTCATTGCAAATTAACTTACTTCCTCTCCAACTACTAGTCTACTACTACTACTACACTCTTTCCAAATAAAAAATGGACTTCGTAAAGAATTTAACAAAGGGTAGTGAAGAACCCAAACCAGTCGTTAAAGCTTCCGAGCCCGGCATGCTCGCCAACGCCAAGGATGCTGCTTTTGCCGCTCCAGGCCAGGCTGCCACCGCCACCGCAAATGCGATCGGCTCCGCCACTGAGTACGCCAAGCTAGACCCCAAGGCCGGAGTTGGAAAGGTTGCTGGCCAGGCTGAAAGCTATCTAAGGGGCGTTGAGAAAAAACCATGATCATAATACTCATCAAGGTATAAACAAAAGTAAGAAATATATATATATATAATTCAACTAATAATAAGTAAGAACTAACTATATATCTTACCAAAAAAGTCAAAATTAGTGAAAACATCATTGAAGGTGGGTCATGTGATCTTATGCATAAATAATGATTGCATGATTGTTGAAACTCTTTCACCAAAATTACAACCACGCGAATTTCCAGCAAGTAGCATATTTTAACACACAAAAACAAGAAATGTGAATATTTTAATTTTACCATTGGGTGAGGTTTCACTTGTCCAAAGGGTTAAAAAAAGACTTGTTGATTTGTGTGTGTTACTGTTACCGATGAAATCGTAATATAAAATCAATTAGACTAGTTAAAGTGTACACAACGTTTCAATTGAAGGACCTGGACTTTTATATTTGTTGGGCTAAATTCGTTTAATGAGTTTTAATATCTTCGTTTAAATAAATTATTATTTAGTCTTTTTATCCTCCGTTAAAATCATAAGCTCGAGAAAAGATTAAGTATTTATATCTTTACATTCTTTTGCAGGAAATTTCATGGAGATGGCTGAATGTTTGTTGAATAAGTAGCAGTTAGACTTCGTTTTCTCTAGTGTTTGGTGTGATCAATGTATGATTTCAAGCACTATATTCATGTTTCTGCACTGTAGCTACATTTCTGCTCTTTTAGTTTTCAGTTTCAATTGTGTGGTAATAATACATCACTAGTACTCTAGTAGTAACAACTGATGTATGTAACTACTGTAATGTTATTAATTCACTGTGCTTTTATTCATTTACTTATTGAAAAAAAAGAAAGAATCACTGTGTTTGATCTCCCCACTTTAATTTGTTGTAAAATAAAAGGTTTATTATTGCTGCCGAGAATAATTATTCGCACCACAAGGCATTTAATTTTTACACGAGATGGTGACGAAAAATATATAGCTTCTTTTGACTGTAATATAGTAAATGAGTAAACAAGAAAGATACTGAAAAATGAAAATATCTTCTTTAGGTCCCACAAATATTTTTAATATCATAATTTTAATAAAACTAACTTCTAAATTTAGGCCCCACAAATACTTTTAATATCACAATTCATACAAAAGGAAACTTAGATCTAACTTATAAAACTAACTTCTAATTTTAGGCCCACATATCCCTTAAATCTTAAAGGAACATCACATTTTCTTTTTGCAGATGAAGAAAAAAAAAACTCTTTGTTAACGGTGAACAACGCATGTTGCAGTTAGATATGTCATGGGAAAAGAAATATCAGAACATATGTATTACATATGTCCCTGAGAACAAGTTAACTATGTAAATTATACCTCAATATACATAGTTTTTGAGTAAGTTATTTATTATGTATTCTTTCATTGTACTTCTCAGATATGAGTCCGAATTATATTTTTAATATGCAGGAAAGAAATAAACTTTCATAAGTCTGCAGAGAGTATTACCCACTGCTGTATATAAGACAATTCCGCAAAAGACCGACTTTCCCTATAATTTGACTACATACACACATTAGATGCGTTCTATCGTGGTAGCCTGTCATACCACTAAAAGAAATTGGAGCCAGCGTGTCTATTTCAGTAAATTGCAGAAACTAGACCTTCCTTATATTTAATTGGAGAAAACACTTATATAAATATTTTAATTAGCAAAAACCCCCTCTCGATGTACAAACTCCGCTTACACTTAATTATATTGACCGACAAAATTCATTTTTTTCTGTAACTTATTTGATGCACAAAAAATTATGTTGCTGATTTTTAATTATATATATAGATATATAAAAAAAGACATGACTTGCTCGATAAATAAAATAGTGACTAGTTTTTAGTGTATTTAGATAATCTTCAGAGATTCTATAAATTATAGAAAGTCTATAATATTTGGTTGAATAGCTATACATTTAGCATAAAAATCTTAATACATAAGTATCACTAATTAAGATACAACTGATTAAAAATATAATAGTAAGAGTTTCTTTGCTAACTTTTTGAATTTCTTCTCAACGAAAGATTATTTTGTGAAATATCGTTGACAACGAAAGATTATTTTGTGAAATATCGTTGTATTGTCAACGTGAAACAACAACTATCAATATAAAGTTGTAATGGAGTGATATTGTAATTATTTTTTATATTTTAACAAAGTTTATATCTGAATCGTTATTTACACTGCGTCACCGATATCTCTGTTGCATAACCTAATTTTTCCTTCTTCTAAGGGGCTATTTGTCGTTTAAGATTAACACAAGGGTATTTCTACAATTAACTTCATCTACTACCCCTATCAATTTATGATTTATCCTCTCTCTCTCTCATCAACTAACTTGCACTCATTTTCATCCTTCACCATGGATGGTTACTCACCCAACCCAACAAAAAAGCATGACTCCAAGTCAAACTCCGATCACCCCAACAACCCGTCACTGCCCCATCACAAACCCTCAAGCTCCGAGCTTCTTGAAAGCGCCAAATTGGTGGCGGAAGCGGCCCAATCCCACCTCCGCCACGAGCCCAACCCCAAATACGACAAGAAGAAGGTCGCCGGAGCCGCCGCCAATCTGCTAGACGCCGCCGGAGAGTACGGGAAGCTGGACGACAAGGGCCTCGGAAAGTACCTCGACCAGGCCGAGGACTATCTCCGCAAATACGGAAACACTTCTCAACAGCAAACCGCCGCCGCTGCACACGCCGGAAAGACCAAACCTACCACCAGTAGCGGCCACGATAATAAGAAGAATGATCACGGCGAAGGCGGCGGCGCCGGTGAGTATATTAAGATGGCTCAGGGTCTGTTGCACAAGAAGTCGGAGGGCGGTGGCGAAGGCGGCGGTAGTGGTGGGGCCGGGGATTTCATTAAGATGGCTGGTGATTTATTCAAAAAGTAGACTTCCTTTAATTTTTTGTTTAGTACAAGTGTTTATTTTTTAACTTTGCAGTACTTTAATTTTAATAATGTAACCAATAAATGTATTTCTGTATTGTATGCAATCAACTTCTTTTTCTCTAATTTCTTGTGATTACTACTTATTTGTTAATGGACAAAATTATAAAAGAAAAAAATAAGTAACCTCAAGGTATGCATGCACTCAATAAAAATGAAAATTAAACCACTGGTTAAACAATCTAAACTTAAAAAGACTGATATTACAATTCTGCAGAGCATTTTAGCATAAATTACATGTGAGAAGTGAAGACCGAAAATGTATATGAAAAGTAATCAAGAAACAAACAGACGATAGCTATAAACAATTTAATTTTCTGTTAAAGGCAAAGTTTGGTCACAATTTTGTACATGTAAACAAACATATTTACAATCACAAGTTAACAATTATCAATCTCGATCGCCATTGCTTGTATTTGTCATCAAAAGCACAGGCACTTTGGTGGAAGTTTTCCAGTTAATCTAATCTTATTTGCCTTCTCTTTAACTTTAGATTCCTCGTTTCTGCGGTTCTGCTCCGCTTGTGTCTTTGCTCCTCCGGCAATCCCTTCGATTCTCGCCATGTCTGTACGGTAGCTCTGTGTAGCTTTTGCTCTTCTCTTGTCCAATTCTGCCTGCAAGTTATTTGATACATCTTCGGTTTCAACTTATCTTAATAATGTCTAGTACTTCAATTCAATGAAGGACTAACGAATAAACTACCTCAATTCTCTCAATTTTGCGCTTTGCATTTTTCCTCTTTTTAGCCTCCCAGACTACAATCTTCGCCCTCAGCTTCTCATACCTGAAAATTGTTCCATCTTATTGAAATATAAAGCAGACGTTTTAAGGAGTAACTAATTGCAAAAGCCATTCTTGTATATATCAATTCGAGAGTCAAGTATAGAACGGAGAATGGTTTGTTACCGTTGTTTAATTCTTGCCAGCTCTTCTTTTTCCCAAGCATCAGCCTTGGAATCTCCAGGTCCAGTTTTCTTCTCAATTTGCGTGTTTATTTGATCAACACGAATCTCAGGTATTTTAGGACTACCCGTCGTGATCTTCAAATCTTTATCTTCAGAAGGCCTTCGAATGGACGATGCACGTGGGAGTGGGAGAGCTGCCGTTGTCTCAGCAGGTAGTTGTTTACCGATAATTTCATGATTATCAGAAAAACTTAATCTCTTCTTTGGGGATGGGGCGGTCCGTTCTGTTTTCTCAGCATCCTTATTAGAACTTCTCCTTAAGGTTTGATCTGATCGATATGTTTTCATACATCATGATTCATTAGCAAACAAATTAAGGAGACAATTGCTTGTTATAGCTTATACTGTCTTGAATAATGTTGTTCACATAACAAGTGACGGACATCCTCGTAAAACCACTCTTCCTTTACTATGTCTAAGATGGGTATTGTTTCACATCCATACCCTTCTTGCTGGGGATCTAAATTTGTCATGACAACATTTCCGTTTTTGGAAAGAATTTAAATTTCAGTTATTAATTACGGTTGTTATCCAACTTCCAGTTTTAGAATATGGTTGGTTAGTTCAACTTATGGTCAGTTAGTTCAGCTCATTTTCTTTGTGTATATATATGGTTGATTAGTTCAACTTGTTTCGTGTAAGTTGGGGTGTTTTCTGCACCTCATGATATATGTGTAATTTATTACCTGAGGACTTGAGTGCACTTTTAAGGCGTTCAGGTGGATTTCTGGTTTGTTGAATTTGATCAGCTTTGCCTATTGTTTTGTTCAAGGTTGTGTCTTTTTGATCTCTAGTTTTTGATTCTTCAAGTATTTGAACAGCATACGCGGCTGCTGCAACGGCGACGACAGGGTATTCAGCGCCAATCAAATCAAAATCGGAACTCATTTGCCTTGATAACTGCCTTACTATCCAGCTCTGCCCTCTTTTTTTCTCTGCAAAGAAAACTCATTGTTGTTATAGTTTCATATTATTGGATTTTAGTATTAATTACTTCATTTATTTATAGGATTCCAGCATGTATGTATCAATGTATGTCCATAATATACCTTTCAAGGATTGTGATTTTTGAAGTGGCACATTTTTGTCCCTTGTACTGCTGCTCTCCGCTTTGTTCTCCGGTCGTCTATCAGCAAATCTTGATCTACAACAAGTATAGAAAATACAGTAATGACCACAGGTGTATGATTTCCATTAATTTTAAGCTTGATTTAAAAGAGATGAAGAGGAATAGTGTTCATGTACCTTGTTTGCTTAATCAGGCTGTCCATTTTTCACCTATGCTATGATGAATCTTTTTTTCTTCTTTTTTGGCAGATTAATGTTAGCTAGGGTGGTGGTTATTTGAAGGAGAAACAGTGTAAGAAAGGGAAACTTGACTGTTGAGGTTTATGATTGGCTGTCACTTAGAAACAAGCAATACCTGGAAATAGGATATGCTTTACATGCAGTAATTGCTTTTGCATCTTTCATACGTATCCCCTGCAAGGAAAACATTCTTTTCTTCATCTTAATAAATTAATCAGTTAAAATAACTTGCTAAGCTCTTAGACTCCTTAATTTATTCATGTTATCATTTTTTTAGCTTGGTAGGATTGATTCAATTTGGCATGTGGTAAAAGCTCATCACCCTAGTGAAAGAGTTTATTAGCACAATAATTTTTTTGTGTCCCAAGTGGTGTGGGTGCCAGTGATAGATTTGTGCCGTCTTATAGATGAAATAAAATCAGACATTTTACAACAAATATGCATGACTTTTAATATACGATCATACCAAGTGAGATGCGTCTCCTCTAATTTTTGTTTTAGTAGAAGAACGGGCATCAGTTTCTTCCTAGTAATGTGTTTAGTTAGTTCCAAATGATTGGTGCTACAAAGAGTGAATTGTTTAATTTCCTGGAAGTTATTTTACGCACACGAATTAGCGTGTCCAGTAGCTTATTAAATTGCTAAAATAACCCCGAGGAACATTTCTTGAGTGATTTTACATGTCATATTACCTGCTTATTCATAATTTAGGATCTTTTATAAGTTATAGGCTATTATTATTCCTTAGGTTTTTGGCAAGCAGCACCCCTGTGATTTGGGAAACGGGCAAGAAACCTCCCCGTGTTTTGAAAAGAGGCAAAAACAACCCCTGTGCTTTCAGAATCATAGCAAAATACCTCATCCTCTGCGAAAGTGTTATGCACATGCCAAGGAATGAGAGTGGGGATCCTTTTTGAACCTCAATCATTCCAAAAGCTTTTGATACTTTTGTCTTTAACCTTAGAAAATTACATTTCTGACCCAACAAGTTTTATTTTGTTTAATCCTTTGCGAAACTTGAAAAATGGTATCAGAGCATGGTTTATTTATTTTATGTGGTTATTTATTTATTTACGATAATTCATAATTACCTCTTAAGAGGAGTATTTTACAAAACATGAGTAATTCAGTTTTGGATGACATCTGGGATTCCCCGATCCAGATCCCCATGAGGGGAAATGCATGAACAAGTATTAAAAGGCGAATTATCGCTTTAACAAGATATCGTAATTTCCAAAAAACGGAAATTAAATACCACGATGTTCTTTGTTGTGACTTAGAACAAATTGGATATGTGTGTTCTATCAAGGAAGAAAGGATAGAAAGTGTCAAGCGGTTAAATATTAGCCTAGAAAAGGCCAATAAACAAAGTTTAATACTAAGCATGTAACATGCCTGGTATGACACTAGAACAAGAGCTCAAACTCTTGTTGGATAAGTTAGTTAATCTAGCTAATCATAGACCAGATAATCTTCCTGGCATTAGAGCTAAGTTCATAGCTATTAATGGCCTCTCGGCAGATATTACACGAATAAAGAGATTAATCACTGAAAGAAATAACCGTTCTTCATGAGTGATTTAGTCTTACCAGATTTTCACGAGCTCCAGACAGACGACTCCAAGCTATCACAGGACCTCAGAGAAGTCCAGAAGACAGTCCAGGCCTATGGCAATCATCAATTCCATATGCCCGAACGCCTACAAGAAATAAGAGACAAGGTTGAAGCCATGTCTCGACGACAGAAGAAGATCTTGGAAAATCTACAAGATATCCAACAAAGAGTCAAGAGCTTGGAATCTATGCCAAGGTCATCCGAAAGAAGGAGAGTTGGATGGTTGCCACCATCTTTCGGGAAGAAGCCCTTATTACATCAAAAGGGCAAAGCAGTCGAGGTCAAAAGAGAACTGACCACGAGCGAGAAGCTGGAAGCACGGATACGTGGAGAACCCAACACATATTGAGATCATGTCCAGATTCAAGATCGACGATTTCAACTTCGAGATCGGGCGAGACCTTTCTGATCTTGCTGAATCACTTTCAAGACTTAACTTGGAAAACGTCCAAACATATGAGAGTGCACTTGTGCCAAGTCAGAACCCTCCCCAGGGACAATCTACGGTTACAGAGGGCGTCGGATCTTCCACCCCAAATCCGGAACCAATTCGGGAAGAGCCAAGTCGAGAGGAACCCATGCCGCACCAGCATGATTTCGTAGCGGGATCCATGTACAACCAGATTCCAACCAGGGCGAGGGCAAGGAGGCCAGACGTTCATGGAACACCATACGGGAGATCTCAACTCGATCCAATACACCTCTATGGGCTTATGCTCAATCTTGATACTCTGGATTTCAAGAATCGCGAAGCCCTAATCGATGAATGGGCATCGGCAATGAGAATTGCAGCGGCAACGCTCGAACTGGAAGGAACGGATTTGCGACAAGTGTCCCGATCAAAAGAAGCCACTTTTCGGAAAAGGATTCCCGATGAAACGGGACAAAGGAGAAAGTGACAAAGGGGGCCCTTCGAGAAAGGGAAAGATGTCGCGTGCTGGCAAAGGAACAACTTTTGAAAAAGAGGCCATGTGAGTGACCAGGACAGCTGAACAACCAGGGCCACCCACGAGACAACCTCCACTAACAAAACAATAATGGAGGGACCACGTGACTCAGAAGATAAGAAAGGAGCCATGTGATCAGAACAGGATAACCTCCACCACTATCATGGAGGGACCGCAGGTGCAAGTGGAACACGTTAAATCAACTAACAAGCTGAGATGAAGTCCGCATTTCAAATCCGGAGGACCTCGTCTATATAAACAAGCTGAAGGAAACAGAGGGAATCAGGCATTCTCCACTGCTTTCTTACATAAACAAAATAAGATTGTAATAAGTTTGAGAGTTTAAATTTTTGAGTGTTTTAATTCCGAGTGTTTAAATTTCCAGTTGAATTGTAATAGTGTGAGTGTATGTACAAGAGAGATATAGCTACTATGAGTAGCTAAACAAGTAACTCCTCTCTAAAAGGGTTATGGGTGTGTTGTAATAAATAAGTCTCCACATAAATAAATATTGATTTGCTTTCGCCTGAGTATGTTGATGTTAAAGCTTTGAAACATTCCATTTAAAGTTACTTTTACACCCGGAGTAGGAAACGAACCAGGGTTGTGCTGATTACCGTTGAAGGAGCCGTTGCAGAACCATCGGTTGCGATCGAGTGGTTGAAGGCGAGGAGTCTTTGTAAAACCTGGCGGAATACACGACGGTAGTACGGTCAAAGCGAGGTATCTTTTATGGTTATGTTTTATAAGTTCTGTACGGAAGCATGCTGGGCCTGATATGGTCGTAATGGACTATTTCCAGAGTTTGAGTTTCGAAAAGGAATGACTCTAAAACTTTGGGGGTCAATTTCTAATTTTGTAAAAGTTAAAATCCGAAGAAGGGGGCAGTGTGCTATGATTTAGGAAACACAGGGGGGTTTCTTGCCCCTTTTATTTTCACAGGGAGGTTTTTTGCTACTTTCATAGAACACAAGGGGTTTTTTGGCTATCTGCTCTTATTCCTTTCTTACATTGAGCCCCTAAGTAGTCCCTACTCCCTACTTCCTACATCGCGCGCCACGCATTGAATCTCCCACCATAACTATTAGTATAGTTATAATGTTATATATTACAATTATGTTTCGAAAAGAAAAGTAATAATTATGGTTTAAAATATATACGTTTAAGACAAAAGCACTTTAATATTTCTACTTTTAACTTTGTAGAATAAAACATACAAATATTTTTCAGTTCTATTAATTTTTCTAAATATTCCAAGATATTACAATGGCATCTACTATTTGATATACGTAAACATTAGTGGAATTGTCCTGGTCTCGACTCTCCATGATGTATGAAGAAGTACTCATTAGTGAACGTTTGATATGTGGAGATATTTATACTTCTTTTCATATACACTTATGTGACAAGCCAAGGAACTGAAAGGATCACTAATGAGTAATGAAACACACCTTCCTTTTTTAAACCTATTTTTAATGAACTAATTTTTTTTTGAAAAAGTAAGAAAGAAGTATTTCGAGTTCAAAAGGGTTTGAAAGGAAACAAAAAATCAGGTCGAAACGTTTCAAAAGTAAATTCAATTCTATTATTTCGAGGAGTCGAGGTGCCCGTGGTAGGCCATGAATGAATCCTAGGAAATTCTTCGATTTCTTCCGGAAGTAGATGATTAATCACCTGCTTCTCACGTTCCATGAATAGCCGGGACATTGAAGAATATCCAGAAAGGCATTTTGGGAATCGGTTTGATTCTATCTTTGCTCATTCCGTTTGAAGAAATGAAGGATCCCAAAGAATCGATCTTTATTTTAGTGGTTGAATCTTTCTTTGATTAATCAATGTGTGATATTCTGAATTCTCATTACTAATAGAATCCAAATGATCTCCTGATCAGAAGATCCTTTCAGTTGGCTAGAATCCGTTACTTGAACGAAACTGGATCTTGATCTTGTAGAATCATATTGAATATTTGACGATACCTTCCCGTACCTTTTTAAAAAACCGATCATTGTTTATTGTCTAACCAAATTAAATTATCTCTCGATACGTTACTCACAAAATCCGATTCGTGCAGATTCTTCCCCCAACTGACGAAGAGATCTTAGCGGAATTGCCACATACGAAACTGAGCACAAGTTTGCAAAGAAATAGCCCATTTGTTTCTCAAGAAGAGATGGGAAACATGCTCAATATCATTTGATTGAATAGTTGACCCAACCCTTTGTTGTTCCATGCAATAAATTCTAATATTGGTTATAATCTACTATATTGGTTATAGTCTAAGTCTCTATCTTTCTCCATGCAACATAGGTTATAAATTATAATTGTACCAATCCAAAGTGGGCCAAATTTGCTTTGGTTGAAGCAAAACCTCTTAATCAATTAGCCCAATACATTTCGAAATTGTTCTATGTACTTGTTTGAAGCAAAAATTGCTTGCATACTGATTCACAATCCCAAATTCTTTCAATCGGCACAAGTCAACTCAAAACCTTCCCGCATCTTTTTCTTACACATAAATGAAGTTGACAATTAAATCAAATGACCAGCAGATGCCTTCAGCTATTAGAAACATGTAAGAACATTAACCAATTGAAGCGAGCTCATGCCCTGCTCATCACATGTGGCCTTGACCAAAACAGCTATGCTCTGAGCCGAATCTTGTCATTCTGCTCGGACCCTTTTCACGGCAGCCTCCCTTACGCCCACAAAATCTTCAAACACATTGAAAACCCCACAATTTGCGTATGCAACACAATGATCAAATCTTTTCTACTCAAAGATGAAAACTTTAGTGCTATTGAGATGTACAAACTGGTTTTAACAAATGGGTTGTGCCCTGATGGCTACACACTTCCTTATGTATTGAAAGCGTGTGCTAACATTAAAAGTTTGAATCTTGGAGGGTCAGTTCATGCCCATGGTGTGAGATTGGGTTTCTCTTGTGGTAATTTTGTGGGGAACACTTTGATTGCAATGTACTCTGCTGTTGATGAAATGGGAGCTGCAAAATGTGTGTTTGATGAGATTTCATGGCCTTGTGTTGTTTCTTGGACTGTTTTGATATCGGGGTACGCGAAAAAAGGCGATGTGTATAAAGCAAGATTGGTTTTTGATGAGGCCCCAGTTAAGGATAGGGGCATATGGGGTGCTATGATATCAGGGTATGTTCAAAATAATTGTTTTAAAGAGGGGTTGAAGTTGTTTAGGTTGATGCAGTTGGGTGGTGTTAAGCCTGATGAGGGAGTTTTTGTTAGTGTGCTCAGTGCTTGTGCTCATCTGGGGTCTCTTGAAATAGGTATATGGATTCATGGATATGTTGAAAAGATCAAAATGCCAATTGGTCTTCAATTGGGGACTGCTCTCATTGACATGTATGCCAAATGTGGGAACATGACTATGGGTAAGGGAGTGTTTGACAAAATGCCTCAGAGGGACGTTGTTTGCTGGAACACTATGATTGCAGGATACGGCACGAATGGTGATGGAGAAACTGCGGTTTTTCTGTTTGATGAAATGCTAAAGGCTGGGATTAGGCCGGACGATGTGACGTTTATCTCTTTACTCACTGCTTGTAGCTACTCAGACATGGCACATGAGGGTCTAAACTTGTTGAATGTAATGCGTAATGTTTACAAGATTGAGCCGAAAAGTGAACACTATGGATGTATAATTGATTTGCTTGGTCGGGCGAGGCTCGTTGCAGAAGCTAAAGATATAATTCAAACGATGCCTGTATCGAGTTCTACAACTGAAGAAGCTATAGCTTGGAGGGCATTGCTTAGTGCTTGTTGTGAAAACGGGGATGCTGATATGGCGGAGAACGTAGCTGAGAGAGTAGCGTTGTTGGAACGACACAGCGGTGCGTATGTTTTACTATCAAATTTGTATGCGGCTGCTGGAAGACACGGTGAGGCGCGGAGGATTAGGAAGGTGATGGTGAGTCGAGGAGTAGAGAAAACGCCGGGATGTAGCGCGGTGGAGATTAATGGGATTGTTCATGAGTTTATTGCAGGGGAGAAGACACATTCACAGATGGAGGAGATATTTGAAGTCTTAAAGGTCATTAAAATGCAATTTGATTATTCTCTGGGGAGTCAAAATTTTGTACCAGAACATGCAGGTGTGACATGAATAAAAAAATAGGGCAGCCCGCTGCACGAAAGCATCTCCGCAATGTTAGGGTCCGGGGAAGGGTCCCACTGCAAGGGTTTATAAGGGGCAAGCCTTCCCCTGTCAAATTTGACAAGAGGCCGTTCCCAGGACTTGGAACCGTGACCTCTCAGTCACACAACAACACCTTTACCGGTGCGCTAAGGCTCCCCTCTAGGTGTGACATGAATGTGGTTATATAAATCGATTGGTTTTTGATACATAAATCCTAATTCTGTTTCCTATGCATATCATGTGGAGAAAAATTATGGTTATTAATTCCCATTACGATTTTGATGGAATTATAGGAGTTTATAATTCGATAAATTATTTGACTTTTTAGGAACTGTTTTTTTTTCTTCTCTTTGGATTCTCTTAAAGACAAGCTTGTAAAAGGAATCATCAGACTAGGAAGATCTATAAAAAAACTAAACATCAAAAGATCAGTTGTATTTGTCGTGAAAGGCAGTTAGTGGATATAGTTAAAACCGCTTTCGAGACGCTTTTTGGCCTTCTCTTCGCTCTGTTATAGATAGTGGACTACATGGACAAACCATATGAAATTTTGCCAATAAGAATCAATGATTGATGGATAAATCATAAATTGCATCTAATGAGAGATCGCCTTAACTTTGCCACAAGTATCATACCATAAATTTACTCTATTATACCATAATGCAGCTAAAGGGTGGGGTACTTTGTTTTGCATCGCATCTTGTGGTGGTAACGTGCATTCATTGTTTTTGTATTATAAACGCTGCCTCATGAATGATTAATGCATCAGATTCATATTATATTTCAGTAGTTTTTGGCTGCAAGAATGCTGACACATTTTTGATTTTACATTTATTTTCCATCTTTGCAACGGCGTATTATCATGGATAGAATATCGAGTCTGAGGAAAAAGAAAAATGGTATTGAGGAAATTAATTATTTGCTTTTAAGTCATAATTTCATAACCAACGTAGACACTAACTAAATAAATCGCATTTAAAGTGACTTTTGGTCAGTTATTATGAATATTAACAACGAATGTTCCTAGATAATGTACGAAAAAAAAAAAGTGTTCCGAAATGACGGACTTCAGATTCTAATAAGCCTTCCATGGAAGAATGGACAAACTCAAACAATAAGAGGTAAAAATTTCGGTATGCAGCCGCCAGTCGTGCACTTAATCACTGATCCGATGAGGGTAAAAGAAGGAAATGTGTAATGTCTCTAGAGCAGTCCAAAGCAAGAATTCAATCATTCATCTGATAAGAGAATATTCTCACTTTAACATAATTAGAAGCAAATAAAAATTAGAAACAATTATCCAATATTACTGCAAAAAGACATTTCCTATTTACAGTTCAGGCAACTTGCAACCTAATACTGAATAAAAATAAAAATTTGACCAAGACTTATGTAAATCTTCTTGTGGTATAACTTCTTGTGGGAACGGTTTTCTTATACAATGGTTTGCTAGATTGGTACATAAATATTAAGTTACAAAAACCAATGCTAAATAAATCAAAATTCGATTCTTTTGCCTAAAACAGGAACTCTGAATCAGAAAGTTCAAGGACTTTGTGGTCACCAATAGCTTTTACGCCTGGACGGAATGAGTTCCCTTCAATATACCTGAGACAACAACATAAACCAATTGAAAGCCATCGCCCCAGACAGATAAGGATATTTAGTCAGTTGTTGAAGCGAAATTTACATTTCCTTTAAAAATGGATGCTTGTAAAAGGTATCAGGAATCCGTCCCGAAAATTGGTTGTGATCTAAGTACCTGAAATGAGAGAAAAAGAGCTTGGTATAGCAATGCGATATCTAGCCATATTCAAAATAAGCCAAACTGTTTGCTCTCCATTGTAAACTCTCTTTTTTCAATATATTCAAAACAGACTTAAAAGAGAGGTCATAAGTTAACTCAACAATAATTCTGATGAAGCACACTTACAAGTGAGTTAGTCGTGGAATATGAGAAAGCCCAAATGGTATAACTCCAGACATTTTGTTATGGGATAGATATCTAGAACAAGTAAAGAAAGGGATTAGACCCATAACTATATAAAGTCTTAAGGGAAAACAACAAGAAAACGAACTAACTATTTTAAGTACACAGACTTACAAAATCTCCAAATTTGTTAAATTGGCAAGCTGTGAGGGGACACCTCCGGTAAGGTAATTGTTATTAAGATACCTGAAGCATTAAATATATCTTGAGGTCCTCATAGATAGCACTTGGCCGCAGAATTAGAAATAAATATTCAAAATAGCCAATCAATAAATTTACAAGTAAAAATTGCATACAGATTACGAAGAGCTGGGAAGCATCCTTCAATACGAATGAGTTCCCTTATTGTTCCAACCAAATGATTGTTACCAACATCCCTACAGTAACAGACAAATTCCATTAGCAGCAGGATAAAGAAAAAATAGCACATAGTAAAGGTTGAAGGTATCTTACAAGTGCCGCAGGTTAGACAAAGTTCCCAATTCAGGTGGTATCCTGCCCATTAAACGATTCTCATGTAGTTGCAGATAGCGAAGTTGAGGAAGATTTGCAAGCTCCTTAGGAATCTCACCCTTAAAACTATTAAAGCTCAGATAGCTGCAGAGGATCACAAAATGTTTATTATGTATCAATAACACAATTCTTATTAAGTATCCTTGAGAGATTAAATAGCCGAAGAGCGATAAAATCACTCACAGATGAGTTAGCTGCTTTAGTTCACCAATTTCAGGAGGAATGGCATCTTGAAGCTTATTCCACCTCAAATTACTGATAAAGATAATCACAAAAAAGGGGTAATAAATAATCAGCTAACCACAAAAATTATGCAACTGACAGAAAGACAAAGAAAAGAAATCATATCAGAATATCAGATTCTATTTTTGGCATCAAGCATTATGGCCAAAGAACAATTTCAACAAGGAAACAGGCGACTGACAAGGAACAAGTGTCTGAAGCCACACTTCAGAAAATTATGAATGCATAGTGAAGAATGGTTGATCAACTTTAACTTACTCAAATTCACAATGGAAACCTCAAACACAGTGTTGCTTATAGTTTCTTGAAGAGCTTATCAAATACACATCAACAACAACAACCAAACCTATAATTCCGATATATTGGGGTAGGCTATATGAACCATAAGTGAATCCAGATACTTTAACTTCGGTCAGACAAAATTGAAAATGACTATAGCCCCTACATTGCCACGTTTCCATAGGTTAGTTGGTTCAGGTGCAAGGTTTTGGGTAATGAATTAATAGGGGTTTTGCTGTTTCAGGTCAAAAGCAAGAGTACAAATATAGTACACGAGATGATTTTCAACAGTTGCCTACAACTAACTACTTTGAGTACAGCACTGACTCATTACTGAATTGAACCCTACATAGAGAGGAATGCCACCAAAATTATTCAAAGACCAAAAACTGCATGAGAGGCTTCCTTGCCGGTGGGGGACAAAATATTTGCCAGGTATATACTATGTGTAATAGAATAGGGAAACTGTATACATCCCATTTTCTAGGAGCAAAGTAAGATAGAGCCACCGTTTGGGAACTCTCTAAGTTTTGGGTCTCAAGTACTTCAGTTAACTTGGCATGGCAAACCAAACCCAATACAGAACAATGATCGATATAACATGCCACATCCATAAAAAAAAATAAAAAATGGAGAACATATTGTTCATCTATGAGAAAGTAGAAAACTGTACAGTATCTTGAGATGCTTCAACCGCCCAATTTGTGATGGAATTGGCCCAGTCAGTTTGTTGTTATGCAGATCCCTGCCATAATAAATACCATTGCAAACTTCAGAGAGACAAACTGGAAAATCCAAAAGAAATGAAACAAATAAATTCTGCAATTGGCATAATATCTGTGTAAGAAAGTAAACCGTTACCAACGAAGTTAACAGCATTTGTTTTCCAATTACATTAAATACAGTTTCAAAGTCGAAGAATGCCAAACAATATATCACCTTAAGAGAGTGAGACAACTGCTCGTAAGACACCACAAGAAAAGGAAGGAAGACTTACAGCCTAGTAAGATCCATTAGATTGGTAACAGCTAGAGGAAAGGGCCCAACAATAGAAACTGCGTAAACTTCCCTGCGTGAGAAACAGATAAACAGATTAATCGCCAAATTTGACGGATTCAATCAGTAGACACTATTATTACTCTTATAAGAGATTCTGATATGATTTGCATAAAAGTCAGGAAAGTTGCTAAACCAAAAAGTAAACGAAACCGAAAACTCACAACTCGGTGACTACTCTATAGTCACTACCACCAACCGTCGAACACGTGACACCTGACCAAGGAGGCAAATCGCCATCTCCACAGGGATCATCTCCAACCCACGCGTACACCACTCTCCACCCGAGCGACGCCTTTATTTCATTCAACGCCTTCACTGCATTTATTTAGCACACATTTCACAACGTCACAGATCCAACAAACATGGAAACATTTTACTCCAAATCTAGTCAAAACACCCCAAAATGCAATCTTTTCCCCTATTTCCATTCTCAATCAACACAAAATCCCAAACTCTATCCTACACTTCAACATTTTACCGTAACGAGCAAGCAATCGATACCGAAACTCGAATCATCCACCGGATTGCATAATCGAACCTAATCGATTTCACTAAACTAACTAAAAACCTAATCAAGAGCAATCTCAAGCTCCAATCCAAATCTCGATACATCATTAAGTACGCATCACAACTTCATTTAGCTAAAAATGAGGTTTAATTAATAAGTTAAGCAATAAAAAATAATGGATCAGGAAAAATCACCGTCACGCTTGAGGGTCTTGCAGTAAACGACGCCGTTTAGGATCGATAGGACTATGACTAATAAGCTAATTAGTGAATAACGGTAACGGACAGTGTTCGCCATTTTTTGGAGTGGCTTTGCTGCACTCCGGCGTCACGGGATCACGTACAGTATAGTTTCTAGAGAGAGAAAGAAGAGAGAGAAGAATTGGTTGATCTCGTCGGTGGATTTAATCGTGGTCTCTTTTTTCTTTTTAATTTGCTGCAAATTATGGAGGAACTATATATAGCTTATAAATAACAATGATAAATATAATGGTGAACTTATTATAATAAAAATAGTAAATAGTGAAACGGTAAACCTTAACTAACACCAGGTTTATGCATAACATTATAGATAATAATTATATCTACCGTTTGCTGCAATTACCCAGTTCCCCCAATATTATGGTTAATTACACATTTACACTGAACTCTCTTGAACTAATTATAGTGACTAAGACAAATGGTACTTTAAATATTTTCTACGAATCTCATACGTCTCGTCTTGTTTTCTTTATATATTCCTCAAAATAAGTGTGGTTGGTTTAGCAACGCGGTTGATGCATGCTATCGCGAACGTATAGATAATTATATAAAAGCTGAAAGTATGTGTTAAATAAACTCGTCCATCTATTTTTTGTTATTAATAATAATATGGCATAAAATCATTTGGGTTACGCTTAATGGAACATAAGTACAAATTGTACTTAAATTACACTAAATTATGTCAATCTTATACAAAAATTGATTGACTTTGTCCGAAACATCCATTAGCACGCAAGAATAGCAGAACTTGAATGAAATGACTAATAGCATCGAAATAACTGGATCTCTCGAAATAGGCTTGTCTCGAAATGTTGGACTGCCAAAATGCCTTGATCTCGATACAAGTCAACTGAAGCCCAAGTATCTTGAATGTTCAGGGGTATCGAAAGGTTGTCTCGAATCAAGCATTCGATACAAGAGCAAGTTGTGTACGATATTAATGGCGTACATGTTTCTTGGGATCCGGTATATTTATAAACATCGAGTTGCGATCCCATTTTCCAGATTTTACGGGATAAGTATCGAAAGAAGAGAGTATCAAATGAAATTTTTTGATACATACACAACTATGTCTCGAAATATACTTTCAACGCATTTCTCGATGGGCCTTTATTTGGACAGGTTGACTTAAATCATTATCATAGGTCAGTCGATTAAGCCCACACCAATATAAATTATTGAGTCTTTTGTATTTTGTGTTTTCTGTGGATTGTAATAACAACCTCTATGACCTTGAAAGCTTTCATTGTAATAAACAAGTTTGTGTTTGGAATATTACGATTTCATCCAGTGAGCTCTCTGATTAACATTGAAGTTTGAATTGGAAAGTCACAAATTCTAAAATATTAGGAAGAATTATCCCATGGAGCGAATCTCTAGGATAGCTGCACCTTCTTCTTGTTCTCATCTTCTAAATTACATTTCTTGTTGATGAGTTTCTTTCGCACTTTGATGGATAATCGCTTCTCTTGTTGTTGATTTCCTCTTTTTAATGATTGTGGTGGTGAATTGCATGAATGATGTGTTATGGAATTGAAAGTGTTGGGATTGGTTAAGAGATGATATGCGATGAATAGAGTGAAGCTTTTTTTATATTGTTGTTCACGCCTCCTTATGTTATGTTTTCAGGGAATTTCGCAAAGTTGGTCCTTTAAAGAAGCTGCTTTTCAATTTTGGTCCTTTAAAGTACCAAGGGCCATTTTTAGAATTTTAGTCCCTTACAGTAACCAAGGGCCCTTTTTGGTCCTCTATTGTGTTTTCTTTGGTCCTTTTTCGATGAAGTTACGCATTTGCCCTTAATTTTTTTTATTTTTTTTCAGTTTTATTTTTTATCTTTTGAATAATTATATTTACACCCCCACAATTTTATAACAACCATATTTTAACATCCTAAAAATAAACCTCTAAATTATATATACTTCTTAGGTTCATTAAACTATGGGAAGATTACAAATTAATTCCTTATCATAAAAAAATATTAAATTTCGTTTCTCATGGGTCACTCATAAAAATGATTCGTAAATTATAAAATCTAATTTTATAATCTAATTTTATTAAAAACAATATCATATATAATTCTAGAATATATATAAATATATAAAAAAATCTTTATGTATTAAAATAATATTTATATCCAGAATATATATACATATATAATATATATATATATATATATATCTTTATGTGTTAACGGGTTTGGAATTATTCCCTATTTAACGGAAGATATTTATTTGGGTTGGAACGCCCTGTCCGTGATTCAGAGGCAATGACAAGTGGAAATAATAAGAATAACTGCAAGAATATTCCCTTCCTTTATTCACTGAACTTTTCCTCCTCTCTTTCTTTTTATGTATCTGAATGTCAAGTTGTAGTAAGTAAGCTGAGTTATCTTAGGTTGTCCTTTCTTCTACTGATCACCTCCCTTTATATAGACTCTGGTAGGGACATGTGTTATTGTGCATGTGCTTTGGTAAGGACAGGTGTTGTCGTTACCTTGATACAGGTGTTTAAAATAAGGATAATGTTTATCTTTTATCGACTAAGCGCTGACTAGATTTAATCTTCATCTCTTCTGATAGCTCCGAGGGCCTTTGATGTAGATTGTTTTGATAGAGCTATTCTTCCGAGGGCTTTTATTTCTCTTTCTTGATTCGGGTCTTTTCTTCAACAATCAGGAGTGATCTCTGTGGATATAGATGTGATTTCCGAGGACCTAGTGTGATATCCGAGGACATGGTGTGATATACGAGGGCTGTATTTGCTTTATTTGAAGTGAGATTTTTTCATCGGAGTCCTCGGAATATGTTATCTGGGCACTCTGTTATTTACTTCTGATTTTTCTCCGAAAATGGGTCCTCGGGTGATGGTCCGAGGGTCGTCTTTTCCGAGGAGTGTTCAGCAAGGAAGTTTTCTTGTAAGGTCAAGGGACTCGGGGTCCATCGTGGTCCTTCTTGGCGTATTGGTGGATATCGGAGTCGTACGGATCCATCGGGGTTTGCTCTTTTTCCGATGCCGTGTTGATATCTGTTTTTTATTCACCGTTTGACTTTCCAAGGGACGCTTATGTTTCTCCTCGTGTGCTCTTGTAAACCTTTTCGGGTCAGTGACCGAAAGGTAGGGCAATCCTCCGAGAGGGGTTTTTTTTTTATAGGTACATTTCATCGGAAGTACTCGTGATAATAGTATTGTCCCTGTACTGTTTTTTCCGAGTAGGAGTAATCTTCTTTATTTTATTTTTAGGGTTAACACTAGCCCCCCCAAATTTCGATTGTCCTCGTAGAGAGAAGCGAAATTTTAAACCATCGTCCTCAGTGAGGCGAGGGGTTATTTCTTGCTTAGTGTCCCTATATTTATTTTTTGATATTTTTCCAAGGGGTAAATATATATATTCAGAGTCTTGCAAGTGATTTTACCTGAATACCCTTAGGGTATGGTTATTAAGCATGCGAGAATCTCGGGGCGCAGGTTGCGGGCTGTTGCTTTGACCAGCTTTGAATTTTGAAGCATCTGACCGTTGGCAACGGTCAGAATTTTGATGGCGTGGCGCGATTATGTAGCAGTTACGTGGAGAGGTAAATGACGGCCACGTCTTGAAGGCATCTGACCGTTGTAGCTCGTGGTTATAAATAGGGACATTGTTGCTCCTTCTTTTCCATTCTCACAAATCTAATAATTCTCTTAAAGCGGAATCTCTTCTCTTATCCTCTATTCTCTATCTTATTCGATTCAAATTTCCAGCAGATTCGTTCATTCCTTTTTCCCTTTTTTTCAAAAGCATCCCTCTGTAGTTATGGCTTCTTCCGCCAACACTGATCCCGTTGTTGCTGCTACCTCCTCGGAAGTTACTGCTCTGATCGATTCTTCCGCGAATGTGAGGAGTATCTCAGTAGGAGTTGTTACTCGTAAACGCAAGGGAGAAATTACTGCCGCTGCTGAGGGCGGCGCCACTTCCTCAAAAAAAGCTAGGGTTCCAAAATCGAAGGAGCCGCCTCTTCGTACTTTCGCTAAGGTGGAAAAGATGCAGAACATTGCTACTCGTAAGCAGGTAGCGGATCTGTTTACCTCAACCGGGGTCCTTCAAAAGAATATGGTATTCTGAATCCCGACGAAGGATGAGAGGGCATGTTATCCTCCTCCGGATATGTTGACAGTGTTTTTTGCCCAGGTGAAGTACGGGTGGCGTTCCTTCATGTCACCTTTCTTCTGTGAGCTTTTCAAGACTTGTAATATCTGCCCGAGTCAAATGGTGCCGAACGGGTTTGCCGCTATTTGCATTTATGTCTTTTGGTGTCAAGTAAATGGACTAGAGTGCACGGTGGACCATTTTCTTTCGATTTTCGACGTGGCGGTGTCACCCGGGGGGTATCCGTTTTATAATGTTCGTCACCGGGACAACACGGGGGACTCTACGAAGAGGATCTTGGGGGCTGCTATTTCCTCACATAGCGTATGGAAGAATAGATACTTCTTCGTGGGACCTGTTAATGGCAAGTGGGATGTGCCCTTCGATTGGCGAGAGGGTACTACTCCCGTGCATGCTCTGGACCAGGAGGTGGTGTTGTCTCCTATAATTTCCCAGCACAAATTGATGGAATCAGAGGACTTCACAATGTTGTACGAGACCTCTGGTCTTCACTACGTAGTTTTCACCGATGACGCCGTGGAGAGGCCTCTGTCTTTATCTCCCGATGCGAGAAGTCTCTTTCGTAAGTCCCTTTATTTATTCTTTTACTCTTTATCCGAGTACAGTAGTAAATTATGCTTATACACGTCATTGGTGGGGTTGATGCAGGGGAGGTCATGGCAAACTACTACTTACAGTCGAGTCCGAGGGAGCCTACTCCTAGCGGTGTCTCAGAGATACCAGAGGAGGGTGATCACGAGGAGGATGAAGTTAACGCTCCCGAGAATAGGCAGATGGGTTCAGAAAAGGGTGAATTTTACGAGGACAACTCTCTTCTATATATGGATATGACGGGGGTTATCAGGAGCGCTGTTCCCTTGCGCCAAGTAGCTCCTGCTTCTTGGAACTTGGCTTTGGTGCCCGTTTCCAGATCCGAGTCAGGGAACTTACCTGCTTCGGAATGTAACATAGGAACTTCCCCGAGAGTTTCCAAGGAGGGGGTCTTTCCGAGTGTTACCGAAGAAGAAATTGCTCAGAAGGTTACGGAAGTAATAGACTTGTCCTCCGAGGGTCCTTCTCCTCAGCCTCCGACAATTTCCGAATCCGCTCCTCGTGGTAAGTTTCTATGAGATTTTAATGAGGTTTTCATACCTTACTCGTAACATTCGCTGATGTGTTGACACTTTTCCTTTTGATGTAGCAGCTATGGATAAAGGAAAAGCTCTGATGGTAGAAGAACCTTCATTATATGGTGAGTATTCGTTATTCGCCCTTTTTCTATAATTTTTCTAGTTTCATTCTCTCTCTCACTGATAGTTTGTATCTTTTGTAGATGAGGAGTTTCTGGCCCAGTTCAACATTCCCGAGCAGGAAGCTTTACGAGGGGATTCCGAGGATACTCAAGGGGAGTTCGATCCTTCTTCCGAAGACAGAGATGTGAAGGAGGGGATTCTTAATTCACTGTTGGGTAAGACTAGCCCACCCACAACAGTTGGTGGTTCTCGGGCCGTGTTTACGAATTCAGAAGTGATGACTCCCATAAAGGATGCGACTCCTCCGAGGGGGCATGTTTCGGTGACTTTGTCTCCGAGGGGTCATACATTCCAGGAGCCCGTTCCTCCCAGTGGATCCGGGGGGCAGTTCTCGTCTCGGACGGTGGGTGAAGCTTATCAGGATATTCTCCGGTTTTTCGCCTCCTCCAGTTCAACACCCGCCGAGGGGTACCAATTTTTGTACACCAGTCTTAACTGGCTGGGGCTCATGGTAAGCTTCTCTAAATTAATCCTCTGAAATTACATGATATATCTCTGTTAAATTCTTTATTGTTGACTTCTCTGTAGATTGGAAAGACTCGGGAGGCGGTCACTGCCGTTGAAGAGCACGGTCGGAAAGACCTAGAGGAGTTAGAAGTACTCCGGGCGCAATTGGCACCTCTCTTAGTCCGAGATAAAGAGAGTCAAACTAGGGAGGACATTCTTCAAACCAGGATTTCCGACTACGAATTTGCTCTTAATGAAGCAGAGAAGACGAGGGCGGATTTGCAAGGTAACTTAAACGCTGCCGAGTCCGCTTATAAAAAGATGGAGGCGTCCGAGAAGGCTGCAGCAGCTAAGATAGCTCTTCTGGAGAAGGAAATGAAGGAGTCCGAGGGGGTCTTTACTGCTCGTATTGCGGCTCTCGAGAAGGCGGTGGCGGACGGGAATGAGAGAGAGAGGATTCTCTAGGAGACATTGGGCCAAGTTACTGATAGGGTTGAGTCAGCTGAAGAAAAGTTGGTAAATTTTCTATCTCCCGAGGACGTGCAAGCTAAGGTGGATGCAGCCGTTCAATTCGCTCAGCGGGAGATTTCATGACAGCAATCAGGAGTATCCGAGATGCCTTCTCACGAGCTCTTGACAGGCCACCTTTTATGGGGTTATCTGGAGTGTGCTAGGTTGGCTAAGTCTTTGATAAGGTCGGAGGTTGACTTCTCAAAGTCTTTTGACCTTCGTAAGCTGAAGAGGCCAACTCCCGATGATTGCCAGTACTTTGTGGGGAGATTTGGGGGTTTACTATCTTCTCGGGATTCTCCGGCACCGTCTCCGATGCGATCTGCCACTAGTCCGAGTCCGAGGGCTAGTGGTTCCGGGGGGGTATTTTCTCCAATTTCTCGTCTCGCTCCATTGGGTACTTCTGCTGAAGAGACAACTTCTCCCCTCCCTCCTTCCACGGGAGCTTAGTCTTGCTCTCTTTTATCTTTTGTGTTTTTGTTTTTTTTTTTTTTTAAATAAATGTTCTTTGTATCTATTACCCCTTCCGAGGGCTCTTCGGCTTAAATAAATATTTTTGTTCAATTTCCTTTTTCTATTTTTTGGTTTTATAATTAAAATTTAACTAAATCAGATAATGACAATTCTTATAAGGTTGATGACTAAGTAAGCTTTCTAAGTAGGAGGTGTTGCTTTGCATGGTTAAGTAGGGTACGTGTCATTCTTAATCAAAAAAAATTTCAACACGTGTCCCTTATTTAACATAATAAGAATTGAAACTTCTTCTTTTAACCACGAGTTTAGAGAGTATATATATACTTAAGCTTTTTACCAATTATGCACTTATCTCTACTTTTGTAATCATAATTAATCATTGATTTTCTTTCAGAATTGCAAGTACGAAGATAATACTTACCTGATACGATGATGCCTCCTTATTATAGAAGAAGCGGTTCAACTTCGTCTTGTAGTTCTTCTCGGGATACCGCTCGGAGTCCTTCTGGATCATCAAGGGTTCCTCCGAGGGACAATCCATCCGAAAATCAAGCGACACTTGGTGCTAGTTCCTCTCTTGGAGTGGCTCGTAGGACTCCATCTACAAATTCACGTAGAGTCAACCATATCAGGGAGATATTCATGAGTAGGGAGCCATATCCTTTGGCGGATGAGTCTTCGGAGTTCGATTTGATTCCTCTTAATCCATCAAGATTGATAGGTAGAGGACGTGTAGGATCCACTATGAGTACAGAATGTGAGAACTCGGTAAGATCTCTTTTCACTGGTTATAACTTAGATTTCGAAGATTATGACATAATAGTGCCTTCCTCGGGCCAAAGGGCTTACGCACCCCCATCGGGTTACATGACCGTTTATGCCGAACAGATGCGTTGCGGGTTGCGGATGTTTTTTCACCCCTTTTTCCAAATACTTTTTCGGTATTGGCAGGTGTGTCCGAGTCAGTTAACACCAAGTTCCTATAGACATCTGGTGGGGTACATCCTTCGTAGTGAGCTTTTAGACCTTCCAATGTCCCCTTATCGGGTGGGAACAATATTCACCCTTCGACCTTGCTCAGAGGGGACTCCCTTTTTTAGCTTGACCTATAGGGACAAGGAAAATATCTTCACTCGTGTATCCAGCTCCCACTCTTGTAGAGGGGATTGGAGGCGGATATTTTTCTTCGTCCGTCCGAGAGGTCAGTCAGCCAGATCATGGGGGGTACCCATCCGATGGGGTCTGGGATATATTGCTCCCAACCTTGAAACACAAGGGCAAGTGAGGGAGATATTGCTTCACTCGGGACTTTTCTATGGTTCTTATGACATATCCGGGCTACTGGATTTCCCCGAGGCCCTGATTTTGGCAGGTTTACAAGAGGGGGTGGAGGGATATACTCCTGTTTCTCGTCCTCTTCACAGTAACTTTCATTTTCGTAAGTTCTATTAATCATTCTTTAACTTGTAAATTTTATAAGTGCCCTCGGACCATTTTCCTACTGACATCTTTTGCAGGAGCGGAGATGGGAGCATTTTCCCTCGGATCTTCTACCGACGTTTTCCTTGGGAGAGCATTGCATGGTAGTCCCGGGATGGTGGAGATTGGTAATTTCGTTCCTCTCGTGAATGAGGGCATGGTTGAGATTTCCTCGGAGGAGGAGGAACCTGTAGCAGCCCCCCCAGTCAGTTATATAATTCCTCTGGGGCCGTCAGATACGATAGCGGTTCTTTCCCCAGCAGACTTTCACGGGAATCCTATAGTGTCACAACCTAGTCCTCGTAGCCCTGCCATGGTGAGCGTGTTAGAGGAGTATCTTCTCTCCCCTGGCACAGAGGTCTTGCCGCCCCGGGAAGATATCCCTGATCGTATTCATGTACCACCGCCCGAGGAGCACCCTTCCCTGGGGAGAACTCTTCCCCCCGGGGATAGTCGGGATGTTTCTCTTCTTGGATCAAAGGTGGGATTTTGCCGAAACTTTCTCAGCGGTTTATTGAACGTAACAGATTGTGAACTGATAAAAACCCTTTCGGTACCCGTTCTCCAAGATTTAGCCTGTAAAGACATGTGTGAGGTATTTATTCATTTTATTTAATACTAACCTGTCTTCCGGTCTGATGCCCCTTGCTTTGTTTTTTGACCAGATTTATATGGTGTTGGATGCTCTTGGTTCTTACGGAAGCTCCTCTTCAGATCCAGGTTTGGTATATCGTCGTCGGGACGAGTTAGAGCAAGGTCTCTTGGAGGCTCAAGTGGAGATAACTCATTTGAAGGAAGTTCACGAGTCCGCTCAGGAGACTCATATCCATGCGTTACAATCCGAGAAGGATAAGGCGTGGGAATTAGAACGCCAATTAGTGCTTGAAAGAGCTCGTGTATTGAATTTAGGGAGGAGCATTGAGGTGTTACGTGGCCAAATGCGGTCCTCGGAGGAGCAACTAACACAGGTTACGATGGAGAGAGATGCCTTGAGTCAGCAGTTGCTAGGAATAACTCGTTCTCATGCGGTAGAGGTGGTTATGGCCCGAGTCCAAGCTGTGCTGGAGGTGGTGGGTCCATCCAATCTTCGTGAGTCTCTTCGGGGTGAGATGCGTGATTTAGTGCATATAGGCTATAAATTGTGCCAAGACGCCGTACAAGCTTCGCCAGAGTTCCCTTCGGGCTTGCTCCTTCCGGAACTCAACATCCGTCAAGTCTCCGAGGAGTTTCTTCCTTCACCTAGTGGAGATTTTGCGATCGGAACTGTGTTCTTTGATGACCCATTCTCTCTTTCCGAGGAGCAGCGCAGAAGACTCATCAGAGAGGGGAAACGTCCCATGGGAGGGTCTTAGCTTGTAGATGAATGTTATATAGTTTAGTTCATAATACAAAGGGTTTTTATTATTATCGGGTTGTCTCGATGTCTCATATATAGAGCTATCATTTTGTCGGACAACTCTTATTATTATTATTATTATTATTATTTGTACTATAGCCCCTCGTATATGAACACTCTTTTTATTCATGCATGATTATTACATTAAGCATAGTACTTCCTAAGATTGCTTGCGTTCCATGTGTTGCGAAGTATTGCCTCCTCGGAGGTGGCAAGCCGATAAGTCGTCGGTCCCATAATTTCCACTATCTTGTAGGGTCCGTCCCATCGTGGATCTAGTTTACCCACATTCTTAGAGGCCCCGACTCGTTTCATCACTAAATCTCCAACTTGAAAGGTTCGGGGTTTTACCTTGGTATTATAATATCGTGACATCCGAGCCTTGTATTCTTCCATTCGGAGGGCGACTCGGGTTCTTTTTTCTTCGAGAAGATCAAGGGCAAGGGATAAGTTTGAGCCATTGGCCACTTCCTCGTATTCTTTGACTCGCCAGCTTTCTATGGAGACCTCCGAGGGCAAAACAGCTTCACACCCGTAGGATAGACTAAAAGGGGTTTCGCCCGTAGCAACACTTTGCGTTGTCCGATAGGCCCACAATATCCCGGGTATCTCCTCAACCCACTTAGCTTTATGCCAATCAAGCCGGGCCTTCATGTTCTTCAAGAGGGTTCTGTTGGTTCTTTCTACTTGACCATTTGCTTGAGGGTATCCCACGGAGGCAAAGCGATGTTTTATCTCCCAATGATCGCACCATTTTTGTAATCCTTGGTCAGTAAACTGCAAACCGTTGTCACTTACCAGGCTCCGAGGGACACCAAAGCGACAAATAATACTCCTCCAGAGAAAATTGATGACGGCCCCTGCAGTTACTCTAGCCAGGGGTTCCGCTTCCACCCATTTGGTGAAGTAGTCAACGGCTACTAATAGAAATTTCTTTTGACCGGCATCGGGAATAAGAGGTCCCAGTATATCAATACCCCACTTGGAGAATGGGCAAGGGCTCAAATGGGGTTCCCAAGGAGCTGTAGGTTGATGGGTCCGAGGGGCGTATGCTTGGCAGGATTTACACCTTTCGGCATGGCTTTTGCTGTCTTTGGTCATTGTGGGCCAGTAATAGCCTTGTCGAATCAAGCGTCCGACCATGCTTTCACTGCTGGTATGGCTTCCGCATACCCCCTCGTGAGTTTCTGCTAAAGCTAGTTGGGCCTCCTCTTCATTAAGGCATCGAGCATGGGGGCATGAGTATGTCCTTCGGAAGAGTATCCCGTCTTTGAGGAAGTATCGGAGAGTTTTTCTGAACATCATTCGCTGAATATTCTTGTCCGAGGAGTATCCCTCGGGATTCTGCAAATAAGCTTTGATAGGGGTCACCCAGCTAGATGAGGGATCTGAAATGGTATTCACCTCTTGGCCTTCGCTCTTTTTAGATTCATTGACATGCAGTAGAGTAATCTTCCGAGTATGTATTGCAGCTGTTTGTGTAGCCATTTTGGACAAAGCGTCCGCCTCTTGGTTTTCTTTTCGGGGAATTTGAATTATATCATACTCTTCAAACCATTCGGATCTTTGACGAACAACTCGGAGGTACTCTTGCATTCTTTCTTCTTTTGCCTCATATGACCCCTTAATTTGTTGAACAATCAGTTGGGAGTCACTATGGAGGAGTACTCTCTTCATTCCCCCTTCCCTTGCTAGTCTCATACCGATAAGGAGAGCTTCATACTCGGCTTCATTATTAGAAATGGGGTAATCTATTCTAACCGCAAAATGAAGTCTTTCCTCCTCCCCTTCTTGGTTTACCAAAACTATTCCAGCCCCCCCATGTGTACTTACCGAGGATCCGTCTACATATACATGCCATCGTGGCTCCTTTTCCTCGGGTCTTATGCTTGTAAGTTCTGTTACAAAGTCCGCCAGAACTTGCGCTTTGATTGATGGTCTCGGAGCATAGGAAATATCGTACTCAGTAAGCTCTACGGCCCATTTTATCAGTCTCCCTGATGATTCAGGCTTGTTAAGAATTGCCCTCAGGGGGTGCTTAGTTAGCACGGTAATTGGATGAGATAGAAAGTAGGGACGTAGCTTACAAGCCATAGTAACCAATGCTAGAACTAGTTTCTCAGTTAGGGTATATCGGGTTTCGGCTCCGATGAGGGTTTTGCTGACGTAATATACCGGGTGATGTTCTCCCTCCTGTTCTTTGACTAAGACAGCGCTAATAGCCTCTTCTCCGACTGATAAATATAGAAACAACTCTTCTTGGGGTATAGGTTTTACCAGCAAAGGTGGTTTCAACATATATCTTTTCAATTCTTCGAGAGCTTCCTCGCATTGAGGGGTCCATTGAAATTCCTTGACATTTCGAAGTATCTTGAAGAAGGGAAGCCCTTTCTCTGCAGATTTGGAGACAAATCGACTCAATGAGGCCATTCTTCCAGTTAATTTTTGGACATCTTTCACCGTCCCAGGGGTAGGAAATCCCATGATAGCTTCTGCTTTTTCGGGGTTTACTTCGATTCCCTTCTCCGTAACCATAAATCCCAAAAATTTTCCTCCTCGGATACCAAAAGAGCACTTCCGAGGGTTAACTTTCATGCCAAAGTTGTTCATAATGACCAACGCTTTCCGTAGGTCCTCGGGATGTTCTTCGGCAGTGTTACTTTTAACTACAGTATCATCTACGTAAACCTCTACTGATTTCCCAATAAGTCCTGCGAACATAAGACTTACTAACCTTTGGTAGGTAGCTCCCGCATTCTTCAGCCCAAATGGCATAACTAAATAACAAAATGTGCATGCATCTGTGATGAAGCTGGTCTTATCTTGGTCAATAGTCGCCATTGGGATTTGGTTATACCCTTGGTCTCCATCTAAAGTTGATAGTAGCGCGCACCCTGCGGTAGAATCAACTAGCTGATCTATGCTCGGTAAGGGATAACAATCTTTTGGGCATGCTTCATTAAGGTTGGTAAAGTCAACACACATTCGCCATCTTCCTCCATGCTTGGGTACTAGCACGACATTAGCTAACCATTCGGGATAAATGACTTCTCGAATTTGTTTCAAACTAAGAAGGCGTTGTATTTCCGATCGGATAATCTTGTTGCGCTCGGGTCCCATTTTCCTTTTCTTCTGTTGGACAGGTTTAGCTCCGGGCTTTACGTTAAGAAAGTGTTGACATACCTTATTGCTGATTCACCCGGGTGG
Source organism: Linaria vulgaris (assembly GCA_948329865.1). NCBI lineage: Eukaryota > Viridiplantae > Streptophyta > Magnoliopsida > Lamiales > Plantaginaceae > Linaria > Linaria vulgaris. The sequence continues at coordinate 71,659,484 of OX415253.1, forward strand.
TCCACCTTCCCATGCAAAGAGGTGATGAAACTGTTTGAGGAGAGAGATCAGTTGACCTTCTATGATTGGAGCCATATGGGTGCCGATTTTGATTACTTTCTCGGGGCTTCCTTCTACTAATTCCACCATTTTTAACTCTTCCACAGGTTGGACTCGTGTTTCCTCGGTTTTACACTTTTTGTTCTTTTCGAGTGAGGGTTCATCCTCTTCTGAGGGAATGGCATTCATGCAGCATTCTCTGGCTTTCGACTGACTTCCTCGGACTTCTCCGATTCCTGAAGAAGTGGGGAATTTCACTTTAAGATGCAGAGTGGAGGGGATAGCCTCAAAGGCCCGAATAGATGGTCTTCCGCAGATGACATTATATGTTCGTGAGGAAGCTTCCACTACCCAAAACTTAATAGATTCTGTTCTTCGAAGGGCTCCTTTCCCCCATGACATTAGCAGAGTAACAGTTCCGAGGGTTTGACAGGCTTCTCCAGAGAATCCTACTAGCGACACCTCAACGGTTTCCAATGTTTCTTGTTTCAACCTCATAGCCAGATAGGTAGGTAAGAAGAGTACATCCACGGAGCTACCCGTATCTATAAGGATCCGTTGGATTTCATACCCGTAGATGACAGCAGAAATAACCAATGGATCTTCGTGAGGGTATATTACGTCCATAAGATCCTCGGGCCCAAAAGTGATGCTAGGCAGATTTGATCCTTGAATGGAGCAGACAGACAATCCTTGTTCTGCTCGTCGGGCTTCTTTCAAATATTTCTTCTTTTTACCCTAAGGTGTCATGGAAATTTCACCCCCTTCAATCATATTGATCGTTCTCCCTGTTGGGGGGTTGTTTTTGTAAGAGTTAGGTGGAGGAGGCAAACTCTGATACCCTGTCGTTTTCTCTCGTGAATTTTGCCGACGATCTTTAATTCTCTCTTGGGATCGGAGACGTCCAGTTGTCCCTTCTCGTGACTTCCGACTAAGTATCCTTTCTTCCCTTTCTTGTTCTTCCTCCTCTCTTCGTGATCTCTTCCAAACATGGGCTTTGGGCTCCTCGGGGTTATTTTCCTTGAGGTAATTCTTCAAATACCCTATTTCTAACAGGCGGAGCACCTCTAGACGAAGGGTAGTACATTCTTCCGTAGTGTGCCCGTAAGTTTTATGGTACTTATAATATTTCCCAGTGTCCTTGTCTCGGTTAGGGAATTTAGTCGGTCTGGGCCAATGTAACTCGTTGCTACCCCTCATTATATTGAGCACTTCTGGTGGGGTAACAGTCATCGGAGGCAGGTGCACGGGTCGGAGGAACTTCTTAACCACTCCTCCTTCGTCCTTGCGCTGAAGAGGTTTTCCTTCCTTATTCTTTTCTTTGGCCTTTGCCTCTTTCTCGACGCGCTCTAGGTGTTCATTATCCTCCTGCTCCATTTGCTTCTTTGTTCCCTCTGCCTCTTCCATCAAGATATGGAGTTCTGCCTTTTGCATTAGTTCATTCATGTCCGTGATCCGATTTCCCATAAGGTATCTAAAGAAATCCCCCGTTCGGAGTCCCTGAGTTAATATGTCCGCCATAATGGTCGGGCTAACGTTGGGAACATCAAGTGCTTCATCCGTGAAGCGCTTTATATACTCTCGTAAGGTTTCATCTTTTTTCTGTTTAATAGTGAATAGGTGTGTGGCAGATTTAGGGTACCTTCGATTGCAGGCGAATTGTCGTACGAACAAATGGGCTAATCGATCAAAGCTCGTAATGGAACAAGGTGGAAGGTGAGTAAACCAGGCTTGGGCCCGCCCTCCGAGGGTAACAGGAAACACGCGGTATAACACGTGGTCAGGGGCAGGAGAGAGGTCCATTCCGGCCAGATATTGATGAATGTGATCCTGTGGGTCCCTTCCATCAGCTTCTCCAGTGTATAATGGGATATTGACAGGTCGCATCCCCGAGGGGATAGAAGCTGAAGCGATTTCGGGAATGAAAGGAGTGGTCTTGAATGTAGGATCCTCTTCAGGGACCATGGTCTTCTTTAGGTCACCTAATTCTTTTCGTAAATCATCCATCATTCCCCATAAGGAATGTTCAACCTCTCCTCGATACTCCGAGGGGCGAGAAATTTCTTCTCTACCCCTCTCTGGAATTCTTTCATGACACACATACCTTCGAGGCATCTGTCGGGATTCTCGTTGCCAAGGATTCGAATTTGGGTTCCACGCCATCGGAGGTACATCTCCCTCCGAGGGGGAATTCCCATTATCGAAGAGCACAGAGGATGCGTGTCCGATAGGTTCATTCCTCCGGGGTGTTCGTGCAGCATTTATAAGTCTTTCGTAAACAGATCGGGGAATATTAATAAAATCTCTAGTACCTGGTTCGTAATTGGACAAAGTTTCTTCTGAGTCGCTGTTCGAGAAAGGAAGGTTGTCACTTTCGAAAAGATCGTCCATCCTAGCTGACATCTGCTTGAATTCTCTCGAGGACAGATATTATGGCGTTCCCACAGACGGCGCCACTTTGTTAACGGGTTTGGAATTATTCCCTATTTAACGGAAGATATTTATTTGGGTTGGAACGCCCTGTCCGTGATTCAGAGGCAATGACAAGTGGAAATAATAAGAATAACTGCAAGAATATTCCCTTCCTTTATTCACTGAACTTTTCCTCCTCTCTTTCTTTTTATGTATCTGAATGTCAAGTTGTAGTAAGTAAGCTGAGTTATCTTAGGTTGTCCTTTCTTCTACTGATCACCTCCCTTTATATAGACTCTGGTAGGGACATGTGTTATTGTGCATGTGCTTTGGTAAGGACAGGTGTTGTCGTTACCTTGATACAGGTGTTTAAAATAAGGATAAAGTTTATCTTTTATCGACTAAGCGCTGACTAGATTTAATCTTCACCTCTTCTGATAGCTCCGAGGGCCTTTGATGTAGATTGTTTTGATAGAGCTATTCTTCCGAGGGCTTTTATTTCTCTTTCTTGATTCGGGTCTTTTCTTCAACAATCAGGAGTGATCTCTGTGGATATAAATGTGATTTCCGAGGACCTAGTGTGATCTCCGAGGACATGGTGTGATATACGAGGGCTGTATTTGCTTTATTTGAAGTGAGATTTTTTCATCGGAGTCCTCGGAATATGTTATCTGGGCACTCTGTTATTTACTTCTGATTTTTCTCCGAAAATGGGTCCTCGGGTGATGGTCCGAGGGTCGTCTTTTCCGAGGAGTGTTCAGCAAGGAAGTTTTCTTGTAAGGTCAAGGGACTCGGGGTCCATCATGGTCCCTCTTGGCGTATTGGTGGATATCGGAGTCGTACGGATCCATCGGGGTTTGCTCTTTTTCCGATGCCGTGTTGATATCTGTTTTTTATTCACCGTTTGACTTTCCAAGGGACGCTTATGTTTCTCCTCGTGTGCTCTTGTAAACCTTTTCGGGTCAGTGACCGAAAGGTAGGGCAATCCTCCGAGGGTTTTTTTTTATAGGTACATTTCATCGGAAGTACTCGTGATAATAGTATTGTCCCTGTACTGTTTTTTCCGAGTATGAGTAATCTTCTTTATTTTATTTTTAGGGTTAACACTATGTATTAAAAACAATATTATATTTATAAAAATATATCTTTATGTATTAAATTTTTTTATATTTAATTCCAGAATATTTACAAATATAAAAAAATAATTATTATGTATTACAATATATTTATATCCAGAATTTAAAAAAAAAAAAAAACAAAACCATCGTCCTGCACCCACCCCTCCCCCCTCCCCCGCCTGAACCCATCATATCCTCACCCACCCACCCCGCCCCTCCGGCCCACCCCCACACCCATCATCATCCTTACCCCCACCCCCGCCCCCGCCGCCGGTCATCTTCACCACCAAGCTCGAATTTGATTTTGAAATCGAATTCGAAATCAAAATTAAAGGAGGGCGAGCTTGGTGGTGGTGAGGTGGTGATGAAGATGAGGCGGTGAGGTGGTGATGAATATGCGGCGGGGATGGTGATGAACATGCCCGGCGGCGGGCGGTGGGGATGGGGGGTGGGGGGTGGGAAGAGGACGATGATGGTTTTTTTTTCAAAAATAAAAAGTAATATATTTTAAATTAAACATTTTTTATGTATATATTGTATATTGTAATAGATATAATAGATATAAATATATTTTAATACATAAAGATATATATTTATTATACTTATAAAGATATATATTTATTATACTTATAAAGATATATATTTAATATACTTATAAAGATATATATTTATTATACTTATAAAGATATATATTTATTATACTCATAAAGATATATATTTATTATACTTATAAAGATGTTAAATATGATTATTACATAAGTATAAGAAAATATATTTATTATAAAGTTATGGAGGTGTAAATATAATAACTCAAAAGGTTTGAACAAAAATTGAAAGAAAAAAAGTCAAAATTAAGGGCAAATGCGTAACTTCATCGAAAAAGGACCAAAGGAAACACAATAGAGGACCAAAAAGGGCCCTTGGTTACTGTAAGGGACTAAAAATGGCCCTTGGTACTTTAAAAGACCAAAATTGAAAAGCAGCTTCTTTAAAGGACCAACTTTGCGAAATTCTCTATGTTTTCAGGCCCAAATATCACAAGACGAAATTGCCCTTCAACAATCAAGATTAAGAACAAGTGTAACCTGGTATGTCGTGCGAGTGCAACACGAGTTGCTTCGCGCCTCTGCCTCCTCAGCGCGGCTCGCACATGTTGTGGTGTGGCTCACGCCACCTTCGGATCTACCGGCACAGCTCGCGCGGCTTGCGTCCTAGGTTGCACTGCTTTCACAGTTACTGGCACAGCTCGCGCCACCTTCGTAGTGTCTGGTGTGGCTCTCTCAACTTTTTCATTGGCATGCTACTCTCTGTAGTCGGTGCGCGTCGATACTCATCGTTAGCTTACTCGGTTGGCCCTCTTACGCTCCATTAACCGGCTATTCACAAATCCTTCATTTGTGTTATTTTGCACTGTATTAACTCAACTAACTCAAAAACCTGAAAGTACACAATACTATCTAAAATAAACAAAAAACATACGGACTTGATAACTTATCATCAGTAATAGAGGGTAATATATAGGTGCTTTAGGCACTTATCAAGTATCAAAAATGATAAAGCTCATCAATATGAGACAAAAACTGAAAAGTGAATGTTATATGAGATCCCGGCCGAAGTACCAAAATTAAAATAAACTGATCAATATGGGACTAAAATTGAAAAGCAAATCATGATATGACTAAAATTAAAGGAAAAAAAATCATTAAGAGACTATTTGAAATTTTTCGGGTAAAAGTGTCTGGCTTTACTATTAAAGAATGTCCACTTGTAGATATGATATAACATTGTAATACTATTTTATAATTTGCCATTACATTGTATAATTTTAATGTTAATCATGTTATTAGCATTAGAATTTATAAATACTTACTTTTAAAATTAAAAGCGAAGGTGTTTTTTTTTTCTTTACGTGTTGTTATGAAAATTTGCTAAAGAGGTGAGAGGTGTAAGCAGAAAGCACGTCTAGTGGTCATCGCTTCTCATCTTTATCTTATTAGGAATCGTTGGATTAGAAAGTAAGGATTAAGTGCGGATTGTAATAGGTGCATATTATAAAACGTCAATTTCACGATTACTTCAATTCACATGTAGTAATGAGACTTATTGTTAAAAATCATAAACACATCAAGATAAATCCATAAAATCAATTTTTTTTTTATTAATATTATTCGTGACCGTCGGGCGGTCACGAATGACCCCTCTTTCGTGACAGCCCAGCGGTCACGAACATTCTTCGTGACCGCCTAGTGTCATCCGCGACCACTCAACGGTCACTTATGAGTGGCATCCGCGACCGGCCAGCGGTCGCGGACGCCACTAGGCCAGCCGCCTATGGCATCCCGTGACCGCTCAGCGGTCACGGGACTATCAGCTGTCACGGCGTTGTTTACCGTGAGCGCCAACGTGACCGCCCAGCGGTCACGGTAGCATCCGCGACTGTCGGATTCTTGTAGTGCAATCTCGATGGATTATGTAATCAATCAAGGATGAACGTATTATAATATGCCACGAAATAAGATTCGATAGAATTACATCCATTTGGCCCGCATCTATAACAGTCCTACCAAATGCCCTAATAAATCTAAAGTAATACCCCTTAGTATGGGACTACTATAGGCTATCAAACGGCTCCTTAATTTATATGTTATTTTTCAAATATATTTATGTATTTTTATTTTTACTGTTGTTTATTTATTGTAATCTTTTAAATTTCAGTTAAAGAAAACAAAAACCCTGAAAAATGGCCACACATTATTTTTTTTGTTTGCGCTATTGTTTTTTTCTCCGAAAGCTGTTTTTCCTTGTAGTGAGTTGTGTAACGAAATGGACCACTTTAGCAACAAAATATTGGTTACCAATATAATAATATAGGCCAGTTTGTAACAAATTGTGCTTCGCTATCACAGTAAGGGTAACAAGTACACCATTTTCGTTACAAGGACATCTCATGACGAGCTTTAAGGTATTAAGCTTTAGTTTTCGTTATCATGTTCAATTGTAACGCAATATGATGCTTTTCGTAACAATATTTTCGGTTCAAAAAGCGACAATGTTTAATTATTTAATGACCATTATCTCGTATATGATATATAGTTATTGCATATAAATTAGTGAGCGGCAATATAATATTCCTCAGGAAACTTAATTTTTTAAGATCAATGTATCTTCTTACTTTTATATTGTTTTACTCCAGTTAAATTGCTAAAAATATATTATTTATAGATATATAAGTTGTAAAGTTAAATACATATCATGAATTATTATAAAGTCAAATTCCTTCTTCTTTGTGAGAGGGGATGTGTGACAAATTTTTAGGATGCAAATTCAAAGTTCATGAATTCACAAACGATGTGCAAAGCAATTCATGGAAATCTTTTTAACACTAATAACCTCTCTCTTTTTGTGTGCGTATATATACACACACAACCAAAGAACAATAGAGCTCGTTTGGTTGGCCCTTATAGGTCTTATAAGGCCCAAATAATTCGGATTGAATAGTGCTAGTGCCACCTTTGGTTGGCAAGAATACAAACCGGGTCATCCATATTGAATATGACTCAATATGGATTACCCGGGCTTCGTGAGCCAAAATAATATGGGGTGACGAGTTGTTTCTCCAAATGTGACTTCTACAGTAGTTTAAACTTGCCCACTGGAAATACATTTTTGTCCCTCAAACTAATGTATTTCTTTCTCAGCTTTCCACAAATAATAAACAGAGCTCATTTCACAATCACATTTTCCCCAAATCCGTAGAGAAGCTTGTAAACCCTAAATCACCTTCATCACAACAATTGCAAACATCTGAAAATGGAAAAAGAAGTGCAACGGAAAATCTGAAGATGGGTTTACCCCCTTCTGTGAGTTTAATTTTTTACCCCTTTGTGTTTTCGATTGATGGGTTTTGTTCAATTTCGTTCGTCTCTTCCTCACACACACGGCAGAAGCAACCCAAAAGATCGCCGAAAATGACTACGTGGAGATTGGGAGATCGTTCGTCTCTGCCTGTTCAAGAGGTACGTAGAGATTTGGCGAGTCACCAGCCATTGTTTTAGTCGGTTAAATATAATTGACAACTTGAAACAGTTATGTTCACGTGAAATATTATAGTGAATTTCCAATCTCAAGAGGACTTAAGATAGATTTATAGTTCTAGTGGGTATAGTAACATGACTGAACCTCGGTAGACATCTCCAAAGGGGGTTCTTGAAGAAAATGGAGGTGGTGGTATTATATTACCCTATATCGTTTTGATTTGAAATTATGTTTGGATAGCAAATTCTACATGTTTTTAAGTTGTTCTGCATCTACTTGAATATAATTTAGATTAAAGTAAGCCTTCGTGGTAGTTAAGGGCCTAGAGTTACAAAATGCAAATCTAATCTTTAAATTTAACAAGGACCTTATTATTTGTTTAAAAACCTGGAGGTTTGATATATGTTTCGCGCTTGCAGTAAGATCTCTGCATTTTGACTTATATCCAGGTTACAAGCAAAACGTGAAGGACAATGTGGATAGTGCTTATGAAGGTTAAAACTTTTTTTATTTGAATAGGAACATTTTTGATGGAATTCAAATGGACAAATCCTGGTGCTCGTCCCAGAGTTCTGTTAAGATGCTGCCATTAGATCCGGCAATGCTTGGTGCGGTAGCCACAATACTTTGTTCTCTAGGTGAGGACCCATTAAGAAAAGAGCTTACAGACACTCCCACTCGATTGTGAAGTGGTTGATGAATTTTAAGAAATGTAACTTGGATTTGAAGCTAAATGGATTTGATCGTAGTAAGAAAGATTATTCTTTGATTCCCAATGGAGACCTCAGCTCTAACGAAGAACATCTCAGTTCCGAGCTGAATTTGCCATTCTCGTCGCAATGTGAGCACCATTTACTTCCTTTTCATGGTGTAGTCCACATAGGTTATTACGGTCCCATAGGATCAATCCAGTCATAAGATCCCTTCTACAGTCGGTTGTTAATTTTATGGATTCAAGCTTCAGGTACAGGAAAGGCTGACGAGACAGATAGCAGAGACAGTTTCGTCGTTCTTAGGTGACGATATAATGGTAGTTGTTGAAGCTAATCATATGTGTATGATTTCTAGAGGGATTGAGAAGTTTGGGAGCAGTACTGCGACTATTGCTGTCTTAGGTCGATTTTCCACCGACGCCACATCAAGAGCAAAATTTTTGCAGATTGTTTCGATGTTTAGTCCCTATGAAGGTTAAAACTTTTTTTATTTGAATAGGAACATTTTTGACGATTAAAATAGCATACTTCTACTGCCCTTGTTCAGCAGCTCTCTAAGGTGGTCAATGCTGAGGAAACACTCGAAGACGATTCATCTCACAAACCATTGGAGTCTGTCAGATATATCTTGTCTTGGACTCCATTGAAGCTGCAATGGTAAAGGAGTTCAGATTATAGTATTCTTCTTTGTTTTCTCATTACTTGTAACATTAAGGCCTCATCAGCCATGTGAAACACATCTTTTGTTACGACGTGTTTTCCTTATTCAAGTATGCGTTCTGTTTTTTGTTCGCATGTAATATCGTTGTGCGTCTGAAAAGATACTATGAATATGCTCCTGGGCTCTTCTGGTGCACCAATTTTGTTTTTGTTCTTGTTCATGATATTTAGGATTCGTTGCTCCTTGTCAAACGGTCTTATGTTATACGACTTTGATGCATTGGGATCTTGTGGTTGGCTTGTTCTGCTTTACTTGGAGCTTGGATTCTCAGCTGCTAAAAGTTTTTTCCTTTTTGCTTTTTTGACTGCTTTCATGATTTGTTAATATAAAAAAGTGTTATTTTATAAAAGCTTATTTTAAGCTAACTAAACATGAAAACTCTATTGCAACTTACCAGTTCCATTTTAGGTTGTTTCTTTGAGTGAGTAACCATGTTGAATCTCCTTTTAGAGACTTCAGATTCTATTTGAATCAGTCTATAAAATCAAGCTTTTATATCATTTACTAATTTTTTTGACCATGCAACATATATATATATATATATATATATAGGCTAGTCCTATGTATGCTTCTACAATGTTCTCAAATACTAGGATAAATAATCAAAAACTACATGTGTATATTATATTGATACATGTATTTTTAAAATAACATGACAATTTGTGTCCACAATTATGAAGCATTGGTTTAGGCTTTAAGATATGATATTCCCACGAGCATAATGGATGATACTGTAGAATATTATTCTCTTGGGATCTAAAGGCCAAGTTCATACAAATCAAATTCATAGCATAAAATATATACACAGACAATCATTTAGTATAATAATCACAATAATTTTGGAGTATCAGCGCAGTGGGTTTTTTTTAATTTTGGTACCCTAATTTGGCACCTTCCCAATATTGGTACCTTAAGTTGTCACCTCTCCAAAATGGTACCTTAAGTTGTCTCCGATCAAAATATTTAATCCCACTGTGCCTATATTTTTGCGTTTTCGCCCCAAAACTTTATACAACTACACTAACACCCTAATATTTTTTAAATAACACATATTTGATCCTCCAGCGATAATTTGGGGATATTTTCAATTTAAACCCAATTTAAATTATGTTTTATATTTTTATTGTAATTATATAAAAACTTATAAATAACTATTTGGTAAAAATAATATATATAATAATAATAATAAAGCTATATATATAGATAATAATAATAAACATATATATAACTATTTATAAATAATAACTATTTTAACAATATATAAAAAAAGCTATATATATAGATAATAATAATAAACATATATATAACTATTTATAAATAATAAGTATTTTAACAATATATAAAAAAAGCTATATATATAGATAATAATAATAAACATATATATAACTATTTATAAATAATAAGTATTTTAACAATATATAAAAAAATAGAAAAAATTTAAATTAAAAAAAAGTCATCTTCATCCCATACCCACCCCAACCCCCCCCCCCCCCCGCCGCCGTCACAACCCTCCGACCCCCCTACCCCGCCCCCACCAGAATCTCGTCGGCTTCACCACCACAGTAGTGGTGGCCCGCGTCGATTCGACGCCACCACCACTGCAGTGGTGGCCGCGTCGAATCGACGTAACGCCACCACCAGTGGTGGTGGCGTCGAATCAATCGACGCGGGTCACCACTGCAGTGGTGGTGGCGTCGAATCGACGCGGCCACCACTGCAGTGGTGGTGAAGCCGCCGCGATTCTGTACGCGGCGGCGTGGGGGCGGGGTAGGGGTCGGGGATGGTGGGGGTGGGGGGGTAGGGTTGGGGGGTGGGTTTTTTTTTTTTTCCTTTTCAATAATAAAAAATGATATATCTTAATTTTTAATATATAAAGATATAAAGATATTAAAATAGATATTTTATAAACTTTACATAAAAAAGAAAGAAGATATCTTATAATTTGATTTTTTTTTTATTTTAATAAAAATATTATGCTGTTTTGGTAATTTAATTTTTTTTGTTATATATTTATTATTTATAAATAGTTATATATATGTTTATTATTATTATCTATATATAGCTTTATTATTATATATATTATTTTTACCAAATAGTTATATATAAGTTTTTATATAATTACAATAAAAATTTAAAACATAATTTAAATTGAGTTTAAATTGAAAATATCCCCAAATTATCGCTGGAGGATCAAATATGTGTTATTTAAAAAATATTAGGGTGTTAGTGTAGTTGTATAAAGTTTTGGGGCGAAAACGCAAAAATATAGGCACAGTGGGATTAAATATTTTGATCGGAGACAACTTAAGGTACCATTTTGGAGAGGTGACAACTTAAGGTACCAATATTGGGAAGGTGCCAAATTAGGGTACCAAAATTAAAAAAAAACCCCAGCGCAGTGGGCATACTAGAGGGCAATAACTTTTAAGGGCAAATGGGTCTTTGTTAATGTAAAATGTTATACTCAATCTTGTAAATGCACTACCAAAGGTGTTATTGTTTCAAACACAACTCCCTAATAGCTGCACTTTTATTAACAACCAAACCTGATATTGAGTTAACTAATATGGATCTTAATAGAACCCATATTCTAAATGACACAAATTGTGCTTCATTATCACAGTAAGGGTAACAAGTACACCATTTTCGTTACAAGGACATCTCATTACGAGCTTTATGGTATTAAGCTTTAGTTTTCGTTATCATGTTCAATTGTAACGCAATATGATACTTTTCGTAACAATATTTTCGGTTCAAAAAGCGACAATGTTTAATTATTTAACGACCATTATCTCGTATATGATATATAGTTATTGCATATAAATTAGTGAGCGACAATATAATATTCCTCAGGAAACTTAATTTTTTAAGATCAATGTATCTTCTTACTTTTATATTGTTTTACTCCAGTTAAATTGCTAAAAATATATTATTTATAGATATATAAGTTGTAAAGTTAAATACATATCATGAATTATTATAAAGTCAGATTCCTTCTTCTTTGTGAGAGGGGATGTGTGACAAATTTTTAGGATGCAAATTCAAAGTTCATGAATTCACAAACGATGTGCAAAGCAATTCATGGAAATCTTTTAACACTAATAACCTCTCTCTTTTTGTGTGCGTATATATACACACACAGCCAAAGAACTATATATACTCTTTCGTACTAGCTAGTTAGTTATACTATTTGATGAATTTCTCATAAATGTTCTAATGAGTTTTCGTTCTATTTAGTTTATATTTTTGTTATGTCCTTTCTAACACGCTTTTAATTGTTGAACGCATGCAAATATCACCGTAAGGTTCTTAACTCATGAACACATTTGTCTAACTCAGAATTTATTCAAGAAACTAAAATGAAAAGAAAACAATATAATGGAGGAATATCTGGATTCAATGTCTCTATGTTTTGTTGAATACTTGCAAACTTTTCACCAAAAAAAAAAATTCTATAGAAACGAAAGTCTTTCTCAATAAGTATATATATGACATTGAACATGATTTTCAATATCATGAGAATTTATTTCAATACAGATTTGGAAATGTTCATTTCCATCACCATGGTATGGTTAATATATCCTCAAAATAAATGCCGTCGATTCTTGCATCCCAACGACATGTACGTTCATTGTTGCATCTCTCGTTTGACCATTTTCCACTATAAGCATCAAATTGTTTAAACTTGTTCTGCCATCGGATGCTGCAGTGAAAAAGAGTAACAAATGGTTTCACACAAAAACTAAACGTAAACTTTTGATTTGCGTGTAGTTTGTGAAATCCAAGATCGCCATCTTTAGATTGGCAGCGCACCACCATCGGTATGGTGTTTGGAGGAAATAAGTTACTAATTGTAACTATACGATGAGTATTGAAACTTGGTAAACAAAGGCAATTTCCTCCACGACAAATATTTGAGGATAAGATTAAAACTATGAAAAGGCAATTGACCAAATTGGTTTTCATAACTTTTTCTTTCATTTTTTTTGGGCCAAGAAAAATGTACGTGTTCAATTCTTTGTGATTTGTGAATACGTCATACATATATATATAGATAGATATATAGATAGATATACAATTACTTGTGGTAGATTCCGCTTTTATGAGTTTCTTAATTTTCTCTTTTTTTTAAACAATATATATAATTTATACTTTACTAGTTGTGTATTCTTCGTTAACTTATTAATATTCTTAAAATGTCGATTTCATTTTTATTTATTGTGAATACATGATCTATTTCAATTCATAATATTAGGATAAAACAATTAATAAACAATCTCCAACATACCATTATTTGGCCTTGACTCTTATAAATTTTCTAGTTTGCTCTTTTCAGTATTAGAAACGTGATTAACATTTATTTTAAGTGTAATATAACTAATTTGTATAGTAGAGATTATAACTTAATTATGGACAGAGAATCTATATATTGTAACATTCTTTTGTGTAAGAGAGAATTAGGTAATAATTTTTTCATTTAATGAAAAGCTTAAAAAGTTTAAATAAGAAAACTAAAACTAATTACAATTATATCCCAATTAATAACAAAACTTAATAGTGTGTCTAAGGGTAAATCGAGAAATCAAAAGATTGGTGTCAACATGACTTCACATGACTTCCTTTATATATAATTATTCTTTTATGTATATCACTAAATTAATATAGTAGTTAAGTAATTTCCTTTATATTGTATTCTTCATTAGTGAGCTAGTTATATCTAAAAATTGAGATTTTATATTTGGTATCGTTAATAGTTAATATATACTAAGAATCCGTTTGGTTCCATAGAATAAGTGAGATATCCCAACTTATCTCACTTTATCTCTCGTTTGGTTCTACAAATTGATTTTTCGGGCAGATATGAAATATGCCCGAATTTTTTGATTTTATCTCGGAATTTGAGATAATCAATCCTACCTCTACCCTAAGATAAATAATCTTGATTTTGCCTTATTTTTACTTTTCATTGAAACTCTCCATTAAAGCCTCTATAAATTTATAAATTACTTCACTTCTTTATTACATAAGTAGATATAATATTTATTAAAGCTCCAAACTAAAAGTTTGAACAAAAAGATAATATGTTATATTTATAAGGTTCCCGTGAACAATAATTTTTAGTTTATTGGTCAAAATATATAAAAACAACTCTTTTGATAGTTTATTTCCAGATTGTTCGTATTTAATCACATGGCATATGTATTAAATTTGAATTTGCACCATGCAACAAAAAAAGTTCAATTTCGTCTCTCTTATTGTTTTCTTCTTCTTTAAAGGTGATTAAATTATGATAAAATTAAGTAAAAACTTTACGAAATTGTTTTATTTGTTTTAATAATTTTAAGTTCTTATTGATTCATAAAATTAAAATAAAAAAAATTATTCTAACTTCTTTTCCCCTTTTACTCGACCATATCACCCCCATTTTAAGACTACGTTTATTATAATAACTTATTTTTATAGAATATTTTGGTAATATATACAGTATGTCATCGAGTTGAAAACAACAATATGTTTCCACTTAAAAAAAGGGAATTTAAAGAAAAATGGATAGTTGAACGTTAATGATCCAAATCAAAGAAAAATTTATTCATGTAACCAGTTATCAACACTTAATCTTATGAACCAAACAAATGACACATATTAGATATCACAAAAATTCCGACTTTTTATCTCATTTCTAATATATACCATGTTTTTCAGATAAAATTCATCTTTGAAACCAAGCGGCTTTAATACATAAGCCATTTCAATTCATACTATAGGAACAATAAATTGTATCTATTATGAATCGTTAAATGAGGAATATTTAATAAAATGTAATCTTAATTACTACATCAACAATTTGATAATCTGCTTTGTGATTTTCCTTTATATATGTGAGATACTATAACAAGTAACGGCGAAGTCTGAATTGTATGTATTCTTCAGTATCTTAAGTATTATTCTAAAATGTAGAATACTATATTCATTACAATTGATGGTAAGCCATTCTATTTTTCTTTTCTTATTCACAACTTAGGAACAATGAATATTAATAAAGAAGGATGGCAATATAGTTGATTCGAAATAACATTAGGATTTTCGTAACTATTGATTTAATTAAGATATGACCAAAAGCATCTCTTATTATAAGACTAGAAACATTTTAAGCTAAAATTAAGCATGACTGAAAAATTACACTAGATATAAGGTAATTGATCTGAATCGTAAGGAGAAACAAGTCAAGTTTACATATGTAAGGATTAAGAATTGTTTTTTATTCAAATTATATTTTCTGTCAATCACTATATCTATGTCAAAGCTACATTTTGCTCCGGCCTCTAAGAAGTCCATTATCTATTCTTTAGAAAATCTGACAAAATATGGGGCTCAAATCCTCTCCTCCACTATTCTCCTCCATTCCCTCCTCCATTCACCAAATAGTGACACATGTCCACTAGTAGCCTTTTTTTATATTGCTCTTTTAGTCATTAGTTTTGTTTTATGTTTCCAAATAACCTGATATTTGTTTTTCATATAAAAAAAACCTGATGGTTGTTTTAATAATTTTTGAATATAAATCTTTTGAAATTTTAATGCCTCTTATTTATGGACAAAAAGTTGTTCTTCACAATTAAAGTTATATTACCACCTTGAGTTGAAAACTATGATATATAGAAAGATAAACAAAACAATATATTCTTCACTTTCTTTACGCTGGAAAATAATAATTTCACAGCAAATATTTTTTGTTTTATTAATTTCTCCCTGTAAATGCAAGGCATAGAAATGTCACATAATAGTTTAAACTAGTTTCAGATTGTTTCTTAGTTTTAATTTCAAGTTTTAATATTTTCTTGTTTGAAATTCTTTTATAATGAAAAATGATTTCTCTTCCGTACAGGCATTGAAATGTTACATAAAAAAAAATCCAAACTTAAAGCTAATAATTTCTTTTCAAAAGCATTTTTCTTTTCCAGTTTTGGCAAAAAAAAGGAATCCTTTTTAGTTATATATAATATGTCTGTGCACTTTATACATATGTTTCTCGGTTCACTGTTGTAAAATTATTATAATCATGTATAGAATATTTTCTTTAATTTTCTTCCATAAATATGACGACGGAAATTCCACAATATTTTATTTATCTAAATAATTATAACAATTTCAGATTGGATTCTTATGGAATCCAAGAATTTTAGAAAAAGAAATAAAAGTGGTGTTGGTCTAAACTTTTTAGAAATAAGGAATACTTTCTACATATGTATATATAGTGTTTTTATATTCATAAAAAAACTGTCACCAGAAAAAAGAAATAGAAAAATATTCATAAAACAGTAATGGAAGAAATGTTTTTCGAAACATAAAACAAAACTGAGGACTAAAAGAGCAATATGAAAAAAGGCTTCTAGTGGACATGTGTCACTATTTGGTGAATGGAGGAGGGAATGGAGGAGAGTAGTGGAGGAGAGGATTGGAGCCCCAAAATATGCCAACATGCTTTTTCTCTTAAGTGGCTCTCCACAACGCACTTCTAGATTAATTGAACGAAGTGAATTAATGTTCTTTTTTAAAAAAGTATAAGTCAATTTTTAAATATCATAAAAATATTTAATTTAAAGAATTTTCACTATCATTTATTTATCAAAAGAAATAGCAAAACATAAAAGATAAAAATGAAAAAACAAAAGGATCCTTCTTCTACGTCAATCTCACCAGTCACAACCATGGCACTACCCCTCCCACCGCTCGGTCCACCTTGCTCACGAACAAAATTTCGTCCACGAGATCGATGGAGGAAGAGGCAACGCATGTTGTTGAGAGATTGGTGATGGAAAGATCTACCACCGACGAGCAACCCATGTGCGCGGCGGTGGCGTACGTTAAGTAGTAACATACACCTGAGGGAAACTTCCCATACTTCTATGTCGAATTCGAGTGACAAAATCGGCGAGCTCGAAGGTGAGTCTACGAATTGCACCGCTAGTTGTCGGTGAAGATATAGACCCATCTTCTAGTTGTTCCTTTTAAGTTTGTCTAGATCCATACAATGTTTATCTCCGGTAAATAGAGAGGTTTTTCAACGATTGAGCTAAGGGGATGGCGCGAAGGAGGGGGGGGGGGGGGGGGGGGGGGGGGGGGGGAGGGAGGAGAGAGATCACCTATTTGTTCTTTTACCAAATCATAAATAAGCTCTACAGAACAATGATTTTCTTTTTCTCCTTTTTTATTAGTTTTAATGAATTAGTTATTATAAATAAATCTTACAAAGAATAGTAACTTTCCTATTTTCTCACTCTTTTTTTAAAACTTTTATTGATTAATTAATAGAAATAAATATGAAATCGTGCCACATATTCTTATCTATTTTAGGTAGAGCATCAAGTAGGACGAAACACATGCCAAGCCTATTCAAAGGCCACGGGCATATTTTATCGAATTTTCAAAAGATAATGAAGTCTTTTAAGGCCCAGGTTTTTAAAGTGCAAAATGCAAGTTCGCCACTTTGACATATAGCGTGTAATAGTAACCATTTTTTTTTAAGTTGGCCCATTATGTTGGTACCACTTTAATTTTGAACATACTATATTATCGAGTTTCAATTTTAGCTCACTAAAGTTGGCATTAGTGTCAATCTTGACCCATATATTGTCAAATTGACACACAAGCAATGTGTGACTCATACATACAACGTCATATATATATATATATATATATATATATATATTCAAAAATGCCGGAGAGTGATTTTTTCTTAAAATCTTTAAAGTTGACACAATGTGTTGGGATTATTTTAACTTTAACCATTTATATTGACAAATCTCAATTTAAGCCCAGTAAATCAAAATTGTTGTGAATCGCCCGCTGCTTGCATGTCAATCTTGGCAATAAATGTTAAAATTGGGTCAAGGTTGACGCCCCTGTCAACTTAGTAGACTTCAATTGGAACTTATCAATATCGTGGGTTGAAATTGAAATGGTGTTTGAATCAACTTTGAAAAAATCTCGTAATAGTTATGAAGAAATTTCATAGTTTATTTTAGAGTTAAATAAAAAAATTAAGAAATTGGTGTAACATTGTGTTCAATATGGTCTTCCTTAATGCAACAATACAAATACTAGAATTGTGTGATATGCAAGTTGGCGTACAAACCTTTAGTTTTTTTAATTCAATTGTACGATTGTTGAGCATATATATTTTGTTAATAAATAATCGTAATAACTTTTTAACTAATATCATCATTAAACTCGTGTGTTTTCTCTGTCACATAGCGTAATATAAATTAGAACTTAAATGAAGAGATTCGACAGAAGTATCCCAACTCTTTACATTTCTTACCTAAAGCTGTTTCATACCGAGTTTACTCTCTCCTTCTCTCCTGAGCTATTTCATCTACCTAAAGTGTATTATGCCACTGCAGAAAGTGTTCGTGATATGCTCATTATTAATTGGAATGCCACCTATGATTACTACGATAAGATCAATGTCAAGTAGACATACTATCTTTCCATGAAGTTTCTTCAGGTTCTCGATATAGTCTCTTCATCAGGTTATTAATTGTAATGCATTTGAGTCATTTTAGTATTGTTGTGCATAATTCTCACATATATTTTTATTATTTATGAGAATCTCACTAAGTCACCAAGGACTTACATCTGCTCTTGTTTTCTCTATCTATTCCTCAGAATAAGCGTAGGTTAGCAATGCAATTGGATCATACTATTGCGGATATGTGAATAATTAAAAAAAAATTGGAAGCATGTGTTAAATAAATCCGCCTAATTATTATGTGTTACAATATAAATTATTAAGTCTTTTGTGGTTTTTGTGGATTGTAATAATAACCTCTATTACCTTGAAAATTTTCACTGTAATAAATAAGTTTGTGTTTGCTATATTATAATTTCAGCCTCTCTAAGATACCGCTAAGGTTTGAATTAGAATGTCATAAATTTATAAGCATGTAAAACAAGCCATTTGAGTGCTTTCTTACGTATTCTTTTGATTATCCGTGTTGCGCTTTTATTAATTTCAGTCTTGATTTGTAATTTTATAGTTTAGAATAGAGTCGGAGCAAAAAAAGATAGAACAAGGATGGATTGAGTGTACAAATAATGCAAGGGTAAAACTGGCAGTTGAATCACATCTGATAACCTAATCCGAAAGAAGATTCGCCAATCGATGGTGTGCAACTCGTGCTTGGTTAGGCGCGTGACATTGTGATGGAACATGAGGCAGTGCGGGCAAAAAAACGAGCAGTGTTGGTAGAAGCAAGCGCGACTCACACTTGGAAAGGGGCGGGGGGTAGCGCTTGGATAAAGGCGGAGTGCGTGATGCAAGCGTGACATTGGTGCGACTTGGAGAAAAACAACGGCTGCAACTTAAACCTAAAGCAACCATGTTATGCAACAAAATCTATAAACGGAGAAGGTTAGCAATCACATAAAGCATCAAGAACTTACACATCTCAAAGCAACAAAAAATGCGCATCACAATTCACATACAAATATTCATCCATCCATTTATCATGATCATAGTTTGGGAGAAAGGTAATTAAAATAAGATCGTAATGATTCGAAGCAAAGCAAAAGAGAATCATGGAGAAAACACGCCGACATCTCATCAAGATCAAGAGTTTAATCTTTCCGTCACTTTTTCTTATGTTGTTTCAAACAAATTATTGTTTTGAATCTGTAATTATGAGTAGCTAAATTGTTCGTATCTGGGGGGTGTGATGTAGTTATCAATTGATGCACCTTGAACCTATGTTTTGTTGTTTTTATTGATTTTGAATTTTGTTAGATCTTGTTTGTTTTTATGCTACCTGATATGATTAACACGTGCGGGTTTCTGAGAAGCTAAAGTAGTGATGTTAGACTGCCTTGTATTATCCGGATCATGTACTAAGCAATTGTTAACATGACCCGTGCATAATAGATCACAAAAATAATCCATAAATATTCGTAGCTAACGTTAACTAGGCGTTTGGACTAACTACCAACTCTAATTCTTTTCTAAAACTTTGTATGAATCATTGACATGGTGAACTTTGGGAGGGCCATTCGATCTAACAATCTAACCAATTAAGGATTAACCGATTAATTAGGTATTTGTAAAAGCAAGCATAATTAATCAACATAACTAGGATCAAAACAAGAAATGAGTGGAAAGAAGAATTGCACAAAAACATTGGTATTTTGTTTATGAAGTTTAGACATTAGTGTGGTAATGAACCCCGACTCTTGGTGTGCTTTCTTCTTAGTGATGACAACCTCAATCAACGAATCAATTCATAGAGTTAAGTTAGTTTAGTTCTGATAAAAACACTCACAGTCTACACATTTTATTTTGGTTTATTGTTACTAATCAGATAGATCACACTCTCTATAGGATCGACAGATGAAACATAGTTTACTTTTCTTTTTATTATTACTTGATCGTGCACTTGCAAACAAGTAGGCGTAGTATATCATCTGCATACCTATCATATAAAATACACACACACGCCACGCATCACAAATTTCATTTAGGACATGTACATCACTTTAGAGTTTGGGACCTCAGATACTTTAACTTCGAAACCCACTTTCTGACCCAGCAACAAGAGAAAACACATATCATGCCGTGAATTTTCTTTTCCTAAGATCACCTGCATAACTATAACCAACATAACCCCTGATTATAAAACTCGATCCTCCGTAACGTAATTCAACATATGAGGTTCCTTTAATGTATCTCAGATCCATCTTCATTGTACTCCAATGTTCTTTTCCATGATTTTCCATGTATTGACTAACCACTACCACTGCATGTGCAATTTTTAGTCTAGTATAGACCATAGCAAACATTAAGTTTCCACTACCGATGTATACAATGCTAAAGACATCTTCCTCTTCTCTTCTTTGTTGCATGGACACATACTTGATGATTGAAATTAACACGAACTAGGGGCGGTGATTGGCTTACAATTTTGTATATAGAATCCCACAAAATCTTCATTAGATAGTTCCTCTAAGAAAACAAAATCTTCTTGTTATTTTTCTCTCCGTAGATGTGCACCCCTAGAATATTGTTTTATGGTTTTAGATCTTTATTTTGAATCCTTTAGTTCTCGAATTCGAGCTTTTTTGGGGATTGATGGCAATATGTGTCCACATACAAATGACAAAGTCATCACTAGATCTTTTGAAGGATGCACACGGGTATGCCTTGAGATATTTGTATCCAATGCTCATGATGAATGAGTAAATCTCTCTTACCAACACCTACACTCTAGTTTTAGATCGTACAAAGGTTTGGTCAATCTGCAAATGAAGTTCTCTTTTTCTTCTTCTATACATCCTTAAGTTGGAACATATAAGACTGCTTCTTCTTGATCACCATGAAGAAACGTCCTCTTTACATCCAATTGTTCAAGATGTAAATCAAGTCACTCATTGGCAGATAGATACATGTAAATCATAATCCGGTTTACTAAGTACCTTGTGAAGATGAAATTAGATGAATAAGGATACGATTTTTTTTTAAATTATAAATAAGGAATAACTAAAAGAATACATATACGAAATAGCATATTCTCAGCCATTAAAGAGTTTTGTGAACGCCACTCGTCTGTTTCTTCGCAAATGGGCAAAATAAATAAATTATTATGTAAATAATAGGACCTGAAACGAACTGGAAAATGTTGGAGATATTATGTTGTGTGATACTGTGATATCGTGATTAGAAAAATATCTGTGGAATGCCCTCATGCAATGCAACAAGTGGTCAAAAAGAGACAAAATCAAATCTTCCTCTCGTGCTTCTGCCTACAACTTCCTTCTGCCACAAGTGACTATGTGAGGTGAGAAAAAACAGAAAAAATAAATAAACTAATCACCAGTCACAAAATAGAAGGTTCGACATTGTCAATTTCACATTCGTCTTCCATTTCCACCATTGCTCTGTTGAATTCTTTCACCACCACCAACAACAACAATAGACAATTGAAAGGGCGATTCCAGTTGAAGAAAAGATCAGCCTCCCCTCATAGGCGCTTCATAGTGAAGAGCATTGTCAGTAACAACCAGCCAAAAGAACTCGACAAGTCAAAAATTCTAAAAGATTAGGAAGAATTATCCCATGAAGCGAATCTCTAAGATACTTGCGTCTTCTTCTTGTTCTAATCTTCCAAATGACAGCTCTTGTTGCTGAGTTTCTTTCGCATTTTGATGGATAATTGCTTCTCTTGTTGTTGATTTCCTATTTTTAATGATGATGGTGAATTGAGATGCGTTATGGAATTAAAAGTGTTTAGATTGGTTAAGAGATGATATATGATGAATATAATGAAGATTCTTTTATATTGATGTCGACACCGCCCTATGTTATGTTTTCAGGCCCAAATGTCACAAGACGGAATTGCCCTTCAACAATCAAGATTCAGGACACGCGCAACCTGGCGTGTCGTGCGAGTGCGACACAAGTTGCATCGCGCTTCTGCCTCCTCAATGCGCTCGTGCATGTTGTGGTGTGGCTCACGCCACTTTTGCATCTACCGGCACAGCGCACGCGGCTTGCGTCCTAGTTAACGCCACTTTCACAGTTACTGGCATGGCTTGCGCCACCTTCGTAGTGTCTGGTGTGGCTTGCTCGAATTTTTCATTGTCATGCTACTCTCTGTAGTCGGTGCGCGTCGATACTCGTCGTTAGCTTTCTCGATTTAGCTCTTTGTCCACCCCATTGGCCCTCTTAAGCTCCAATAGCCGGCTATTCACAAATCCTTCATTTGTGTCATTTTGCACTGTACTAACTCAACTGATCCTCAAAAACCTAAAAATACACAAAACTATCTAAAATAAACAAAAAATATAAAGACTTAATAATTTATCATCAGTAATCGAGTGTAATATATAGGTTCATTAGGCACTTATCAAGTATCAAGAATGATAAAGCTCATTAATATGAGACTACAACTGAAAAGTGAATGTTATATGAGATTCCGGCCGGGAGTACCAAAATTAAAATAAACTCAATATGGAACTAAAATTGAAAAGCAGATCATGTTAGTACTAAAATTGTAGGGGAAAAAACCATTAAGAGACTATTTTGAAATTTTCTGGGTAAAAGAGTCTGGCTTTACTATTAAAGAATGCCCACTTGTAAATATGATATAACATTAATACTATTTTATAATTTACAATTACATTGTATAATTTTAATGTTAATCATGTTATTAGCATTAGAATTTTTAAATACTTACATTTAAAATTAAAAGCAAAAGCATTTTTTTTCTTTAAGAGTTTTTATGAAAATTTGCTAAAGAGGTGAGAGGTGTAAGCAGTAAGCACGTCTAGTGGTCATCGCTTTTCCTCTTTATCTTATTAGGAGTTGTTGGATTAGAAAGTAAGGATTAAGTGCGGGGTGTAATAGGTGCATATTATAAAATGTCAGTTTCATGATTAGATTGACATTGGTAGGCATTTATATATCCAATCTCGATGGATTATGTAATCGACCAAGGATAAACGGATTACAATATGCCACGAAAAAAGATTTGACCGAATTACATCCATTTGGCCCGCATCTATAACAGTCCTACCAAATGCCCTAATAAATTTAAAGTAATACCCCTTAGTATGGGACTACTATAGGCTATCTAACAACTCCTTAATTTATATGTTATTTTTCAAATATATTTATATATTTTTATTTTTACTGTTGATTATTTATTGTATTCTTTTAAATTTCAGTTAAAGAAAACAAAATCCCTGAAAAATGGCCACACATTATTTTTATTGTTTGCACTATTGTTTTTTTCTCCGAAAGCTCTTTTTCCTTGTAGTGAGTCGTGTAACGAAATGGACCACTTTGGCAACAAAATATTGGTTACCAATATAATAATATAGGTCAGTTTATAACAATTTGTGCTTCGTTATCACAGTAAGGGTAACAAGTACACCATTTTCGTTATAAGGACCTCTCATACGAGCTTTAAGGTATTAAGCTTTAGTTTTCGTTATCATGTTCAATTGTAACGCAATATGATGCTTTTCATAACAATATTTTCGGTTCAAAAAGCGACAATGTTTAATTATTTAACGACCATTATCTCGTATATGATATATAGTTATTGCATATAAATTAGTGAGCGGCAATATAATATTCCTCAGGAAACTTAATTTTTTAAGATCAATGTATCTTCTTACTTTTATATTGTTTTACTAAATTGCTAAAAATATATTATTTATAGATATATAAGTTGTTAAGTTAAATACATATCATGAATTATTATAAAGTCAGATTCCTTCTTCTTTGTGAGAGGGGATGTGTGACAAATTTTTAGTATGCAAATTCAAAGTTCATGAATTCACAAACGATATGCAAAGCAATTCATGGAAATCTTTTAACACTAATAACCTATCTCTTTTTGTGTGCGTATATATACACACACACAGCCAAAGAACTATATACTCTTTCGTACTAGCTAGTTAGTTATACTATTTGATGAATTTCTTACAAATGTTCTAATGAGTTTTCTTTCTATTTGGTTTATATTTTTGTTATGTCCTTTTCTAACACGCTTAATTTGTTGAACGCATGCAAATATCAGAGTAAGGTTCTTAACTCATGAACACATTTGTCTAACTCAGAATTTATTCAAGAAACTAAAATGAAAAAGAAACAATATAATGGAGGAATATCTGGATTCAATGTTATAAATTCTATAGAAACGAAAGTCTTTCTCAATAAGTATATATATGACATTGAACATGATTTTCAATATCATGAGAATTTATTTCTCACCGGCAAATACAGATTAATGTTCATTTCCATCACCATGGTATGGTTAATATATCCTCAAAATAAATGCCGTCGATTCTTGCATCCCAACGACATGTACGTTCATTGTTGCATCTCTCGTTTGACCATTTTCCGCTATAAGCATCAAATTGTTTAAACTTGTTTTGCCATCGGATGCTGCAGTGAAAAAGAGTAACAAAAGGTTTCACACAAAAACTAAACGTAAACTTTTGACTCGCGTGTAGTTTGTGAAATCCAAGATCGTCATCTTTAGATTGGCAGCGCACCACCATCGGTATGGTGTTTGGAGGCAATAAGTTACTAACTGTAACTATACGATGAGTATTGAGACTTGGAAAACAAAGGCAATTTCCTCCACGAAAAATATTTGGGGATAAGATTAAAACTATGAAAAGGCAGTTGACCAAATTGGTCTTCATAACTTTTTCTTTCATTTTTTTGGGCCAAGAAAAAATGTATGTGTTCAATTCTTTGTGATTTGTGAATACTTCATACATATATATATATATATATAGATAGATATATAGATATACAATTACTTGTGGTAGATTCCGCTTTTATGAGTTTCTTAATTTTCTCTTCTTTTTTTAAACAATATATATAATTTATACTTTACTAGTTGTGTAATCTTCGTTAACTTATTAATATTCTTAAAATGTCGATTTCATTTTTATTTATTGTGAATACATGATCTATTTCAATTCATAATATTAGGATAAAACATTTAATAAACAATCTCCAACATACCATTATTTGGCCTTGACTCTTATAAATTTCCTAGTTTGCACTTTTCAGTATTAGAAACGTGATTAACATTTATTTTAAGTATAATATAACTAATTTGTATTGTAGAGATTATAACTTAATTATGGACAGAGAATCTATATGTTGTAACATTCTTTTGTGTAAGAGAGAATTAGGTAATAATTATTTCATTTAATGAAAAGCTTTAAAAGTTTAAATAATAAAACTGAAACTAATTACAATTATATCTCTACTAATAACAAAACTTAATAGTGTGTCTCAGAGTAAATCGAGAAATTAAAAGATTGGTGTCAACATGACTTCACATGACTTCCTTTATATATAATTGTTCTTTTAAGTATAACACTAAATTAATATAGTAGTTAAGTAATTTTCTTTATGGGCGAAATATTTTTTTTGCCCTTTAATTTAGCTCAACTTCAAATTTTACCCTTTACCTTTTCGGGCTTTGTAAATGCCCATTAACTTCTTATTTTTCAATTAAAAATGCCCATCTTCTAGTTGTTCCTTTTAAATTTTTCTAGAGGGGGAAGTAGCGTTTTGCATACCATGTTTATCTCCGACAAATAGAGAGATTTTTCAACGATTGAGCTAAGGGGATGGCAGGCGAAGGGAGGGGAGGATATCATCTATTTGTTCTTTTACCAAATCATAAATAAGCACTACAGAACAATAATTTTATTTTTCTCCTTTTTTATTAGTTTAAATTAATTAGTTATTGTAAATAAATCTCAAAAAGAATAGTAAATTTCCCATTTTCTCTCTCTTTTTTTTTTAAACTTTTATTGATTAATTAATAGAAATAAATATAAAATCGTGCCACATATTCTTATCTATTTTAGATAGAGCATCAAGTAGGACGAAACACATGCCAAGCTTATTCAAAGGCCACACGGGCATATTTTATCGAATTTTCAAAAGATAATGGAGTCCTTTAAGGCCGAGGTTTTTAAAGGGAAAAATGCAAGTTTGCCACTTTGACATATATCATGTAATAGTAACTATTTTTTTTTAAGTTGGCCCATTATGTTGGTACCACTTCAATTTTGAACATACTATATTATCGAGTTTCAATTTTAGCCCACTAAAGTTGGCACTAGTGTCAATCTTGACCCACATATTGTCAATTTGCCACACAAGCAATGTGTGACTCATACATACAACGTCACATATATATTCAAAAATGTCGGAGAGTGATGTTTTCTTAAAATCTTCATAGTTGACACACTCTGTTGGGATCATTTCAACTTTAACAATTTATATTGGCAAATTTCAATTTAAGCCCAGTAAATCAAAATTGTTGTGAATCACCCGCTGCTTGCATGTCAATCTTGACAATAAATGTTAAAATTGGGTCAAGATTGACGCCCCTGTCAATTTAGTAGAGTTCAATTGGAACTTGTCAATATCGTGAGTTGAAATTGAAATGGTGTTTGAATCAACTTTGAAAAAATCCCGTAATAGTTATGAAAAACTTTCATAGTTTATTTAAGAGCTAAATATGAAAATTAAGAAATTGGTATAATAGTGTGTTCAATACGGACTTCCTTATTGCAACAATTCAAATACTAGAATTGTGTGATATGCATGTTGGCGTAAAAACTTTTTTTTTTAATTCAATTGTACTGATTGTTATAGCTTATATATTTTGTTAATAAATAATCGTAATAACTATTTAACTAATATCATCATTAAACTCTCGTGTTCTCTCTGTCACATAGCGTAATATAAATTAGAACTTAAATGAAGAGATTTGACAAAAGTATCCCAACTCTTAACATTTCTTACCTAAAGCTGTTTCATACCTAGTTTACTCCCTCATTCTCTCCTGAGCTATTTCATCTACCTAAAGTGTATTACGCTAGTGCAGAAAGTGTTCGTGATAGGCTCATTATTAATTGGAATGCCACCTATGATTACCATGATAAGATCAGTGTCAAGCAGACATTCTATCTTAACATGGAGTTTCTTCAGGTTCTCGCCATAGTCTCTTCATCGGATTATTAATTGGAATATGTTTTGAGTCATTTTAATATTGTTGTGCCTAATTCTCACATATATTTTTATTATTTCTGAGAATCTCACTAAGTCACCAAGGACTTATATCTTCTCTTGTTTTCTCTATCTATTCCTCAGAATAAGCGTAGGTTGGCAATGCAATTGGATCATACTATTGCGGATATGTGAATAATTTAATAAAAATTAGAAGCGTCTGTTAAATAAATCCGCCTAACTATTGTGTGTTACAATATAAATTATTAAGTCTTTTGCGGTTTGTGTGGATTGTAATAATAACCTCTATTACCTTGAAATTTTTCACTGTGATAAATAAGTTTGTGTTTGCTATATTATAATTTCATTAGTGAGCCTCTCTAAGATACCACTAAGGTTTGAATTAGAATGTCACAAATTGATAAGCATATAAAACACGCCATTTGAGTGCTTTCTTACGTATTCTTTTGATTATCCGTGTTGCGTTTTTATTAGGACAAATTATTATTTGTGCCCTGTATGTTTCAACTTTTTATGAAAATGCCCGTTATCTTTCGAATTATTGAAAATGCCCTGTATCTTTGCCATTCTTTTTTGTAGAAAATGCTCTTTGGTGCCACATGTGAAATTCGGGCGACGTGGCCTCCAGCTTGGAAGAGGCGTGTGAGACATGTAAAAAACGTTGAGCCACATCATTTTCTTCCAAAAAAAAAGACGTTTTTCGCTCAACAACGTTATATTCAACACTTAGTCATTTTTTCTACCCGATTTCTTTTTCCCTCCATTTCAATCTACCCGAAACCCTACTTTCATTTCCTCCAATTGAAGCTCATACGAAATTGTTAAAATCATAATCCAAAATTCGACCTTTTGCCGTGTTGTGCCTGTGCGGAAATGCCGAAAGTACGGAACCCTTTTTACCATGATTTGCCGAACCCAAATTATCGTAAGTCACTCACTTTACATGCATGGCTTATACATTTGCATTTTTTTTACTTAACTTAGCGTTTTTGTTGGTTCAGTACTCATTAGGGTTTAAGTAGTTGTTGTGGGAATGGGTAAGTCAGAGTCGAGGTAGGGTTTCAATTTGTGAGGGTCTAAGTAGTTGTTCCGTCCTTTTTTCGCAAAGCAAAGATGTTTTATAATGTTTGTGTTGTGGGGTTTTGTGAATGTCACTGCACTGGTCCCCTCACCATGTGTTATTTCTGGAAGACACCACTTTAGTGGGGTTCACAGCTATTACTTTAAGTTTTTGTCTTAAAGCATCATTTTTAATTGTTTTTGTGAAGTTTATTTGCTGTTTTTCTAAAAATTTGGCATCTTTGTTCCTTTTTACTAATAAAGTTGTATACCTTCTATTTGCAGCACCTAAAAGAAAGTTACTTACCCTAATAGTTCATTATGGGGGTAGGTTGAAGTCCACTCCTTTTGATACGTATGTTGGTGGTGGTATGATGAAGTTTGACTACTCTGAGATTAAAGACATAAACTTAAAGCTCCTGAACATATATGCTGATAATATGAATGCCAAGGGTGAGATGAAGTTCTACTTTGTCAGAGAGGGTTGGTTTAAGGTTATAAAGGACAACAAGATTTTGAAGAGGGCTCTGAATGAAGCTCTACCAAATAGGGAATTCAATTTGTACTGTGATTTTGAGATTGACCCACCATTTCCTAAAATGC
Organism: Linaria vulgaris; assembly: GCA_948329865.1. Lineage (NCBI taxonomy): Eukaryota > Viridiplantae > Streptophyta > Magnoliopsida > Lamiales > Plantaginaceae > Linaria > Linaria vulgaris. Next base: position 71,688,749 of record OX415253.1, read on the forward strand.
CTGAATTACCAGTAGATGCTGAGCTTCAAACAAATGGAGGGAATGATGCCACTGAAAGTGCTCAGAAGGTTAGCGGCAATGAGAATGGTGGTTGTGAGGTTGTTGCAGGAGATGAAATTGCAGGGGATGTTGATGTGGTGGAGACTGCTGAAAAAAATAGGGATGTAAGTTCAGAGATGGAGGTTAATGGGAAAGGTCAAAATGAAGGGATTGTAAGTGATAAAGGTCAAAATGTAGGTGAAGCAAGTAATAAATACCAAAATGAAGGAGAAGTAAGTGATAAAGGGCAAAATGAAGGAGAAGTAAGTAATAAAGGATAAGTGGTAATCACTGAATTGGTTGACAATGACAGTAGTGATGACACTTATTAAGAGGAGAGTGAGTACTCAGAAGACACAGACTTCTATGAGAATGTTGATGAGGATGTGGAGGGGGAAGACATTGTTAGTCCAGGAGTTGTTAGTCTACCTATTAATGACAAGGGGAAGAGTATCATAGTTGAGGTTAGTGATTATGAGAGTGATAGTAATGATGACACATATGAAGAAGAAAGTGAACACACTGATGAAAGTGATTGGTCTGAAAATATTGATGCTGAGGCTGAAGCTGAAAGAAATGCCAATCCTGATGAAACAAATTTCACTCAACAACATCCTAACACAAATGGTACTGCACCAGGAGAGGAAGATAATGCAGCATCTGATATTGAAGCTGAAGATGAACCAGATGTTGTGAGTGGTGTTAAAAGAGTTCCCTTTAACCCTATTCCCTATGATAATCCATATGATGAGGATGAGGCAGAAGTATTTGTGAAGACTAACAGATTCAACCCTATTTTTAAGTTGAAGATGTTATTCATCAACAAGGAACAATTGAAGATGGCAGTTAGATCAGATGCCATAAATAACATAAGAAGTGTAAAGGTTTGTAAGAGTGAGGGTCCATTTCAAATGTGTCCAGGAAGGGTGTGACTGGTGCATCCATGCATTGAAAGTGCCAGGTGATGAGACCTTCCAGATCAGACAATATAATCCACAACACAATTGTGGGAAAAGGATTGGGGTGAGGAATTTGAAGGCTTCATGGTTAGCTGACAGATTCATAGAAGTGTTCAAAACAGATCCTAACAGGAATGCTGAAGCTTTTAGGTTAGACTCAATAAAAACATTAAGAGTTGACATTACAAAAAACCAAGCTTACCAAGCGAAGAGATTGTCTGCTGCTTAATTGGAAGGGACACCAGCATATCAATTCTCTAGACTGTGGGATTACCAAGCAGAGTTGAAGAAAAGCAATCCTGGTACTTTCGTGGCTATTCATACTGAAGATGTTGGTGGTGAAACAAGATTCCATAGCATGTACATATGTTATCAGGCTATGAAGGATGGTTACAAGGCTGGATGTAGGCCATTTATTGGAGTTGATGGGGCTCATTTAACTGGTCCACATAAAGGCACACTTTTAACAGCAGTGGGTGTTGATCCAAATAACAGCATATTCCCATTGGCTTTTGTAGTTGTTGTTGTTGAAAATCAGGCAAATTGGGAATGGTTCTTGTCTTTGATCAAAGAAGACTTGGAATTGTATGACCATCAGAATCTGACATTTATTTCAGATAAGCAAAAGGGGTTAATCAATGCATTTCATGATATATTCCCTTATGCTACTCACAAATATTATGTGAGGCATTTGATCAGGAATGCATATAGAGCAGGATTAAGAGGTGATGAATATGAAGATGCAATATGGGATGCTGCATACAAAACCACAGAACCAGAGTTTGATAAATCAATGAAGAAAATGGAAGCAACTCTTGATGCTAGTTTTTGTAAATGGTTCAATGACAAGCCTGCAGAACACTAGTCTAAGTCAAAATTCACCACAGAACCAAAAGTTGATCTGATTTTGAATAATCTATGTGAGACATTAAATGGGGTGCTTATTCCAGCAAGGGAGAGATCAATTATTCATTGTGGAAGTGGATAAGGGAATATCTCATGGTAAAGATGACAATAGGCAGAGACAAAGCAAGAGGAAAATGGACAAAAAAGCAACCACTTGAACAAAATCGACACTTATGTCCTAACATTCAAAAGATAGTGGACAAGGCATATCAAGACCAAGCTGACTTTTACCCTATCAAATTAAGTGAATATGACTGCCAAGTGAATGGATTTGACAGATCTCAACACTCAGTCAACTTGAAGGACTGGAAATGCAGTTGTAGAGAATGAGATCTTACTGGTATCCCATGTAAACATGCTGCCAGTGCCCTACTATACAACCGAGGTCAGATTGCAGATTATGTGTCAGACTGGTACACACTTGAGCAATACCAGAAAGTGTATAATTTCAGCATATACCCAGTACCTGGTACGGATGTCTGGAAGACTGAGGATTACATACCTCCATTGCCTCCAAACTTTGGAAGAATGCCTGGTAGGTCGAAGAAGGCAAGAAAGAGGGGTCCAGACGAACCTAGAGTAGGCAAGATTAAGAATAAGGAGGGCAAGGGAAATAAGCTGAAAACTATCAAAGCTGGTAGAATGCAAGGGTTGAGTAGGTGTGGAAAATGTGGTGGTACAGGCCATAATGCAAGGACTTGTAAGCAAGGAAGTTGGTGGTACAGCTGAAGTTGGTGAGTCATCAAAACAAGGAAGCATGAGAAACAAGAAAATGAGTGATGAAGCGGAGTCATCAAAGCAAGGCAGCATGAGAAACAAGAAGAGGAAAGATGAAGTGGAATCATCAAAGCAAGGTAGAGAGAGAAACAGGGGACGTCAAAATGAAGGATTGACATCAAATACTTTGAGAAGAAGTCAAAGGATAAGATCCATGCAGGTAGTGTTCTAATCAAGATATTCATGTCAAAGTTGAATTACATATATATCAAATGATGATGGTTTTGTGGTTTGTGATTCACAGATTCCAGAGGTTGTGGAAGAAGTTATTGAAGTTAAATAATCTATTGATATTGAAGTTGAAGAAAGTGGTGATCAGTTGAAGGAGAATGTTCCATCAGAGCCTGCTGAAGAGGTTTTGAACCAATATGCGGATCATGAATCTGAGGATAATCCAGGAGATGATTTGGCTCAACCAGATTCAAGTCCAATTCTTGTTCTGAAAACCTCTAGAAGTTTTAGGAAAGGAAGAAGAATTAGGAAAAGACAGGTAATTTATTGAATCCTCCAAATCTAGTAAATTTAGTTTTACAACTGATTTTTCTGATTTTTGAAATTATTAGGCTGCTGAACAAATGGAGTCTTCAAGGAGTCAAAGAAAAAATAAGAGGAAGAGAAATAAGGAAGCTGTTGATGAAGCTATGAATGAGGAAGTATAACAAGGTGATGAAGAGAAGCCAGAAAATGATAATGTAGAGTCATATAGGAGTGCAAGAATAATCAGAAAAAACATAAGAGGAAGAGAAATAAGAAGGCGGTTGAAGGAGTGATGAATGAGGAAATGAAACAGGGTGATCAATATAAGCCAGAAAATGATGATATAGAGTCAAATATGGGAGCCACAATGAGTAAGAGAAAACATAAGAGAAAGAGAAATAAGAAGGCTGCTGATGAAGCAATGAATGAGGAAAAGCAACAATGTGATGAACAGAAGCCAGAAAATGATCATGTAGAGACAAATAGGAGTGCCAGAATGAAGAGAAGGCATGCCGAGAAGGCTTTATTGAAGGAGAAGTCTGTTATGGGATCACCATTACCGACTGTAGATCAGGAAGAGATGATGGATGATGAAGTGCCTCTTGATGGATGAGTGAGTAATCTACTCAGTAAGAAGCCTAGTGAGGCAGCACCAAAGATTACTGATCAACTAAGTGAATGCTACCAGATGACATAATCCCAAAGAAGGAGAATAAATCCTTATGATGGAATAAATAAGAAGTATGTGAGGATTTCAAAACTACATGAAGTTGTCACAAGTATAAATGATAAGGAAGAATTGGGCAGAGGGAAGAGGAGGCGCATAAAAACTAGCAAAGTGGCTAGCGCAGATGGTAAGGATACTGGGAAGGGGAAAGAGAAGATAATCAAATAAGAAGTTATGCCTAAATTTGACATTGGTGTTGTTCAGCTTTTGTATATTTTGTCTAGTTATGAAGTTTCATTTTGAGACCAAAATAGGTGTCTGGAATGTCAGCAAGTTTTGCTGCAACAACAGTTTTATTTTGGCTACAAAATTGATGAACAATGCCAATGTTAAGTATTTTGTCATTCTCTGAATTGAAAAAAAAAATTGATGAACAACAATTCTTTTGATAGTCATTATATCAACCGGGTATTTTCTTAATGAAATATATATATATATATATATAAAGGGTAACTTCAACCATAATAAACCAAAAGTGGTGAAGTTAGATCACACCATATTCACAGAACATAGACAAACAAAATATTTAAAATTGTTCAAAAACCATTAAAACAAACATTCAAACAAACATTATAAAACCTAATCGCACTACTCCGAATCATAAATGCCCATGTCAAAGCGGTCAAACTTTGTCACCACTTTAATCTTCTCAATAGGCAGCTTTTTCACTTGGAGGCAGTAGCAGAATTGGTCATCATGCTTGAAACCTTTCTCAGCAAACCTTTGGTCGATCGGGATTGGCTGAAATAACAACAATTAGTGTTATAAGCAAACATTTTTTTGGAACATTTATGCAACAATTAGGTATTCTAATTATAGAGTCCACACTTACTTGTTTCATAAACTGCTCATACTTGACCGGGTTTAGCCTCACAGTACCCGTCTTGATGTTGAACTGCACTCCTGGATGGGCCCAAAATCTTTGGAAAAGTTTGAGGCGACACTTCATAATCATCAACCTCTCCTTAACCATAAAAGGTGTGACCTCCTTCTTCTTCCGAATAGATAGCTTTTCATCAATCTTTGCATGCATCTCTTCTAGCTCTGAAGTTTCAAACCTAATCCCTTCTCCAATCAAACCTCGGAGCTTCCGTAAAATAAAGGTTTCATCAGCGATTTAATGAGCAAATGAACAGACGCTTAATCTATTACCACATAATTAACCATCTCAACGCTCCACCTGACACGAATGTCGAATCGACTCTAATTGCTCATTTTTTAATTAATTTTTTCCAAACACTAACCATTGCCTCAGTTGACTTTATATTAAAAGGGCATTTTTTATATATCAATATAAATTTCCCGGGCAATTTTAATGTATGTAATAACTTAAAGGGCATATTTACTAAAGGCACCAAACTTATCGGGTATTTATATAATTAAATACATACTTAGAGGGCAGTTTCAACAAAGTCCAAAAATATATAGGGCAATTTTAACAAAGTGCAAAAATGCCTTTTTTTCTAATTAGTTGGATATTGACTGAACTTATAATTTTTCTTATTTTTAAGCATGTTATTTCTACTTGTTGGAAATCATATATGTCATTTTTATTTTATTCCTTGTTTTGAACTCTTTATGTTGGAATGTGGAATTCTGGTATTATGCATGTCAACTTGCTTACTTGCATGGTATGGATTGCATTAAGACAACTTCAATACATTCATTACAACAACACACATCAACACAATACCACATTACAATACCAACTTCACATGATCCTTAGCTTCATTAGATTACTCATACTACCTAACATAGTACACCTTAAACCTTACTTAATTTTTGACAAACACCAAAATGCATTCAAAACCTATGCAAATTCATCCCAAAGCAAAACAACCAGTCCTTTAGTACAACATTGCAACAATCATACACAATACGAAAATTATCATCAGACTAAACCGAAGTCGACCACCCAATTTCATTTTCTCCTTCTGAAGCACATTGATCTTCTCTTCTTGTTCCTTTAGTGTTTTTTCAAACAAGGACTGAATCACGTCCAAATTTTGACTGTTGTTTGAAGCTAGCTGTTCTTCAAGTTCTTTCACTTTTGCATCCCTTCTCTCGATCCTTCTTCGCAAAATTGGTATAACGGCACGAGCAAACCTACACAGGGGTGGGTCTTCCCAAATGAACAATCCGCAACCTAGAGGCCAAAACACACACCCATGGAACCTACAGCCTGGGTTTCCATCGGTTGTTGATACGCTCAAAACAGCGACCCTCCCACAATCGCAAATCAAGTGACTATTCATAGTAGATTCAGACATTTTAAGAGAAATGAATTTAGGGTTTCGATTAGAGCTGAATTTGGGGCAAATGTAATTTGGGGGAAATGAAATTAGGGTTGCGGGAAATGTAATTTTGGGTTTTATTGAGCGAAAAACGTCTTTTTTTTGGAAGAAAATGATGTGGCTCAACGTTTTTTACATGTGTCACACGCCTCTTCCAAGCTGGAGGCCACATCGCCCGAATTTCACATGTGGCACCCAAAGGGCATTTTCTACAAAACAAATGGCAAAGATACATGGCATTTTCAATAATTTGAAATATAACAGGCATTTTCATAAAAAGGTTGAAACATACAGGGCACAAATAATAATTCGTCATTTTTATTAATCTTAGTCTTGTTTTGTAATTTTATAGTTTAGAATAGAGTCGGAGCAAAAAAAGACAGAACAAGGACGGATTGAGTGTACAAATAATGCAAGGTAAAACAGGCAGTTGAATCACATTTGATAACCTAATCCGGAAGAAGATTCGCCAATCGATGGTGTGAAATTCGTGCTTGGTTAGGCGTGTGACATGCTGATGGAACAGAAGGCAGTGCTGAGCAAAGAAACGAGCAGTGTTGGTAGAAGCAAGCGCGACTCACACTTGGAAAGGGGCGGGAGTAGTGCTTGGATAAAGGTGGAGTGCGTGATGCAAGCGTGACATTGGAGAAGGTGATTAAAATAAGATCGTAATGCGCATCACGTAAGGCATCAAGAACTTACACATCTCAAAGCAACAAAAAATGCGCATCACAATTCACATACAAATATTCGACATCCATTCATCATGATCATAGTTTGGGAGAAAGGTGATTAAAATAAGATCGTAATGATTCAAAGCAAAGCAAAAGAGAATCATGGAGAAGACACGCCGACATCTCATCAAGATCAAGGGTTTAATCTTTCCGTCACTTTTTCTTATGTTGTTCCAAACAAATTATTATTTTGAATCTGTAATTATGAGTAGTTAAATTATTCATATACGAGGATATGATGTAGTTATCAATTGATGCACCTTGAACTTACGTTTTATTATTTTTATTGATTTTGAGTTTTGTTAGATCTTGTTTGTTTTTAATGCTACCTGATAGGATTAACACATGCGGGTTTCTGAGAAGCTAAAGTAGCGATGTTAGACGGCCTTGTATTATCCGAATCATGTATTAGGCAATTGTTAACATGACACGTGCATAATAGATCACAAAAATAATCCATAAATATTCATAGCTAACTTTAACGAGGCGTTTGGACTAATTACCAACTCCAATTCATTTCTAAAACTTTGTATGAATCATTGATATGGTGAACTTTGGGAGGGCCATTCGATCTAGCAATCTAACCAATTAAGGATAAAGGGATTAATTAGGTATTTGTAAAAGCAAGCATAATTAATCAACGGAACTAGGATCAAAACAAGAAATGAGTGGAAAGAAGCATTGCACAAAAATATTGGTATTTTGTTTATGAAGTTTAGACATTAGTGTGGTAATGAACCCCGACTCTTGGTGTGCTTTCTTCTTAGTGATGACAACCTCAATCAACGAATCAATTCATAAAGTTAAGTTAGTTTAGTTATGATAAAAACACTCACAATCTACACATTTTTTTTGTTTTATTGTTACTAATCCGATAGATCACACTCTCTGTAGGATCGATAGTTGAAACGTAGTTTACCATTCTTTTTATTATTACTTGATCGTGCATTTGCGAACAGGTAGGCATAGTACATAATCTGCATACCTATCATATAAAATACACACATGCGCCACGCATCACAAATTCCATTTAGGACATGTACATGACTTTAGAGTTTGGGACCTCAGATACTTTAACTTTGAAACTCACTTTCTGACCCACCATCAAGAGAAAACACATATCATGTCGTGGATTTCTTTTTATTAAGATCACCTACATTATGAGAACCAACATAACCCCTGACTGTAAAACCTGATCCTCCGTAACATAATCCAACATCTGAGGTTCCCTTAATGTTTCTCAAAGCCTTATTCACTGTACTCCAATGTTCTTTTTCATGATTGGCCATGTATCGACTAACCACTACCACTGCATGTGCAACTTTTAGTATAGCATAGACCATAGTAAACATTAAGTTTCCACTATCGATGTATACAATGCTCGATACATGTTCCTCTTCTCTTCCTTACTGCATGGACACATACTTCATGATTGAAATTAACAGGAACTAGGCGCGATGTGGCATACAATTTTGTATATAATCCCACAAAATCTTCAATAGATAGTTCCTCTAAGAAAATAAAATCTTTTTGTTACTTTTGTCTCATTAGATGTGCAGCCCTAGAATATTGTTTTATGGTTTAGATCTTTATTTCAAATTTCTTTGCCAATTGAATTGAGCCTTTATTTCTGGAATTCAAGCTTTTTTGGGAATTGATGGCAATATGTGTCCACATACAAATGACAAAGTCATCACTAGATCTCTTAAAGGATGCACACGGATCTGCTTTGAGATAATTGTATCCAAGGCTCATGATGAATGAGTAAATCTCTTGTACCAACACCTAAACTCTAGTTTTAGATCGTACAAAGATTTGGTCAATCTGCAAATGAAGTTCTCCTTTTCTTCTTCCATAGATCCTTAAGTTGGAGCATATGAGACTTCTTCTTCTTGATCACCATGAAGAAACGTCCTCTTTACATCCAATTGTTCAAGATGCATATCAAGTCACTCCTTGCAGATAGATACACGTAAATCATATTCGGGTTTACTAGGTACCTTGTGAAGATGAAATTAGATGAATAAGGATACTAATTTTTCTTTTTGAAATTATAAATAAGGAATAACGAAAAGAATACATATACAAAATAGCATATTCTCAGCCATTGGCAAGAAAGTATTGGTTACCAATATAATAATATAGATCAGTTTATAACAAATTGTGCTTCGTTATCACAGTAAGGGTAACGAGTACACTACCATTTTCGTTACAAGGACCTCTCATGACGAGCTTTAAGGTATTAAGCTTTAGTTTTCGTTATCATATTCAATTGTAACGCAATACAATAATATTTCAGTTCAAAAAGCGACAATGTTTAATTATTTAATGACCATTATCTCATAGCTGATATATGGTTATTGCATATAAATTAGTCAGCGACAATATAATATTCATGTGAAAACTTAATTTTTTAACATCAATGTATCTTCTTATTTTTATATTGTTTGACTACGGTTAAATTGCTAAAAATATGTTATTTTTAGGGACGAATTAGCAAAAATGCCCGCTAACTTTTGCCTTTAATCCTAAATGCCTGTTGTTTCCCAACATGCTAAAAATGTACGTTAAGCTTTAAATTTTCTAACAAAAATGCCCGATTTTAAAAATTCGGACTTTTTATCCGACGTGGCATCCGAATTAAAGAGACGCACTGCTGAATCAAAAAGTCGCGTTTTAAAATTCGGGCATTTTTTGTAGAATTTTAAAGGATACAGGGCATTTTTAGCATTATTTTTCAGACAAAATAAATTTTTTTGTGCTTATTTTTCATTTCGGGCATTTTTAGTAGAAATTTTTAAAAATACAGGGCATTTTTAGCATGTTGGGAAACAACGGGCATTTAGGATTAAAGGCAAAAGTTAGCGGCCATTTTTGATAATTCGTCCTGTTTTTAGATATAAGTTGTAATGTTAAATACATATCATGAATTATTATAAAGTTAGACTCCCTTCTTTTTTTGCCCTAAAGCGAGGTCTTGTGAGAGGGGATGTGTGACAAATTTTTAGTATTCAAAGTTCATGAATTCACAAACGATATGCAAAACAATTCATGGAAATCTTTTGGCACTAATAACCTCTCCCTTTTTGAGTGTGTATATATATATACACACATAGCTGAAGAACTATATACTATTTCGTATTAGCTAGTTAGTTATACTGTTGATGAATTTCTCGTAAATGTTCTAATGAGTTTTCGTTCTATTTAGTTTATGTTTTTATTATGGCCTTTCTAGCACGCTTTTGTTGAACGCATGCAAATATCACCGTACGAATCTTAACTCATGTTGGGATCATGAACACATTTGTCTAACTCAGAATTTATTCAAGAAACTAAAATGAAAAAGAAACAATGGAGGAATTTCTGGATTCAATGTTACAAATTCTATAGAAACGAGATTCTTTCACAATAAGTATATATATGACATTGAATATGATTTCCAATAGCATGAGAATTTATTTTCTCACCAGCAAATATAGATTTGCAAGTGTTCATTTCCATCACCATGGTATGGTTAATTTATCCTCAAAATAAATGCCATCGATTTTTGCATCCCAACGACATGTACGTTCATTGTTGCATTTATGGTTTGACCATTTTCCGCTGTAAGCATCAAATTGTTTAAACTTGTTCTGCCATTGGATGCTGCAGTGAAAAAGAGTAACAAAAGGTTTCACACAAAAACTAAACGTAAACTTTTGATTTGCGTGTAGTTTGTGAAATCCAAGATCGTCATCTTTAGATTGGCAGCGCACCACCATCGGTATGGTGTTTGGAGGCAATAAGTTACTAACTGTAACTATACGATGAGTATTGAAACTTGGTAAACAAAGGCAATTTCCTCCACGAAAAATATATGGGGATAAGATTAAAACTAGGAAAAGGCAGTTGACCAAATTGGTCTTCATAACTTTTTCTTTCATTTTCTTTGGGCCAAGAAAAAATGTATGTGTTCAATTCTTTATGATTTGTGAATACTTCATATATATATATATATATATATATATAGATATATAGATATACAATTACTTGTGGTAGATTCCGCTTTTATGAGTTTCTTAATTTTCTCTTCTTTTTTTAAACAATATATATAATTTATACTTTACTAGTTGTGTAATCTTCGTTAACTTATTAATATTCTTAAAATGTCGATTTCATTTTTATTTATTGTGAATACATGATCTATTTCAATTCATAATATTAGGATAAAACAATTAATAAACAATCTCCAGCATACCATTATTTGGCCTTGACTCTTATAAATTTCCTAGTTTGCTCTTTTCAGTATTAGAAACGTGATTAACATTTATTTTAAATATAATATAATTAATTTATATTGTAAAGATTATAACTTAAATGTGGATAGAGAATCTATATATCATAATATTTTTTTATGTAAGAGAGAATTAGGTAATAATTATTTCATGCAATGAAAAGCTTTAAAAGTTTAAATAATAAAACCAAAACTAATTACAATTATATCCCAACTAATAACAAAACTTAATAGTGTGTCTAAGGGTAAATCGGGAAATTAAAGATTGTCAACATGGCTTCACATGACTTCTTTTATATATTTGCTGTTTTAAGTATAACACAAAATTAATATAGTAGTTAAGTAATTTCCTTTAATATTGTATTCTTCATTAGTGAGCTGGTTATATCTAAAAATTGAGACTTAACATTTGGTATCGTTAATAGTTAATATTTCGAACATGTTTGGTTCCATAGAGTACGTGAGATATCTCAACTGATCTCACTTTATCTCTCGTTTGGTTTTATAGATCTATTTTCGGGCAGATGTGAGATATGCCCGGATTTTTTGATTTTATCTCGAAATTTGAGATAGTTAATCCCACCTCTACCCCCAAATATAAATAATCTTTATTTTGCTTTATTTTTACTTTTCATTGAAAATCTCCATTAAACTCTCTATAAAATTATAAATTACTTCACTTCTCTATTACATAAGTAGATATAATGTTTATTAAGGCTCCAAACTAAAAGTTTGAAAAAAAATGTTATATTTATAAGATTTCCGTGGGCAACAATTTTTAGTTTATTGGTTATATATATATATATATATATATATATATATAAATAAAAACTCTTTTGATAGTTTATATCCAGATTTTTCGCATTTAATCACATCACTTATGTATTAAATTTTAATATGCATCATGCAACAAAATTTTTTTAATTTCGTCTCTCTTACTGTTTTTTTGTTCTGTAAAGGTGATTAAATTATGATAAAAATAAGTCAAAACTTTATGAAATGTTTTATTTGGTTTAATAATTTTAAATTCTTATTGATTCGTAAAATTAAAAAAAATTAAAAATCACTCTAACTTCTTTTCCCCCTCTTACTCGACCATATCACCCCCATTTTAAAACTACGTTTATTGTAATAAGTTATTTTTATATAATATTTTGGTAATATATACAATATGTCATCGAGTTGAAAATAACAAAATATTTCCACTTAAAAAGGGATTTAAAGAAAAATGAATAATTGAACGTTAATGATCCAAATCAAAGAAAAATTTATTGAGGTAACCATTTATCTTCACACTTAATCTTATCAACCAAACAAATGACACATATTAGATATCACAGAAATCCTGACGTTTTATCTCATTTCTAATCTATACCATGTTTTTCAGATAAAATTCATTTATGAAATCAAGCGGCTTCTTAATACATAAGCCATTTCAGTTCATAATATAGGAACAATAAATTGTATCTATTATTGAATCCTTAAATGAGGAATTATTAATAAAATGTAATCTTAATTACTGCATCAAAAATTTGATAATCTTCTTTTTGATTTTCCTTTATATGTGAGATATTATAAGTAAACGGCGAAGGGGAAGGGGGGGGGGGGGGAGATCACCTATTTGTTCGTTTACCAGGTTCAACATGAAATCATAAATAAGCTCTGCAGAACAATAATTTTCTTGTTCCCCTTTTTTATTAGTTTTAATTAATTAATTATTATAAATAAATCTTAAAAAAATAATAACTTTCTCATTTTTTTAAAAGTTTTATTGATTAATCAATAGAAATAAATATGAAATCGTGCCACATATTCTTATCTATTTTAGGTAGAGCGTCATGTAGGACGAAACACATGCCAAGCCTATTCAAAGGCTACACGGGCATATCTTCTCGAATTTTCAAAAGATAATGGAGTCTTTTAAGGCCCAGGTTTTTAAAGGGCAAAATGCAAGTTTGCGACTTTGACATATAGCGTGTAACAGTCAAAAAAAAATTAAAAGTTGGCACATTAATTATGTTGGTACTATTTCAATTTTGAACATACTATATTATCGAGTTCCAATTTTAGCCTACTAAAGTTGCCGCTGGTGTCAATCTTGACCTACATATTGTCAAATTGCCACACAAGCAATGTGTGACTCACATATAAAACGTCATATATATATTTCAAAATGTCGGAGAGTGATCTATTCTTAAAATCTTTAAAGTTGACACAATGTGTTGGGATCATTTCAACTTTAACCATTTATATTGACAAATTTCAATTTAAGCCCAGTAAATCAAAATTGTTGTGAATCACCCACTAATTGCATGTCAATCTTGACAATTAATGTTAAAATTGGGTCAAGATTGACACCCATGTCAACTTAGTAGACTTCAATTGGAAATTGTCAATATCGTGGGTGGTGTTTGAATCAACTTTGAAAAAATCCTAGTTATTAAAAACTTTCATAGTTCATTTTAGAGGTAAATATGAAAATTAAGAAATTGGTGTAACATTATGTTCCATACGGGCTTCCTTAATGTAACAATACAAATACTAGAATATAATTGTGTGATATGCAAGTTGGCGTACAAACCTTTTTTTTAAAAAAAATTCAATTGTATTGATTGTTGAGCTTATATATTTTGTTAATAAATAAACGTAATAACTATTTAACTAATATCATCAATAAACTCTTGTGTTCTCTCTGTAACATAGCGTAATATAAATTAGAACTTAAATGAAGAGATTTGACAAAAGTTATCCCAACTCTTAATATTTCTTACCTAAAGTTGTTTCATGCCGTGTTTACTCCCTCCTTCTCTCCTGAGCTGTTTCATCTACCTAATGCGTATTACGCCACTGCTGAAAGTATTCGTGATATGCTCATTATTAATTGGAATGCCACCTACAATTACTACAATAAGATCAATGTCAAGCAGGCATACTATCTTTCCATGGAGTTTCTCCAGGTTCGCGCTATAGTCTCTTCATTGGTTTATTAATTGGAATGCGTTTGAGTCATTTTAGTATTGTTGTGCATAATTCTCACATATTTTTTTTATTATTTCGAAGAATCTCACTAAGTCACAAGGACTTACATATACTCTTGTTTTCTCTATCTATTCCTCAGAATAAGCGTAGGTTAGCAATGCAGTTGGATCATACTATTGCAGAGATGCGAATAATTAAATAAAAATTGGAAGTGTGTGTTAAATAATTACGCCCAACTATTGTGTGTTACTATATAAATTATTAAGTCTTTTGTGTTTTGTGTGGATTGTAATAATAACCCTATTACCGTGAAATTTCTCACTATGATAAATAAGTTTGTGCTTGCTATATTATGATTTCATTAGTGAGCCTCTCCAAGATACTATTAAGGTTTGAATTAGAATGTCACAAATTGATAAGCATGTAAAACACGCCATTTGAGTGCTTTTTTACGTATTCTTTTGAATATCCGTGTAGCATTCTTATTAGTTTTAGTCTTGTTTTGTAATTTATAGTTTGGAATCGAGTCGGAGCAAAACAAGACGAAACAGGGATGGCTTGAGCGTACAAATAATGGAAGGGTAAAATGGGCAGTTTAATCACATCTAATAACCTAATCCAAAAGAAGATGCGCCAATCGATGGTGTGCAACTCGCGTTTGGTTAGACGCGTGATATGCTGATGGAACAGGAGGCAGTGCAGGCAAATAAACGAGCAGTGTTTGTAGAAGCATGCGCGACTCACACTTGGAAAGAGGCGGGAGTAGCGATTGGACAAAGGCGGGGTGCGTGATGCAAGCATGACATTGGTGCGACTTGGAAAAAACTAATTCTGCAACTTAAACCTAGAGCAACACTGCTATGCAACAAAATCTATAAATGGTGAAGGTAGCAATCACATAAGGCATCACGAACCTACACATCTCAAAGCAACAAAAAATGAGCATCGCAATGCACATATAAATATTCATCCATCCATTCATCATGATTATAGTTTGGGAGAAAGGTGATTAAAGTAAGATCATAATGATTCGAAGCAAAGCAAAAGAGAATCATGGAGAAGACACACTGACATCTTACCAAGATTAAGAGTTTAGTCTTTCCTTCACTTTTCTTATGTTGTCTCAAACAAGTTATTGTTTTGAATCTTTAATTTAGCTGGGGGGGGGGGGGGGGAGGGGGTATGATGTAGTTATCAATTAATGCACCTTGAACCTATGTTTTGTTGTTTTTATTGATTTTGAGTTTTGTTAGATCTTGTTTGTTTTTTATGCTACCTGATAAGATTAACACGTGCAGGTTTCTGAGAAGCTAAAGTAGTGATGTTAGACTGCCTTGTATTATCCTAATCATGTATTAGGCAATTGTTAACATGACCCGTGCATAATAGATCCAAATAATCCATAAATCTTCGTAGCTAACTTTAACTAGGCGTTTGGACTAATTACCAACTCTAATTCTTTTCTAAATCTATGTATGAATCATTGACATGGTGAACTTTGGGAGGCCAATTCGATCTAACAATCTAACCAATTAAGGATTAAGGGATTAATTAGTTATTTGTAAAAGCAAGCATAATTGGTCAACAAAACTAGGATCAAAACAAGAATTCGGTGGAAAGAAGCATTGCATAGAAACATTGGTATTTTTTCTATAAAGTTTAAGCATAGTATGATAATGAACCCTGGCTCTTGGTGTGCTTTCTTCTCATTAATGTCAACCTCAATCAATGAATCAATTCTTATAGTTAAGCCAACTTAGTTATGATAAAAACACTCACAATCTACACATTTTATTTCGTTTTATTGTTACTATTCAGATAGATCACACTCTATGTAGGATCAATAGTTGAGACGTAGTTTACTTTTCTTTTTATTATTACTTGATTGTGCAATTTTTAGTCTATTATGAACCATAGCAAACATTAAGTTTCCACTATCGGTGTATACAATGCTTGAGACATCTTTCTCTTCTTTACTGCATGGACACATACTTGATGATTAAAATTAACAGAAAATGGGGGGCGGTGATTGGCTTACAATTTTGTATATAGAATCCCACAAAATCTTCGATAGATAGTTCCTCTAAGACAACAAAATCTTCTTGATGATGCATAATCTGCCACGCCCTCGGACATAGGCAGAAAAAGGTTACCCATAAAAACTACTGATCGTCTAGTGGAAGGGCACACTCACGTCATGGCCAAACACTACCCGAATAGGGGCAAACGGTCTGGGATTCAGAGAAGATAACCCCGGATCACGACCAGATAACACCCCACAGAAGGTATTCAGTCCAAACACCCGGAGAAGGTACCCTCAAGTCTCGTCCGATTGGCACCCCTAAAAGGGAGTACGGTTCGGATCCAAAGACTCGGATACACCCTTTCCCCACGACCTAGAGTCAGACTAAAACTCGGGTACCCACAAGGAAAGACAATGGACCCCCCCAGACCAAGAAGTAAACATTTCTCAAACTGCTAAGAGCCGCTCGGATCCCCGAGAGACAATATCTACCACTTAGCCAAATATTAAAGAGTCAATCAAGATCCAAAAATCCACAATTTCTGCCAAAATCTCTACACTATTGTACTTAGAATATATTACACACTCTACTTAGCACAAGCTATCTCATTATATTACCCCTTGTAATTCACTTAAAGTCCTTAATAAAATAAGTGTGCTTCATTTCCCTCAAATTCGAGAGTGGCGTTCCGAACAAAAAATAAATAAGTGATGATATCCCCGAATATCCTGACCTCACAGACTCAGACGATATTGCCTCACCAAATGGTGTCGTCTGTGGGAACTCCTTAAGTTCTCTGAATTTTTTTTGAGAAAAGTTGCATGGCAAGGAAAAGAGCTAGAAGAACACCTGTATGCGCGTCATCTTGATCGAATCCAAAGTGCGAGTCGATGGAAAATCATGACACTGAAGTAGAGGGGAAACAGAACCCCCCACCCCCTCAGGAGAAGGTTCCAGAGCCTAACGGCTCGGCACCCAATCTTGATGCACATGTACTACCCGTTGATGGTGCCCCTGTGCCCCAAACTACGGGCATCCCGATACCATAGGACACTGCACCAACACCACTGAAAGCTGGACCTGGTATGGGTTACGTACAAGTACCATGGGACATGTATCGTAACATGTTTGCTCGATTCCATAAAAATGAAAGAGCAGCCTCGGAGAATGGTCGGGGTCGTGATAGGAACCGCCCTGAGGAATGGAGGAATCCTCCTCCCCGTCAGTCCGCCCTGCCTCCACGGGGTCGACCCGAAGACTCGCTACGCAGCGACACTCTCGCCTCTCTCCCTCCCCCAAGAAGAGACTGCCATTGCTGCACACATCGAGCTCGGTAGACGCACTCACAGAGGCATAGTAGCCTCGGTGTCTCCTTCGTCCTCATGAGGTAGCTTGGAATCCTTTAGACTTACACGAGCCCTACTGTCCGAGCCCGTGTGAAGACGCCAGCGTACGCCAACCCCAGAGGCCCTTCTATTAGGGATGGTGGAACAAATGCAAAGAGAGTTGTGCAAGCTCTGGCGCAACCTCAACCTAGGGGAGGAGGCAACGTATCGAGGGACACAGTTTGCACCTCATATAGCTGACCCCCTTATCCCCTTACTATGAAGCGGTGGGACTTTCGACCTACGCTGGAGAAATCAACAGATGTGATCCCCACGACCATATCAACCAATACTTGGCATGCATGGACCTTGCGTCGGCTCCAGACCACGCCATGTGCCGAGTATTTTGAGCGAATCTCACGGGACAAGCCCAGTCCTTGTTTTCCCAACTTCCGTCGGGAACGATCCATAACTTCGAACAACTCACCTAAATGTTCGTAAGGAAATTTGCGTGCAACAAAGTCTTTGCTAAGACCTATGGACATCTGTTCAACATACGACAAAATGCGGATGAGCCACTCAGGGACTTGATGAGACGGTTCTCACATGTCGTGGGCGAGGAAGCCCGCTTTGACCCCAGCATGCTCTCCGACATCATCGTGCGAGGATTATCGCCAGGAGACTTAGCCACCTACCTTATGAGGAATCGAGTAGCCAACATGGAAGACTTAATGCAGAAGGCCGAGTCTTTCATAGAGCTAGAGGAAACGTGAAAGATCTTGGAGGCCGCAGAGGCCTCTCGAGCCCCGGCCCCATCCACCAGCAAAGGAAAAGAGAAAAGAGACGAAAAAGATGGAGGAAGGAAAGAGAGAGTTAAGAAAAACCTGGAGCCGGTACCCCTACCCCACATGACGATAACTCCTATCGAGGTTATGGCCATCATGGGGAAGAACGTATCTTCAACTGGCCCCGAGCCGTTAAGGATCCCCAAAGGCTCAAAATCATAGGAAAATTCTACACTTATCATCGAGCCTATGGACACCTGACAAACGATTGTATCCACATCCAGCAAGAGATCTCTAGGCTCTTATGCCTGGGCTTTCTTGAAAAATACGTGTTGTTCAACAGGGGCACCCCCGCAGGGAAGCATGGGCGAGAGGAGCTACCTAAGGGCAAAAGACAGCGCTCGGATACCTCCGAGGACAGCGAGCAAGAGCCCCCGGAGCAGGAGCGGCTACCTCCGCCCCCTCGTGCCTGTAGCGACTGTAGACACACTAATTTTGTGTCTAATTAAATTAAATGATGGTAACTCTTAAGATGCAAGAAATACAAAATATATTTTATTTAATCTTAATATTTTGAGGGATTAAAATAAATATATAAATTAAATTTTAAGACAAGGAACCAATTGCTCATCAAATCTCAAGACATGGTAAGTCTTCTCCTCCAAGTCTCAATCTTCAAGAGATGGAAAGAATTCTCCACCAAATCTACACAAGGAAAGAATTCCCCACCAAGTCTCAATCTTCAAGAGATGGAAAAAAGATTCTCTTAGATAAAGTCTTCCATATCAAGGAATTGTAGACGCGATCATGACCGTTTATCTCATCAGGAGATTCTAATTGAGATTCACTCCACCTCTATAAATAGAGGTGGTCTTGAAGAAGAAAAAAACACACACAAAATATTCACAAGTTGAAGAGGGAAAAGCTCTGTTTTTCGCTCACCAAATTCATCCATCTTCAAGCGTTCTTCGCGGCATTCAAGGCATTCTTCAACAATCTTCAAGGTGTTCTTCGTAAAGAACTCCTTTCAATCCGCCGTCAAGTCTCAATTCTATCCAAAAGCCGTTTTGAAGATTGCACTTTTGCCGAGGAAGATCAAACTCCAAGAAGTTCAACAAATCCAAAACCAAGTTCATACCGTTCTTCATTCGTCTTCAAGTCAAAAATCCGATTAATCCGAGATCAAGTCTCAAGACCCTCGAAAAACCGTTTCTGAATATTCAAGTCCATTCAAGAAGATCAAAACCCAACAAATCCAAAGAACTGAAGACGAAGATCATACCAATCTTCATCAACCTTCAAGTCAAATTCCAAATCAAATTTCCGTTCGATCCGAAATCAAGCCGTCAAGCCCTCGAATCAACGTTTATCAAATATCCAAGTACTTTGAAGATCGAGATTCCTCCAAAGAAGATTGACATTCAACAAGTTCAAGACGAAGATCAAATTGTTCGTCACAAATATCAAGTCAAGTAGATCGTCAATTTAAGATCAAGCTCAACGCCCTTGGATTAACGTTCAGCTCAAATACACGTGGAAGAGATCAAAATCAAATCCACTTAAGTCAACCAAATTTCAAATCATTTGTTTGAGAAAAGAATCAGAGGATTAAATAGAGATTGCACCACAATTGCACTTTAAATTAATTCAAATTTATCTTGTAATCTTTTCTTGTCTTTTAATTTCAGAATTCAAGAATTTGTCGTTACAAATTTGGCACGCCCAGTGGGACCATCTCTACCTCTCATCTCTTTTCCAACAAGTCTCAAATTTGAAGTCACAAGAAGTAAGTGTTGCTCAACAATGGACATGTCAATGGGGGTAACAAGCGGAGGCTCTTTGCAATCGATGTTGAAAGTTTCACTTGCATCAGGAGCAAGACACGAAGCAAAAGAAGATGATCAAGCATCCTCATTGGAAGAGCAAGTTGCGGCACTTGCAAGAGCCATTGCGAATCTCACAACTCAAGCTAAAAAACGTGATGAACATTTGAATCGCCTTCTCCAAAAGCTAGAGGGCCAAGAAGGAGTTGAAAATTCCAAAGAAGTCACCAACAACATTGGAGTGCAAGGATGCATCAAGACTACAATCAACGAAACTGAAGTCTCTCCTCGTCTCCAAAAGCAAGAGCTCATGGAAAGCAGCGATCAAAGCATGGCGCATGAAAATACTACTCAAGGAGTTGAAGCTCAAGAGTTTGATGAAGTTTTATGCAAAAGGATCCATGCCACTTCTCTTTTCCACAACTCAAGTTTCTCAAGGAAGGAAGAGCAAGGTGCCATGATGCACACAAAGTTTGCCGAGAAAAACATTCAAGATGTTGAAGTTGGAGAATATCCCAAGTCCTCAAGCAACAAATCCAAGTTTCCCCACAAGGCCTTGTCTCTGCCGATCAATTGAAGAAGCTCATTGAAGAAGTTGCAAATGATCATAATGCTCAACACAAGATTTCCAAATCTTACACGAAGCCTTATACTCAAAGAATAGAGCAATTGCAAATGTCAAAAAACTATCAACCTTCGAAGTTTCAAAGATTCGATGGGACTGGAGACCCAAGACAACATGTTGCTCACTTCATTGAGACATGCAATAGTGCCTGCACTGATGGAGATCTTCTAGTCAAACAGTCTGTTCGATCATTAGAAGACTTTGCCTTTGACTAGTACGTTGATCTTGAACCAAACTCCATTGATAGTTGGAACAATCTACACAGCGCATTCTTCAATCGCTTTTATAGCACTCGGCGTACTGTGAGCATGATTGAACTTGCAAATTCTCATCAAGAAGAAGACGAACCAGTGATTGATTACATCAATAGGTGGAGAAATCTATCCTTAAGCTGCAAAGAAAAATTATCTGAAACTTCAGCCATAGAGATTTGCATTCAAGGGATGAACTGGAGCCTTTCTTTCATTCTTCAAGGAATCAAGCCAAGAAACTTTAAAGAGTTGGCAACGCGAGCGCATGACATAGAGACCAATGTAAACTCTATTAAAGAAGAAAACTCAGCTCATGGCCTTGATATT
The DNA here is from genome assembly GCA_948329865.1 of Linaria vulgaris. Classification (NCBI taxonomy): domain Eukaryota; kingdom Viridiplantae; phylum Streptophyta; class Magnoliopsida; order Lamiales; family Plantaginaceae; genus Linaria; species Linaria vulgaris. Next base: position 71,710,074 of record OX415253.1, read on the forward strand.
GAAAGTGATGATGACAATGAAGAGGGCGCGCCGCCAAGTTTTGATTTAACCAATATGCTCCTTGATACGAGCTTAAACTATCTCAAATATTCAAATTAAGTGTATATGCTCCTTGATACGAGCTTAAACTATCTCAAATCCTCAAATTAAGTGCCAAAATATATACTCATTGATAAGAGTATAAACTATCAACATTCGCCTTAACACGAGTATAAACTGTTTGCATATGTGAACTCAAAATAAACATTCAAGTCTTCAAGTCTCCTAGACACGAGCCAAAAGGTCTACAAGTTCTTCAAATCCAAATCTTCAAAGCAAATATCCAAGTCTTCAAGTCTCCTAGAAACGAGCCAAAAGGTCTACAAATTCTTCAAATCCAAGTCTTCAAACAAATCCGTCAAGTCTTCAAGTCCTCCTAGACAGGAGCCAAAAGGTCTACAAATCCTCAAATCTTCAAAGCAAATGTGCAAGTCTCCTAGACACGAGCCAAAAGGTCTTCAAATCCTTCAAGTCCTCAAGTCCTCCTGGACACGAGCAAAATTGTCTACAAATTCTTCAAGTCAAAGCCTCCTAGATATGAGATAAAACTGTCTACAAATGTCCAAATCAAATGCTCCATGGCACACAAGCTTAAACTGCACGTTACTCCTGGCCCGCATGAGTAGAAACTGTGTATGGCACCCCATTTAAATCAATCTTGATTTCTTTTGAACTACGTCATGACATGATTCTTTCATTGGATACGTAGGCAGCTAGAAGTTCATTCTTAGCCCAGTCATATCCGAAAAAAAATGCTCATGCAACATTCAAGTTGATGGATCCTGAAATTGTGGATCGGGTTGATACGTCGTTGTTGTTAACTTAACACTGGAGTGTTATAGCAGATGTGTACATTGTTAACTCAGCGATGTTACTTTAACAACAGACCAGAGTAATAGTGCAGCGGAATAAACAAACACCAAGTTTAAGAAGTGAATATAGAATTATATTAACTTCCGAGCCGTAGGCAAAATAACCCGTAAAGGTTTTAACAAAGGTCGTTCTCTCAATTCTCAAGCTCCTCACTCTTAAATTGATTGAACTAAGCAAATCACACAAGAATTGCTTCGACTATCTCTAAAAGCTCCTCACTCTTAGATCTATTCTAACAACTTACAAACTTTGCTAAAGCAAGACAACACTCAACAACTGTAAATTAATCTCTCGGATTGATTGGCTCTTGTCTCGTCTTTGTCTTGATGTACTTCACACCTATATATAGGTTCTTGAACTTGGACTTCAAGGTGTGTTGTACACTGTTGATAATTCTCCTTGTTTCCTTCTTGAACTCTTCTTCCTTGTTCTCGCAGTCCTTCTTGAATAATAGTTCATTCATTAGTGATCTAACTAAGGAAAGACTCCTTCTTCAAATCAGGACTTGATCTTGGAAAGCATTCCTAGTTCCACTCGAACTCATCTTTCCTTGTAGAGCGGTTTGTCTAATTAAGGAAACTTTCCTTCTTGGAAACTTGAGCGTCCAACCTATAACAAGTTTGTTTTCTGAATAATAATCAAAGATAATTACAACTGTGGAACTCAGTTAGTTAAATGAATAAGGCAAAACAATAATAAAGAATATAATCAAGATTGTAAATCGGATTCTGCTCCAGCAATGTTACTCTAACATTGACTTCTCAATGTTAAACTAACATTGACAGAATACCTGCACTTTCAATCTCCCCCTTTTTGCCTTAATCACAAAACCTAGGAACCTGTTCTAATCAGATCAAATTATTCAGACAAACTTTACTATCTTATAACAATGGAAAACTAAGTACACTCCCCCTGAACATCAGAAGGAACCAACTCAATGTTATTCTAACATTGATACTTTCAATGTTGTCATAACATCTGTCTTTGTCAATGTTATCTTAACATCGAAACCAGACAGATGTTCTAACATTGAACATTTCACTGTTAACTTAACATCAGAGAACAGGTAACACCTGCAAAACAGAGTTAGTACTTTGTAACCAAAGTTCAAATAGCATAAGCAGAAACACTAAGCAACAATATAGAAAAGTACTTAATTACAGACCATACTTAGTAGCAAGGAACACACTCCTTGATGAAACAGAAAAGAAAATAGAATTGTTCATACTGCCATCGAAAACAGAAAATTAACAGAACTCAGAAATTTTGAAATTTGATCTACTCTCCCCCTTTTTGTGAGGAAGACAGATCCTTCAAATGCTTCATGAGGTTGTCTATCTCGTGCAACCTCACTTGCTTGTCGGCTATCTCTCTTTGGGTATCTTTATACTCTCTGTCAAGCCACATCAGGGTCTCCTCCACAAAAGCATCAGCAATGACAGAACAACTGTCACCACTAGCCACAAGAACTGAAAAAGCAGCAAACTTGTGAGTCTTCTTCTTCTTCTTCTTCTTCTTCTTCTTCTTCTTATTCTTCCTGCTTGGACCAGCTGCATCATTGGGATTCCATGGTAGATCTTGAATCCTGACTTAAGTGAAGTAGCTCCTGGTGATGATCATATTGGCCTTGTTCTTGATCCAGCCTTCTGTCTTCTTTGTCTTGAAGCCTTGCTTCACCAGAATGCTGGATATCAGAGAGGGATATGGAATGATTCCCTTTGCTTTTGTTCTGACTTCCCTCATGTGCCTCAGAACCTTCTCCCCTATGTTCACACTCAACCCATTCTTCAGTTTGTACACCAGCTTTGTTGAATCTTTTGTCATAACAGTGTTGTTGGAAGAGGGCAACAAGTTATAGGTAGAGAGCTTGTGAAGTACAACACTTAAGGATGTCAGCCTTGTAGTTGGAAAACTGTCATTCGATTTCCTTGTGAGTCCACCAGTGAGGTCAGTAATTACCTCATCCATGCTAGGATCCTCAGTCTCCTCAGGATCAGGAAGCTCCCAAGCTTCATTGATCACAGAGGGGCTAATGTCATAGACATTCATCCTTACCCAAGCTTTGCCAAACTTGGGAGAGCCCTGGTGGCACACCCACTGAGAGAGGTTCATGTAGAACTCTCTGATCATATCAGGGACATATGATGATTGGTTCATCACAGAGCCCAACACTCCTCTAGCTTCAAGCAACTCAAACAGACACATAAAAGCCAGAATAAGGCTTTTTGGGGTACTCCTCCTCAAGCACATCAAAGTACTCATCACTGCTTGATGTTGGAGTAACATCAGCAGGGTCATTACCTTCCAGTTGGTCTTCTTCCTCAACTTACTCATCTTCCTCTTCCTCCTTATCATCTTCTTCCTCTTTTTCTTCTTCTGACTCAGACTCAGAAGTTTCCACAACCACTTGCTTCCCCTTTCTTTTCTTAGCAGCAGTAGCTAAGGCAGAGAGAGTCAGGCTCTCTTATTCTTCTCTCTCAACCTCTTCAGGTTGATTGTCACCCTCATCATCAACATCCTGGTTACCCTCAGTAGTAACCTCCTCAACTACAGTCTCCTCAACCTGATCATCTTCCTCAGGAAGAGTATCCATCTCATCAGCAGTAACCTGCTCAACCACATTAGCCTCAGACGGCTCAACCACTTCCTCAACCACCACATTGTGAACCCCATCAGTCACCTCAGGGTTCTCAACCACAACCTCCTCAGTTGCATCCAAACCATCACTAGGGGCCTCATCCTCCCCCTCAATACCAACAACAGTAGAAGTAGGTATATCCATAGTAGGGTTAGCCATCATTACCTCATTTTCAGGGTTGGTGGGAGAATAGGTTTGCTCAGCAGTGTCTGATGTTGAACCAACATCACCCTCTGCGGATTTCTTGCCCTTGTGTCTTTGATAAGTGGCTTTCCTCTTTGGGGCAGCAGCGGCGACGTGGCTGCTCCATCTGCTCAGCAGCAGCTGCAAGAGTATCAATGGAAGACTTGCGGGCCATTGTTAGCATGATTTAGAGAAGAAAAGAAGAAACTTGATTTGCAGAGAAAGTTGATTGCACTAGAAATTTTGAACGTGTAAGAAACAAGAAGAGATTAGGGCAAATTATATAAACAATAAGATGAAGAGTGGTAATAGTGGTGTTGTAACATGTTACCAAAAATAATCGGACCACTGTCACACGATCATACCCATGTTTACCTTACCACGTGTCAGTATTAGATTAACATGTAACCAGAGCAGTCTTCAAACCTGAAAACTTATAAGTTACAATATTTCAATGTTGAACTAACATTGGTAAGTTAACAACATGGAGGGAAGTTGTAGGTGCAGGGCTTCATCCAAGGCAGCATCATGTGAGAGCGTGAGATATTCCTGTATACTAATCTGAACCCCCACCCAAGTACATAGGTACAAAGACATAGACTAAGATCATCAGTATGAGTAAGTAGCACATCAAACAGAAAAACACAGAGTGGATATACATATCCAGGGAAAAGATGTTCCCACAGTATAGAAGATCACAAAACATAGCGTTTTACCTGCAGTGAGTCACCCACCAAGTATGCCTCAACACATGATTCCTAGGATTACTACTCCCCCTAAGCCCAAACCGACAAAGAAAAAAAAACAGACGCAGAACTAGAAAGAATGCAACAATGTTAGATCAACATTGGGAGATGGTAACCAAGTATAAACAACTTTACTGCCTGGGATCAGGACAAACCAATTTATCTTTATTTATGATCACGAACTCTTTTGAACAAAAACTAGTGAATGTAAAAGGATAGTTTCATCACTGAATGTGGGCAACACAAGACTCCACACACCCAAGTAACTTAACCATCAGTTGCAGATTGGGCAAGTACAAAGGAACTGAATGAAGACAATACATTTATCATATACTTCTTCACCCCAACTCCTCATGCATACCTGTTTACCAACTTGTTTACAAGGGAAATACCAAGTGAACAATGCTACTGAATGCAAGCAGTCGAAACTTCAAAGCACCACAGTAGTAAGGATCACTATCATGCATAACCTTGACCATAGACAAAACACAAACATAAGCACAACTGAATGACAATGAAGCTCTCAACATCATGTACCCCAGCTTCTCTTCATGCTTTGTCTAACCTAACATGGATAAGTCACAACTGAATAACACAGAGTAATGAGCTCTGTGTACCCCAGCTTCTCTCAGATGTTAGGTTAACATTCACAGACTAACAACAAAGTTATTACTTTACAAAACTCTTGAACTGTACCTGTCCACCAGTCAATTCAGCTATTTGCACAGATTAACCATACAACCCAACATAAACTCTAACAAATATGTAAGATGCAAGAAAGAAGAATGCAGAAAGGAAACATAAAAGAATTACAGCTACACCACAATCAATAACCAGTGTTAGACAGTGGTGTTATGTCAACACTGGTGAACTAACATCCCTAAACAATGCACATGCCAAGAGAATTCCTCAAACTGAAGAACCTCTCAGAATCTAAAGGTTTAGTGAACATATCAGCAAGCTGATTGTTAGTTTCAATGTGTTCAATGTCAATGAGCTTATCTTCTACCATGTCTCTTAGAAAGTGATGCCTTATGTCAATATGTTTAGTTCTAGAATGTTGCACAGGATTCTTAAAGATGCTTATAGCACTAAGATTATCACAGAACATAAGTAAGGTATCACTGTCTAACCCATAATCCAATAGCATGTGTTTAAGCCATACCAACTGGGTGACACAGCTGCCTGCTGCTATGTATTCAGATTCAGCAGTGGAGAGTGACACACAATTTTTCTTTCTACTGTACCATGAGACCAAGTTGTTCCCCAGATAAAAATATCCTCCACTTGTAGACTTTCTGTCATCAGTGTCACCTGCCCAGTCTGAGTCACTGAAACCTACAAGATTTGTGTTAGTGTCATAAGAATACCATATACCAAGGGCCAAGGTGCCAGAAATATACCAAGAGCCCCCGGAGCAAGAGCGGCTACCTCCGCCCCCTCGTGCCTGTAGCAACTGTAGACACACTAATTTTGTGTCTAATTAAATTAAATGATGGTAACTCTTAAGATGCAAGAAATACAAAATATATTTTATTTAATCTTAATATTTTGAGGGATTAAAATAAATATATAAATTAAATTTTAAGACAAGGAAATAATTGCTCATCAAATCTCAAGACATGGAAAGTCTTCTCCTCCAAGTCTCAATCTTCAAGAGATGGAAAGAATTCTCTACCAAATCTACACAAGGAAAGAATTCCCCACAAAGTCTCAATCTTCAAGAGATGGAAAAAAGGTTCTCTTAGATAAAGTCTTCCATATCAAGGAATTGTAGCCGCGATCACGACCGTTCATCTCATCAGGAGATTTTAATTGAGATTCACTCCACAACTATACATAGAGGTGGTCTTGAAGAAGAAAAAAACACACACAAAATATTCACAAGTTGAAGAGGGAAAAGCTCTAAGTTTTTCGCTCCACTAAATTCATCCATCTTCAAGCGTTCTTAGCGGCATTCAAGGCATTCTTCAACAATCTTCAAGGTGTTCTTCGTAAGGAACTCCTTTCAAACCGCCGTCAAGTCTCAATTCCATCCAAAAGCCGTTTTGAAGATTGCACTTCTGCCGAGGAAGATCAAACTCCAAGAAGTTCAACAAATCCAAAACTAAGTTCATACCGTTCTTCATTCGTCTTCAAGTCAAAAATCCGATTAATCCGAGATCAAGTCTCAAGACCCCCGAAAAACCGTTTTTGAATATTCAAGTCCATTCAAGAAGATCAAAACCCAACAAATCCAAAGAACTGAAGACGAAGATCATACCAATCTTCATCAACCTTCAAGTCAAATTCCAAATCAAATTTCCGTTCGATCCGAGATCAAGCCGTCAAGCCCTCGAATCAATGTTTGTCAAATATCCAAGTACTTTGAAGATCAAGATTCCTCCAAAGAAGATTGACATTCAACAAGTTCAAGACGAAGATCAAACTGTTCATTGCAAATATCAAGTCAAGTAAATCGTCAATTCAAGATCAAGCTCGACGCCCTTGGATTAACGTTCAACTCAAATACACGTGGAAGAGATCAAAATCAAATCCACTCAAGTCAACCAAGTTTCAAATCATTTGTTTGAGAAAAGAATCAGAGGATTAAATAAAGATTGCACCACAATTGTACTTTAAATTAATTCAAATTTATCTTGTAATCTTTTCTTGTCCTTTAATTTCAGAATTCAAGAATTTTTCGTTACAGCGACAATTCCCCTACATGCCGCACCGTTAACATGATTGAAGGAGGAGTACTGTCTGTAACCAAAAAATAAAGGCGGAACTACATCCGAAAGGCACAGAATGCCGATAGCTAGCTGGAGATCTTCGTCGCCCGACTAGTAGACCAGCCCGTCATCTTTTTTGGGCCCTATGACCTGCTTGGTGTCGTGCACCCCCACGAGGATCCCCTTGTGGTCACAACCATCATACTTGGAACCAAAGTGAGGAGAATCCTCGTAGACAGTGGAAGCTCAGTCAACGTTCTTTTCATGCCCACGTACCTTGCCCTAGACATCTCTCGGAATCATATGAAGCCAGTGGAGGCTCCTCTTGTAGGGTTCTTAGGAAAAAAATGCCATATTGTGGTACTTATAACTCTACCAATGTCTTGGGGGAAGGCGCTACCCGCCGTACCAAGCCAACCAAGTTCTGGGTAGTAGACGCCTCCTCCCAGGCGTACATCGCCATCTGCAGACGGCCGGCTCTCCGAGCCTTCGAAGTTGTCGCATCCACCCTTCATCTAAAAATCAAGTTCCTGACCCTCTCCGGGGTAGGGGAAGTGAAGGGGGACCAGACTCTAGCTCGTGAATGCCGTATGAACGCCTTGCCGATCGAATCTAAGCCTTCCGATGCTGAACCCCCGGCCAAGAAAGCCCACACGAAAGAGGTCTGGGTCTAGCCCGCAGAGGAGCTCATGATAGAGTTGGTAGATGGAGCCGGGGTAAAATAGTCAAGATTGGTACCAACATTAGGGAAGACATAGAAAAGGCTATCATGGCCACACTAAAGTCATTCCATCATCTCTTTGCCTGGAAAAATGGCCCCCCTGGGCGAATCAGCTAGGAGATATGCGTACATGAGCTTAACATGTATCCCACAACCAAGTAAGTCAAACAACGGAAGCAGAACATGGGACCAGAACAAAATAATGTGACTCGGGTCGAGGTTCAACAACTGATAGACCTCCACCGAATTCGAGAAGTACGCTACCTGGAATGGTTGGCCAGCGTAGTTCTCGTTCCAAAAACAGGAGGCCTATGGCGCATGTGCGTAGACTTCACTGACCTCAACAGTGCCTGCCCTAAGGACTGTTATCTGCTCCAAAGCATCGATATGTTAGTCGACTATGCGGTAGGCTGTGCCTTTCTATCCACCATGCATGGAGATCAAGGTTAGAATCAGATCCTAATGACCGACAACGACCAAGAAAAGACTAGCTTCATCACGGACATCGACACTTTCTGTTACCTAGTCATGCCCATCGGGCTAAAAAATGTCGGTGCCACGTATCAGAGGCTAGTCAATCTCATGTTCGAAGGGCTGATTGGAGAAACGATGGAGGTCTACGTTGATGAAATGATCGTGAAAATCCAGAGGGAAGAAGATCACGCCCGCTACCTCGCTCGAGCCTTTCAAATCACGGAAAAGTTCAGAATGAAGGTCAACCCCTCGAAAGTGCACTTTCGGTATCCGGGGAGGAAAGTTCTTAGGATATATGGTTACTCAGAAGGGGATCAAGGTTAACCCAGAAAAAGCAAAAGCCATTCTCAACATGGAGTCCCCAGAGACCATACGATACGTGCAAAAACTGACGGGCAGAATGGCCTTACTGAGAAGGTTCATCTCTCGCTCCTCGGAGAAAGGCCTTCCTTTCTTCAAGATACTCATAAACATAAAAGACTTCCAGTGGACTGACCGATGCGAAGAAGCCTTCAAAGCATTAAAAGAATATCTGTTCAAGCCACCTCTCCTGGTGAAACCCGTCCCTAAAGAAATGCTCTTCCTGTACTTGGTCGTCGGAAAAGAGTCAATAAGTATCGTCCTGGTCTGAGCCGAAGGAAGGGAGCACTTACCCATCTACTATATTAGTAAGACCCTCCTGGATGTTGAGACCTGATACTCGCGCATAGAAAATGTCGGGCTAGCCCTCATTTTTGCTGCTGGGAAACTCCGAGCGTACTTCTTAGCTCATCCGATCACCGTGCTCACAGAACACCCCCTCCGAACCATCCTCAATAACCCGGAGGTCTCAGGGTGTATGATCAAGTAGGCCATAGATTTAGGGGAGTTCGACATCACTTACTCCCCCACCAGCCATAAAAGCCCAGGTACTCATTGACTTCATCACCGAGATGTATGAGGAACCCGAGGAAGATGAGCACGAACCCCTGTGGCACCTCCACATAGACGGATCGTCCACCACCACCCATGGAGGGGTGGACATAATCTTCAGGAAAATAGCTCCGGATGAGCCAAAGACCATCTTGGAGTAGAAGCGGATCTGAGCTGCTACCCACACAGAGTTTTACAAGGCCCGAATGGCCAAATTCTACAATGCCTGGGTCCGACCTCGGTCCTTTCAAGTCAGAGACCTCGTTCTAAAAAGAGAAGAAGTCTCCAAGAACGTAGGCAAGCTCGATCCAAAGTGGAGCGGTCCCTACCAGATCTCTAAGATCCTCGGGCCCGCCACCTACTTACTAAAAAACATGGAAGGCCAAGATCTCGACCGAGCTTGGAATAGCCTCAATCTCTGGAAATATTATCTTTGAACGCTCTGTGGTCAACCTCTTACGGCGACTCAATTTTGTTCGCGTGGTTAAAGTAAACATACTATCGGCAAACTACGTTGAAAAAAATCTTACGCCTTAAAGAACAAAAAAGAGCTGGAAGAAATATTCCATTAACAGGCCTCATACGGCCACCAAATAAAACGATAATTGAGGGGACAAGGCCCATACAAAGTGGCCCAAAACAAAAAAAGGGGCTACATATGCCCGACTAACGCTACTCCTTCGCGAGGCATTTTTCGGCCTTGATCCAGGCTCGGCGCTCCTCCGTCGAAAGCTCGCTTGGGATGGGCATCCACTCAACATCGGGATTTGTCCTACGAGAAGCGGGCGGAGGAACGGTGGAAGAAGAGGGTGAGTAGAAATATAGCCCGGGCAGCGCCAAATCTCGGGGGAAACCGGGGAGAAGCGCGAAGGTTGATAGTGCCATCCCATAGCCCACTCCAACGAGGTCCCTCGACTCAGAAGCCGGCACACCTCGACTCTGGGGAGGCCCAGTCAAGTCCAGTCGGGCACTGGCAACACCAGCCTCGAGTTCTCTCATCGCATCCTAGAGCTGACAGAGTAGGCGATCCCGCTCCTTTTGCAGCGCAGGGACCTCCTATGCGGTCCAGATGGCCTCTCTTGCCCTCTCTTCCCACCTCTCGGCTGTATCAATGGATTTAGCTATAGCCTCCTTCAGGCAACTATTCAGTTCCCCCAAGTCCCGATCCGATGACACTCTTATCTCGGTCGCATGCCAACGAGCCTTCTTTAGAGCTATCTCCAGTTGAGCAGCCTCTTCACGAGCATTCTCAAGCGAGGCTCGGAGAGCATCACGCTCCTCGACCACAACCTTTTGGATCGTTGGGCTGGCCCTATATGTGCCTAAGGCATCCCCGGGCACCGTGAGTTGCAAAAAAAGAAGGAAGAAAAGTTAGAAGGTTTGTGGCAGGAAAAAGTCAAAATATGCACAAGGAAGAAGGGCGTTACCTCCCAAGTACTCTTGCAGAACTGCTCCCACAGGGCCATATCACCAAAACCTCCCAGAATCTCAAGATCCCCAGGATTAACGATGCCGCTCACAAAGGAGGTATAGTAAGCAGGGTCTTTATAACCCTCAACAAAAATCGAAGGGACAGCGGGAGTACGGAGAAACCCTTCCTCCTTTGGGGTCAGCTTGAATTTACCCCTCTTGGGGGAAGACCTCTGCCGATTATCATCCTTTACCGAAGGAAATGGGTTGACGATGCCATTCCCCTTGTCTTTTCCAGAAACCGACGCGCCACCATTTTGTTTCTTCGAAGAACTCCCGATGGCATGGGTCCAATCTGTCAGGTTAAATGAAAAAATCGACAACGGCACAAAATTGAGAGTAATGCCAAAAAGGGGCATAAAATGATTGGAAAAATGTTTAGCCATAGCAGGATCCATGGGTTGAGGCATACCTTTGGAGTTGACCTCGTTCTTCGCCTCTGCCATGGCCATATCCTCGTCAGTGGCGGACGGACTCCCGGGGGCCTTAGGGCAGTATTTGCTGTCTAACAAGCTCGAGGACTCGACAGCTGCAGCCTTGGACGACTGTTTGAGCTTTCGACGTCGTTTCATCTTTGCACACTCGAGATTCGCAGAGAAACCTCGGTCCTCCGAAACAAATAGGCCAGAGTCGATGTCCGTCAACGACAAAAGATCTCCTCGGAAGGGACGACGGGCACGGGCGGGCATCTCCGCACCAAAAAACAAGAAAACAGAGGAGATCAGTCAAAAAAAAGAATGAAAAAAAGAAGAAGGGGGTATACTGTATATACTCGGATAAGGGTTTCGAAGAACATTCGGTTTTTTTTTAAAAAAACAAGTACTTACGGAACTCCGAATTTTGTTGGACCATCGTCGAAAAAGGGCGCTCGCCTATCAACCCATCTTGCAAACCCGCGACAAGTAGGACCATCGGGCTATGCAGCATCGAAGACACGTCGTAAAGTTTGTAAAAGAGACCATGCGCTCCAAATAGGCAGCGGTCTCCATATATACATAGGGGGAGGGGTAAACATACCCAGTCCCCATTGCCTGGGTATGCCTTCCCACTCAGCAGCCGACTCTCCGACATGGGATATGAAGAAGTACCTCCAACGCCAATCCCCGTTGTTTGCAGGCCCGTTAGCAGTTGAGGTCAGAAACACCCGTTTGCTGTCACAAACGGACAATGAGTAGAATGATGAGCTAAGTGCAGTCGCCCGCAGAACAAACGCCCCTGCCACGGTTTGCGGGGTGTAGGGAATGTTCACCACGTAGCAGCAGAGCACGAACCCCACAGGTGACGGTAGGAGGCCGGAGTCAATTGACTCGGACACAATTACCAAAAAATAAAAAGATCCTTCAGGACCGGGAGAAAAAAGTAGTGAAGACCGCAATACAGCTGCTCTGCGTACACGGTCAACTAACCCTCGGGTGGGTCGTACGATCTCTGAGCACTCGAGGGGATGATCACATTCACTTGGTCGGAAGAGATGTGGAAGGACGCCAACAGGGCTCGGACCTCCACCATGTTCATAACCGAGGCTGTAGATCCACTCGAAGCTGACCACTCATGCGCTTGGCGTCCATGTTCTCTCGGACAAAGACCGCACCCTCAGTCGGATTCCAATAAGGGGCCCGACGACCGAATACAGCAAACATTCAGTCCGCCACCACCATCGGCGGAGTAGCGGCATCGTAACCAGCGTAAGAACTTTTGGCTCCCCTACGTGTAGCAGAACGGGTGGACGGTGAACGCGCAGCACTCTGGCGGTGGCTCCATTGGGATGCAGCCACACTACCCCGCTGAGGAGAAAACAGAGAGGAAAGGGAACTACGCGAATCATCATCGCTGGAAAGAATGGTGGTGGCTTGGGAAACCACGATAGCATAAAGGAAGAAAGATTATTTTTGAAGAAGGGGCTTTTTTGCAGAAAATGTTGAAAGTAAAGTGGTGAAGAAAAATGCAGAAGATGGCCGCTTTTATAGGCGGGAAAAATGGTTCGTATCCCGAGTCAGTTTAGTTCTATGCCCACGATTTAAATGGTGGACCCTTAGGCTTGCCCACTTATGACCCATCCGAACTGCCACCTTCCCCGAATCATTGCAACTCTAGCATGTCAGACTTTGCCATAGGGGAGCTAGACCGGCACCCCAGCTTCCCATGTCCCTTCACATTAAATGAGCGCCCCTTCCCAAGATGAGCAGTTGAGATGAATGGCAGGCGGGACGGTTCGAATTCACGACCGCCTTGGGGCTCGCTTCCTTGATCATCCACCCACGGGATACCCCCACGATGCTTACATGTGATTATATAAAGAGTTCAAAAAATTTCTAAGTACGATAAGCTCAACCATCAGAATTAGCGCCTAGCACCTCTTGCGGTACATTACCTCAGGGCCCCAGCGGGGAGATCTCACAAGACTCCCCCGAACGGGTCACCCTCAGAAACTCGCCCAAAGGGAGTCACACAGCTACCTAATTTGATGGTCGTGGTTACCTACGCGGAAAAGACGGAGACTCCGAAAATATAACGCTTGGAAACCTCAAATAAGGGCGGATGGAGCCCCTTAAGCGAGAAAGAACAAGCGTACCCAGAGGGCCAATGACAAAATTTTTCTATTTATGGAATTATAAAGACAGAACGCATCAGACATGGACGTAACCTCTGACCAAGGAAGGAAATAGTTGAAATCCAAAAAGCTTCATTAAATAGTTAGAAATCCCGGGAGGAGGGGGGACGACCTGGTACAACCCCAAAGGAAAAAAAGAACAACAAAAATAGACTAGGGCCATCCGCCCACAAAAACTCCTCTAAGTTATCTACGGCTTAGGAGGGTGACAAGGGTCGGCTACGATCAAAGGAGCCGGAAAACCTTGGGCACCCGGACCACCGCCGGGATGCATCGCCAAAGCTGCTTCAGGGGTCTTGGGGCGGATCATCCATGCAGTAGACAACCTTTGAATGTTGACCTCAGGGTGGTAGAAGTTCATCAAAGAGGCCATATGCCGACATGACCGGAATCCCCACACAAAGTCAGCCTCAAAGCATGGAGCAAGCTGTTCCCTCACCTCTTTCTCATGAGCTGCTAGTCGATCGTTCTGCTCCGTCACGGTCTTCGCCAAAGCACCTCAGAGCAATTCCACTAAATCCTTCGAGGACTGGAGCTTATGTGCCTAATTAGCCTTTTCCCGGCCAGGGACTCTTTCTCTTTCTCAAAAGCAGCCATGCGATCTTTCAGTTGTTGCTCCTACTCTTCCAGATCCTTCGCTTGAGCCATGTGGCTCTCGGCTTAGGCTCGACCCTTGGCCTCAACCTCTTTTAGCCTCGCCCTCAGAGTGTCCCTTTCATGAGATGTCTCCTCGTAAAAGTGGGACAAGCCCCTCACCATGATTGGGCTCTACCAAAGAAGCAAGTATCAGCAGATTGTACAAGAGGAAAATGAGATAGAAGGAAAAAAATGTTTGCATCTTTAGCCACACAGAAAATCTCACTTACCAAGGTCGCACACATTTGCGCAACTATACCAAGCTCCTAGGCACTTAGAAACGCAGGGACTGGAGAGGAACCTAGGGCGGCCAACTCGCGGGAGAGGCCTAGAGTTTGTGCCCCCAGACCCACGACACCCTTCAGAAGAGACTGCACCGGAGAAAGCGTAACCTAACCCCAAGTGCCAGCCTCCCGAGTAGAAGCCATCATCGGAGAACCAAAAGACTCAGTCTCATGACGCTTAGGCGGGGGAGACGAAGACCTCTCAGCCATTGACTCCCTCCCAACGGTCGTGGGATGGGGTGTTGACCGCTCACTAGTCGAGGTCCCGCTAGTATCAGCCAGCAGCGCCTCCTCATACCTCTCCGCTAACCACTCCGCGCCTACATCAGGCCCCACTGGCAAGCCGAGAGAAAGGAGAGAAGGTGTGGGACTTTCTCCGACTTTCACTAGAAGAAATCCCTCCTCGTCTAAATTCGGCAACCGAATAACCTTACTCTTGGAGGAAATCTCTTGCTGCTCCCGACGTCGCTTCCTTTCGACCAGGCCCATTCCTTTCTCATTCGGTTAGTTCATATGGGACGAGGCCTTGGGTGAAGCACTCTTTTCCTCTGAGGAATCATTTGCCGACGCTGCCAAGGTAGCCGAGCCCCCAGTCCTCTGGGGCTTCAGAGCAATAGCCTTTTTCTTCTTATTGGAAGGGCGTAGAGGGGGAGCGTCGCACTTCAACTTCTTCATAATAGCCTATGCAAAACAGAACAGCAAAAACCCGATTCAACAATGAAGAAAAACCTGACGAGGAAATGACCACCAAGAAAGAACTCATAAAACTTACTTATTTTAGGGCGCTTGTCTCCGATGAAAGACGCTAGGGCCAGAACATCGTTCAGATCGCAGTCCTCGTAAAGGGCCGAGAACACCTTGACCTGCGACATCCTGGCCCAGTAAAAGCCGTGCTGAAAAAACCCCTCATCCGTCAATTGTTCTGTGGCCTCCTTGGTTTCAAAATTGGTAGGAATCCGGGGATCCAAATTCTACTCCCTTAGAACGTCGGCCAAAAGATCCTAGGAGGTGTGACGGATAAAGAAGAATTTATCCTTCCAACCGCTATGAGACCCCGGAAGCTCGTAAAGAATCCTCTTTGTTGACTTTCGCATAGTGAAATTGTAGAAAAGCTTGTCCACAGAGGAGCTCGCCAAGTCAAAGGCCACAAAAAATCTGTGCACCACGCAGGGGTGATTATAGGCCTCGTAAATAAAAGCAAAGGCCGCCAGAGCTGACCACCCATTCGGAGAAAGTTGACTCGGACAAAGCATGCAGGCCTTAAAGACCTCCTGATAAAAAGTCGAGAGGAAGGATCTCAACACTGCCTTAATCTGAACGAAGTAGGTAGTGTAATAGCCCTCACGGGAGGAAGTCACCCTCTCATCCTCCCGAGGCACCATGACCTCCAAGCCAATAATATCCGCCCAATACTTGGTGAACTCAGCCTCGATCTCCTCACGGAATCTCACCGTACTCCGCACATCCCCAGCCGAAACCCTAGGCGGTGCCGCCGCCACAACCACCTTCTTCGCCTTCTTCGTAGAAGCCTCCGCCGTTCTAAAAGCGGCGCGACGACGCTGCGATGCCCCTTCAGCAGTAGGCGACACCATTGCCTCCGTCATCGCCACGTCTGACGCCACCCGACGTCTCCCTACACCAGTTGCCTCCTCGCTGGAATTGCTCAGTGAAGTCATAAAATTGCCGAAAAATTTTAAAGAAAGAAGAAGGAAGAAAGAGAGGGAAAATAAGAAGGGCTCAGGTGAATGAAGATAAAGCACGCCGAGTCTCCTCAATTTATATGCAGGGAAGCCCAAACGACGCCTCTGATGCATGGCCAACTCAGCGCCACGTGGAGCAAGCAGGACCACAATTGCAGAAAATGCCCGATAGCACATAAGCTCATTTAATGAGTTCCAAGCAATTTCCACAAAATACACTCGGAACTAGGGAGACTCATAATGATGCTTAATCTGCCACGCCCCCGAACATGGGCGAAAAAAGGGTACCCCATAAAAACGACTGACCGTCTAGTGGAAGGGCACACACATGTCATGGCCAATCACTACCCGAATAGGGGCAAACAGTCCAGAATTCGGAGAAGGTACCCCCGGTTCACGACCAACTAACACCACACAGAGGATATTCGGTCCAAACACCCGAAGAAGGTACCCCCGAGTCTCGTCCGATCGGCGCCCCTAAAAGGAAATACGGTTCGGATCCAAAGACTCGGATACACCCTTCTATACGACCCAGAGTCAGACTAAAACTCGGGTGCCCACAAGGAAAGACAACGGACCTCCCCCCCCACACCAAGAAGTAAACATTTCTCAAACTGCTAAGAGCCGCTCGAACCCCCGAGAGGCGATATCTAACACTTAGTCAAATATTAAGGAGTGAAGCAAGATCCAAAAACCCGCAAGTTCACCACCCACGCAAAATTAGTCCAAGTTCTGCCAAAATCTCTACACTATTATACTTATAATATATCACACACTCTACTTAGCTCAAGCTATCTCATTACACTACCCCTTGTAATTCACTCAAAGTCCTTAATAAAATAACTGTGTCTCCTTTCCCTCAAATTCGAGAGTGGCGTTCCTAACAAAAAATAAATAAGTGACTATATTCCCGAATATTCCGACCTCACGGGCCCGGACGATATCGCCTCACCACTTCTTGTTATTTTTGTCTCGGTAGATGTGCACCCCTAGAATATAGTTTTATGGTTGTAGGTCTTTATTTCAAATTTCCTGGCCAACTGAATTGAGCCTTTTGTTCTCGAATCCGAGTTTTCTTGGGGATTGATGCCAATATGTGTCCACATACAAATGACAAAGTCATCACTAGATCTCTTGAAGGATGCACACAGATCTGCTTTGAAATATTTGTATCCAAGGCTCATGATTAATGAGTAAATCTCTTGTACCAACACCTAGACGCTAGTTTTAGATCGTACAAAGATTTGGTCAATCTGCAAATAAAGTTCTCTTTTTCTTCTTCTATACACCCTTTAAGTTGGAGCATATAAGACTTCTTCTTCTTAATCACCATGAAGAAACATCCTCTTTACATCTAATTGTTCAAGATGTAAATCAAGTCACACTTCCCTTGGTAGATAGATACAACTAGGTACCTTAAGATGAAATTAGATGACTAAGGAATACTAATTTTCATTTTCATGTCTAAAAATATAAATAAGGAATAACTGAAAAAATACATATACAAAATAGCATATTCTCAGCCGTTAAAAGAATTTTGTGAATGCCACTCATCTGCTTCTTCTCACATGGGCAAAAAAACTAATTATTAAGTAAATAAATAATAGGATCTGAAACGAACTGGCAAATGTTGGAGATATTATGTTGTGTGATATGATATGATGATCAATCAAAAAAATATCTATGGGAATGCGCTCATGCAATGCAACAAGTGGTCACAAAGCGACAAAATCAAATCTTTCCCCCCCCTCCCCCCCCCCCCCCCACCTCCCATCGTGCCCCTGCCCACAACAACCTTTCCACTTCAGTTTCACACACACTGTAACTTCCCTTCTGCCACAACTGAATCTGTGAGGTGAGATAAATTAAAACATAAAAAAAAAAATCAATGGAAGGTTCGGCATTGTCAATTTCACATTCATCTTCCATTTCCACCATTGCTCTGTTGAATGCTTTCACCACCACCACCACCACCAACAGCAGACAATTGAAATGGCGATTCCAATTGTTAAAGAATAATAAATCAGCCTCCTCTCCTAGCCGCTTCGTAGTGAAGAGCGTCGTCAGTAACAATCAGCCAAAAGAACTCGACAACTCTCTTACTCTCCAACAACAACAACAACAACAAGAAGAACAAGGTTGTTCCAAAACCTAATTTTGATGCTTTTCGCTTATTTTTATAAATTGTGAATGTAGTTAAATTGTTATGTTTTAAACGCGTAATTCAGACTCAATGTTGATCTATATAAAGAAGCGTAATTTAGTACGATTAATCAGAGTGTTGGTGGAATTATGATTTGTTTGTTTGATTGATTTAGGAGTGGCGTTAGATCCTCTGAAGCCGGATTCTGCGTCTGTTGCGTCCAGTATCAAGTATCATGCTGAATTTACTCCCTCCTTCTCTCCTGAGCTGTTTAATCTACCTAAAGCGTATTACGCCACTGCCGAAAGTGTTCGTGATATGCTCATTATTAATTGGAATGCCACCTACGATTACTACAACAAGATCAATGTCAAGCAGGCGTACTATCTATCCATGGAGTTTCTTCAGGTTTGCGCTATAGTATCTCCATCGGATTATTAAATGGAATGCATTTGAGTCATTTTTTCGTATTGTTGTGCATTCACAGGGCAGAGCGTTGACGAATGCTATTGGTAATTTGGAGCTTACAGGGGCTTATGCTGAGGCGCTGAAAAAGCTTGGGCACAATTTGGAAGATGTAGCTAGACAGGTAGGAAAGATTTTTGCAGGTCGACTAAACGGTTCACTGATTCTTGATTCAGTTTCTTTCTAGTGATTACTAATCCAGAATTCCCTTTTAAGCCTTTCATTCTTTTTTCAGAGATTTTTATTGTATCCCTTTTAAATCGAGGGACAACGGAAATACATTACAGGCGTTCATGTTTGCTGCAAGTATGCTTTGTTTAATTCAGAAAAAGAAAAGGATATCAACTTCTGCTGATGATTGCAGGAACCGGATGCAGCACTAGGTAATGGTGGTTTAGGGCGGCTTGCTTCTTGCTTCTTGGACTCCATAGCAACACTTAATTATCCAGCATGGGGTTATGGACTAAGATACCGATATGGTCTATTCAAGCAGCTGATCACAAAAGATGGTCAAGAAGAAGTTGCCGAAAATTGGCTTGAGGTATGGTTTGCGGTTGTTTCTCATTCATATGATTTCTCTTTCTTTTTATTTCAGAGTTCTCAGAGTTTTACCATTTCCTTATTGTTTGCTCACTGGGTATCAAAACAAACACATAAACTCACACATTCTCCTATTGCTCATTGATAAATCTTGATCTTTTTAACCAGGTGGGCAATCCCTGGGAAATAGTTAGAAATGATATCTTCTATCCAGTTAAATTTTATGGAAAAGTCGTTCAAGGTCCAGATGGAAGGAAAGAATGGGTTGGAGGAGAAAATATAATTGCCGTTGCCTATGATGTCCCTATCCCAGGATACAGAACTAAAACTACTATCAACCTCAGGCTGTGGTCAACCAAAGTTGGCGCAGAAGCTTTTGATTTACATGCTTTTAATTCCGGCGAGCATGCAAAGGCGTATGAGGCCATGAAAAGGGCTGAAAAGGTAATTGCTTTTTTCATCCAATATACATGTTTTTCTGGCTTGTCATTCATGGATTTTTGTGCTTATGATTACTTTCTGGACTCGGAAAAATCAGATCTGTTAGGACCTTCTAGCCATGAGAGGAAATATTTTGATTTTTACTTTAGCTCCCATGTCCTCAAGGAAGTACTGTTTCTAAGTAATTTTTTTGTTTTGTTTTCTCAGTGGCGCATTAACCTTTTCCCTCATGGTTTTTTGCATCAGATTTGCTATGTCTTATACCCAGGGGATGAATCGTATGAGGGAAAGACACTGCGTCTTAAGCAACAATATACACTATGCTCAGCTTCTCTGCAGGATATTATAGCAAGATTTGAGAGGAGATCAGGGGAACCAGTGAACTGGGATACGTTTCCTGAGAAAGTGGCTGTCCAAATGAATGATACTCACCCAACTCTATGTATACCTGAGCTTATAAGAATCTTAGTTGATGTGAAGGGTCTGAGCTGGAAAGAAGCATGGCAAATCACTCAGAGGTAGTTAAAGTTATTGCTTCCTAATATATTTGGAATTTACGGTTATGCACATTCACCTATATGGTTTATGAGCATATGGTGTACTTCCAAGCACAAATTTTGTTCCATTGATGAAAGAACTTATCATTTTTTTTAAGATGTGGATATGGTTGTTATTTTGAGTTTGCCACTGCTTAATGCTGAGATATGGTAAATACTGTACCAGAACTGTAGCATACACCAACCACACTGTTCTGCCTGAGGCTCTAGAGAAATGGAGTTTGAATCTTCTGCAAGAGCTTCTTCCTCGGCATGTTGAAATCATAAAATTGATTGATGAAGAGGTACAGATTACTCATCATTTTAAATAAGCCAAGTATAACTCAATACCATCAGACACAATGATTTTATAGCGTATACATTGATTCTCGTCTTTTCTCTTTTCTAGAAAGCTGCAGAATTTTTAGGCTTCTCATTTTATTAGTCCACCTCCTAACTATAAAAATGCTTCTGGTGCAGCTTATAAATACTATAATTGCAGAATATGGTTTCGAGGACGTAAACTTACTGCAGGAGAAGCTGAAGCAAATGAGGATTTTGGATAATATCGAACTACCTTCTGCTGTCTTAGATTTAATTATCAAGTCACAAGAAAGTATCGTTGATACTGTTGAGGAAGACGAGGATTCTGAATCTGACAGTGTCTCAGAACTTGGTGACAAATTGGAATTGACAAAATCTAGTGACAAAGATAAGGAAACTAAAGTCTCAAAATTAGAGATTCTTGAGAAGAAAGTAAAATCAAAATTTGGACCTGATCCAAAACAACCTCAGTTGGTCCATATGGCTAATTTATGCGTCGTTGGAGGACATGCTGTGAATGGAGTTGCTGCGATTCATAGTGAAATTGTTCAAAAAGAAGTTTTTAATGAGTTCTATAAGGTAATTAACACGAGGGGTTGTTTCCATATCCTCACTGTATTGGAGTTACACATTATTTTACTCGTTAGAATCAGGGACTGTGTTCTATTAACTTGTATTTTTATTTTTTGTTTCGTAGTTATGGCCAGAGAAATTTCAAAATAAAACCAACGGTGTAACCCCCAGAAGATGGATGGGATTTTGTAATCCTGAGCTCAGTAAAATCATAACCAAGTGGACAGGGACAGAAGATTGGCTAATAAATACTGAAACCTTGGCAGAATTGAGAAAGGTAGGCAATTTGTCTGAAATCTTCCACTATAGGAAAGTTACTATGTTATTTTCTAGAGAAGAACATGCTTCAAATTCCATCTAGATTTTTTTCTTACTACCAAAAATCATTTGATTCTTGTTTGGTTTAATTATGAACTGTCTGCAGTTTGCCGATAATGAAGAACTCCAGTCCGAATGGAGGGAGGCAAAGATGATTCATAAGAAAAAAGTCGTTTCTTTGATTAAAGAGAAAACAGGATATGATGTCAGCCCAAATGCAATGTTTGATGTTCAGGTCCTTTCCTATTCATTGAGCAGTCTATGATTCAGAACTTTTTATCCAAATATCAATTTACTATTTTGATGTTCAGGATATTCATCTTTAATTTTGTGTGTCCATTGATATATCAACCAAGTTGCTTCCATCGATATTTTATATTTACATCAAGTGTTGCCTTACCTTGAGAATTCACAATACTTCTATCATTGTGCTTATAGATAAAGCGTATCCACGAATACAAGAGACAGTTGTTGAACATCATGGGAATTGTTTATCGCTACAAAAAGATGAAAGAAATGAGTGCTGAGGAGAGGAAAGCCAAGTATGTCCCTCGAGTTTGCTTATTTGGAGGAAAAGCATTCGCTACATACGTACAGGCTAAGAGAATCGTGAAATTTATAACTGATGTGGCAGCCACAATAAATCGTGATCCTGAGATAGGTGACCTTCTGAAGGTATGTTCTGACTAGTTTTCGGGAATCCCTTTGTGATTACATGTTACAGTCATTTGTGTATCTGTTGGAAGTATGGGTCAAAACATAGACCTATGTGCTGTTTACCAACTTCTACACTTTTAATAAATAACACATTTTGCTGTATCATAGGAACTAGGGCAACATTAGTCTTAACAAAAGATGATGACAACAAACTGAAATAAACTGTACAATTTGCGTAACGTACAGTAGTATCTTCAAAGAATAGTCGGAGATGGACTCCTCCTCCTTGGAATTGCTCATTTGAACAGGATCGCGGAGAAGCAAGATTATTTTAAGAAGGGATAACATTAGGAAATATGTTCCAAAGAGTCCATAGTAGATACTACATTTAGATAGATGAAGAACTCATGTCACATACTACGCTCTTGGTCAAGGACATATAATGCCTACACTATATTTGCCTTAAATCATAAATTAGAAAGTACATTAATATTCCTTAAGTTTCCCCATCTATTTAAATGTTAAAACAGATATAAATATTATATTCAACTGTTCTCATTGTTTTTATATGGTTTATCATGGAAAAAGAAGCATACAAAACTCATAAGTACCCGTAGGAAAAAAAATAGCTCATACTGTCTTAGTAAGATAACATAGTAGTTAGTGCTGCAACTTAAAAACATTGTGAAGTGATCCAAATTTTGTTTACTGTTTTTCCAGGTCATCTTTGTTCCAGATTACAATGTCAGTGTTGCAGAAGTTCTTATCCCTGGCAGTGAGCTGTCTCAACATATTAGGTACATTTTGCTTATAACAACGGCATATATTCTTTCATTTACCCCGTCAAGTTCGGCTACGTACTAAGTAACCTTTTAACTGAGACAATGTGTTTCTAATTTGAGCTGTCATAGTTCAGATACTTACATATGAAACAAAGGAAACAGTTAAAAGATTTCTGGGCAGCAACGGTTAAAATATTTCAGTGATTATAGCATTTACATATTCAATATTCTTTCTCGTACTACAATACTGTTCTTATTTAAGATCTTCTTTAGACAACAGATGGAACATATATTGTTGCTATAAATCATTAACGTCCGAATACTTTTGCAATAGCACTGCTGGAATGGAGGCTAGTGGAACCAGCAATATGAAATTTACAATGAATGGCTGCATCCTTATTGGAACCTTGGATGGTGCCAATGTCGAAATCAGGGAAGAGGTTGGAGAAGACAACTTCTTTCTCTTTGGAGCTCGTGCTGATGAAATTGCTGGCCTGCGCAAAGAAAGAGCCGAGGGAAAGGTAGATCTAGTTTATCCCTCTAGTTGTACACGTCAGCTCGACTTCACATAATAAATTCACATCTAGAGAAATGAAATTGAATAAACTAAATTTGCATCTTGCAACACTATCTGAAGATATTGAACCGTTCCATTTGGTTTGCAGTTTGTTGCGGATCCAAGGTTTGAGGAAGTCAAAGCATTTATTAGAACCGGCATATTTGGCCCTACCAATTATGATGCGCTGATGGGGTCTTTGGAAGGAAATGAAGGCTATGGTCGAGCCGATTATTTCCTAGTAGGCAAGGACTTCCCCAGTTATATAGAGTGTCAAGAGAAAGTTGACGAGGCATACAGAGATCAGAAGGTGAGTGCTTTTTCTTGGGGTAAAAAATCGTTTGGTCCCATAAGTTGGCACCCTCACGCATTTGGTCCTGTAAGTTGTCACCCATGCATATGGTCCCGTAAGTTGGTAAAAGTACTCAATTTTAGTCCCGACTCGCTTGAGTTCAATAAAGTCATCGGACTTTACCACATGAGTTCAATAAAGTCACCTGATTTTGCTATGTGGCTCTAGTTTGACTCAAAACTTAGGGATTTTGACCTGAAAAAAAATACCCAATTACATGGCATGCCACCTGGACGCCATTGTAGTCAATTGGGTATTTTTTTTCGGCTCAAAATCCCTAAGTTTTGAGTCAAACCAGAGCACATCAGCACAAAATCATTGAACTCAGGCGAGGCGGGACTAAAATTGAGCACTTTTTCCAACTTACAGGACCAAATGTGTGGGTTGACAACTTATGGGACCAAATGCATGAGGGTGCCAACTTATGGGACCAAACGAATTTTTATCTCTTTTTTCTCCAAAACAACCAGCCATGTAAAACTTCATTGTGTCTTTTTTGCCTTCATGATATCATATATTTATCTCCTTTCTGGTTTGGAGCTTGCTTGTCGCTTTCTGGTGCAATGAATTAAACAGTATCCAACATTGTTATAGCGAAAAAGTTATCAAAAAGTCGAATACATTGTTTTTTTTTTTTTAACTCTGGCCTTATCTAGAAATTCTTGCTGAAAAGAAGCCTGATAAACCTGTAGGCCTAAGAAAACCAGAATTTGTTGAATTCTATGGCAACAGTACCGTGTTATATAACGGATTGATATTTATGCAGAACTGGACCAAAATGTCAATCTTAAACACGGCTGGGTCTGCCAAGTTTAGCAGTGATCGGACAATTCACCAGTATGCCAGAGAAATATGGATGATTGAACCAGTTGTGCTACCGTAGAAATGCGTTCTTGAGGATGAAGCCAAAATTTTGAAGGTAGCAAGCACTTCTGCCATTTTTAGTAACTTATCTTTGAGTGGCTGAATGAGCGTTAGTTGTAGAGTGCTGAAAGTAATTATTCTGTTAATGTATTAAACTATTTTGTGGTTGTTTGTACACAACTCCACGTAATCGAAACGGCCATAAAATTTACTGTTGTCCAGACCTCAACATGTGGAGAACTTTCGTATCTATGATTACAACGATCATCTGGGATAAATATGGTTTTTTTGGTAACAACGAAAGAGAAACCATAACCTTGCAAGTGCGTGAAGAGTGAACTCTTAGCTCTTTGAAGGTTTAACACTTTTTGTGATTCAGGCACTTCTCGATCTCAATCAAACACTTACATTTTGCATGTGAAATCACTAAACCAACAGCCGAACTTCCTGATAAAGGTCACAAGAGCCCTCTGAATGAAGCAATTTTGCAATTTGCCATTGACTGTAAATACATAATGGATGCTTTACGCGTTATCATCATTCCAGCTTTGAAATAAGAACTTTAGACTTAATAGTTAATATATTTAGCATTGACTAATCCTAATTTATTTAGAAGCATATCGTACAGGGACATTTATATTAACATCAGTAAAGTAACACAAACTGATCATAACAAGAAGTGGAGAAAATTATATTCAATTTAGAATTATATTATATGGTTATGTATGTATATCTGACACGACAATATTTTTCATGAAAACTCATGGAAACTTGTATGAAATTAGGGAGTATAAGTCTAAAGTTCTTATTTCAAAGATGGAATGATGTCTTGATGATACCGCGTAAAACTAAATTCGTTTAACACTTCAAATACTTGATTAAAATTCGAAAAACATTTATTGCTCGTTCGGAGGCGTGAATCATGCCTTGAGGTAAATTATATCGTGTAACCAATGACTAGTGGGATCAAAATTTACTTGTATGATGTAAATCGATAAAGCCATTGAGTAAAGTATAAAACCTACCAAAACAAGGTGTTGAACTTATTGCCTATGGTCCATCTTAAATCTTAATCCACATAACCTTAGTCAACTGCGCACTTCAGATTCATAAAGCGTGTTTTCTTTCCGCTATTCTTGCAAGGTTCATGCATGTTCATTTATTGTTTTCCATTCTTGATCCCCATGACTGAGTGGACTTCAAATTCCACTTGATTAGCCTCAATCAAAATCCTCAAAACATACACAAATCTTTTCTTGATTCTCTCCATCTTAGCCTTTCTCTTTACTTGTTTGTTGATAATAACTGTAATTTTTGCCTTTTCCCCCCTTTCTTTGGCCTTTGGTTGTATATTGGCAAACATGTTCTTTCTATTAACAAAAGGGGAGTGCAAGTAATACTCCATAATCTAATGGAGTATCAACTGCCAGTTTTTCAGCTTTTTGTAAACCTTCAACACCCATTTGAACCTTAATGACTAGTCCACTCTTAAGGGAGAATGAATGATGCAGACCTAGGCAAATACTAATTATATTATATATTCAATTTTATCAATGTTCATTAGATAAGATTAATGGGTATCCGTGGAGTATTGCTGATACTCCTCTTGTAATAAAATTCTTTTGCTTATCAAAAAATAATAATTGGGTAATTAACTTATAGTAGTGGGATATACAAATCAATAGCAGTTATATAACTTGTGGATAAGTAATTGGAGTAAATAAAATTCTGCATAACATTTATGATTTTACGAACGAAATATCTGAGCTACGTTGCACGGGTTCGGGTACGTCGATACAGGTACAGTACGGATACGTCGATACGGTATTTTTTTAAAATAGCTGATACCGGTACGGCAAAGATACGTCTATATATAAATAATTATTAATATTTATTATATGTATTTTTTATTTTTAACAAGCAATAAAATTTAAAACTTAAACAAGAAAAAGTAGAAATAAACAAAAAAAGTTTAACAATAAAAAAAATCATGCATCAAATATGAAAAAGACATATAAACATGAAATATTTATGACTAATAAGTTAAACAACAACATAACAAGCTTGAAGATGGAGCATGGTGGTGGTGGTGGTTATGAGTAGAAAAACAAAAGTATAATTGTAAAAATAATGAGACCGCCCTTGATAAAGAGATTTTTATTTTATTTTATTTTATTTTATATTTGGTGGAATTAATATTTAAATATTTAACCCATAAAATATTAAAAGTTTATAAAAAGACCCATAATAGTTCTGATACGCCTAAAAAAAACGTATCGGATACGTATCGAGATTTTTTTTAATTTTAAAATTAAAGGATACGCCACGTGACGTATCGGATACGTCAAAACTGATATCGATATCTGAATCGGTATCGATATGTATCGTGTACTGCATAGCCGTCTTGGTATCGGTATCGATGCATCACAACATCTGAGCAATTCTTTTCTCTATTTTTGAAGAAATTTCGACCAAACTCGAATTTCTTATAAACCTTAATCACTTTTATTGATTTAAGGTTTATTAGCGCATGAAAACATTTCATAAAAAAAATTAGCAATAATTCATGACCCTTTTTGACTTGATAACATGAAAAGTAAAGAAAAGGTTACTCAACCCATAAAATTAACGGGCGTTTGGTCTAGTGGTATGATTCTCGCTTTGGGTGCGAGAGGTCCCGAGTTCGATTCTCGGAACGCCCCATCCAGTTATGTTCCTTTTAAATTTTACCTTCCTCATTTCTCTGGTGGAGTATTAGGCTATTAGCTCCACTGTTATAAGACTATCTAAAGATAAAACTAAGTCTTTTCGGACTCGTTTGTTTTGCCTAATCAAGCAAAATTATAATAATAGTCGAGGATATATAAGGTTGTTTTGTTTGCATAATTAATAGTGGTGTTATCCTACGTGGCACCCTAATTGGGATATTATTAGTTAGGTATGGGTACCCAACTAATGACTCAAATAAGATTAAAATACAATGACGCAAACACTCCTCTCTTTTTGATTTTTTAGACCAAACTAACCTTGTGGGTCTTGCAATTTACAACTTAAACCAAACACCATGATTTTATTATAATTTCACATTGTATTTTTTTCTCGTTTCTTGTTTAATCATAAAACCATCGAATCCAACTTTGTGTGTTTTGGAATTATATAGCCACGTCGTGAATGAATTTAAGTGAAAAGGAGCAAGTTATATAATTATGTATTATGGCCTACTTGTGTTTAATAGCATAAAATCAATGGCACTACATGTTTGTGTAATTTTCTCAAAATGGCACATATAACTTGTATTAACCTAAAGATGACATAATTGCTAATTTCAGTCATACGGCCGTTCGATTCAATCGTATGGTCAGTAATTCGTTAATTATCTTTTTCAAAGAAAATACATGATTTATATTCATACTCGTTTTTCCACAAAAATTAGTCGAATTCGCCTATAACTTAGAATGTCGTAAAAGATTTGCTCTCTTCCTTCTAATAATTAATATTGAATATATATGGTACACATGTCAAGGTTAATTCTCTATTTGACAAAATGTCTTAGCTATAAAGATAACGCATGCATGCAAAAAAATCGCAATAGTAATATTTTATTTTTTAGTGATATTTCATTAAAAATATTTGGTCAATTAACCTGAGCAAATATAGTATATTTATTTCAATTGGGTTTAATCTAGGGTAGTAATTTGACTAACCATGCAACATAATAATAATATCCATATATATTAGTAGGGGTAAATTAATAGTCATGAGACCATTAATTTTGAAAGAAAACGAGTCCTAGATTTATCCAAAAGAGAGAGAGAGAGAGGAGAAGAGATATCGTCAAAACAGTAACACATAGGTATGAGATCTTTTGAAGTGAGCCAAAAAAAAAAAAAAAGAAAAAAATCCACAAAGCATTGAACTTAAATTGAACAATACCATACTATTGTGAAGACAGAACCTAGGGGTGGACTAGGAATGTTGAGTTCCTAGCCTATGAGGAGGGCTCTAAGGTGTTACACACTTTGAGAATAAGGGAGCTTGATAGTCTTTTCTTCGATGGAAAGATTGTTGAGAGTTAATATCGCACGAACAGACGAAAACGTAGTGAAGCTCTCGTTACATAAGATACATATTTCACTAATCTGGCAATTGAGTTGATGATTGCTGGCGCAAAAAATAATCCTAAACCGAAAAGATTGGGTATGTACGATAATGTTTGTATTGATATGGTATCTTTTAGGTTAATTTCTGAAATAAAGATATGAAAACTTGAATTCAAAGACGATAGTATCATATTAATATCATATTTCCAGGATATATTACATTGTCCTCATGTTTCTACTTAAGCTTGTATAATTCTTTTTTTAATATCTTCAATAAGTATAATATTAATGTTTTTTTACATAGTTGGATCGAGTTATGACCACGAACTACTCTTTTAACAAAGTTGTTGGAAAGTCCAACCACACAAGAGGAGGTTGGAGCAAGAAAATATGGGCTATTTTTTGTCTCTTTCTGATGTATTTCCAGTTATGTGTTTTATTCCAGGGAGTCGAGTAAAATCCTAAATATCAAGATCTGCAATATAAAGAATATTTTTAATCCTATTGGTTAAAGGCTCAAGCAATGCTTATGCCTTGCTTTCAACTAGTAGTTTTTCTTTTGTAAAATGATTTGCTTTACATCCTTCCACTTGAAGAGAGGTGCAGGCTGACCTTACACCATTTAAGTTAAAAGCAAGAAGACAAACTATGATGCAAAGAAAGGTATAACAGATGTGGGTATGCCAACATAAATATGTGCTTTAATATTTGTTTTCTATCAAGAAAAAGAAAGAACTTTTGTTATTCAAATGGCACTAATGTATCTGAAGAAAGGTTAAATTTTGGCAGCAGTTCATCATATATTTTGACAACCCATCATTCTTGCTTCCAATTTTCACTAGTACAAAAAAAGATATAATCTTTTCTTCTTAGTAACTTATATTCTAATGCAAGCAACCAAATATCAAAAGACAAGAGCTGGTATGACAAGACCATTTCATGTGGGAACTTAGCTTCCTTACCAAACACTTAAGGTTCACTTTCATTGTCTTCTCAGAAACTGAATGGCTACTTGGAAACTTCCTATCTATTGTAAATAACAATGGGATTGAGACTAGAGACAACTATGATAGTTCCATAGGTAAATACAAGTACCTAATGACTACAAATGTGTGGCTGAGGGTAACAATGAAGGTGTGTGTTTCTAGGAAAAAACGTATAAAATAAAGATGAGATTTTAATATTGAGATGCTACAATATAATGGTAAAGAATTCTAAAGCAGCATGTTCCTTTAAGTGAAAGTCACAGAAACTATCATTGAAGTTATGTTGGTGATTATCAGGTCATGTGATTAAGTTCTGAACTAAGTCAGAACTCTTGAAATGGTGAAAATAAACAATAATCTCTGCATCCTATGTTTTAAATAATTTGAAGAAACTAATACTAAAAACAAGCAATATCTGGCTAATAGTCTGCAATCAAATAAACTACCTTGCTAACAAAAGGATCTTTTAAAAATATAAAGTCAGCCGTTCAAAATGAACAAGAAATAAATATAGAGTCGGAAACAATTCAGTCGGTTGTGATCCAACACCCGAAAATTGGATGGAGGAGAAAGAGATTGCAAGCTGCTTACTATCAAAATGTAGAAGGACAAACAACACCATAACTATCTTTAATGTGACCATTCATAAGCTTGAGGGGATTCGAAGAAATGCTCTTTATACTTGGAGAACAGAAGTACAAGTTTGACTGTTTTCAACCTACCATGAAAATGCCCTCATCATCTTCATCTTCCTCTGGAGCAGGAAGATTAAGATCAAGTAAATCACGACGATCAGGCATCTGCACTGGAATGTGATTGCGTGTTTCCACTTGTCCACCAATATAATGTGACCGTTTGTGGCCACCTAAGGCCTGACCGTTCTTAAAAACACGGTTGCAGTATGGGCAAACATGTTCTTTTTTCTTCTCAGGCTCATTCACTTTATCAGCAACTTGAGGCGAACTCTTAGCACTTGATTTCCTGTTGGTAGCATACTCAATATGCTTACCATTAACTCTGAACTCAGTAGAGTGACTTAGGCTATTCTCGCCATTTTCATAACTTGATTCGTAAACAAAGTTGCTTCTTTTGTGGCACGGTCTGTGTCCACCAAGCGCTTGATAAGACTTGAAAGTCTTTTTGCAGTTGAAGCATTCATATTTACTTTTCTTCTGAGAAGTACCATTATTCATAACCGCATTGAATTCGTCCCATGAATCGGAATTTTCAGAACCATACTTCCTCTTTCTTGATTCTAGACCGTTATCATCATACTCTTTACCCTTTATTGAGTTGTTTATCTCTGTTCTGCGATTCTTGATTCGTCTCAACTTCTTCTTAAGTGCAGAACCTTCACCTTCTCCTTCAATACTTGCTAGATACTTCTTGCATTTTCCATAAGCAAGGTTCCTCCCGTCAACTGATACATCTGACTCGGCCTTAGCACATTCATCTAAAAAATACCCTGAATCAGAATTCTCCATGTGAGCAATTTCTGCATCCAAATCACTACCTTTTAAGTTCATGCCCCCAATTTCTTTTACGCCGCCTTCCTTTTTATTACCAGTTCTCATGTCAATAGAGGAAGATTTAGTTTCCAGAACAACTGAGTTATTGTCAGAAGACTCAACAACTGAAAAGGCACAACCTTTGTTCCCGGAATCTCTCGACAACAACATCAAACTTATAGCTACCTCCTCTTGCTCCAGTTCATCAATCCCAGAAACAGATGAAGAACCATTATTAGCTAAAGTAAACGGAGGAGACTTAACGACAACTTTCTTGTACCTCTTATTCTTTGACGATCTTGTCCTGACCCTCAATTCCTCAGATTTTTCGGTGTCCGAATAACTATCCAACACCAGCTTTTGACTCTCACTAGTCCAAGAATGATCATCCTTCATACTCCTATCCTTCTCTGAGTGACAAGCCATATGACCACACAAAGCTTTCATTGATTGAAATCCTTTGCCACATTGCTTGCAAACTTTCAGCAATGGTATAGTTGAATCTGAGGCCCGCCATGTCTTTCTGGGATTCTCTCTCAGACCATAACCAAGTTGTCCATTCTCAAATTCATCGAGGTTTGGCTCTTTCATGAGTCTCTTCTGCCCATCGTCACCACCACCAACAGCAACACCATAAGTTGAAATCTTTTTTACTTTAACATGAATTATTTTTTCCTCAGATTCAACTGAATTTGCAACTACATGAGACCTCATGTGGCCCCCTAGTGACTTCCCACATGGGTATTTCTTGTTGCACAACTTGCAAACAAACTTCAATTCTTGATCCTTCTCCATCTTAAATGTATGACTTGATTCAACTACCAAAGAAAAAAAAAAAAGGAATCAATACTAAAGTCAAGATCAGAAGCAACTAACTCAAGTTAAATTGTTTAGTAATGCAGCATTTCTTGATCTACCACCACAGAAACAGATGAACAAACACAGAAAATAAACACACCCCAGATTCGAAAAATATAATAATATATATACCATTAAAGTATAATAAAATGAACTTTAAAAAGAAGAGCTGAAATCTGGAATGTGGGGTTGGGCACAAATCACAAAGTCTATACCTTTGGTATCAGAGAAGTGACAGAAACAGGATCATCGAAGTGGTGAGAGATGATGTGACAGTTTTTTTGAGGAAGTAAAAGATTAGACCCACAACAGAAGGAGGAGAATACTCTTTGAGTTATATATTTGATGTGATTTTTCCCACAAAAGAGAAATAGCAAAAACCATATAAATGACACACACCCTATTTTAATGTACCAAGATTTTGATGAATTTAATGTGGAGAGAGTAAAAATAAAAATGAAAACTTTATTCAAACCAACCCAAGACTCTTTCTTCCCTATAATTTCTCTCCCTCACATACTGCTATAATTGTGTGTGAGTGGTATATAGTAGGACGAGAATTCCATTTCCATGCATGGAAAAAAAAAAGATTAATTAAAAGATGGGCAGCACGTGCACTTATATATAAGGGAGAGTCCTCTCTGCTACAAAATGGTGTAGATCTCTCAAACTCAAAACAAAATCTGACAGAGGTAATAGGAAGATTTTGACTTTTATTAATTGGAGAAAAAGTTTTATTTTTATTTAATAACATCACAGAAAAATTGCTTTGAAACTTCCAAAAGTAAAGGACTTGTACCCTGTTTTGTCTTTACTCAGATGTCACACTTGCGAAAGGTCCGAAGCTTCGGCCGCTATTGAGCTTGTTGTCACATTTTTGCCCCTTAAAGGATGCAAATATATTCCTGTATATGTATTTACTATAGTCATAACTCATAACTCCTATTGTAATTGTTGTTAGTTATTATTCCCCACAGATTTTATTTGGTCAAAATAAAATGGTTGAAGATAATTACGTGATTCCATTTTTTGGTCTTTGGGAAACAGTTTCAATTGGTTGTTTATTATTTGAGATTTGGTTTACTTGCCAACTGGTCAACTTAATTGCACAATGCTCTCATTTTGAAGTTTGAATGACAAATAACCATAAATGGTAGTTCTTACAATTTACTTAATTCAAGATTGGTTTTCCAGCAAGCATTTCATGAATGAATCTTGATTTTGGTAGCATAACGTTGAACCGATAATTACATGCGTGATTTAGGTAGGTGGCTTTGGGAGTTGAATCTTTATTTTGTAAGGAAATATTTTTAAAAAAAGAAAAGAAAGAAGAAGACGTATTTAAAAACTGTTACTATTGAATATTCATTTTATTTTCCAATTGATAGACCTGTTATGCATCATCATCATATACTCAAAAGATAAGTGAAGTTTGATTGTAGATGACTTGTTGGATGTGAATAACATGATAAAAAGTATTCACATTACTTTAGATCGAAGATGCCAGGATAGAAATTCGAGTCAGGGGCGAACTATACCTTTTTTTTTTGAACAAAAAAATTACAAATCAAACAACTATGCCCTCTCGGCCTTTAACAAACAAATCACACACGACGGAGGAGTATCAATGAATACTTCCCGCTCGTTTCTTCCAATGTGCAACTTCACAATAAACATCGCAAGTCTATTCGCCTTTCTTGGAATCTTCTTCACTTCAACCAACAACGCTTATATATATATATATGTGTATATATATATATGTATATATATAATTAGAAAAAAAACATCTATAAAATACAATAAAATAAAGGGATAAATGCATTAAACCCCCTGAACTATACACGTTTTTGCGCTTTCGTCCTTAAACTAATTTAATAAGCGTTTTCCCCCCTAAACTATGCACGTCTGTGCGATTTGCCCCCTGGCCGGAAATTCGGCTATTTTTGCCCATTCTTGGCCGGAATTTTTCCCCTTACCTGACACATATGTGTTGTACTAGATGTATATTAGTAGTTGATGACAAAAAGAAGGCGAAAAAACACCTCGAACGGGGCATATTCCGGCCAAAACGAAATCACATTTTGGCTGGAATATGCCCGTTCGAGGTGTTTTTTCGCCTTCTTTTTGTCATCAACTATTAATATACATCTAGTACAACACATATGTGTCGGGTAAGGGAAAAAATTCCGACCAAGAATGGCCGGAATTTGCCGAATTTCCGGCTAGGGGGCAAATCGCACAGACGTGCATAGTTTAGGGGGGAAAACGCTTATTAAATTAGTTTAAAGACGAAAGCGCAAAAACGTGTATAGTTCAGGGGGTTTAATGCATTTATCCCTAAAATAAATATAATGACATTACTACTACTCTATAAAGTCCCAATTTCTTTGAGATCCTTTGCAATCTTACTACTAATTAACACATAAAAACTTTTAGTAACTCTTGTAATTTGGTGTTTTCTTCATACTATTGAAATAACTTTACAATGTAATTAAGAAAGCATTATGGTGTTTGCGTTTCTTGGTATCTAAATATACTGGCCCAGAACAAAGGATTGGGCCGACCTGCCCAATTAAGGGCCCAATGAGAAATGTCTCGAAAGGATATTTTGAGACACTGCTATGATAGTATCGAAATAATATTTTGATACTCTTGTCTTTCGATAATCATCCTATAAAACCCAGAAATGTGGCCTGCGATCCGAGGTCTATAAATACCCTAGATCCCAATAGAACATGTACGTTTTTAATACTGTAGCAACATTCTTGTATCAAATGCTTGTTTCGAGACTCATTTTGACACACCATTTCGATACACTTGACCTCTCGATTCACTTCAGCTTTTGACTCAGTAGTACCAGTTTGTTCGATTCTGGCCCATTTTGATATTCTTTTATTTCGAGACAAGCCTATTTCGAGAGACTCAATTTTGAGGTTATTGGTGGTTTTTGTCTAGTTTGACAAGTCTTCTGTGCTAAAAGGGTATTCCAAGACAAATCTATTCTACTTATGTAATAGATTAGCCTAATTTATTATAATTTAGACCCAATTTGTACTTTAGTTCTATTCCGAATAACCCTGACAAAATTATACATAATTAACCTAATTTATGGTGTAATAAAAAATATATCTAAAAATGATCTCAATTTAAGAAACTTTTTCAAAACTGAATCACCGATAAAGTTTTACAATTTGACAGGCATTTTTGAAAAGACAAATATGTTTCTTTTCATTATGTTTTCCATCCACACTACACACTCTACTCATCACACGACCCAAATTGATTTGTGTCATAACAATGCTACGACGACTACATTTGTAAGTGCACTATCAAGTAACATAAACTAGGAAGTAAAGTACGTCTCAAGTATTGAATTAGATCCTAACTATCATGCAAATATGTGAATAAGAAAAATGTTTTGGATGCAAAAATTATAAAAGATAGAATATAGCTTGGAAATTAGAATTCTAACTATCATGCACTTCATTTTGTTTCTTAGGGGGAATATGTGAAAGTTTGTTATCTACGAAAAGCCTTATATGGTTGGAAACCTTTGGAATGAAGAAGAGAAAATGTGATCATTTTGTATTTTATAGGCACTCGTTTGCCGACATTATCCTTCCCATTGTGTACGTAGACGATCTTATAATCATTAGAAATGATGCAAAAGGGATTTGAGATTATTGAAGTACTTCCTAGGATTCATCATTGAAGACTTTTTTCCATAGGTTCCAAAAACGATTTGAGAAGTAACAAGGTATTTTCTTGTCTCAAATAAAGCATGTTCTTGATCTTTTGACTGAGACGGGAAAATTGAGCACTAAACCGCATAACACTCCAGTGCTACCAAATATGCAACTTACTAAGGATAGAGATTTATATGGATACCCTAAGAGATATATAATACTAATTGTGTTGAGAATATATTATCCCACATCGCTTGAGGATGGTCTTGGATTAATGTTAATAAAGAGAAGTTCCTCCTTCACTTAACAAGGCCTTTTAAGTGGAGCAATATGGGCTTCAAATTTCTATCATGGTATGAGAGCCTACCCCAGTCAATGTTGGGCTTGCCCATCTATTTTCTCTCACGTGTAGTTCCGTTCTGAAAGTGCAAGTTTTCTGGATGTTAGGATAACATTGAGATTTTCAATGTTAGAGTAACATTGCACGTCCAGAAACTGTTTTACAATCTAGTTATTATTATTATTATTGTTTTGCCTTATTCACTTAACTAACTGAGTTCCACAGTTGTAGTTGTCTTTGATTATTATTCAGGAAACAAACTTGCATTAGGTTGGACGCTCAAAGTTTCCAAGATGAGAAGTTTCCTTAATTAAAGCAAACGGCTTATAAAAGGAAAGAAGAAGTCTAGTGCGACTAGGAAAGCTTCCAAGGGAAAGTCCTGAATTGAAGAAGGAGTCTTTCCTTAGCTAGATCACTGGCGAAGGAACTTTTATTCAAGAAGGACTGCGAGAACAAGGAAGAGGAGTTCGAGAAGGAAACAAAGAGAATTACCAACCGTGTACAACACACCTTGAAGTCAAAGATCAAGAACCTATATATAGGTGTGAAGTACATCAAGACAAACAACGAGACAAGAGCTAATCAATCCGAGAGATTAATTTACAGTTGTTGAGTGTTGTCTTGCTTTAGCAAAGTTTTTAAGTTGTTAGAATAGATCTAAGAGTGAGGAGCTTTTAGAGATAGTCGAAGCAACTCTTGTGTGCTTTGCTTAGTTTGAACAATTCGAGAGTGAGGAGCTTGAGAGTTGTGAGAACGCCTTTGTTAAACCCTTGTGGTATTTTGCCTACGGCTCGGAAGTTAATATAATCCTATATTCACTTCTTAAATTCGTGTTTGTTTATTCCGCTGCAAACTGTTACTCTGGTCTGCTGTTAAAGTAACATCGTCGAACTAACAGCGAACACAAACTGCTGTTAGAACTTCAGTGTTAAGTTAACATCAACAACGTATCAACCCGATCCACAATTTCAATTGGTATCAGAGCCAAGCACCAACTTCACCGGTGTTTGGCGTTGATACGACAAGATGGACAGCTCCAACCCCAATACCAGCAGGTTGCCAGTATTGGAAGGTCCCAACAACTATGCCTACTGGAAGATCAGACTCAGAGTCCACATCAAATCCATCGACCTCAAAGCTTGGGAAGCTGTACTAGAAGGCTATACCATCCCTTATCTGCCAAGAGATGAAGATGCTGACCTGGTGCCAAAGCCAAGGGGACAATGGACAGCCGCTGAAATTGCTCTCTACAACTACAATGAGAAGGCTCTCAATGCTATTTTTAGCTGGATAGGTAATCATATGTTTAAACTTGTTCAAACTTGTGATACTGCTAAAGCTGCATGGGAAACACTTGAGTTACATTGTGAGGGTGATGTGGCTGTGAGGGATTCTAAGTATAGGAAACTTTTGAGAGACTTTGAGAAGATTGAGATGGGAGAAGAGGAAACTATTGATAGTTATTTTGAGAAACTTCTTGATATATCTAATCAATGTCAGAACTTAGGTTTTGTGATTCCTAATCAGACCATGGTGTATAAAGCCTTTAGAACACTATCTTCTAAGTTTACAGTCAAAAGAATTGCTATGAATGAGTCTAAAGATCTTGCCAACATGAGTTTCCAGACCTTGATGAACACTATGAAAGAATTTGAATTAGAATTCCTAGGAAAGTCTAGCAAGCAATTAGCTTTAGCCCTTCTTGGAACTAGTTCAGATTCTGCAGGTAGTGATGAGGATGAATATGAGTTGATCTCTTCTAACTATGGCAATATTACCAAAAAGTTTAGTAAATTAGGTTTCAAAGGTAAACAGAAAGAAAAACTAACTGGTAATGATGGCCCCGGTTACAAGAAATTGCCCCCTAAATTTGTTAAGTACATGGCATCTAAGAGCACACCTCAAGATGTAGAAAAATTAAAGGATGTTCAGTGCTATGAATGTAAAGGGTATGGTCACTATAAACATGAATGTGCTAACACCCTCAGAACAAGAGGGAATTCTCATTGGGTTTGTGTAGATGACTTCAATGAAGATGATTTTGAATCTGGAACAAGTACCGAAGAACACTCAGAGGAAATCAAAACTGCTGCGCTATGCACAAGGATCACCTGGACCAATGAAGACTCCAGAAATTGGCTAGGATCACAATGTTACTCTAACATTGGTGAACCAACAGCAAAGCAGGAAATCTTTTTTGGAGACTGGAACAACAATGATTCCCAGGTTATCTCTGATGAACTCTCTGATTGTGATGATACTAACTTTGACTGTTTTCATGGTACAGTTGATCTAGAAGAAGAGTACTCCCAAGAAGAAGAATTATCCCAGGAGGAGATTCTTGATGATCTGCACACAACATTCCTCAGGCTTGAGAGAGAGAATGTGAAACTCATAAAGAAGAACAAAGCACTGACTCATGACATCGAGTGTCTGAAAAACATGTTGAAACTCTATGAAAGAGATCTTGACAAAGCTGAAGCTGAGTTGAAAGAGGTAAAGGATAAACTCAAGAAAGACACACAGATCATAGCTAAATGGAATGCAGGTACTTCCAAACTTGATGAGGTACTAAGCATGGGAAATTCAGGTTCATGTGGTCTGGGATTTGTTGAGAAACCTTCCTCTTCTATTGTAAATTCTGCCTATCTATCTTCTAGCTTTGTTAAAGAATCTGATTCTAAGAGTTTAGGTACCATCAACACTGTGAGAAGTAAACCTACTTTTATCTGTCAATACTGTTACCAACCAGGCCACATAAAACCATTCTGTAGAAAATTTATAAGAGAATGTGGTAAGAAAACAGTTACTGAACCCAATGTTAGAACAACAGCAGTTTCTGATGTTAGACCAACATTAGGTTCAGGACAGAAAGGTAGAACTTGGGTAGAAAAAGTTAAGACCCCTAAGATTAAATTTGTTTGCAATGTTGTTTTCTCTGCTGTGTATTCTAACCTTTCAGGTAAGTGGTACTTCGACAGTGGATGCTCAAGACACATGACAGGCAACATTGACAATCTTGTGAATATGGTTTCCTTGAGTACTGGCACTGTGACCTATGGTGGTGGTACAAAAGGGAAAATCATTGGAAAGGGGACACTGAATGTTGATGGATTTCCACCCCTGAAGGATGTGTTGTTGGTTGATGGGCTACAGGCAAATTTAATCAGCATCAGTCAACTATGTGATGATGACTTGCTGGTTACATTTGACAGTTCATCTTGTGATGTTTATGATAGTGATAATGTACTTGTTATGACAGGTACTCGGTCCAAGGACAACTGCTACCTAGCTCAAGAGGAAGCAGAGTGTTTCCATGCTAAAATAGATGAAGCATCTATATGGCATAGGAAACTTGGACATGTTCACTACAGGAACCTTGAGAAATTGCAAAAAGTTGATGCTGTAAGAGGCTTACCTAAGCTATCTTGCCCAGGTAAGCTTGTCTGTGGTGATTGTCTCAAGGGTAAACAAACTAGAGCAGTTCATGCCCCCCTACAGGTACAGAATGCTAATCCTAGATCTAGTAGGTGCTTTGAACTGTTACATATGGACTTGATGGGTCCCATTGAGGTGAGTAGTCTGAATGGTAAGAAATTTGCCTTTGTTATTGTAGATGACTTCTCTAGATATACTTGGGTAAAGTTTCTTAAAGAAAAGTCAGAAGCTTTTGATCAGTTCAAAATTCTTTGTGCTAGTATTAAAAACTTATATGGCTCTTCTGTGACTAAAATTAGGTCTGACCATGGTAAAGAATTTGAGAATGCTAGTTTTGATAACTATTGCAATGTTAAAGGAATTTTCCATGAATACTTAGCACCTAAGACACCTCAGCAGAATGGGATTGCTGAAAGGAAGAACAGGACACTTCAAGAGATGGCCAGAGTCATGCTGAATGCCAAAAATATATCCAAGAGACTCTGGGCTGAAGCTTTAAACACTGCTTGTCATATTAGTAACCGGGTGTACCTCAGACCTGGAACTAACATGACTCCATATGAACTCTTGAAGGGTGTGAAACCAAATATTGCACATTTTCATGAATTTGGATGTGACTGTTATCTGCTAAATGACAGGGATTATCTTAATAAATTTGATCCAAAAAGTGAAAAATGCATCTTTGTAGGATACTCTGCCAATAGTACTTCCTTTAGAGTCTACAATCCTAGATTGAAGACAATTCAGGAATCAGTGAATGTTGTGTGCCGAGTCAACGAATAATTAATCACCTTTACCATTCAACTACCCAACAAAAGTAATGTTACTCTTCAAGCTAAATAAATCCCAGTTGATGTAACATTCAGTAGACCCATACAATGTTTATTCCTGGAATCTTCTTTTCTCTCAAGACAAACAAGATACTATGATTCATAATCCGAAATCCACGACTTTAATGGATTGCAAACACTCAAGAATAATGCATTACTAATCTACTTTGTAGCTGCTTTTACTGAGTCGATATTCTCTCTTTCTTTCCTAGCGTGCTTTATAGTGCTTCATGTAATGGCCAAACTTATGACATTTCTAGAATTCTATGAAACTTTTGGCTTTATTACAATTCCATATGTTTTTATATTCTGTACTCAAAATTAACACTGACCCCCGCGATTTTGGACTCTCGCATGCGAGTCTCTTCACTAAGAATCATCATCAAATTTCAACTTTACCTTTCAGAGGCACTAACAACAGTTATTGTGTCGCTCCAACTTCCTCAAAGTAGACAACATAACTAAATCAAGGTCGATTGAGATGTTATCACATTGAACTCATTCAGATGATTTGAAATCGCCATATTTCTTATTAAAACATAGGTCGCATCAGACTAACCTTATTCAATGCTGCTAGCTTTCGAACAAGTCTCCTAAAATCTTCTGTCCATATGCAACAAAGACAAATGCATACATTTATAACCTTTCTGTCTAACGTAGTGCGAGTCTCGTCTTTCAGATAGGCCAGTTTATCCTTTAGAAGTTTTTACATATCTTTCTTGCACATGTAATAATTGATCTACATCCTTCAAACCCCATAATTCAACCATCAATATCCTTTGTCCATATCTATTCCTAAGCTCTGGTATCACTTATTGAGCAATAATACGATGAAATAAAATCATAAACACAAAAAAGCAATAAAAGACTCAAATATTTATGTACCTTCGGCCCCACCAAGTGAGGGTTTCTCATTATTTAAAATGAGTGCAAATAACAATTACATATCAGTGGTTTATTTCGAAGAAGGGCACCATCCTATTGATTATAATATTACACAAATATTGTAGCTTACATGTTAATAAGGTCACTACAGTTCCTCGTTAAACCGGGTCTCTGAAATTCTCTGGTAATTCTGACTCCACACCCCAGCATTTACCGCTCAACTCTTCGATGATCTTTTATTTCAAAATAGATGCAACTCAATTCTCACCTTCATCTGCTAACGCTGAATTTTGCAAGGAGGCGGGTCAACTAAAGTTCCACAAAAGTTGTGATGTTTGCTTGGAGAATGATCGTCGACCAAATCCCATCGAGAGTCAACCTATTTCGAAGAGTCGTTATTACAAACTTCGACTCTCTACTTTATCTTCTCGTATTAAATTTAGGTGATTGTGTTCGATGATACACAGTAGTCCCAGGAAGTTCATGACTCAATGCATGAGTTTGTTGCGATGTCGGAAAGCGAAAAAGAAGAATGTGAATGCATCTTGTATGTCGTAGTTTGGTCTCTATGGAAGGATATGAATAGATGTTTTGTCGAAGGAAAAGAGATTGATATTGGAAAGCCAGTTGAGGTTATCAAAATAAGGATGTGGATTTGGATAAAGCCTAGTGTCTACTCCTTTTTGTTTTTTAGATTGGTACAATAATCCTCTGAGTTGTATTTGTTAGAAGCATGATGTTGAATACTTCTTGTAATCAATTCTGAATTTTAATTAAACTTCTTCTTTAGAAAAAAAAAGTTTTGCTTCAAGTAATTACTAATTTTGAGCTCTATTAAACCGATTTGTGTAATTTATAGAAAAGATGCTCTCTTAACACAATAAAAATAAAGAGACTAACTTTTATGGCATGCCAATTAATATGGCGAACAAACTTCACGTACACATTTCTTTATTGATACTTCTATGGGTTCACGAGTAGTGTGAGTGTCGCTGCTTGGTTAATGAAACAGTGGTTCAGTTTAGCTATTCTCGTAGATTTTGAATCATTATACATGTACTTTCATGAAAGTCCAAAATCTTGTAAAATTGGGATTTGTCTGAGATGCTCCCTAGGGCACAAACTGTTGTGAGTGCAGGGGGTTGTGCCCCTAAACCCTTGTGCCCCAAGGAGCATCTCAGGCATTCCCAAGTAAAATTGAGGCCAGCTTTATTTTTTAATATTTTTCCTACTCCAGTCGTTTCTATAATTATTCAAGCCCGTGCTGCATTTATATGTTAGATTTTGTTTTTTTTAAATTAAGGGGTGATTGTGTAGTTCTTAGTAAAATAAATAGTGTTCCTATAATTAGATCAAACGTTAGAGAGTGCACTGTTATTATCTATTGTTAATAATATATATCTTTCTTTTTCGATAGTTTGGCGAATTATTAATATGGTTGTGATATCAAATCAAAGACATTAAACAAAATAAAGGAAAAGAACTCAAAGATTAACATTTAACTATATGAATTTATTATTCTATACTCGTAATAGAAAAAAACTTCAACGTTTAATGGCACAAGATTGGTTACTTCTTATGGGGAGATAACATAATAACTTCTATAGATCTACCATCGTACGTTAAGTCATTATAGCACGGCACTGAACCCCATAACGCTAAGTGATTCATTTGTCATACTAGATCCAATAATATGCCATTTATTAATTCTTAAGTGATTAACTCTTTGGTCCATCAAGGTGTTAATATTAGCAATTATTTATTTTTACTTGTTCAATATTATTGAAGCTTAGGTACATCCTAATATTCTTCAATACAAAATGAACTATCTTGTAAGAAATATAACAAAACAAATTCGACTCCCTAAAGAGTCAAAGAAGCATGTGCTTAATTTGCTATGCAACAATGTTGATTTAGATAAAGTAAAACAAATTAATTTATTCTTCTAAATCAAATTAGACTTTTGCACTTTTCAGTTCCAAATTGAACTACTTCGGCACTTTGCACATTCCAATTAACCTAAAAGATACTTGCATTGTGAAGTTTCAACTTATTGACATTTATTTATTGACATTTATTGGGTAAAAAGCATTTTGCACTCCTAAAATGGTCCATTTTGACACTTTGCACCCCTAAAATGAAATGACACAACTTTGCACCCTTAAAATGAATTTGTTGACACTTTGCACCCCCTTAGTGTGTATGTGTGTTTTTTAGGGGCATAATAGGTATTGCACTATTTTATTAAAAAATAAATAATCTGAAAAGCAAAATATTTTGGAAAAAATAAAATAAATTAAACTACCACTGCTGCTGCACCGGACGTAAACCACCCCTCTCACCGCCGCCGCGTAGACTCCGTGCTTTAATCGACGCTGGAACCGAAACCACCCTTCGACACCGCCACGTCAGAGCCTAGCTCACTCTCTCTCCTCCGCTTCACCAAACTCTCCTGAATCGACGTAACTGTCTGCTCTGCCAATCCGCTAAGCACCAAATCCAAATTCAAGATCTCGAAGCCTAAAATCGCCTTCGTCACCTCCGAAAATGTAACCAATTT
This sequence comes from Linaria vulgaris, assembly GCA_948329865.1. NCBI lineage: Eukaryota > Viridiplantae > Streptophyta > Magnoliopsida > Lamiales > Plantaginaceae > Linaria > Linaria vulgaris. The sequence continues at coordinate 71,753,817 of OX415253.1, forward strand.
GCCGAAGCACGTGACTCATCGATTCGACGGAGTTCGAATCGATGATAACGAACAGATTTGAATCGACTGGGGTGATGACGTGGCAATGGAGGTGGAGGTGAGTCAGAACGACGTGGCGGCGATTCTGTTCTCGACATGGCGTTGAGGACGATGGCGTTGGGGGGAGACGGTAATGGTGATTGCGAGGGGACGCGATAGAGGTTGTTCGCCGTGGTGCCGCAGCAATGGCGGTGATGTGGAGTATGGAGGTGGTGGTCGCGGCATAGTAGCAGCTGTGAAGGGGCGCGGCATGGTGACGGGCGGCGTTACTGTTCTGCGGTAGTGGCGGAGCGCTCGCAGCTACGGGGTGGTGGTGATTGTTTTACATTTTTTTGATTTTTTTTTTGGCCAAAATGTTGACTTTCAGAATTGTTTTTTATTTATAAAATACTTTATTTTTTTGACATCTTAATATAAAATACTTAAAATATCTGTTTTGCCCTTAAAAAAAGCACAAACACATTTTGGGGGTGCAAAGTGTCAACAAATTCATTTTAGGGGTGCAAAGTGGTGTCATTTCATTTTAAGGGTGCAAAGTGTCAAAATGGACCATTTTAGGGGTGCAAAATGCTTTTTACCCGACATTTATTTACTACCCCATATTGTATATCAGACGAAGTCAACTAGTCTTGAGAGGTATGTTTGTCCTTCGAAAAATTCTTGATACTTTTTTGACTGATTGCATCTCAAAAATGAAAAAAAAATGATTTACTGTTAAAATAGTTTCTCAATATACATTATACGCGCTTGATCCCCCAAAAAAGGGAAATTGATTGCAATTTCGACAAATGCGATTTCAAAATCCAAAAAGTGTGAAATCTAGCAAACATGCTATTGCGATGTTGACCAACACATATTTATAAAGTGGTGTTTGCAAACTCTTAAAACAAGCTATCATCAACTTATCTATGAAGTCACTTTTGAAGTGTTTGGTTAACAAGCTAAAGTCATAAAAATACTTACATTAAGCTGATAACTGCCACAATCTTGAAGTTGCTAGTCCTCTGCTTTTAGTTTGTGGTAGTTATTTTCAGTATAAAAGTAACTATTAAAGTTTTTTCCAAATACCACAAACTTATGACTTCTACAATATTTTGCAACTTTTGCATAAATTATGAGATTGTACTTTTAAAGAAGAGTTTACAAACACCAATTTAGAGAAGGAAAAATATGCTTCAAAGGCTCGAACGGATTGTTTCTTTTTCTTTAACATCTTCGTATTATTACGATGTGGGTCACAAAGGGTATTGTAAGTTTAATATATTTTTCATAAAATAAAAAACTTAATTTCCCTTTTGTAAGAATTTTCAACCAAGCTACGCTGCCTATTATTATCTAATTATGGAACTACAATCGTTACTCGAGGTTGGACTTGTGAGTATGTGGAGACTTTGTTGAACGAATTTCCAGATGCATACGTATCCCTCTAGAAGAATCAAACCATTTGCAGTTCCAAGTGTTTTTTTCTTCTTTTTTTCTTCTTCTTGTCACCAGTTCAATTGTATTTGTGGTGTGTGATGTGAGAGAGTAGAATGTGTATATTATTTGTGAAATGAGGCAATTGTTGTATCTTATTTGTACTCATAAATTACTCATCGTCATCATAGTGAAAATCCAAGCTTGGATTACCACAAAGGTAAACAATATGTTGTCATTGGTTTTATTGCTTGTATTTTGAGTATTACTCTGTTCTTGTTGTTGTTATCAAACAATTCACTGCACAACAAGTCACATAAAAGAGTTATTTGCCAAACTATTGTGCGGGTATAACCGGTGGTCATCAAAAGTCCCACAATTCCTAGTGTACTTAAAACTATGACAAAATCAGGAAATAGTTAAAAAGGCATGATATTTTGGTCTTATTTCGTCTAGGTTACAATACACCGATAAATCGATATAATGGGGCCAGACATAACCAAAATAATGTTATCCTATTACAATGAACGAACTAGCTTGGTCCGGAACACCTATTACACATGAGGAGATATAAGATAATGGGAAAAATCCCTAAATGACCAAGTTGAGGGAACAGTCGAACGGGACAGATTCGATGCTCTATGATTGTCGAATGAGGGCGTTAGATACTTATGATTTCGGACTGAACTTGGGATCGTGCCAAGCTGCCTAAGTATCCCATTGAGGGAATCAAGCCGAACGTAGTTCATTTATCTCTTTTGAGTGGCCTTTATTGGGTCGACCCCTAGTACGGCTGCTTGGTTCGGCATTGCGCGACTCCACGGTTTTGATCATATCTCCTTAATGGTTGGACGGAACTTCAATTCGCTTCTTTATTCGGGACCCTAACTCATGTATATTTCAGTGCATGTAGGGCTTTGATCTACGTGAGCGTCGAATTTACTTGATTCAATCGATGATAGATCGAATTGGGGGAATTCGAGACTGCAATACGTGACTTCATGGTTTCGATCATATCTCTATGTCGGATGATCGAAACCTCGATCCGCGTCTTGATTATGGATCCTGACTCATGTATCCTTTAGAGAATGTATGGATTCAATCTAAGTGAGTATCGAATTGACTTGATTCGATCGATGATATATCAAACTGGCTCTGTTCGAGGTACAATCAAACTGCAGTGCGCGGCTTCACGGTTTTGACCATATCTCTTCAATGGATGATTGAAACCTCGATACGCTTCTTGATTCGGGACCCTGACTCATGTAGGTTTCATGGCATATATGGGTTCAACCTAAGTGAATATTGAATCACTTTGATTCAATCTATCAATATCAAATCGGTTCTGTTTGATCTATGCTAGATCTAATTTGGGCTGTGTATCGAATTGTTGTGTATAGAATATATGTGTATCAAATTGATGTGTATCGAATTGCTTGGATTCGATCTTAAAGCTTCTCCCTCATTCTCTCTTACGTGTGAGGAGTGATGGGGGTATATATAGGCATGATTAGAGGGGCTTAAAGGTAATTTTGGGCTCAATATCAAATTGAGGTAATTCGATACTCTTTCAGTATCAAATTGTGTAAATTCAATACTGATTTCAGTATCGAATTGTGCAAATTCGACACTGACTGCGCAGTTCTACTATTTTGAGCATAATATGCTCTTTGGATCTCTGAATTGCATTCTGCTTGTTGCGTTGCAACCTAGACTCATGTGGCTTTCCTATGACATATTACTCAATGTCTAATTAGCTATATAAATATAATGGTGAACCAAATACGGCTAAGGTAGCTTTACCTTTAAGTCTTCTCGACACTTATCGGCCAGTTTCGTGCCATCGTGGCTTCTTCTTGACATGACACATTATGCCACACCATTTAGTCCCCCAGTTTAGAGTGTTATTTTGGAACATAAGCATAATTCAAACTATAATGAAGTGTTCGAGTCATTTTGCCTCAGTTTTGGGGTGATTAATGCCATTATGCACTAGTGTAGTATAGTCCTCCTATTTGGGAGTCAAATTATAAAAATTATAAAAATCTTGTGTGGCTTCAAAATATGCCCCTCATTTGTGAGCTGTGATCCGGAGGATAAATTGCCAAATAACTTTTATCTGGCTTGATGCGATGCACGTACTTTTGTGCTAGTGATCCGCTTTATGAACATCGCGCCATGGGTAGTGATCTAGTTTGCACTTACCTTAAGGTGTTGTTTTGACTAAGTGTCCATCTTTTTGGAGCCCTAAGACTTTTGTGTTGAGTTGAATGGCCGCATACCAATTCCTATTTTAGCATCCTCATTCGTGTAACACGAACATATGTAGTGCGCTGGCAGCCTTTTGTTCATCTCTTGATTGATATGTGAAATCTCAATATTGTGCACCCTTGTACATGTCAAGTATTATTGTTTCCCGACGATGGAGTAAATGTATTATAGTATTTTCCGACGACTTAGTCACTCACAAGTTTATCCTCTTTGGTTTATGTAAATAAACATAATCTCCTCGATTCTTTTTATCGTTCTAATGCATCTTGTCTTTCCTATAGTGGATTCTTTTGCCGCCAGTAGGATGACTCTCATTTTTATGAAGATCGTAGCTGAGTTGCAAATTATTACAGCTCACATGGTTACCTTCTCGTCTTCGGGGAATCGGCAACAGTTAAGTCTGTGAATTGATTCCACAAGTTGTTAATCTATAAAGACTGTCAGGCATTCTACTCGTAACGAGCTTGCCCTTGAGGTTCCTAATGAGCTAGCCAGTTGTCGTCTGATTTTACTGAGTTTTTTACCCTCCAATTTTGATTTTATCTCTGTTTCAACTATGTTGTTGATAATAAGGTGACAAGCATAATGAACTCTGATTTGGGAGTCCTTAGCCTTGGTGTTTGCACTGATTTTGCAGTTATGTTTGGTTTAGATCGCTATCTCTGGTCATGAGATTTCATGGCATGCATCGCCTTCATTGAGGGCAAATGTGGTGATAATCAAAGAGGCGGAGCTGCGACATGCTGCTTAGAGCGGATTGTTTTTGAAGTGATCGACCAATATGAGGAAGACGTGAATCCCGAGGCTCGAGCATAAATATATATCATGTGTTTAGGATAAATTTGCATCGTACCATGCTGGATAGACATAACTGATTTGCTATGTGAAGTCTATTGTAATAACCAGCCTTTCAGACACATGGATATGTTGTTTGCATCATATTTTTGCCAGCGAATGTCCATCCTTTGTGGTTTTTGGTTTGTTTCTGACCACGTTGGGGCCGATATTCACTTATGATATTTCATATTTTCATCTGACCGCTTTGGGCCAATATTTTATTTTTCATCTGGCCACTTCGGGCTAATATTCCATTTTTGAGATTTTTGGTTTGCATCTTATCTTGTCAGGTTGATGTTCTTGGTGCCACCTTGGACATGTTTGCTTCATAGACTGATAGGTGGACGTATGTCGTACCGTTTTGAGTAGGTTTGCATCATACCGCTTCGGATAGATGTTCTTGGTGCCGCCTTGGACATGTTTGCTTCATAGCCTGATAGATGGACGTTTTTCGTACCGCTTCGAGTAGGTTTGCATCATACCGCTTCGGGTAGATGTTCTTGGTGCCGCCTTGGACATGTTTGCTTCCTACCATTTTTGGAGCTAAGCGTATTTCTGCCATGACGCTTATGCTGTTCATGAGGGGTAAATTTTTGCGTTCGACCACTTTTGGGTCAAACGTACCTCCGTCATGACGCTTATTATGTACATGAGGGGTGAATTTTTGCGTTTGACCACTTTTGGGCCAAACGTACCACCGCTATGACGCTTATGTTGTGCATGAAGGGTGAATTTTTGCGTTCGACCGCTTTTAGGCCAAACGTACCTCCGTTAAGACGCTTATGCTGTGCATGAGGGGTATTTTTTGCGTTCGACCTCTTTTGGGCAAAATGTACCTCCGTCATGATGCTTATGCTGTGCATGTTGAGTATGTGCTGCACATAAACATGTGAATTTATAAATATAGACAGACACATAAACATGATTATATTTATAGAATTATAACAACATAAAATTAAACAATAACGTATATATAATTAAACAGATAATAGACAATAAGATAAAATTTGACCTCTCAGCAACTGTAGGAAAATCCTTGGAGTGGATTAGACGAGTCAGGAAAATCTCGTTGAAGCATAGGACGAGTCGAAGGATGAGCCCTCTCCCCTTAAGATCAATTTTCCCGGCTACCCTTCAAGCCCCCCGGTGGGAAACGACCTCCCAAGGTACAACGTCCTCACACAATAAGGTAGTAATTGAAGGACAATACTACCTTCTCAAATCGGACTTGAATCGTATTTGCAGAACTCAGAAAAAGAAAATGTTTATGCTATGAGTATGCAAAAAATATTTTGTGTTTAGGATTCTTGAATTTGGATGCTTTTCACAAGACTAGAGGGGCCCCTATTTATAGTTGAGAAAACATGAAACCACCACAATACATTAAGGGGAAATTTACTCTTGTCATTCAAACCATTTGAATTCATTCAAATGTTTTTGACCACATTAAGTGTGTGACTTAATTCACATATTCAAAATAAATATGAATATTTAACCATGATTTTTATTTATTTGATTAAATAAAATTCTATCACTATTTTGAGATTAATTCCACTTGCTTCTCATTAAGCAAATTTTTATTCACACACAAAATATTTGGACTCAATTCCAAATATCTCCAACAATCCCCCACATGAATGTAATTGGCTTAATGCACGTGAGCCTAACAATGCTAAATGCAATTTCAGAGTTCTGCCGGAACTTGTTGTATCAGGATAGGTGGTTTTCGGCCTTGAACCTTCCTTAGTGAAGTACCATGGGATATACTTGCCAACCAGTGGACGTGATGCCTTGAACTGTTCGGTGTTTTGTGTATACCAAGACAATGGTACTCACACAACTCATTCCAATACCATATTGGTCCTCGTTGTTGTCCGTTTCAGCCCTGGACTGCCTTGGCGATTTTCATCGAATGCTCTAGAGATTTGGCCCTTTAACTCATCTCAACAAAGCGGCCCCTTCACATTCGACATAGGTGATCTCTCATTAAGGGTATCCTGTAATACCCCGCTTGTGTCACAAGATATAAGGATCATTAGAACCTCAAGTTTTCCTTACCTGTACAGGTCTATCACTCTTTCATCCTAGAAATGGGTTGGGAACTCAATTTCCCGAGTGCTTTGTTCGACTCGCCCCCACAATTCGGTTGTCCCTTTGAACCTGCAAATTGGGGTTTACAATTCAGGTAGGGTTGCCATCATGGGGTGATGTCTTTTGGTGGGCTCAAATTTCCCATTTCCCTCGATGAGTTTGCTACTTAGTCTCTCGCTAGACCTTTCGTCAATCGCCTCCAATATTTTCTTTAACCTCTTAAAGTATTCGGAAAATATTATGATTATTATTCAACTTAAAAGTTTGGAATAATCTTAACCAACACTTTCTTCTTCAAGCCCCCACATTTCTTTCTTTTCCTTAAGAAAAAAAAATGTCTCTAGCCTTAAAGAAATTACTTATTTCAGAATTTATTTTGTTTGCGTACTTCGCGTCTTACATCAAATAAATCTGAATATTTAATCTTTTTATTAAAATAAATAGTATTAAATCTCACTTGCTTCTAACTAAGTAATTTAATTTACACACTTATATTGGACTCAATTCCAAGTATTTCAAAAAATATATATATATATATATATATATATATATAAATATAATAAAATACAAGTCTCGCACTTGTTTTTATTTTCTACAAATATATATAACATACAAGTCTCACTCTTACAAGTTTCACACTTGTGTTATTCTCAACAAATATATATATATATATATAGACACACACACACACACACAATATACAAGTCCCGCACTTGTATTATTTTTCCATATCATAAAGATGTCACAAGTAATCGAAATAACTTATATGTGATATTTGCCTCACATGCAACTTCGATTACATTTATTCGTAAAACTAGTCTCCTCGCACGAGCCTTTTTATCTCATCAAACGTGAACACTATCCTCAGTACTAGCCTCATTCTTAGGTGACATAGTTATAACAGACATCTTAAATGATTCTTAGACCCATATCCCTTTCCTACATAGGTTCCACCCTTAGATATGATATTATTGTCTCACTCAAAGACAAGTGTGAACCCTTTCTAGTTCAACACTGTACTATCTATTAGATTCGTGTGAATCTCTGGAACATGAAGCACCTCGTTCATGGTCAACTCTTTCCCCGAGGTCCTCTTTAGCACAACCGTTCCTCTACCTTCAACTTTTGAGATTGTAGAGTTTTCCAAGAAACACTTCTTGTTCTTCACAAGTTGATAGGTCGTGAACATCCACTTGTTCGTGCAGATGTGGTCGAGTAGCCCCAATGTCTACCTACCATTCGTTCGAGTTGTTATTTTTAATTTTCAGCCGCCATAACTAATTAAATAATTCACACAATTATTTTTTATTAGTATCGCCGAGAATTCTCAACCGAACTATTTATACAGATATTCACAGGTCAGTGGAGGGACAAAACCTCTTTAAAGTCCACATTTCTGCGACAGAATATTAGGTTCCCAGGCCAGTGGAGGGACCAGTCCGCTTACACTCCATATTTCTGCGACAGAACTGTCTGTATACATATTCTTACTTAGAATATCTTCGAATAATTCACAAGTCTCAATACTTAGAATTATTTTCATTTTGAATTTCTTTCCGAATAATTCACAAGTCTCAATACTCAGAATTATTCTAATTATGAATTTTCTTCAAATAATTCACAAGTCTCAATACTTAGAATTATTCTCAATTTTAATTTTCTTCGAATAATTCACAAGTCTCAGTACTTAGAATTATTTTGAAATTCTTTTCGGTTTCTCTAGTTGAGAATATGACATAGTGGTTCTCAAAATCGGTACTAAGGTCTCAATACCATTAGCTCTTTGACTTAGCGTAACGACCTCAACGTCGCCCATCATTGGTGAATTATCGATGTTCGCGACATTGTTGTTAGTGCTCTCACTAGTTATATCTCTAAATAATTCACAAGTCTCGCACTTAGAGTTATTTAAAGTCTTTATAGGGTACGCTTGAAATTTTATATATGTTCACATATCTCAATTGCAATTATTTAGCACGTGTTTATACTCTGCTCAAACTCAGAATCGTGAAATTAAAGCATGGACTGTTGAGCATATAATTAAAATAATTATCTGCAGCATAACAGTTCATGTATATTGTAACGCACAAATTAACCAAGAAAATAAGGTTGGTCAACTGGTAAGGGGTTGAGTTACGTTTGCATAGGTCCTAGGTTCAAATCCGGGATGTAACATTTTTGGCTAGTTATAGCATGCTCAGCAGGTTTACTTCAGCAAATTATGACATGAAATTAATATGTAACCGCACAATAAATTCACAATAATTGAAACGCTTAAACGGCAAAGGCAGCAGTAATTACACCGAGGGGCTCGGGTTCGAACAGCAGCAATTACACCGAGGGGATCGGGTTCGAATCTTAGCAGTTACATTTTGATTTTGGCAATTAATTCGCAGAGTTATAGCATTGAATAAATACGCAACATGGCAATCAAATACATAAGAAATATAAGGGGTTCGAAACTTAGCAGTTACGTTTTGATTTTGGCAATTAATTCGCAGAGTTATAGCATTGAATAAATACGCAACAGGGCAATCAAATACATAAGAAATATAACGAACAAATGGTAAGGTCAGCAGCAATGACAAAGATGGTCTCTGGTTCGAAACTCAGTGGTTACGTTTTAAATTTTTTATTTTCAATTAATTTGCAAAATAAAACATGAAATAAATACATAACGGTTCAGATAATACACATGAATTAATTTATCCTAATGGTAACGAACAAGCATGGGTAGGTTAGAGGTCCAGAGTTCGAACCCAGCAGCAGGTGGCTAATACAAATTTTAATTTTTTTAAACCTCATAATTTGAGAACAAAAAACTAGAAGGCATTTCAAAAGATCTTACATGCTAAAGTACCTGGACAATGTTTTTCAAATTAACAGGATGTAAAACTCAACAATTTATAGATCAAAGGGATCAACAACATAAGTCTACTGGACATATTATTTTCTGAAACCACAACAAACATATTAGTTGCAACAGATAATAAACAATTGAAGAACATAAACATAGACCAATATAATATTCTGGAAACCTGATACATGATGCCTATTATATAATATTGAATGCACAGAAACATATCAGCAGAAGCAAATCATCAAACCAAATTAGTAGATTAATAACAGAAAACGCATGAATTGTAAAACATATTCTGGAAAATAAAACACCTATACGTGCAACACGTGATCATAAAAAAAAATTGATCTTAAGATTGTTGGGTACGTGCTGCACATAAACATGTGAATTTATAAATATAGACATACACATAAACATGATTATATTTATAGAATCATAACAACATAAAATTAAACAATAACGTATATATAATTAAACAGATAATAGACAATAAGATAAAATTTGACCTCTCAGCAACTGTAGGAAAATCCTTGGAGTGGATTAGACGAGTCAGAAAAACCCCGTTGAAGCATAGGACGAGTCGAAGGCTTAGCCCTCTCCCCTTAAGATCAATTTTCTCGGCTACCCTTCAAGCCCTCGGTGGGAAACGACCTCCCAAGGTACAACGTCCTCACACAATAAGGTAGTAAGTGAAGGACAATACTACCTTCTCAAATCGGACTCGAATCGTATTTGCAGAACTCAGAAAAAGAAAATGTTTATGCTATGCGTATGCAAAAATTATTTTGTGTTTAGGATTCTTGAATTTGGATGCTTTTCACAAGACTAGAGGGGCTCCTATTTATAGTTGAGAAAACATGAAACCACCAAAATACATTAAGGGGATAATTTACTCTTGTCATTCAAACCATTTGAATTCATTCAAATGTTTTTGACCACATTAAGTGTGTGAGTTAATTCACATATTCAAAATAAATATGAATATTTAACCATGAATTTTATTTATTTGATTAAATAAAATTCTATCACTATTTTGGGATTAATCCCACTTGCTTCTCATTAAGCAAATTTTAATTCACACACAAAATATTTGGACTCAATTCCAAATATCTCCAACAGTGCATGAGGGGTTAAGTCTTGTTGTTGACCCCCTTGATTCCTCATTTGGGTTTCCAGCATCATTCCTATAAGACTCCACATGCGTGTAAGATTCTTCGATACTACTCTTGGGTAAAATTCTTCGATATCACTCTTGGGTAAAATTCTTCGATACCACTTTTGGGTAATATTCTTCGATACGTCATACGGGTAAGATTCTTCGATACCTCATAAGGGTAAGATTCTTCGATACCTCATACGGGTAAGATTATTCGATACCTTATAAGGGTAAGATTCTTTGATACCTCATACGGGTAAGATTATTCGATACCTCATACCGGTAAGATTCTTTGATACCTCATACGGGTAAGATTCTTTGATACCTCATAAGGGTAAGATTCTTCGATACCTCATATGGGTAAGATTCTTTGATATCTCATAAGGGTAAGATTCTTTGATACCTCATACGGGTAAGATTCTTCGATACCTCATAAGGGTAAGATTCTTTGATACCTCATATGGGTAAGATTCTTCGATATCACATACGGGTAAAATTATTTGATACCTCATATGGGTAAGATTCTTCGATACCTCATAAGGGTAAGATTCTTTGATATCGCTTTTGGGTAGGATTCTTCGATATCGCTTTTGGGTAGGATTCTTCGATACCTATAAGGGTAAGACAAATTATGACACTATCTGAAGTGTAGTTGTTTGTCCCCGCAGAGGTAGCTCCTCTCAGTATTTAAACATAAATGTAAATAATTAACGTATAGGATTAGGATTGAAGAATCCCTAATCTTTCTTCCGATGATGTTAGTTTCCTTGGTTGAATCGTGGATTTGATTATTTCTCTTAACATCACTCCTTGTTTGCTTGGGACCGAATTTTATATTGTCAACTTCGTAGTTGTTTCTCGATCTTAATATAGCTACTAGGACTCTTCGCGGTTCTTTTCCCGTTGGTCTATTCCCGTTCTTGGCCATTTTACGTAAACAGACTCTTAAGTGTAAACAAAATGGTGTTCCCACATACGGCGCCAATATTTTGGTCTTATTTCATCTAGGTTACAATACACCGATAAATCGATACAATGGGGCCAGACATAACCAAAATAATGCTATCCTATTACAATGATGGACTAGCTTGGTCCGAAACACCTATTACACGTGAGGAGATATAAGATGACGGGAAAATACCTAAATGGCCAAGTTGAGGGAACAGTCGAACATGACAGGTTCGATGCTCTTTGATTGTCGAATTGAGGGCGTTAGATACTTATGATTTTGAACTGAACTTGGGATCATACCAAGCCGCCTACGTATTCCATTAAGGGAATCAAGCCGAACGTAGTTCATTTATCTCTTTTGAGTAGCCTTTATTGGGTCGACCCCTAGTAGGGCTGCTTGGTTCGGCATTGCGCGACTCCACGATTTTGATCATATCTCCTTAATGGTTGGTCGAAACTTTGATCGGCTTCTTGATTCGGGACCTTAACTCATGTAGCTTTCAGGGCATGTATGGATTTGATTTAAGTGAGCATCGAATTGAATTGATTCGATCGATGATATATTGAATTAGGGGAATTCGAGACTGCATCGCACGACTTCACGGTTTCGATCATATCTCTTGTCGGATGATCGAAACCTCGATCCGCTTCTTGATTATGGACCCTGACTCATGTAGCTTTCAGGGAATGTATGGCTTCGATCTAAGTGAGGATCGAATTGACTTTATTCGATCAATGCTAGATTGAACCAGCTCTGTTCGAGGTACAATCGAACTGCAGTGTGCGGCTTCACGGTTTTGATCATATCTTTTCAATGGATGATCAAAACCTCGATCCACTTCTTGATTCGAGACCCTGACTCATGTAGATTTTAGGGTATATATAGGTTCAATATAAGTGTGTATAGAATCACTTGGATTTGATCTATCAATATTGAATCGATTATGTTTGATCTATGCTAGATCGAATTTGGACTGTGTATCGAATTGTTGTGTATCGAATTGATGTGTATCGAATTGCTTGGATTAGATCTTAAAGCTTCTGCCTCCGTATCTCTTACTTGTGAAGAGTGAGGGGATATATATAGACATGATTAGATGGGCTTAAAGGCAATTTTGGGCTCAATATCGAATTGAGCTAATTCGATACTCTTTTCAGTATCGAATTGTGCAAATTCGATACTGACCTGCGCAACTCTACTATTTTGAGCATAATTTTCTCTCTGGATCTCTGAATTACATTCCGCTTGTTGCGTTGCAACCTACACTCATGTGGCTTTCCAATGACATATTACTCAATGTCTAATTAGCTATATAAATATAATGGTGAACTAAATACGGCTAAGGTAGCTTTATCTTTAAGACTTATCGACACTTATCGGTTAGTTTCACGCCATCATGGCTTCTTCTTGACATGACACATTATGTCACACCACATGATATTCAGATAAATAGTTGTAGTTTCTTGCGAAAGTGGTTTGTAAAACACACATGAAGGTGGCGTTGTAGTTTCTTTTCAAAAGTAAGGTTGTAAGACATATGTAAAGTGGTTCCCACATACCTTTTCTTTGGACTAATACAAGAAAGTCAGGTGCTACCAGGAACGACGCCAATTTACAGATCTCCCAAACAAAGCAAAAATTTGCATACCTGGGCTTAATTTTATTCGAATGCTCTATTCTTAACATCAAACTCTACTACACAAAGAGCATTATATATGTTAAATGGGGCTAGCATTTTGGACAAGATGGAAGGTGGTGTGGTACTAATGACTAATGAGAGACTCTAGTGGTAGTAGGAGAGTTGTAATAATATTAGTAGTAATAAGAAGAGCGGGTCTAATTGTAAAAGGATAATTCATGGATCAAAATTTTTGTTCGTTTTCTCGAATTGTATTTATATTTGACTCTATCGGAACGAAAAATACATGTAGTTTTCATGTTAGCTATAACCATAATTTTTACAAATTATTCGAACAAGGTCGAATTTTTTTTGAAATATTATAAAATGTTCACTACAGGAGAAACGTCAATTGCCAACGTTTTTTAAACAGCAACTCATGCTGATGCTGGCAAAACAATAAGCGGGTTTTAAATATGCCAGCGATTATGTAAGTCGTTTTCTTAGGCTTCAGCTTTCCCAATCGAAATAAGAAAAGAAAAAGAAAAGTCTTATTTGATAAACAGAAAAAATCGGCCAAACACAATTTAATAAGCAGAAAAACCCTAATCCGCTCTCTCCTCCGGCGATCTCTCCTCTCGCCGCTGCTCTCGCCGCTCTCCTCCGCCGCTCCTCTCGCCGCTCTCCTCCGCCGCTCCTCTCGCCGCTCTCCTCCGCTGCTCTCCTCCGCCGCTCCTCTCTCCGCTCTCCTCCTCTCGCCTCTCTCCTCTCGCCGCTCTCCTCCACCGCGCCTCTCTCCGCGCTCTCCTCTCGCCGCTCTCCTCTGCCGCTCCTCTCGCTGCTCTCCTCCACCGCTCCTCTCGCCGCTCTCCTCCACTGCTCCTCTCGCCGCTCTCTTCTCTCGCTGCTCCTCTCGCCGCTCTCTTCTCTCACTGCTCCTCTCGCAACTCTCTTCTCTCGCCCGATCTCTGGTAACAAATTTCAGATCGTGAGTTAAGGCATCTCTCTCTCTCTCTCTCTCTCTCTCTCGTGAATCACACACTCTCTCTCATCCGCCTATGTTGTGCGTTTCCTTTTGATTTTTTGCAGGTCTCTTACTTCAAATCAGATCTCGTGAATCACACGTTCGTCGAAAGAATTGTTTAATTTATTGAGGCGTATGTGTATCCATTATTTAGGCATATTTCGTGGTAAGAATTGTAAATGGAAACTGTTATTGTTTGTAAATTGTTCGATTGATGCGCTTTTGTAATTACTCGACTAGAGCCTGTTTTATGAACGGAACTGTTCCTTTATTTTGTAGAACTAATTTTGCTTTTCCTTTTTATTTTGCAGGCCTAACATTTTTGTGTCTTATTTAATACAGAACATTTTTGTTTGGAATACAGTAGTTTCAGTACGAGGGGAGAGCAATCTTGCAGTATTTGTAGCACTGAACAATGTGTTATGTCATGTTAATTTGAACTTTTTTTTTACTCATATGCATGGGAAATTTGTTTTAGAGTTATGGGATGTTTTTCATGAGCATAATGAAATATTGGATTTATGCTTCATGTTGTGACGTTAACTTCAGCTATAAGTCAAGAACAAAGAATCTTGTTGCTAGGTATATAGGACTAGTTAAAGTTTCCCTATGAAAACGTGGACCGTGGTCACTGTATCTACAATTTCTTATTTGTTTCCTAGTTTAATCTATTTGTGGCATGTTTCATGTAGGTTTATCAGAGTTCTTATTATTGTTTCACGAAGCCCCCCTCCCCCCCCCCCTCCCCGGACATTGGTTGTCCTGCAATCCCCACTTCACTTCTCAGGTTCAAGAAGGCACCTTTGAATTGGTATTAGCGATAGACATTTTGCTTTGAGTATTAGAAGAATTAACATACAGCTTTCCCTTCCTTTCAAAGACAAACAGCTTTCCCTTATTTTGTGTTGTATGGTGATAAATCTTAGTGGCACATTATTTATTTAAGGTTAATGGGGCAGATAGGAGGTTTATGAGTCTTTTCTGTCTTAAATTGTGAGTAATACTGGATTGATGTATATCTCAGGTGTGATGAAATGTCATATAAGAACACAGTTGAGTATATTGTTGGAGGTAACTTAAATGAAATACTTGTTGATGTCTTCTCCTTTTTTGTCTATACCTATTAGTTGAGAAACAATAATCCGATTCAATATATTGCAGATCACTGCTTTCCAACTTGTTTCTGATAGTGCTATGGTGTTTAATGGGTGGGCAGCAGAACATCCACATTTAACCATTTTTGTTCCGTGGATTGTTTCATTTGTTTTCTAGAGAAGGAAAGCTCGCAGATGCAAGTGAGTGAATCTATCAAATTTTCTGATTGAGTGGATTTTCCCTTGGATTTATGTTATGACTTAATTAAGCTTCTTAGTGGCTGTATACTTTGATTCTCATACTAGTTGTATATTTGGCCTTCATCTGCTTCAATCAACTTCTACTCAGTGGCTAACATTTTGCATGTGTGATTGTTGATAACAAATGCTGCTTCATTTCCTTCTCATGTAAATGTTTAGTATGCTTCTCTCTGCTCCTGCTATTTGCATTAATCATTAACTCATTTTATTGAACAGTGGCGAGCAGTTCCATCGACCAGATGCATTTCAAGATTTTGGCAGGTGATTTGATTCTTCTAAAATGTAAGATTCAGTTAATATTAATGTCTACTTAGGATATCAATGTTTGTATGATTCATTATTAACGACTTTGTATGCTTTGTGATTGTTGTATGTTTCGTGGTGAGCGCTGAATCTTTATCATTTGTTTGTCTCCTTGTCTTTGTTTGAGTTTCTTAGAAGAATGCTAATTCTCGGAAAAAGTGAGAAGAGGAGGATCCCAGATTAAGTAAATGCTTTTCTTGCATGGTAAATTTATCCCACTATTGTTTTTTATAATTAGTGATTTATCCAACCTGAAATAGTTTATTATGAGCTTGGTTTTCTATTAAATGAGTCAAAGCTTGAATGGACTTGTATGAGTTGACTGGCAGTTGGCCTTTTATATTGATGTTACATTTTTGGTATAATTGATTTGAAACCGTCTCCTAAAACTCCATGAGAAGATTTCCTTACTTCAGCCAACGTTATTGTTACTCCAACCATTTGTTTTTTAATGAGATGACTGGATTTTATGTTGTGTAGAGTGGTTGGAAACTGGGAAATTACAAGGGGTGGTTTTAGTTATCATGAGCAAAGCAAGTGGTGAAGTTCTAGAGAGGTGGAATTTCAGCATTGAAACGGACAAAGAGGTCGTTGAGAAGGGTAATGTGTTATTCTTTGATCACTTATGTATAGTGGGAGTCCTCTTGACTTTGCTGTGTGTTCATGTTTGTTGAATTGGGATTTTCGTGTTCTGAGTTGCGAGGGGGAAGAGGGAGACTATCCTATGTTGGTGACTTGAGAGTATTGAAAGAATGGTTTATGAACTTTGTAGTTGTTTGAGTATATTAATTTGTAATAGAATTTACTTTTCCAAGTGCTAATCTCCATTCTGTTGCCTTTTTGATTTCTAACTTTTGTAGGTTGACAACAATGATCCCAATGCTTGAAAGACTGAAGACATTAGATAATCATCAAAAGTAAGCAGCCTTGTTCTATGCCGAGAAAAAGTAAGCCAAGATTCTTTCATTTTCATACTATTTGTATATTAAATGAGTCAAGCTTGAATGGGCTTATATGAATTGACTTGCAGTTGGCCTTATATTGATGTTGCTAACCTTTAACTTCAGCCAGTATTATTGTTACTCCAACCATTGAGAATACATTCTCTCTCTGCCTCATAATTCAATGCCATTTCTTTAACATTTTTGTAGTTAAAACACTCCATTTCCAGAAGTAATAATTTTGTTTAATATTTTTGTAGTTACAAGATATTTTGACCAAGTATTTCTAATATATGTAGTGTCTAATGCTCTTTGCAGCCCCACTCTCACTGTCGCCATCGTTATTCTGCTCAGTTCAACTCCAAGCTTCTTGCCCCGTAGCTCAGGTGGTTAGTTTTCTCATTTCCTTGTTTCATTGTTTGGAGTTATCTTCTGAATTGTGTTGCCAGCTTTTAATTCAATATACGTACTAGATTGGATATTTTATGTACGTACTAGATTGGATATCAATATACTTTTGTGATTTGCAATAATAACTTTCTGTTCGTATGTGAAGCATGAACAATAAACATGTATAGTTTTTGATTTGTCATGTTTGCTACTCTGTTTGTATTTTAAGCATGAAAATAAGTACTATATTTTTGATTTGTTATTTCTTCTACTAAACTTTGATTTTTCTTCATTTGAGGCTGTTGCACCTTGTACTAAGATTGCTGTTTGTAAACTGGGGACCCGATTTTCGTGAATGCTGATTCCTTGGCTTAGGCTCTGCAGTGTATCTAAGTGCCATATAGCCAGATCGTAATTTCTTAATGTTCGTTGACTACTTGTTGGAAACCAGATTCTGATTTTTGTGCTGTCTTTTTTTTCCTTTCTGCAGATTTATGGAGGTTCCAGTGTATGCAAGTCATTCCATAAAGTATGCAAGTCGATTGCTTTTGTTGCATGATTGATTTTTTTTTTTAACAACATTTGATGTTTAGCAGAAAATTTTACTCATTTCTCTCATGTAGCTTGCTATGGTTTGAGATGTATTTGTAATTTGGATACATTTCACTCAATTTAGTCATTGTATGGAGTGTTGGAAACAAGAATTTGGTGAAGCAAAGCCTATGGCATTTATCTTAAGAATTTTGGCTTTTGTATGTATTTTTTATTGTTAATTTTGGCTATTTGTATGTATTTTTTATTGTAAATGAGAGAAATTAGATTAAATAGCAACAGGGTTCAGGGCATGAGGTTGAAGACATAAAAAAAGGCCTATGCCAGCGTTTTTTTGCCTTAGAAGTTGTAGGAATAGGCTGGAAAAAAAAAGCAAAAAAAAGGATAAAATTTGGGTCTACGCCAGCGTTTTTTGGTCTTACTAGTTGTTGGAATAGACTAAAATGGGGTGTGCAAATTTTCGATGATTTCCCAGCGTTATCAGTGACTACGCCAGCGATTTTCACATGCTGAGGAATAGCACTGTCTATACAAGCGTCTCCTAAAGTTGCTGGGTTATGTTTTACCAACAGGCGATTTCCCAGCAGCTTGCTAGCGTTTTTCAAAACGCTGGTAAGGTTTTTCCCAGCGATTTAAAACGCTGGGAAATAGCAAAAAAAACGCTGGGAAATCCCATATCTCTTGTAGTGGTTACTAATTTTTAGCTGACGAAACCTACTCCGAAATCGAACTTTAATAGATTGGATAACTAAGTGCATGAGAAAAGTGCAACAAGTAGGTGCCAAGTGGTAAGTGGGAGACCGATGTTTATTCTATTTTGACAAATGATACATGCTTAATATTTGTTTATGAGCTATTGGTTAATGCGGAGTTGGTTGTATATGAAAAAGTTTTAGCAGATTATTGTGCCTCCTCAATAAAGTCTTTGTTGCTGATAGAAAAAAATAAAGAGCATCATATATATATATATAAATAAAGAGCATCATATATATCATTTACTTAGGTTTAATCAGTCGAGTATGTTACATAATATTATTTTATCTGCGTATATTATTCTATCGAAGCAGATGTTATTTTCCAAATAATCTTTCGTGTCTTCAGTACTACCGAAATTGCAGTTGCAAATGTAGTGTCTCGTTAATAACCATTAATCCATCTAGATCCAGTTGTCCAATCAGCATTTTCATCTTTTTTTTTTCTCTACTACTTTTCTGTACTGCGTGATTTTCTGATCATTTTGTGAAATCCAACTAATCTCCTTGTTATTGGCCTCAGCAGTTGCGAGCTGCTTCAGAGAAAGTTATTTTGTAAATATTGACGAAATTGGCCGGTCAAACTAATTAGGGCAATTCATTTACATAAATGGATCTGCCAATTAAAAGTTGGTCCTTCGCTAGTTTAGGCAACGTGTCCCAACTGTATTAACCAGTAACCATCTGAATTTTGAGAGTTAGGTAATTTATAGCTCACCACCCCAAACCCATCTTAATCAAGCTTCTACATATAGGTTTCAGTAGTTAATTAATTACCGAGACGCATCTCTAACCATATCTCCTCGCTATTGTGCTTGTCTAATTTTTCTTTTTTTGCCCATCAGTTTATATTAATATCAAAGTGAGTTTTTTTCTTCTTTTTTTTTTTCGTTTTTTCCTTTTTCCAGATTCCGTTTTTTCCTTTTTCCAGAATTCAGCAAACCCGCGAAGTGAAAAATTGGTCTGAAAATATTAAATAGGGTCTAAGGTGTTGGACCAAGGCCAATATGTTAACCATGAGATAGCCCATTGCTGAACCACTGACCTTATCAGGCCCGGCCCCAAATCAAGTAAAGACTAATTGCTTATTGGGAACCCACAAACTTCTCATATAAAACCGAACGAATTTGCTAAAATGGTACAACTCACAAAAATAATTCAATGCTCTCACATTTCTAAAGATTATTCTCATTATCACGCTCTATGCCCCATATCTTATGACTTATATCATGTATATAAGTGTATTAATTAGTTAGAATTGTATCACTTCATATCAAATTATCAATTCAAATCTTCAATATCAATAAAAAACGTCAACTCTTCAAACACATGAACATAAATTAAAAAATTTCTACCTAAGTCCGATAATAATTCTCTAAAATGTTTTTATGATGACGTAATTAAGAAATGTAGTTCCTTAAAATAATAGAACGCACCAAAACATAGAGATTGAGGTAATAGTATCACAATATACAAATGCGAAAATAGTATTATTTTCTCTACACATCAATAAGTGAAAAATAGTCATGTTCTTTGAGTTTAATGTTTTTCACTTTCTTTGTTATATATGTGGCCTGCACAGATAAATTTTAATGCTTCATTTTGTTGATCATATATTTTCATCCAATGAAACTTAAAAGTTTTACCGTAAATATTATAAAATACTTACCCTTTTATAACAGATCGTAATTCGTACATACGTTAAGAAATAAAAACCAGTAAAAATATATAAAAGAGTACAGATAAATTTTCAAATCCACGGAAAGGAAATTTTATTTCCTAAATTGATGAATCATAATTCTACTCGAGCATAACTCCCATTAAGCTACTTATAAATATTGTAAGGGACAAAAGCATCAAGCCTCATCAACTATGGTCACTTTTGCGACTTGCCTCTTAAAATAATTTAAAAGCACTTTGCCCCTTAGACTATTGTCGTCTGTTTGATTTGCACCATCGGTGTATTTTCGACCATTTTGGCTGGAATATTCCCCTCTACCCGACTCATATGTGTTGTACTAGATGTATTTTGGCAGTTAATGACAAAAAATAAGCAAAACAATACCCCAAACGTAGAATATTCTGGCAAAAAAAGGCAGAAAATACATTGTTGTGCAAATCAAACAGAGGGCCTTAGTTTATGGGGCAAAGTGCTTATTAAATTAGTTTAAAAGACAAGTCGCAAAAGTGTCATAGTTCAGGGGGCTTGATGCTTTTATCCATATTGTAAATTGTTCACATCTCATTAAACTCAAATATTAATTTAGGCAAATACAAACGAGTCATTCAATTCTCAAAGTTCATCAATACCGCGTTTTCTTGAACTCGAACATGGAAGTTAAGCAACCACATAAGTTCATGAGTCGTGCCAAAAAACATATGGCCGAATGATGATCCGTAAACTTCGTAAATTAACCTGCAACTCATATGAATTAGAGTACATCAACCTGCGATTCTCACTTCATACAACAATTTACTAGTTGGTCAAATCAATTGAAGAGCCAAGTTCCAAAGAGTTATGTGCATACCAAGAAAAGCCCTTACTCCAAAAGAATATTGAAGCCAATCGTCAGCTACAAATGCTTTCTTATCAGGATATCCATCAAGCTATCAAACACCAACTCAAAGACTGGCCTCTATCGGCTTGATCGCCTCATCACGAAAGTGCTATGAAAATCTCGGGAACTTATCAGTCAGAGGCAAACTATGTTCTGGAGTTGTCTATAGAATATTTCACGGAAAGGCATTACACTGTCCCCAGGAGTTCTTGTATGTGATGAGGGTATTTTAGGAAAGTCCCAATATAAATATTGGGCCAGCCCACAAAGAAAAGCCTGTAAACCCGAAGAATTCTCTTCTCCGAGGGATAAAAATCACAACCATCAGGGGAACATGAAAGAAACCCTCAGAAGTACATTCCCAGAAAGGAGTCATCGGAGCTGAATGATCCGAGGAGTTATCCTTCAGAACGATATGAAAGTAACTTCCGAAAATGAGAAAATGCATCGGAGGAAGTAGTCCTCGGACTTAGATGATTCGAGAGACTATCCTTAGAAAACGATGATAGGAGAATGTGAACAGGATACAAAATCCATGAGGTACCCCGAGGCTTAGATGACTTCATGATACCTTATGAGATTACGATTATCCTTAGGCATCTCTCCGATACTTCCTGGCGTTATTCGATAGTGTTACTTAAACATCGGTTGACCAGAGATAAGCCCGAGTATAAATAAACTATATATTATTGTCACATGATAATACCAGGTGTCTATATCATCCGAGTCAGCTATCATAAACTACTTGTCAGCCAGATGAGCATGTGAAGGATGTGTCAGCATGTTTGCATGATAAAACACCAGATGTCTAAACAGTACAGCTACAACATGCCACTCGTCAGTCAAGCAATCATATAGAGTAAGTATGCATAAGGACGAGAACTATCTGTCAAAAAGAGAACATGTATAGTGATAGCTGTATTTAGTAATCACCCTCTATAAATAGGGAACCCTGCCATAAGTGTGGTAGAGGAAGGACAAAATCTGTAAAGTATCGGAAAAAATTAAGATAGATAAAAATATCAGGGTGGAGCAGGCAAGGTGACACCTAAAAGATATTCATAGCCCTCGGAACATAAATCGAGTGTTAACAAAATGGCGCCGTCTGTGGGAACGCCATAGAAATTGCCTTGAGTAACTCCGCAGAGATATTATTTCAGCAAGTATGGAAGACTCAACCAGCCGTCCACAAGAAGGTGAACCAAGGTTGGGAGAGGAAGTATCAACCCGAGATCCCACAGAAATACCCACAGCCTCCCCTTTACCCGCCCCGATGCATAATTCATAAATATCCCCAGAAACGTGTTTGAAGATCTAATGGAGGCTGCCCTCCGACGATCCAAATATATGAGAGATAGGGAACATAGAATTCAACCTATTTTTCCATATAGGGAGCGATACCACGTGCAAGAACAAGGATCTCGGATGACTCAGATTTCTCACCGAGGACCTACATACCAAAAGCACGCTCATCCCACACAAAGGAGGGAATACGAGGAAAGACCTCATGGATTCTACGATACTCGGCCTTTTAGAGAAATTCCTCCAGAGGTACCTTACAACTTCCAACATCCAACAGGCAGGGAACTTACCCCGACTCTTTGGGATGTAATTAATCATATGCGTAGAGAAATGCAAGATATGAGAAGAACGATAACTCCAGGAGAAGAACCAGTTTATCAGGAATCTCCTTTCATCCCGAAAATTGCACACGCAATCATCCCAGTAACAATGCCACCAATGAACTTACCTTTGTACTCGGGAGAAAATGATGGGCGAGATCCGCAAGATCATATTAACCAATATATGGTTGCGATGGATCTCGCATCAGCTTCTGAACCGACGTTATGTCGAGTGTTCCGGATCACTCTAGTCGAACGAGCTCAATCGTGGTTCTCGCAGATACCTCCAGGTACGATTTCCAAGTTTGAACAGTTAGCATGTCTATTTGTTAGACAATTTTCTTGTAACAGGCGTTACCCCAAGTCAGCATGTCACCTTTTCACCTTTAAGCAACAAAAGGATAAATCCCTCATAGATTTCATGAAGCAATTTTCCGACTAAGCTTTGGATGTACCGAATGTAGAACCATCTATGATTGCAGATATTCTGGCCCAAAGTTTAAGAGCTGGAAGTTTCTTTCGATACTTGGTCAGAAATAGGGTGAAAGACATGAACGAATTGATGCAAAAAGCAGAAACGTATATCCTCATGGAGGAAGCGGAAAATTCCAAATTACAATCCAAGGGTGAAATCCAGGATCAGAAACCAAAAGTGAAAGAGGATAAAGCTCCCCCATTTCGGAAGGAGAACCCGGGTAGCGTAAAAAGGCATTTACAACCCGTTCCCCTACCAACCATGACCGTTATGCCAACAGAGATACTCAATATAATGAAGAGTCATCAGGATTTTGCATGGCCAAGGCCAGTTAAGAAGCCATACAAGAACAAAGATTTGGGGAAATTTTGTAAGTATCACAAAGCTTATGGGCACACCACAGATAGCTGCACTACGTTAAAAAAGGAAATTCGTCGCTTGTTGAGCTTGGGATACTTGAGAGATTACGTAAATGAAGAGGATCGGGACCATGTATCGGTTGACATGAGAAAAAAGATCAGAAACGATGAACGCGAGAAGGGATAGACAATTCATCGGGAGCAACTGGAAGAAGAATATCACCGTCAAATGCTTCCTCCACCCCTGGAGTCTTACGAGGATAATCCATCTTTGGGAAGAACTGTGAACATGATCGAAGGAGGAGATATAGCGATAATACCCATAGGTATGAAAAAGAAATATCTCAAGGAAGCTCGAAGGGTAGAACATGGAATGCCCATCTAATCAATTCAGGGAGCAAAGCTGCCCATTATATCTTTCGGACCTGAGGACTTAAAAGGAATTCTATATCCGCACGATGATCCACTTGTGATCACGACAACCATCTTGGGTATAGAGGTTCAAATAATCTTGATAAATATTGGAAGTTCTGTAGATGTACTATTCACACCTACTTTCCGAGCTATGGGATTAAGAAAAGAACATGAAATTGTGGATCGGGTTGATACGTTGTTGTTGTTAGCTTAACACTGGAGAGTTAACAACAGATTTGTACGTTGTTAACTCAACGATGTTACTTTAACAACATACCAGAATAATAGTGCAGCGGAATAAACAAACACCAAGTTTAAGAAGTGAATATAGAATTATATTAACTTCCGAGCCGTAGGCAAAGTAACCCGTAAAGGTTTTAACAAAGGTCGTTCTCTCAATTCTCAAGCTCCTCACTCTTAAATTGATTGAACTAAGCAAAGTACACAAGCATTGCTTCGTATATCTCTAACAACTCCTCACTCTTAGATCTATCCTAACAATTCAAAAACTTTGCTAAAGCAAGACAACACTCAACAACTGTAAATTAATCTCTCAGATTGATTGGCTCTTGTCTCGTGTTTGTCTTGATGTACTTCACACCTATATATAGGTTCTTGGACTTCGACTTCAAGGTGTGTTGTACACGGTTGGTAATTCTCCTAGTTTCCTTCTTGAACTCTTCTTCTTTGTTCTCGCAGTCCTTCTTGAATAATAGTTCCTTCGTTAGTGATCTAACTAGGGAAAGACTTCTTCTTCAAATCAGGACTGATCTTGGAAAGCATTCCTAGTTCCACTCGAACTCAACTTCCCTTGTAGAGTGGTTTGCGTAATTAAGGAAACTTTCCTTCTTGGAAACTTGAGCATCCAACCTATGACAAGTTTGTTTCCTGAATAATAATCAAAGACAATTACAACTGTGGAACTCAGTTAGTTAAATGAATAAGGCAAAACAATAATAACAAATATACTCAAGATTGTAAATCGGATTTTGCTCCAGCAATGTTACTCTAACGTTGACTTCTCAATGTTAAACTAACATTGACAGAATACCTGTACTTTCAATGTTAAACTAACATTGACAGAATACCTGCACTTTCAATCTCCCCCCTTTTGCCTTAATCACAAAACGTAAGAACCTGTTCTAATCAGATCAAATTATTCAGACAAACTTTACTATCAGATCACAATGGAAAATAAGTACGCTCCCCCCTGAATGTCAGAAGGGACCAACTCAATGTTATTCTAACATTGATACTTTCAATGTTGTCATAACATCTGTCTTTGTCAATGTTAACTTAACATTGAAACCAGGCATACGTTCTAACATTGAACATCTCAATGTTATCTTAACATCAGAGACCAGTTAACACCTGCAAAACAGAGTTAGTACTTTGTATCCAAAGTTCAATGAGCATAAGCAGAAGTAGTAAGCAACAAGATAGAAAAGTACTTAATTACAAACCATACTGAGTAGCAAGGAACACACTCCTTGATGAAACCGAAAAATAAACAAAGAAAAAATAATTGTTCATGCTGACAGAAACATAACAGAACTCAGAAATTTTGAATTTGATCATTCTCCCCCTTTTGTGAGGAAGGCAGATCCCTCAAATGCTTCATGAGGCTGTCTATCTCTTGCAACCTCACTTGCTTGTCTGCTATCTCTCTCTGGGTATCCTTGTACTCTCTGTCCAGCCACACCAGGGTTTCCTCCACAAAGGCATCAGCAATGACAGAACAACTGTCCCCACTAGCCACAAGAACTGAAGAAGCAGCAAACTTGTGAGTCTTTTTCTTCTTCTTCTACTTCTTCTTGCTTGGACCAGCTCCATCCTTGGGATTCCATGGCAGATCCTGAATCCTGATCTGAGTGAAGTAGCTCCTGGTGATGATCATATTGGCCTTATTCTTGATCCAGCCTTCTGTCTTCTTTGTCTTGAAGCCTTGCTTCACCAGAATGCTGGATAGCAGAGAGGGATATGGAATGATTCCCTTTGCCTTGGTAATGACTTCCCTAATGTGCCTCAGAACCTTCTCCCCTATGTTCACACTCAGCCCATTCTTCAGTTTGTACACCAGCCTTGCAGATTCTTTTGGCATCACAGTGGTGTTTGAAGAGGGCAGCCAGTTGTAGGTGGAGAGCTTGTGAAGTACAGCACTTGAGAAAATCCATACCGATAAATTGA
Source organism: Linaria vulgaris (assembly GCA_948329865.1). NCBI lineage: Eukaryota > Viridiplantae > Streptophyta > Magnoliopsida > Lamiales > Plantaginaceae > Linaria > Linaria vulgaris. The sequence continues at coordinate 71,779,989 of OX415253.1, forward strand.
ACAAATTCATACCATTGTCTAGTGAGCTTGAGAAAATAATCTTGTTCTAGTCTCCTATTATTTGATTTTTTGCAATTCAACCTTATTCGTTTTGGATTTAGACGTTAATACTTAATTATTTTTTGTTATAGTTATCTCGACTAAATTTTAACACAAAAAATTGTTGGTATCTGTCGCAAACGTATAACAATAATAAATAAATAACGACGAGAAATAACGTGTATATTGATTTCTAAAAAAAATACATAGGAAAATTAATAAAGTTTACCAAAGAAACAGTGAACGATCGGATTGAAGAACGGTTTTGAACGAGTTGAAAGCAAGCCTTCTCCCCTTAAGATTGAATTCCCCGGCTATCCTTCAAGCCCTCGTGAGGAAGAGATCTCCCAAGGTACAACGTCCACACACAATAAACAACAAGTGAAGGGCTATATTGTTTTTCTCTTACGAACACAACAGTATTTTGCAAAACTCTGAATTGTATATTTATGCAAATGTGAAATGATATGTTTTTTTCTTGATGCTTTCTCCTTTGCGCAAAGGCCCTTTAAATAGAAAAATATTTCATGTAACAACCAAGCCATTAAGGGGTGATTTTAATCCAGCCATAAAGCCAAATTGATTTCACATTATTATAACATTTAGGTGTGGTTTGAATTCTCAATTCAAATCTGATTTTTATTAAATAAAAATCTTATTTATATAAATAAAATCTCACCAATTAGCTTCTCATTAAGCGAATACAATTCACACCATTAAACCCAAGTTGCTATAATATCAATTGGACTCAATTCCAATTTCTAAAAATTATATTTAGCCTCATGCCAAATTATAATTTCTCCAACAATCCCCCACATGAATGTCATTGGCTGAAATGCACGTGAGCCTATAAATGTTAAATGCAATTTCAGAGTTCTGCCGGAACTTGTTGCATCAGGATAGGTGGTTTTGGGCCTTGAACCTTCCTTAGTGAAATACCATCGGATATACTTGCCAACCAGTGGACGTGATGCCTTGAACTGTTCGGCGTTTTGTGTATACCAAGACAATGGTACTCACACAACTCATTCCAATATCGTATTGGTTCTTGTTGTTGTCCGTTTCGGCCCTAGACTGCCTTGGAAAATTTCATCGAATGCTTTAGAGATTTAGCCCTTTTGTATCATCTCATAGAAGCGGCCCATTCATATTCGACATAGGTGATCTCTCATTAAGGGTATCCTGTAATACCCCGCTTGTGTTCACAAGAAATAAGGATCATTAGAACCTCAAGTTCTCCTTAACTTGTACATGTCCATCACTCTTTCATCATAGAAATGGGTTGGGAACTCGATTTCCCGAGTGCTTTGTTCGACTCGCCCCCACAATTCGGTTGTCCCTTTGAACCTGCAAATTGGGGTTTACAATTCAGGTAGGGTTGTCATCATGGGGTGATGTCTTTAGGTGGGCTCAATAACCGTTTCCCTCGATGAATTTTCTACTTAGTCTCTCGCTAGACCTTTCGTCAATCGCCTCCAATATTTTCTTTAACCTCTTAAAGTATTCGGAAAATATTATGATTATTATTCAACTTAAAAGTTTGGAATAATCTTAACCAACACTTTCTTCTTTTAGCCCCCGCATTTCTTTCTTTTCCTCAAGAAAAAAATATCTCTAGCCTTAAAGAAATTACTTATTTCAGAATTTATTTTTGTTTGCGTACTTCGCGTCTTATATTCCAATAAATCTGAATAATATTGAATTTCTCTTGCTTCTCACTAAGCATTTTTATGCAAGTATATATTTGAACTCCATTCCAAATATTTCTTGTTTTATTTGTTTCTAACAAATATATATATATATATATATATATATAAGTATATAAATATATACAAGTCTCATACTTGTATTTTTCTTTCCAGCAAATATATATAAATATACAAGTCTCATACTTGTATTTTTCTTTCCAACAAACATATATTATTTTATCCTCAAAGGAAAAATTTTATTCATCATACTTAGTCTTCTCTCACGAGACTAATTTTATTACAATTATTTAAATTATTAGTCTCCTCTCACGAGACTTTTATTACAATAATTTAAATTTTCTACTTAGTTACTAGCTTCATTGCTAAGCACTTAGATACGTGTCTTCATCGGAGTTTTGGCTTGCCTTCGCCACATTTGCAACTGATCGTTTGCCTTTCCCTTTCCCCTTGGGACGTCGGCGATAATCTTTTGCTTTGTGTCCAGCCTTGCCACATGTGTAGCAATCCCCCGAGAATTCTTCTTTCTCTTTTCCGTTTGCCTTTGAAACATCCGAATGTTTTCTCTTCTGGCCGTTAGAGGTATCCCCAGATTCAATCACATGGGCCTTTGAATACGCCCCATCTGGTTTCCTCTCCATCTTGCGGTTGTCTTGTTCTATCCGCAGTCTATGAACAAGATCCTCAAGCCCCATCTTCTTTCGCTTGTGCTTGAGGTAGCTCTTGAACTCCTTCCATGAGGGTGGTAATTTTTCAATCACCATTGCCACTTGGAAAGGTTCGGGTAGAGGCATTCCTTCCGCCGCCAATTCGTGGAAAATCAATTGCAATTCTTCGCATTGTTCCACCACACTTCTCCCATCACCCATCCGGTACTCGTGGAAACGTCCGGCCACAAATTTCTTAGCCCCGGCATCATCAACCTTGTACTTCGTTTCCAACGAAGACCAAAGCTCTCGAGCGCTCTTCTTTGGGAGTACACGTGGAACAAAGAATCATCAAGTGAGTTCAACACGTAATTACGGCAAAGGTAATCGCCATTGGACCAGATTTCCATCTTCTCAACGGACAGAGGATCGTCACGATCTTCTTTTGGTTTCTCCTCCTTGAGAAACTTGGTCAGATTGAGTGTCGTCATGAAGACGATCATCTTTTGTTGCCACCGTTTGAAGTTCGAGCCTTTGAACTTCTCTAATTTCTCCGGATGAGTGTATGGCATTGATGTGTTCCTCAAGACCGGCAAAACAACGACCTCAGTACCGCTCGCCTCGTATTGCATGCCAGCCTCAGTGCTGCCCGCTTTCGAGGAAGTCTCGATGTCATCATTGGTGGATGTATTGTCACCGGCCATATCTAAATAAGTCTCACACTTTAGAATTATTTCACAAGGCACAAAACAAATTTATCATAATTAATCACGGATTTTTGCTTCACCAAATCATTATCTTAACGCATGAACAGTGGCTTAAACAAAATAATTCACTGCAGCATATCAGTTATTATTAGTACATAATAACGCATGCTTTTAACACGAAATAACTCACAGACTAACGGTAAGGAGCACATTCAATACCGCAGAGGAGGCGGGTTCGAATCCAGAAGAAAGCGTTTTGGAATTAAGCATTTTGAAATAATTAACAGCATCTCAGCAGTAATTATAATAAAACTGTAACGCATGCTTTTAGTAATAATAACTCTTAGTCTAACGGTAAGAGCACAAAAAACTCATGCGCAGGTCGCGGGTTCAATTCCAGCGGAAAACCTTTTTTTTTTTTGAATTTAAAATTATGCTAAGCGAATTAAATTAACAACGAATTTATAGCATGCATTGAATACGTAACCGAACCACTTAACACACAAGATCCATAACGCTCAAATGGTAACGATAACAGCTGGCAAACCGAGGAACTCGGGTTCGATTCTCAGCAGTTACGGTTTTTTAAAATCACAATTAAATTCACAGAATAAAATAGCAATAAATATATAACGAATCAATTAATTTAGCACAATGGTAACGGACGGCCATGCATATGGTAGAGGTGCAGAGTTCGAGTCCGAGAACTAGCAAACCAAAATTTTATTTTTGAAAAACCTGCTCGTTAAAGTTTTGAAAATAGAGCCAGAGAACAAAAATTTGGTGGCAATAAATATATGAACAGAACAACCACACCAATGCAAACGAGAAACACCCTAATATTTTTTTTTTGAAACCATAAGAGATGAACCTACACTTTCTTAAACATAATACTAAACTTGTAAGATAAACCGTTAGAACAATTCACGAATTCCAAATACTTGAACACAACACCAATTTCTCAAAGTTCCTGAACAAATCCTAAAAACTCAGACACAGAGAACAAAACTGCTGAAAATAAACAATTTGAACACCAAACCAAAACTGCTGGAAAACTAAAATTTTGAAAAGACCAACAACTATTTGAAAAACCAGAATATTAAACTTTTACTCAAAACCAGAAACTCAAGCTTGCTAATTCCATTTTAAAAAACAACTTTAAGCCTTTGTGCACCACAACAGAGAATATAAACACATAAACCTGCAGGAAAATAAGTTAACAAGAAACAGATATAGATACTTGATATGTTACTGTAAATATTAATCTCCACATCTGGACATATTATTCTCTGAAATCACAAAACACATTAGTAACTCAAGAACATAAACATTTAGATATAAAGCATATGAACATATTCCAGAAATTAAAACCACCTATATGTGCAACGCATGATAAACATGAGATTCGATCTTAAGATTGTTGGTATGCGTCGCAAACGTATAACAATAATAAATAAACAACGACGAGAAATAACGTGTATATTGATTTCTAAAAAAAATACATATGAAAATTAATAAAGTTTACCAAAGAAACAGTGAACGATCGGATTGAAGAACGGTTTTGAACGAGTTGAAAGCAAGCCTTATCCCCTTAAGATCTAATTCCCCGGCTATCCTTCAAGCCCTCGTGAGGAAGAGATCTCCCAAGGTACAACGTCCACACACAAACAAACAGCAAGTGAAGGGCTATACTGTTTTTCTCTTACGAACAAAACAATATTTTGCAAAACTCTGAATTGTATATGTATGCAAATGTGAAATGATATGTTTTTTTCTTGATGCTTTCTCCTTTGCGCAAAGGCCCTTTAAATAGAAAAATATTTCATGTAACAACCAAGCCATCAAGGGGTGATTTTAATTCAGCCATAAAGCCAAATTCATTTCACATTATTATATCATTTAGGTTCAATTCAAATATGATTTTTATTAAATAAAAATCTTATTTATATAAATAAAATCTCACCAATTAGCTTCTCATTAAGCCAATACAATTCACACCATTAAACCCAAGTTGCTATAATATCAATTGGACTCAATTCCAATTTCTAAAAATTATATTTAGCCTCATGCCAAATTATAATTTCTCCAACAAAAATGAGATAATGTTGCAGAAGATACATCAAATTATAGCTCAAATGAGTATTAGTTGATTAACATGATGCATTTTTTTTTCTACATTTTTCTCAATGGCATATTAGTTTTGTTTTAAATTCGGGTTAATGTTTTTTAAGAACATGGACTTCACATGAAAACTTTTTTAAAAATTTATGCATTCAATGTGTCTCAATATTGCCATAAAAAATGTTTAATAACGTATTAGGTTTAAATAGACTAATTCCTATTGTTTAATTTTTTAAAGATATAAACAATCAACTTGTTTTTCAAAATTATTTATAGAGACGAACCTTGTATTTTTTAAAACTTAGAGGGTCTTTGGGGTTGAGGGATGTTTTATAAAAAATGAGGGTGTTTGTGGGTATTTTATTAATTTTTTAGATTGTTTGCGGGATTGTTCTTGAGAAATTGGGGGTGTTTGGGGCGTGTTTTCAAATTATAGGAATTTATTGTATTATTTTGGGGTGCTTTTTTAATACTTGGAGGGTGTTTGTGGGTATTTTATTAAAATTTGAGATTGTTCAAAGGTATTTTTTGAAATTTGAAGGTGTTTGGGTGTGTTTCGAATTATGAGAAGTTGTTGTATTGTTCGTGGTGATTCTAAAACAATTGGAGATATTTGGTGGTGTTACGAATTGGATAACAACTAGAGATATTTGGTGGTTGGGTACAACTTTGCAAAAACGCCAATTGATGGGGTCTATATCTGCATTTTGCCCTAGTTTAGTTCCAAATTCAACACTTTTCAATACAGTTTTGTAATTCATACAGTTCAACAATAAAGTTCTTTCCTTTTTCTTCTTTCTCATGTTGTTTAATAAACTTTTAGTTGTTTTTGTTGTCCAATTTTTCATTTAAAATCTTAATCCTCTTTACCCCCTTAAGGAGCTACATATACTGGAATACTGGTACCAAATATTCCAATTAACATATTTTGGAATAGACAAATCAGTTTTGTGTGCATTGCGATGATATATTTCTTTCTTTCTTTTTTTTTTGGGAAAAATGTTTGATTAGAAACAAAAAGGGGTGCTTAAGACCTTTCATTATTTGATTAAATACTGTAATTCATGCCTTAAGACACTATCGGGGGATGAAACTCCAATTATAGCAGAAAAATGGGGGAAAAATTATTCACTTTCAGTCAAAGCCAAGACTTAACTTTAATCAACTTTTCGATTTCATTAGAATATTATAGAGAAATTGATAAAGCTATATGATTTTACAGGTTGTGCAATGGTCGAAGACATGTTTATTCTTACAATGGGTTGCTGTGATCGGCAACAGTCCGGTGGAGTTCACAGATGATACGAAGTGAAACGGTATGAACGGTAACGCTATTGCAAATATTCACATATCGTTACGTGATAGGGTGCTGTCAAGCGTTGAGGAGAAGATGACAGCTAAGGAGATATGGGATCATCTCAACAAGCTGTATAAGGCGAAGTCCCTACAAAACAAGATTTTTCTTAAACAGAAATTGTACATACTGAGGATGGCGGAATCTACCCTGGTAGCTGAGCACCTCAATATTTTGAATACTCTATTTTCTCAATTGACGTTGTTGAGTCATAAAATAGAAGTGGTTGAACGTGCTAAAATTCTGCTTCAAAGTCTGCTCGATTCGTATGACCAACTTGCCATCAACTTAACAAATAATGTCCTCACAAATTATTTGGTCTTTGTCGAAGTTGCAACCGCTATTCTGGAAGAAGAGAGTCGGCGCAAGAAAAGAGAAGATATGAAGGCAAGTTTACAACAAGCAGGAGCCTTGTCAATGACAAGAGGGAGAACGGCGGAGCGCAGTGCAAGTGGGAGTAAGAAACTAGGGAGATCCAAGTCAAGGACCAAGGGCATTTGTTGTCACCATGGCAAAAGAGGTCACTTGAAGAAGGATTGTTGGAATATTAAGGATTTGAACAAGAATAGTTTTGATCCTCATGGGAATGTTGCTAGCACTTCAGATGATGGTGATGTATTATGCTGTGAAGCAGCAACAACTATTCGAGATATGCGTGGCTTCGATGATGTCTGGCTTACTGATTCAGAAGCCAGTTTTCAAATGACTCCCTGAGGGAGTGGTTTCATGAGTATACACCGATCGCTGGAGGATCTGTGTATATGTGAAAAAGGAACCTTTGAATGTTGTTGCCATCGGTACGGTCAAACTGGAGATGCACGACGGGATTGTTCGAACCATTCAAGACGTCCGACACGTGGAGGGATTTTGCAAGAATCTGTTGTCTTATGGGTGACTGGTTGATCTTGGCTGTGAGATTGGGTCGCGAGGCAAGATCATGAAAGTTAAAAAGGTTGCGTTTGTACTGATGAAGGCATGCAAGATTGCATGAAACTTATACATGGTACAGGAAAATACTCTGCAAGTGGGAGAAACGTCAGTGGTTTCGCCTGAGTCAACTGAGAAATCATCAATGATTTGTCATTAGATTCTCAGGCATATGTCAGAACAATGCATGAAGGTTCTTGCAGAGAAGAAATTACTTTCGGGCCTCACAAAGGTATCTTTATCTTTTTGTGAGCATTATGTTGTTGGAAAGCAACATCCTATAAAGTTTCGTAGTTTAGATTCTAGAAGTAAGGTCATTCTGGAATTGATTCACTTTGACGTGTGGCAAGCACCAGTACTATCCCTAGGAGGTGCAAAGTATTTTGTGTCTTTGATAGATGACTATTCCAAGAGATGTTGGGTGTACATGATCAAGAGTAAGGCAGAGGTGTTTTCGGTGTTCAAGACGTACGAAGCGCAGGTGGAACTTGCATCTGGGAAAAAGATCAAGGGCCAGAGATCTGACAATGGTGGGAAATATACTGGCAAGGAGTTCAAAGACTTCTATAAAGATATTGGGATTAAGAGGCAGTTTACTACCACGTACACTCCGCGGCAGAATGAAGTGGTAGAGCAGATAAATAAAACCTTGTTGGATAAAACAAGAGCCATGATGCAGGCTGCAGGCTTAGAAAAGTCGTTCATAGCAGAAGCAGTCAATACCGCATGTTATGTGGTGAATTCGTCTCCATCAACAGCACTGGGGCTGAAAACATCGATGAAGGTGTGGACAGGTAAACCAGTTGATTATTCTAATCTCCATGTATTTGGGAGTCCCCCTTATGTTATGTTCAATACTGAAGAGACAACGAAGCTAGATCCAAAATTCAGAAAGTGTTTGTTCTTAGTGTATGCTAAAGGAGTGAGGGGTATCGCTTGTGGGACCCCACTACCCACAAAATCGTTGTAAGCAGGGATGTTATCTTCATGGAAGATACGAAAGGAAATGGTAGCAGCGGAAGGAAAGATCCAGAAACTACGACAGTGGTAGTCAAGAAGGATGCTGAACATGACGGACCTACTGAACCAGAGCATGAACTTGAGGAGACAACAAAGTCAGGAGTCTCGGGGATACGTCGGTCGACACGTGTCACGAGACCACTAGGCTGGCACTAAGAGTATTTTATGGAGAACAATGTTGCATATTGTCCTTTAATTGAGGACGTGGAGCCATCAACTCTTTAGGAAGAAATGAATAGTTCAGATGCAGCTCAGTGGATGACAATAATGCATGAGGAAATCGAATCACTCCATAAGAATAAAACATGGTAACTTGTGTCTCTACCACAAGGGAGGAAACTCATTGGCAGCAAATGGGTGTACAAAATGAAAAGTAACATTGATGACCAAGTGGAGAGGTATCGTGCACGATTGATGGTGAAATGATATACTGAGAAGAAGGGGATTGATTTCAATGAAATATTTTCCCCGGTGGTTCGAATGACAACTGTGCAGGTGGTTTTGCCAATGTGCGCTACATTTGATTTACATCTTGAACAGCTAGATGTAAAGATAGCTTTTCTTCATGGTGATCTAGTAGAAGATATTTATATGCTCCAACCAAAAATATTTATAGAAGAAGGAAAATAGAACTTGGTTTGCAATTTGATAAAATCTTTGTACGATCTCAAACAGGCGCCGAGGTGTTGGTACAAAAGATTTGATTCATTCATCATGATCCTTGGATACAACAGACTTAATGCAAATCCTTGTGCATATTTCAAGAAATCTGGTGATGACTTTGTTATTTTACTGTTGTATGTTGACGACATGTTGGTTTCAGGCCCCCAACAAAGCTCGCATTGAAGAACTGAAGGCTGAACTGACTAGGAAATTTGAAATGAAGGGCTTAGGACCAGCAAACAAGATTCTAGTGATGCAAATCCACCGAGGCAGAAATTGCAGGAAGATTTAGCTTTCTCATATGAACTATCTGTTGAAGATTTTGCGGCATTTCAGTATGCAAAATTGTAAGCCACTCTCTACCCCTCTTCATACTAATTTCAAGTTATCCTCAAGTATGTGTTCTAGTAGTGAAGAAGAGAAAGGGGAGATGTCTCGAGTACCGTATGCATCAGCAGTGGGAAGTCTAATTTTGTTATGATTTGTACTAGACCAACATGTAGTGGGAGTGGTTAGTCAATACATGGCGGATCCTGGTAGAGATCATTTGAGTACAGTGAAGAGGGTTCTGAGATACATTCAGGGAACCTCAGATGTTGCATTATGTTACGGATGATCGGGTATACAGTCAGGGGCTATGTTGATTCTGATTTTGCAGGTGATCTTGACAAAATCAAGTCCACGACAAGATATGTGTTTACTCTTGCTGGAAGGGAAGTAAGTTGGGTTTTAAAGTTACAGTCAGTAGTTGCGATATCATGAACGGAGGCTGAGTACATAGCAGCTACGCAGGCCAGTAAATAGGCAATTTGGTTGAAAATAGTTATGGAGGAACTCGAACACAAACTAGAGAGTATTTCTCTATTTTGTGATAATCAAAGTGTGTTACATCTAGCAAGGAATCTAGTATTTCATTCCAAGACAAAGCATATTCGGGTTTAGTATCACTTTGTTCGTGAAAAAGTCGAGAAGGGTAATGTGGATGTGCAGAAGATTCACATGAAAGATGACATAGCTGATTTTTTGAAGAAGCATGTTAATGCTTCCAAGTTTGTTCAGTGCCAGTCCTCGTGTGGTTTGGTGGAAACGTAAGCAACATAGAAGGGCAAGATAAAAAGAGGTGTGTGAAGATCTGATTAGTCCTAATCAAATCTTCAAGTGAGAGATTGTTAGCGATGAAGCAGTAAATGCACTAGCATTGCATGTGATTGAATTATGCAAGTTATGCATGTGATTGGAATGGAGAGGAGTGGAGAGTTGGATCTGAATTTAATTCACACGGCATTAGCTTACAATTTGGCTTAAAAAATAGGACACGGTTTTCTCTCCTATAAAAGGCCAACTCTTTCCGACATTTGTATCATCCCAAAACACATCTTCTTTCTTTTATAACATTAATACATAATTAGTTTTATAAAGAGTGGTTAAAAAGAGTGTTGTTAGTGTGAGGTAAAATAGAGAGTTTGTATGACTTTACTACGATAAAAGTCAAAGAGCTGTAATTTTTATTTTACACTCATAGTGAAGTTCTTATATCTTGTCCGTGATTTTTCACCCTAAAATAATTTAGAGTCCCTAAAATAATTTAGAGTTTTCCACGTAAAATCTGTGAGTTATTTATTTTCCATCCTTCAAAATTATGGGACCACTTTAGCATTTTGGCCTAACTTGTTCGAAGGCCTAGTCCGTAACATCATGTGGATGTGGTAGCGCGTTTCACTGGTACTGAAAGCTCATTGGCAGAGACATCAGTTCTATATAACGAATTGGAATAAAAACACGGTTCGATATCTTTTGCATCAGTTGAGTTAATATTGTTTCTAGATAATGTTTTGCAATACGAGATTCTTTCGGCTGAGCGAATACTTAACACATCAATTGTTCTGTCCAAATTAATGGAGAACACAGGCGTGGACGCGTGGTGACCACATGAATAAAGAATATGAAATGAACCATATGCAGAATTTCTAAAGAAATTGAATTTTGCATGATAGTTGTCAAATTATCAATTGCAATACCGATATTCCATCTTGGTACATGTAGCCAAACTGGCAACTAGCAACAAAAGCTTACATTGTAAATGATTGTTTCTAAATAACAAAATGTAAAACAAAGAATTCAAATATTTAATTGCAATAGATTGATGTAAAGTGTACACCATGTAAAAATATTGTTAGTGTGTTAGGTATTAAATCTACACATTGGTATGATATATAAAATTTGATCAAATTCTCGGTTCTATTTTTGGGTTTTATCATTTATATCAATGGAGATAATTCTGTTTTTGGGTTTTATCATTTACATCAATGGAGATAACACTGCTCCTGCAAATCATGTTCCACTCATTCATTTTTTCTTTAATATTCTTGTTGGCCCCAACAAATTATTCTTTCAATAAAGGGATTCGTGCGTAAAGGGATTTGAACCCCGTGTAAATGAAATAAGACCTCTTGTGAAAACTGATTCTGTTGATTATTTATATATTGATTAACCAAAGTAATTGGCTAAAAATTAATTTTAAATGAGCTCATGTATTATTTAAATACTCGTGTCCAAATTTTACTTGGAAACAAACTTTCAAATGATAGTTCAGTCATTTTCTCTTAAGAGGTAATTCCATCAAACTCCTCAAACTATGACACATTTATCCAAACGAGGTCAGAACTTTTATTTCCGTACCAGTGCCCCCTAATGTATCACATTCTGTTCTAATTGCTTTTGTGCGTTTTTCCGAGGGGTAAAATCATCCCGTCACTTAAAATAACAAATCAAAAAAAAGTTTTTTTTTTATTATTTTAGATTTATTATTTTTATTGTCCCGACTTTTTCTTTTGGATTTATAAAATAATAAATAAAAAATATTATTTTGTTAGAATTATTATTTTACTGTCCCGTTTTTTTTTAAAATTTATAAAATAATAAATAGAGAAAAAAGGAAAAAAATTATTATTTTGGATTTATTATTTTTATTGTCCCATTTTTTTCTTTTGAATTTATAAAATAATAAATCGAAAAAAGGAAATTTTTTATTATTTTGTTGGAATTATTATTTTACTGTTCCATCTTTTTCTTTTTGGATTTATAAAATAACAAATCAAAAAAAATGATTTTTTTTATTATTTTGGTAATTAATGAGGGATAATTCCATCAAACCCTTTTTTTTAATTCCAACAAAATAATATTTTTTTTTTCTTTTCTTTTCCTTTTTTTCGATTTATTATTTTATAAATCCAAAAAAAGACGGGACAATAAAATAATAATTCGAACAAAATAATAAAAAATATCCTTTTATTTTGATTTATTATTTTATAAATTCAAAAGAAAAAGACGGGACATTAAAATAACAATTCCAACAAAATAATATTTTTTTTCTTTATTTTTGATTTATTATTTTAAGTGACGGGACAATTTTACCCCCCAAAAAAATACACAAAACCAATTCGAACACAATGTGATACATTAGGGGGCACTGGTGCAAAAATAAAAGTGCTGACATTGAAAAAATATGCCATAATTTGAGGGATTGCAAAAATAAAAGTGCACCTTGAAAAAATGTGCTATAATTTGAGGGGTTTCATGAAATTATCTTTTTTTTTTTTAAAGTACTTTTGCCTACGAAAACAAAAAGTAATCTCGGCGCATATTTGACCTTCTGTTGATCAATATTAAAGCTATTTACTTTGTTCTATTCCTACAATAAACAAATTAAAAGAAGAACTAGACGTTGACTTTCTCCTAAAAAAAGAGTACTTTTGCCTACGAAAACAAAAAGTAATCTCGGTGCATATTTAACCTTCTGTTGATCGATATTAAAGCTATTTACTTTGTTCTGTTCCTACAATAAACAAATTAAAAGAAGCAACTAGATCTAGACGTTGACTTTCTCCTATGTTGTAAGGTTATATGTGGGAGATCAAATAGCCTAAGGGTGTGTTTGGTTCGAGATATGGCGATGGATAAGTGCCCTTATCCATCGCTATATCCTGTTCGCTTTGAATGTTACCGCGCGCGGGCTCTTATCCAAGCCCGCCGAAGCCCGGTCAAAAAGCGGAGTTATCCTCCGTTTTTCATCTCTCGCCCCCCCCCAAAGACAACTAATCTCGGCCCTTAAGAGATAAAACACCTTTTCGTGAAATGTCGAGATTGCCCTTACTTTTACACGTGTTGCGTTGTAATTTGTCCACGAAAATCAGATCTTTTTACACCAAAACACCACTCTTTCCCCCCAAATTTCTCTATTCATTCCCTCACAAATATTAGGGTTTCTCATTTCTTCTCACTTTCCCCCAAAACCGACGGACCAGAGCAAAATTGGCGACTCTCAACCACCGCGTACTCAGGTAATCGAATATTACATCGAAGTACGACCTAGTGTTGATCCTCGTTTCGTAGTACGATGTAGTGTTCATCTTCATTTCTAGGTTTTAACTTTCGTGTTGGTTTCGATTTGCAGGAGTTCGTGCGCAGCAGAGCTCGCTTGGTTGATTTCAAACCTAATACCAAAGTTTCCAGGTATAAACTCTCTCTATACACATTTCACTTTTAATTTTTGATGAAAAGCCTCATTTTTTGTTAGGTCAGAACCCATTAGACCTGCCAAGAATGTTTTAATGTTGTTGCATGTTTAAGATTACCATGTTGTTAAGTGAAAATGTGTTTGTAATTGCTATGACTGTGATTAGTTGGTTGATTAGTTGTTTGTGCATGTTTAAAAATTATGTCTTTAGGAGCTTAAGGACTGCTCTATGTAGAAAAACCTGAATGCAAGTATGATTATTAACTGTTAATCTCACTGTAGTATAAGATTAGGGTGAGTGTACCAAAAATGGTCTAAAAATCAGCCCTATTATGAACTTAGCAATTTGTCCGTTTGACCGATCGACTTTAATATTTCGATGAAATTGTGTTGTGTGGACATCAGATGGATCAACAACAGAGGCGTATGCTAGTGTTATTGATATTGCAGATAATAATGTTGAGGGTTCGGGCTTTCTTGTTTATGAGCATGATGCACCAACGACGGATTAAGTTACGTAATCTTCGGCGAAGAGAAGCCGTGCGATATAGTCTTCTCAGTAAGATTCCTAGTATAAGGGATCACATGGACAAGCTAACCATTAAGAATGATATAGATTCCATTAAGAACTTGAGGATGGATCGTGAGTGTTTTGATAAGCTTTGTTGGGTTCTTCGGGAGGTTGGGGGTTTGCGAGATGAAAAGTACGTGAGCTTGAGGGAGCAAGTGACACTTTTCATAAAGATAATGGCACACCACGATACGAATCGGGTAATGGGGTTCTACTGGCAGCGTTCCGGGCATACAATAAGTCGGTACTTTCGTAAAGCCCTCGATGCAATGTTGAAGGCTAGTGAGCTTTTTTTGGTAACCCCAAAACCGATTTCAGAAGAGAACGGCAATTGTCAGGAGCCATGGACATACTTCAAGGTTTGTTAATATGATTCTTCTTTAGATAAACCTTGCTTAGACTATATAACTAAACCTATTTTAATCTGTGTGTTTTTTGTTGCTCGTTGCATCGTAGGGCTGCCTTGGTGCTCTTGATGGGACATTAATCGATGTCACAGTGCCGGTGAGTGACCAGTCTAGGTATAGATCGAGGAAGGGTCGAATCAACGTGAACGTGCTCGGGGTATGTGATACTACCATGAAATTTGTCTACATGCTGTGTGGTTGGGAGGGTTCGGCCGCTGACGGGAGGGTATTACGTGACGCCCTATTCCGTCCTAATGGTTTGAAGGTTCCTAAGGGTAGGTCCTTATCTTAATCCTTGTAAAGTTCTGCCACACACTGCATTTTAAACATTTATGTTAAAAATTCATCCTTCTGATTAGTTGTTTCATCTACAAGGTAACTACTACCTCGTAGACTCAGGTTACGCAAACTCCGAGGGTTTCCTTGCACCGTACCGTGGCAGAAGATAGCACTTGAAGGAATGGGAGACCGGACGGGCGGCGCCTCAGGACCACGAGGAATTCTTCAACATGAAGCACTCACGAGCACGGAGCGTAATCGAGAGGGCCTTTGCTAAGCTGAAAAACAGGTGGAAGATTCTGAAGAGGCAATCCAACTACCCTATCAAGATCCAAAACCGTATAATAATGGTGTGTGGCCTGCTAAACAACTTCATCAGGCGACATATGTCGGATGATCCCATCATTAACTCCAGTGACGATGAGCACGATTCTTCAGATGATGATGACGACCAAGTCGATGGACCCCCTCCAGATTGTATTGATGCTCTTGGGAACTCTGCAGAGTGGAACAATTTCAGGGACCAGATTGCTATGCAAATGTGGAATGACTATCGTGCACGTCGCCGAAGCCGATAGGGTTCTTGGTGTTCCATGTTGCCGTTGGGGATGGGGGGGGGGTTTGTGGGGGTCAATTTTATATGTTGGGAGGCTGAGTGGTGATATACAATTTGCTAGATCGAACCGTGTTTTGACAATATATTAGTTTTTTTGGGTTCAGTACCAATTTGCTACAATGTGAACAATTTGGTTTATTATATTTGGTTTTTGAAGTGGTGATAACTGCTTCTATGGTATTGTTGGTTCATTATGATGGTTATTTTTATGTGGTAATTACTATGTGGCCTGCATGATCATCTTATTCATGTAGATACAATCAAATTTGACTGTCACAGGTATCATGTTATATCATGAGATCTCCTTATTGATTATTGTGTAATGATGTTAAGCTTTTCTGTCATTTCTATTAACTTGTTGTCTTCATATTTTTGTAGATACCTTGTGTTTGAGATGGAGGCTTCTAGTGCGAGCTCAATTCCGGTCCCGACGAATACTGGTAGGAAGGGAAAAGGCAAACGAAAGGCTGGTGGCGACAAAGGTTCAAGGAGAGTATGGACACATGAGGAGGAAAGGGCTCTGATCAATGCCTTGTACGAGTATAAGGCAGCAGGAAACAGTGTTGATAACAACTTCAGGGCAGGCTACTTGAAGGACTTGGAGGACTTCATCAGGAAAGAGATTCCAGGCAGCGACATTCTTGGCGACCCGCATGTGAAGTCTAAGGTTCAGGTCTGGAGGAGAGTATACTCACACCTCTACTCACTGTTCAATGTCACTGGTGGCTCAACTACTTATGATCCTGAATCCCAGAAGATCCAAATCTCTGATGAGCTATGGTGGATTGAGTACAAGAGGGTAAGTTTTCCACATTCTGTAATGATGCTTACTTATGATCAATATGATTATCTCATAGAGTTTCTTATCTATACATTGTGCATATTTCATGTATTCAACAGGTCCACGACTATGTCAAGAATTACAAAACAAAGAAGTTCCCTTTCTACGAAGATTGGGAGAAGCTGTTTGGGAAAGATAGGGCCAATGGAGGAGGTGCTGAGGATATATCTGCTGCTGTTCAGGATGTGATTAACAACACTGGTATGAGTGGAAAGGGTAATGGTTGGGTAACTGATGGTGTTGGACCTAGCCGAGGCCGGCGTATGAAGACTGAGACTCATTCGCCTAGCAGTGTGGGGGGTGGAGACATGCCAAGTGATCTAGATGTTGGGTCCAGTGGCACAGACTTCAAAAGTCCGACCCGTAACGATGAGAAGATCAGTGCTAAGGCCATAATGAAGAAGATTAAGAAGGCTAGAGCAGAGAAGAAAAGGTTGGCACTTGAGAAGGCTGAGAGGGAGGCAAATGAGGTCCCCCCTACATAGAGGAGTTCATGAATAAGACAGAAAGGAACATTGAGAGGATGGTGGAAGCATTTACTCAGAGCCTTACCGTTCCCGAAGATCAGGCGAGCCTTCAGCGCAAGAGCATCTTTGATGTACTTGAGAAATTTGAGGAGTTTGATGAGGACCAGAAGATGGTGCTTGCACACAAGCTTGCTCATAACAAGGAAGATGCTGAATTGTTCTTCAACATGCCTGAGAGCTCTAGGGCCAAGTACCTCAAGTTCCTCCTCAAACAGAAGGCTACCAAGTGATCTTAACCCTCACCGTTTGATGTTCGAAGTAGTTGCGACTTTTTATGAACATTTTTAATTTATCTGATGAGTTGGTTGTCTGGATAATTATGAACAACTTAATTTTGGCCAGTTTGGCATGTGCACTTTAGTGCATCTTTTGATTAGTCAGACCTAGGATAGGTCTTGGTTTGGTCCACTGTGCTGACCATGTTGCTGTTAGAGGTTGCCTGTGTTATGCATTACCAGTAGGAATGCAGTGAGGTGCTGTCACTAGGCTATACCTCATTTTTTTGGTCTGAGCAGCTTAATCAGTGATACTCTGTAATATATTTGGTCATGTTTCTGTGGAATTGAACGTTGAATAGCAATGTTGAGTTTAGCCTCATTTTCTGCAGTATTCTGATGCATGACTTAACAGTGTTTTGTCATAAGCTGCATTAACATATAACAGGGTACATTGTTTACTTATACTGCACCTAGTGCAGCATTCATTTGATTAATCACACCTAAAATAGCGCAGATGCATTTCAACACAGTTGATTCACCAAAGATGGCTTATGGAAATACAAGTTCAAACAACAAAATAAAGACCAAGTTACATAGAAACTAAGAAACAACGCAACATAATAAGCCCTTGCGCTTTATAGGGCACATACTCATCTCATTCCTAAAACGAGTAAGAAACTGCCGAGCAAGACGCATGCGAACTATGCTCCTCGTCATCGTAATCCATTTCCACAATATCCGACTCGCTAGGAATATTCACGTACACAGTCTTCTTTCCATATATGTCCGATCCTTCATCACACGACACCTTTCTCGTCACCGTCTCTTCCCTTTCCTTTTTCCTTGGCTTGCCTAAAAAATAAATTATAGTTTAAATTTGTATTAAGTAATATACAAATTTGCGCAACAACACGAGAGTTTCACTCTTTACTAGAAAAATCAAAGACAAATTTGGTAAATTTTAAAGAGGGCACTAACGCGTTGCACGAATTATTTCTTCATTGCTCCGAATCGGTTTGTCGTCAATCACCATCACGACCTCCGTTACTTTTCCGAAAATAGATTGCAACTCTTCCCATGCAAATTCACCATTCTCTTTGTACGCTTCCGCGAGCTTGTTCCACTACAAATTATATGTCGGTAATTTAGAAATACGTACTCGTAAAATAACCAAAAATATTAGGAGAGCTTGTTAGAACAATATGTACCGCAACAAAGTAATCCCATGTCGTCGAATCACACGTGATCGTGTTCTTGGACTTGTCCCATATCACGTTGCCATGCATAAGTATCATTTTGAAGCAATTAAAACGATCTTCCAACATCAAAAAACGATCCCTGATTTCCACGAGGTTAAAATTATCTCCGAAAATTTCATTGATGCGATCGCGGCCGTTAACAAGAACGGTGTCCATGAACTTTGTGTTGGATAGGGGGACACACCCGATGACAGATTGAGCCGACTGTTGCATGTCAAGAATTAGCTCTTCATCATAATCTTCGAGCCAACGTTGCGAGTAGAAATATTCAGCCTGAATGGTGTTTGCCTTACCCATTTTCATTTCAAAAATTTTCGAACTGTGACTAGAAAATTTGATAAGAGAGATTGTTGTAATAGCTGTTTTAGTTGCATGCAAAATCTTTGAAGCCAAGAGCAACTATTTATAAAAAGATCGAGAATCTTTGCTTTGGTAATGACAAAACTATGACCACTCATAAAAGAGGTTCACATGTGAAAAAAAAAGCAAGTTCAAACTATATGACAACACTACCTTTGAATAGAATCTTTCAGGGTTGGGGATACAACAAACCACAAAGAGACAAAGGCAAGAATTCCAACATCCATATATAAAAAAAATTCAAATAAATAAACCAACAAGTACTAATAAATATCATCACATACTGCCAACAATCACATTTTTCATTTCCCATGCAAAATTGCTCCATGATATTAGACACTGGAGCATATTGTTACCCAAAAGCAGGACATAACATAACAAAATAGTATCTTCAAGCAAAACTTAAAACATAAAAACTACTGTTCACAAGGTACCACCATCATGAAATGTAATAAAAAACATAGTTGCCTCAAGATAGATAGGCTGAACCACTCTCAAAGGTCACAGACCCCCCACCCATAGATGCACTTACACCACCAACAGACTCACTTATCTCTGTCTTGTCATCATCATTAGAGTCATCCTCAATCTCTATTTGACGTCTGGAGGTACCCAAATGCTCTTCTGGGAGCTTGGCAAGATGAGTTCCCTGGAAAACATCAACATAAAGATCCCAACGCTCATCCTCCTCCAGCCTTATGTATCTCTCCACAAAAGTTTCCTGAAGCAACAAAAATATAAAGTCAGTATATGTTCATAATGCAATTCAAGATTATCAGTAGATAATAAAACTTGTGTATCAGACTATTGATGACATTCACCTTGTGGAGATGCCTCTTGTAACTTGGCCCAATGTTAATCTTGTTCTCACTGTAACAGTAGGTAACACCAGGGATTTTTGTGAACTCCACAAACACATTGAACTTCTCCCTCAGAAGAGCAATCTTCTTGCGTAGTCTGTCAAGGGACACATCAGACTTCAGGAACCTTTGCATGAATACTTGTAGCAAAGGAAGTGACTTCACCAGCTCCTCCAGATTTGCCATGTCTCTGTATTTTCCTTGGTCCTTGAGGATGCTAAGCATGAGAGTCTCTGCCCTTCGGTTGAAGAATTCATCATGGAAGGTATAGGCGTGCCGTTTTGCTCGAGTACACACCATCCTACAAATAACAAAGGATGAAAGCATGGTAACAAGGGTTATTAGCTAGTATGGGAACATACTGAAATGAAGTAATATCTACTTCTGAAGCAAACTTGATAGATATTAATAATCAACATAGGTAATGAAATTGCAAAAGAAGAAGTTCACCATTTCATAATAATTCTTTCCATCAAGGATTTGGGAACATCATATTGTACATGAACAGCTGTCTTACAACCCAACCATCAAGATTAAAACAGACAGAAACACACAAATAGTTCATCAAGTAGCGCTTACAAAGCAGGCTAAACTACATTTTTTCCCAATTATTGACATACAGAACACAACAAGGAACAACATTATGAAAAACATCACCCATCCTAGAAAACAACACATGACAGCTACCACAGTAATTGCCTTCTTCTCCCCCCACATAAGATCATAGAATTTCCTATCGACAGTAGCCCCCCTGCCACAATCAGCTGTATAGGTGGTTGGTGGTGATGCACTATGGTTAGTACTGTGGCTGGATTCTTGTTCCTTTTGGTGAATGGTGGAGTCACTGAAGGTGTGGGTTCTGCGGGATATGTATGGTTCTGACGCTGGCTGCGAGTCATGATGGGTGTGTTGGAATCCATGGCTCTCAGGTGAAGGTAAGGTATCTAGTTGATCAGACCATACAAAATGGAACTTATGCTTGCGATTCCTTGGACACAGGTAATAATGACATCCGGGGCATGTTGAATTTGGTCCGGCGAGACGGCAGATCATTGGTCCAGCTCCATAGACACAATGCACAACAAGGGCCATCTACATATAAATATGGGAGTGACTAGAGGGTCAAACCTATAGGGAGTTAAGGATGACAATTGCCTAATGTAACCCCCAACCCAACCACCACACACCAACTAAAGAATCATACTGAGAAATTAGGCATTTAAGACACAGCATGTATCAAGAAATTGATGCATTCAACCCAGACAGTAACAACAAGTAGAATAATACATAGCTTATCAAGAAATATGTTCAAAAAATTGGTACTTGGTGAAGCTTTGGAAGGCATGTATTTCAAATAGTCAATGGTATAACTATGGCACCCAAAAGATATAAAACAATCATGTACTCTGTGTTTAACAAATCGAAGCAAGTAGGACAAATTTGCTGCCTAAACTTCAACTGTCAAATCATATACGGATAACAACATGCCATCACGTCGAATAAGACCATATAGCAGATTAGGATGCACGCGAGTTCAACGTATATCAATCACATCCAAAAATCTAATTTTATAAGATGGTTTAATGAGTCTACCTTGATTGAAAGTGATGGAGATTCCGTGACACCCATGCAACACCACGACGAGCGGATTGTACATACAAGATGGCAAACACAGATGTCATTACAGAAATTAAAGTTCAAAAACACAATATGCCTAATTATCAATTGACTTGCCCTTCTAATGTCAATACCATAGTGTGAAATAGTATAACAAAACCATATAGCAGGAACCAACGCACGTTGTTATATTTTATACCAATTTACAGTGAAAATACAAGTGCAATGAAAACCTATAACGAATTTACCTTGGTTGAATCTGATTCCATGAAACCCACGCACATCGACAATCATCGAATTGTACATGCGAGGAAGCAAAAACAGAATATATTAGAAAAATTACGAAATTTAAATTTTGATTTTGGATTTTAGGGTTTTCAATTCGGACCAAATATTTCGGGGAAAATAAGGAAAGATGAAAAGATTGACCATGATTCTAGGATCTTACCTTGTTATGATTCCGAAGACGACGAGATTTGGACCGCACCTTCAATTTTAGGAAACCCTAGTGTTTTGGGAGAGAAATCGTATTGCTGTTTAGGGAAATGAGAGTGAAAGGGGGAGATTATCCTTATTCAGATGTGTTGGAATCGAAACGACACCAGGGGTATTTTTGTCATTTAATGTTAGTAAACACCACCCAACAGACCGAACCAAACGTGATATAAGATTGTCAGATCGTTATACTTTGCGTCTATTTTGCGAACCGAACGGATTGCTATTAAAGCGAAAAGGCACTTATCTGCAGAGATAAGGGATTCGGGCTATCCCTAGCTACTAACCCATAGTCCGAACCAAACACACCCTAAGAGCACGTTTGCTTCCCCTTTTCCAAGCTCCCCACATAGACTATATGCTACACACTATCCCACCATACTTAATTAATATAATGTTTGGTTCCTAAATGTACCTCTTGTAATCGGGTTGTTAATTGTTAATTTCACATTTGGTTACTTTTATTTTGGCTAAAGATTGGTGGAATAGGCTATTTTACCCTTCAATTTACAAGCAAAATTTACACCCTTCCATAACCTCTGTTCACCACTTTCTCCAAATTACAACACACAAAAACAGAAAATGGACCAATTGCGAATTAATTTTTTGCACCTTCTGCAAAATCAAATGGGGTTTATAATATTTAGTCAAACATTATAGAAATCTCACTAATTAACCCCACAATGAAATGAGCCACTACTAATGAAACAAACAAGTAGTAGAATTTGCAAAATTAAAAGCTAATCATAAAGGAAAAAACGAGAATTCAGCCTTCAGCTAAACCCAATCTCATCCTACATACCACAAATTAAGCAAATTCTTTATCAAGATAAAGCTTGTCTATACCAAAATTTCCAGCCAATTGCGTTACGGATAACAGAAATCTCACCCATTAACTCGACAATGAGACGAACAACGAAACAAGTAGTTGAATTAACGCAAATAGTAAAAGCTGATCATAAAAGGAAAAAGAAAGAAATCAGCCACACCCAATAAAGCAAATTTCACTTCACCTTCAGCTAAACCAATCTCATATCCTAAATATCACAAATTAAGGAAATATCCCAGATCAGAATAGGACTAAACAGATAACATTAAACTCAAAATTACAACAAACCCATATCACAAAATCGATTTGTGATATCGATTTGTGAATCTGCGCTGCTTCTGTAACTGAGATTTGTAAATTTGCTTCATATAATTTTTTTCTCCTGTATGTACGTTGAATTTGAGAGAGAATTAAATGTGTGGTTTAAGGGTACAATAGATTTTTCACTTGTAAGCAGACCTTATGATCTGGAATCGGAGGGGGGTACTGGCTGACTGCAAGTTGGGAGAGTAAGGCAGCCTGGCCCACTTATCGCGGGCTTCGTGTAAAGGAGTGGGGCGATCCAAACATTATATTGAACTCTTACTATTAATTAATTTGGGCTTTTTGGGCCATCCAAACATGCTCTAAAGGTACACTACAATTAGTCGAATGGAATACTATTACGTACATAATTAAATAACTTTTTGCCTTCATACAAAAATAAAATAATAATATAGAAAGATGCATTTTCAGACGTTGACTTTCCCCTTGCGATAAGGTAGCAAATTGTGAAATTGTACGTACAAGAAATGGTTTCGGAACGTTCATACAAATATTATATTTTTATAAGTTCCGCACATTGTCTGGATTGGTAGTAACTAGCACCAAAAAATTTCGACATTTAACAACAGCCGTAGGAGTAAAGTTCCGAACAAGAATATATTCTTCCATATCAATACGGAAATTAGATTTTTTTAAAAAATGCAGCATGATAACCAGTATAAAGAGCATTGCGTATAAGTGTTAATTGGCTCAAGCCAAAACATACATTGCTAAGACCTATACTAAAAACATATATAGTTGAATGCCTTATTTTGGGAGAAACATGGGAGCTGTGGCTCATGAGAGCAATGGCTCACCAAGAAGAACTAGTGGAGTACCAGCAAATTTTGGGAGAAACATGGGAGCTGTGGCTCACGAGGGCAATGGATCGCCAAGAAGAACTAGTTGGGTACCAACAAATTTTGGGAGAAACATAGGAGCTGTGGCTCATGAGAACAATGGATCGCCAAGAAGAACTAGTGGGGTACCAGCAAATTTTGGGAGAAACATGAGAGCTGTGGCTCATGAGAACAATGGATCGCCAAGAAGAACTAGTGGGGTCCCAACAAATTTTGGGAGAAACATGGGAGCTGTGGCTCATGAGAACAATGGATCACCAAGAAAAACTAGTGGAGTACCAGCAATGTTTGGGAGAAACATGGCTCATGAGAACAATGGATCACCACAAAATACTAGTGGAGTACCAACAAATTTTGGGAGAAACATGGGAGCTGTGGCTAATGAGAACAGTGGATCACCAAGAAAAACTAGCGGAGTACCAACAAAGAAAGGTCAAGTTGTTGCATTTCACTCCTCATCAAAGTGGAAAACTCACTTTGAAACCAAAAAACAAACTCCAAAACTGGTAACCATATGAATATCATGTTATAATTCTCGCTTTCCTCTACGATTCCAGGGAAAAAATTTATCATGTCGTCTCTAACCGTTTATATTTCCTTTTTTATCATGTGAAGATGGTCGTCGACTTCACTGCTTCCTGGTGTGGACCATGCAAGCTCATTCAACCTGCATTTAATGAATTTGCTGAAAACTATACGGACGTTGAGTTTATCAAGATTGATGTAGATGAGTTATATGTATGCTCTTTATTTCTGAATCAAAATTTAAGTTTTATTAACGCAACTCAATGCTTATTAGCATGTGCTTACTATTATTAATGGAAGTTCTGTAAACAGGATGTGGCACAGGAGTACAGAGTTCAAGCACTGCCAGCTTTTGTACTGTTAAAGAAAGGCAAAGAGGTTGATAAGATTGTGGGAGTCAAAAAGGAAGAACTTCAAAAGAAGATTGAGAAACATAGGTTCTGATTAGAGTATTGTCATTGAAGTAAGATCAAAAAAGCACAAACTTGTTGAACATCTGGCCTAACCTTGGTGATTTACTTGTAAGTTTTACGTGTTATGTAAAATAAGATTCCTTGAGAATCATAACTATGGTACGCATGCAGTTACTCAGTGTTCATTTAGACCAAAGGTTTGGTTATATTTGCAATGAAGATTCTCTTCAGTTACCCGTTTTCAAGCAGATAATTGTTGCCAAAATCTCCACATTAACCAAAAAATAAAAACATAATTATGGTCACATGTTCTGTATAGAGCTTGTCAATCTAGATGCAGATAACTAGAACAAGTACGGCATTAATCTAAAACAAAAACATTCATCCCACCAAGCAGCTAGAGAAATATATCTTCATACGCCACTACAAAACAATACAGGATCCACCTCAGTGATTAAGAATTAAGTTAACAAATTATAAATCAACCGCAGCTGAGATAGCAGTCAAATTCTTCATTCTACTACAGCATTCAACCGCAGCTGAGATTTTAAAAGTGGAGCTAATTACCTCCAATTAGTGTTGAAGACTAGTAGCTCAAATCTTCAACCCCCTACTATGCACTAAAGCATTTCTAGTCTGACTAGGTTAGAGAATGTACAGTTGGTTGCACTATGCAACTAAAGCCTCGAGCCAGACCAAGCAGTATTACTTCGTTGTCCTCCCCAGCACACGCCTCAAATCTGATTTTTGATCTGACGTAAGACTTGAAGGAAATTTCACATCGAACTTGATCCTCAACTTTCCATTTTTCCCCGCTTCTTTTGACACTGGCATTCCTTCATTTCGGATCACCATCTCGTGGCCTGGTTTAACAATATCTGAAACAGGAACAGCTAAGACTCGTCCATCCAACGTTGTTATGTTGAGAGTTTTTCCTGTGAGTGCATCTAGTAGGGAGACTTTCTGATTCATGATTAAATCGTTACCATCCCTTTTGAAAATGGCATGGGGCTTCTCATCCACAACAAGTATATGGTCTCCAGGGGCAGCACCGCGTAAGTGGTTCCCTTTTTCAGGAAACGTAATCTTTGTGCCCTTCTTCCACCCAGGCATGATGTGTATTGTCAAAACCTCTTCAACGATGCTAGGCTTGCTGAAAAAAAAATTGCACATTAGTACATCATCAAGTATACAATGAAGAGGCATACCTTCAATATTAACGCCATCACTATGATTAATAATCTTTGTATGTGGTGAATAATTGATAAACTCACACAGAGCAGTTAGTTCAAGCTGACATCTCGTAGATTTACTGACTCGAGGATATGTATGCTCAAGCATATTAAACACGTTTTACGAATTTGCTCTATCTAGAGAAGAAATGAAAGTAAAAGTTTTAGAAGCTGAGAGTCGATATCTAGAGAAAAAGAAAGAACATCACATTTGTGAAAGAGCATATGCAAGTTATCCTCCAGTCCTCCAGATATAATTCAGTAGAACAGAGTGCAAAAACCTATAGATGTCAGAGTACAAGAAGAATATATAAATTAGAACCCAGAGACAAGAATTTCATCAAAGCCAAACTTTATGACAAAAATGTAGTTTGACTAGTCATATCTCTACTGTATTAGTACAACTTATATATTACCTTAAGTTGGAACATTGTTTCAAGTACCTGTCTAAAACATGGATCATCTCTAAAAGAAAAAGAAGAAAAAATTGAATGTCCGGTCTCATGGAAATATGTAATAAGTTGTATGAAATTTCCATTTTCGCAGTATACAAGATTCCCATTTGTATAAAAACACTACAATTCACCCCAAGGCATCCATCCAATTCACATAGTTAGCAAAGAACAATCCTGTCTTAACACAAGAATAAAAGATCAAATGAGAAATCATACAATTCATAGCTCATACCAAAGAGACATAACTATGCGTTTCTACATTCTGCAAAACAAGATATTCAATGAACTCAGCCACAAGTACATTGCATAACTTAACCACCTAAATGCTAAAAAAAATCATGCAGAGCTATACACTAATACACACACAACCATTCTCAATATCTATCTAGGAAACACACCCGATCCCTCGTTCACTCAGTCTATTCACATTCGAGAAAACTAAACACGCTGGCACAAATTTATTAACGAATCACGAAGTTGCAAAAAACTAACCACCAACGCATCATAACCCGCACAACGATTTTGATCAAGTTTCCAACTTTAGTCCGCGTCTCGATTACTTAATATTGGAAACACTTAGCAAATTTCCAAGAGCTCGTAAACACGTAAATTACTTTTAACTTTCGATCCATGATCCCGATTACCAACCCTAGATACTAAATTAAAAACAATATAGTCAAACACAAAAACAGATTCATATCATATCATATTCATACCCATTGCCATCAACAACCACCCTCGATATCTTCACTTTCCTCCTGGATCCTTTATACAACTCCTCCAACGTACACGACAACCTCGTCTCCGTCGCCTCCGCCTTCTTCTCCTCACTCTTCCCTTTCCCAACACCAAAATCGCCAAAAAACTCCTCCAATATATCCTCCACATCTCTCGAGCTAAAACTAAAACCCCTACTGCCAACTCCAAAATCCGGTTTCCGTACATCGGAATCATAGATCTGCCTCTTGTGCGGATCACTCAACACGTCGTACGCCTCGCTTATCTGCTTGAATTTGGCCTCGGATTCCTCGACGTTGACGGAATTCTTGTCCGGATGCCATTTCATTGCGAGCTTCTTGTACGATTTCTTCACGTCTTCTTCTGTTGCGTTGTTTGGGATTTTCAGTATTTTGTAGTAATCGACCACCATTTTTTGGGTTGTTGTTGTTGGTGGTGGTGAGTGGTGAGGAGAGTGGTTGTGTTTGTGTGTTGGGAGTGTGTGTGGTGCGCAGGTTAGAGTAGCGGCGTATGGTAGTACAGGGAGGCGGTTGGTTGGTTGGTTGGTTGATTTTGGAGATTCGCTCGGTTAACTTAAGATACGGAACTAAAAAACGAAAAAAGATATTTTGGCTTTGTTATTTATTTTTTTATTTTTTTTATTTTTTTGGGTTTGGCCTAATTTTGTGATTTTTCTCAAAAATAAATGTTTCGTATTTGTGTAAAGTATACTATACAGACATATAAATTTCATGAACTAAACACCAAACTTGGGGTTTCCAACTTTAACCTAATAATTAAGTTACACTATACATAACATCAAATAATTAATTTTCAGCGTACATGCATAATTAACGCGCCTCACGCGCCCCCAAAATACATACAACGGTGCGATCGTAGGTGCGAAATGACCTAACGGTCGGGAATGCCCAAATCCAGAGCTAAACGACCTCGTGGCCGGCCGAGAAAGGTGGCGACGACGCCGACAACTGTGGTACGAGCAATTTTCCCAACCCCAACGGACACAATCATGAAATCAACGAGTGATAACGAGAGCTTAAACAAAACATGAGAGAATGAAGAGCAGTTACAAACCCCACCTCCGGCGGCGACAGAACCTCCGGCGACTGAGATTAAGGTACCAGAAAAGAGAATCCCATGGGTAGACATAATAAAAGGAAACAGACAAGCATCAAATGGGCTAGGGATTAAATACACTGCACCAAATCTGGTAAATGGAGAGATTGAAGTTGAAATAGAAGATGAAGATATGGAGTCAGAAATCACATTCTGGAAAAACACACTGGTACTGTATGCCATGGGAGCAAACCTTTCAATGAATGTTGTGCGCATGTTTATGGTAAATTCCTGGAATTTTATCTCTTTACCAGATTTATACTATAATGAGGAGGGATATTTTCTAGTTAGATTCCAATGCAAGGAGGATATGGAAGCTGTTCAACTAGCAGGTCCATACACTATTTTTAGAAAGCCTGTGATCATTAGAGAATGGCATGCAAATTTTAACTTCAAGGAAAACATGCTTAGAGTAGTGCCAATATGGATCACACTGCCTCAATTACCTCTTGTATATTGGGGTGAGAAAAGCATTAGCAAGATATCTAGTGCCATAGGGAAGCCTATCATGATGGATGAATGCACTGCAAAGAAGCTAAGAGTGTCCTATGCTAGGGTGCTAGTTGAAGTGGATATTACTATAGAACTAAAGAAAACCATCACTGTGAAAGACAAGAAGGGAAACAAACTGACTTAGAAGGTGGAGTATGAATGGACTCCCCCCTTATGCCCCAAATGCAAGGTGATGGGACATATATGCAGCATTAAAAAGCAGATACCAAATATGCAATGGAAAGCAAAGAAACCTGTGGAGCAACAAAATGAAGAGAAACAATGGAATGTTGTTGGAAAGGGCTCAAAGAAGGCATCAAGTCCTGCTCCATTGAAAAATAACTCAGAACATGAAGAACAGAGGGATAGGAATGGACTTCTTGCAGGGAGTAAGAACAAAGAAGTTGAAGGGCAGATAACTGATATGAATAGCTTTCAGGCTCTCAGGATAGGTGACAGTCCTGGAGAGCCACCAGACATACAGTTATGATTCTAAGTTGGAATGTAAGGGGGCTAAATAAGAGAGCAAGACACCTGGAGGTTATCTCCCACCTCAAAAAACTACAGGTATCTTGTGCAGTACTAGTGGAAACTAGAGTTAAAAAAGCCAATATGGATAACATCACCAAGAAATTTGGACAAAATTGGAACAGTCTACATAATTACTCTCATCATGGAAATGGCAGAATTTGGATACTATGGAATACTGATCTTATGGATATAAAGTTTAAGGAATGCACTGATCAACTCATCCAATGGAAGTGTATGGTAAGGATGGAAAGCTCAGATGGAACATGACAGCTATTTATGCACACAACAAGCTTGAACAGAGGAGAAACCTATGGCAAGACATAGAAAGAATTGGAGAAAATGTGGTGGGACCATGGATACTAACTGGTGACTATAACAATGTCCTCAAAAGTGAAGACAGAGTGGGAGGGCAACCAGTACAAAGCCATGAATATGCAGACTTAGAAGAGATGATGAGGAAGATAGAACTACATGAGCATGACACTACTGGAGACCATTTCACTTAGACAAATGGCCACACATGAGATACCATATACTCAAGAATTGATAGAGTAATATGCAACAGAGACTGGTTTCTCACATATCCTAACAGCTCTGTAGAAGTGCTACAAGCCCATATATCTGATCATAAAGCTTTGAGGATCACCCCTAGCATAACACAACCAAGAGGCAATGGCAAGTGTTTCAAATTCCTGAACTGTGTGACTGAAGAACCTGACTTCATAGCTCAAGTGAAAGCAAACTGGCAACAACCAATGGAGGGAAGGTCAATGTTCATACTATGGCACAAATTACTCAGATTGCAACCCACCATCCAACACATGACAAAAAGAATCAAAAGAACTCCCCAGCAGATACAAGAAGCAAGAGAAAACTTAAGAGAAGCTCAAGATACACTGCAAGCAGACCCCTTCAATGAAGAAAAGATAAAAGAAGCAAGAAGTTGTTCTATACATCTATTAGAAATTCTGGAGAAGGAGGAAAAAGTGTTGATGCAGACATCCAAGGCTACCTGGATTCAGCTGGGAGATGGGAATAACTCCTATTTCCATGCAACCACCAAAGCAAAAAATAAAAAAAGTAGGGATACATAAACTGGAGGATCCCAATGGAAGACAGATTACTGAGAAGGAAGAGATAGAAGAAGAAGTTATAAACGTCTACAGGAAACTAGTGGGGACCAACAATCAGAAGCTGAAATGCATTAATGTGGAGGTTATGAGAGCAGGGAAACAACTTTCACATGAGGCAAGGGCTAAGCTAATCACCACAGTCACAGACAAAGAGATTTGGGAGGCACTAAAATCCATAGGAGATACTAAACCACCAGGGCTTGATGGATTTAATGCCAAATTCTTTAAGAGTGCATGGGTAGTCATAAAGGAAGATGTGTGTGCTGGTGTAAGGGAATTCTTCAATCACAACAGGATATATGCTGCACTGAATTGCTCTTTGGTGACACTTATACCTAAAAACAGCAATGCAAAGACAATGCAAGAGATGAGGCCAATCTCATGTTGCTCAACCTTCTACAAGATAATCTCTAAGATTATGACCAGAAGACTAGGAGAGGTAATCAGTGAACTAGTCCATGACAGTCAGTCTGCCTTCATTCCTGGCAAGGTGATTTCATGACAATATCATGATTGCACATGAGCTCATCAGAGGATACACCAGAAAACATACATCTCCAAGATGTACAATTCATATGGATCTTCAGAAAGCCTATGACACAGTTGAATGGCCTGCTCTGGAGACAATAATGAGAGAATTGGGATTCCCAAACCAATTCATATCATGGACTATGGTGGCTATGAAAACTGTCTCATATAGATACTCTATTAATGGTTGCCCCAGTAAGCTACTGAAAGCCAGAAGAGGTTTGAGACAGGGGGATCCAATATCACCCCTCCTGTTTGTATTGATCATGGAGTACTTACAGAGGACTATGATTACTATACAAGCTCAACCAGACTTCAATTTCCATCCCAAGTGTGAAAAGTTAAACATCACTCATATCTGCTTTGCAGATGATGTTCTCATGTTCAGCAGGGGGTACTTGAGATCAGTGCAACTCATGATGGAAAAATTCAATGAATGTTCTGAGGCAACAGGCTTGAAGGTGAACCATAAGAAGTGTAAAGTATATTTTGGAGGTACAAAAGACACTATTCAGAGTCAAATCATCCAAGCAACAAGACTCACTAAGGGTGAACTCCCTTTCAAATATCGGGGGTGTCCCACTCAGTAGTAGAAAACTCACAGTGCATATGTGCAGAGCACTCACTGATAAGATACTTGAGCGCATACACCATTGGGCTGCTAAGCTACTTAGCTATGCTGGTAGAGTCCAGCTTATCAAGAGTGTTCTATTTGCAGTCACAAACTACTGGATGCAAATATTTCATCTACCAAAGAAAATCATCAAATATATTGAGGCAGTTTGCAGAACCTTCTTATGGACTGGTAAGGAGGAGATGAGTAGAAAGGCACCAGTTGCATGGGATAAAATTTGTGAACCAAAAGCTGCAGGAGGGCTGAGTATCAATTCCCTAGTGGAATGGAACAAAGCATCATCTACAAAACTGCTCTGGAACCTACAAATGAAAGCAGATAAGATGTGGGTGAAATGGATTCATATTTACTACCTTAGAGGAGAGGAAATTCAGAATTATGAGATACCAAACAATTCCTCATGGATTCTGAAAGCTATGTTAAAGAACAAGGATTTGATGCAATCTGCTGGATGGGGTAAAATGATAGAGAAAGGTAGATATACAACTGCTGTCATGTACAAAGAGCTCAGAGGTGAAAAACCTCCTGTTATGTGGAGTAAACTACTATATGGTAATCTGGCTAGGCCTAGAGCCATTTTCACTCTTTGGTTACAATGCTTAAACAGACTACCAACAAAAGATAGACTGGAGAAATTTGGAATACACACATATGGACTATGTTGCTTCTGTAATGGAAGGGAAAGTGCTGAACATTTGTTCTTCACCTGCAATGTCACAAAGAAAATATGGATGGAGGTTCTCAGTTGGATGCAAACAAGACACACAGGAGGGGGATGGACTCAGATTCTAGAATGGATTCTGAAAAAAGGAACAAAGAAATGATGGAGAAGCAAACTGATAAAAATGGCTATCACTGAAACTATATACCAGATATGGAGGCAAAGAAATGGCATGATATTCAATAAAGACAGTCTGAACACACAAATGAGCAAGGAGATTATTGATATCATAGTCTGTAGATCTAGGATTGATAAGAAAATGTACGCCCATGTTCAAAGGGCCTTAGTAGTCTAGATATATTGAATTCCTGGATCTTAGGATCAGATTGTAATACACTGTTTTGGTAATAAAAAGTGCAGCTCTTTTGTTCCAAAAAAAAAAAATTCATGAACTAAGTTGGAAATATAGATCAAAAGTCATTTTTTTTATATATACAAATTTATATTTATTTGTCACTATAATTACAAATTATATCAACGACGAAAATGAAATATGTAATAACAATTCAAATATAATCAGAAAAGAGTAGAAATTAAATGCAGCAGCGAATTGAAGAAATTATAAATAACTCAATGCTAATCGTTAAGAAGCAAAAAGTTCAAACATATATATGCATGTGTATGTGGGATTTATATATATTTCCACTATAGAGAAACAAATAGTTCCCAACTTCCATTATTGCAATTGCTAGCGGCATTGACAAGCAACAATTTGTTGTGCTAAGCCTTTCTTTAATTCACCCTCAAAATAGTTTCTAAAGATTGACTAACTTTTTTTAGAGATCTCAAATTACATCGTTCTTTTATTTAATTAATCTTCAATTCAACAAGTAAAACATGTATTCATAAAATATAATCGATATACATTATTTGTACAATTAGAGAAAACAAGAATTGCCTGGTTTTTTTTTTTCCATTCTCTAATATATGTATAGTTAAAACTAGTTTTTTTTATTTGTAATAATGTTCAATATTATTGTTTAGTATATGACTGGTGGAATCCATTTGAGTAAATACATTTTATTTGGAATCCAGAGTATATCGGTATCCGATACGAATTCGACATTGACCAGCCATTTTGTTTGAGCAGTATCCGTGCATCATATGGTGTTATCTACCTCGTTAATTAAACCCCAGCAAACATCATATCTTTTTATTGGTAAATATTAAATACAAACATCATATTAAATACAAACCCAGGCACTAATGTAATAAACTAGTTTCCATGATTCTAGGGAATCAATCATCATTTATTTGCAGAAGCTTTGAGTCTAGCACCAAAGATTATTGCAAACTCGTGGAGCTCATCCGGGTCGGGCAAAATATCCTTAGTAGAATCATCAGCAAGAAATTCTTGAGCCCATTTGAACAAATTAGGACTCTTTTCTTCATTAATAAAACTGAAATTAGTCATTTTTTGTACTACAGTCACCCAGACCAAGAAACATCCAAGTGCAACGTCCAAATAACCAATTTTTTCACCTCCAAAGAATTTTTGGCCTTTGCTGCAATTATTTAAGGTATCTTCTAACTGAGCAAAGATTTGTGTTGTTTCCTCTATTGCGGCTGCCCTTTTGGCTTCCAATCCATCAGAAGCTAAAATAGCTTTTAAGGCCACGAACACCTGAAATTGCATCAAATTATCTGTAGTTCATATATAGCTTGTTTTGAAAATAACATGCTGAGTTATTTACAACTAGCTTTCAGATAATTGTTTGCTACATAGAGTAGTATATATGTGAGCTAATAATACTTTTCAACTTATAGGTAACACTATTTAACACTTTACCTTATCATCAATATAAGCTCCCCAAAATCGTGCAACAGCCCGATCATATGGATCCGAAGGGACAATAGGAGATCCACCTGTCCAAACTTCATCGATATACTGCACAATTACGAGTGATTCACAAATAGGATCGCGATGATCACCATGGAAAAGTACGGGAACCTTTTTGTGAATCGGGTTCGATTTTAGAAGTAAATCACTTTTGGTTTTAGACAAGAGATTTTCCTCAATGAACTCATACTCAACATGCTTGATCTTGAGCGCGAGTCTGGCCCGCAACACATACGGGCTTTGCCATCCCCCTAGAAGTGTCACTTCACTCGAACCCATATCAGAAATATGTACTCAGCTTCACTATGAACAACAAATGCAACCTCAACAATATATTTATATATATGACTAGTTGCATGACAAAAGTACTATTGTCATTATTTTATAATAAATGGACCGTGCATGAATGATTAAGGATGGAATATGCATGTTGTCGGTATACTTACAGTACTACTGCTTATAAAGGTTAAGTATATATAACGCAAAACCAATAGTTGTAATGCACTGAAGAGTGAACAAATTAGATACTTACACTACGGTGCATGCATCAGTCGGGTCTTAAAAAAATATCATTAAGGAAAGAAGTAGTTATCATACAATGCATTAGTTGGTTAACCAAGATAAATTCAAATACAGCTTTTATAAAAGACGAATTATCAAAAATGCCCTAACTTTTTTTTTCAATCTTAAATGTCCGTTGTTTCGTAACATGCTAAAAATGCCATGTATCTTTTAAAATTTCTACTAAAAATGCTCGAAATGAAAAATAAGTACAAAAAATGCCCTGTATCTTTTAAAATTCTACCAAAAATGCCCGAATTTTAAAACGCGACTTTTTGATTCAGCGGAGCGTCTCTTTGACTCGGATGCCACGTCGGATAAAATGTCCAAATTTTTAACATCGGGCATTTTTGTTAGAAAATTTAAAACTTAACGGGCATTTTCAACAGGTTGGGAAACAATGGACATTTAAGATTGAAAAAAAAAAGTTAACGCACATTTTTGATATTTCGTCCTTTTATAAATATATGCGACTAGGCATCGGATACTAGTATACTACATTAATTAGTGTGAGTGGAAGTTACTATTCACTATATACTTATTACTTTTATCTTTGTGGTGGAAAGAAGAACCAGTGAACAGAGTCCTCTTGTAGTAAAAGTTTAAATGGTTATGCGAAAAGCATTATTCGAGGCATCAACCGGCTTGGGAAAAGACTTCGTGTTAGAAATGTTGGGTATTTGAATCGCCTCAAATACCGCCCCCAGGATTTGCCCATGAGGTAATTGCGAAGCAACACGAATAAAATATTGACGATAGTAACAACACAAGGATTTAACGTGGAAACTCCAAAACCGGAGAAAAACCACGGGGACCCGAGTAAAATCCACTATGTAGAAAATTTGTACAACTACATAATTTTCACTCAACCCGAACAACCCCCACAGAGCCTATTCACTTTCACCGCTCCCTAAACTACCCCCGCACAAGTACTCGAGGTACTACATTGTATATTTAGGAAATATAGAAAGAAACTCTGAATTGTGATACATTGAAATGCAGTAAGGCATCAGCTATTTATAGCCTAAACTCCAAATTAACAAATGTTAATGCACCGCCCCATTAATTTGTTAATGCTGCACTTCAAAAGTGGGAGTGTTAATGCTGCACTATGAATTGTTTTTCTTTTTTTTCCACCGCCCCAACAATCTCCACCTTGAAAATTTGATTCGTGACTTAATCAGATCTTCAAAAAACATCTTCACTCCGGCTCTTGGACGATCGCACGCCCACTCCGCCTAAGAAGATTTCCATAGCTCTCGTTATCACTGCAACGCAGTCGTACCCCATTTCAGAAGTACCATGCTCCACCATAAAATCATAATCGGCCCAATGTCGAAAAAAAAACCCTTGCTGATAAGTATGGTGCAACTCCCAACTTGGCTCTCATGGGAGTCATCAACCATCGACATTAATCTCACACATTGCATTTACGCCAAGTCATGCATGTGTACAAACTGGAACCCACTAACACCAACGCCCTGTCTCATAGCAGTCTCATGCCATCAGAACGTATCGCCACTTATAACACGTCACGCAAGTAGACAATGTTAGTTTCAC
Source organism: Linaria vulgaris (assembly GCA_948329865.1). NCBI lineage: Eukaryota > Viridiplantae > Streptophyta > Magnoliopsida > Lamiales > Plantaginaceae > Linaria > Linaria vulgaris. The sequence continues at coordinate 71,816,210 of OX415253.1, forward strand.
CAGTGTTTGACTAAGAGCCGCTCGCCGCATCGACTCGTCGTCCCGGACAATTTTATTTTCCGTGGTCCTAGTGTCCGCACCACTCCACTAGCAACTGTATCAGTCGTGCTAGTAACACCGCTACGTATAGCGATAACTCCACCGGTTGAACCCTCGTGTATCCTGACCAAATCAACGTTTTCCCGACTTGCCACAAGTCACAGTTGATTTTCCCATCATGCCAAATTTCACCATATCCGTACCCTTGCTTCCGACATTGCACCGGTGAGTTGGTGAATTTCCAGTAGATCAGAATAGTACAAAGTAAACCCCCAGAAAGAGATAGCTCGTCTTTCCTGACATGATTTCAAGGTTCCCAGGTAATTGGTGGGGTCACAACGGTCCCGCTTAATAACCAATTACCTTTGACAGAACCGCCTTTTACAGTACCTATTCTTACCGGGAGTGGTCGTTTTGGGCCGGGATCCCGCGGGTTCGAGACCCCGGCCTTCGGGACTTACCTGGGACGGGATCTGGGAGCCAGATCTCGTTCCTTCCCGTCGGGAGCGCAGATCCCGGCGGGCGGGATCCCGACGGGAACGAGAATCCCGTCGGGGCTCCCGTGCTCCAGTGCTCCAGACAGCACACAGTAGGGAGTGGCTTAAAAAATTCTCGATCCCCACTCCGGGCTAAAAAATCCCCGATCCGACATCACCAATATGATCCGACATCACCAATATGATATGACACAACTCACATAAGTCAAGCCGTCCTCACAAATATATACCAATACCAAATTACACCGTCATCACCAATACGACACCAACCACCAACAAGAACACAATCAACACAACAATTGAAGGATTGTCAACAAAAAACATTCATCACAAATTCACAAATTAGTCCATAACACATTAAGACTATCCGTCAATAACCAAATACGGATCATACAATCCAAACATCCAACATCAAATATAAAAATGTAACCAATCTTGGACTTTCATTCAAATCCATTCAAAAACGACGAATCCACACCCATCGCCGCAAAGTCTGCATGAAAATCAGAATATTAGTATTTCAAAATACAATAATTAATTAATAATTAAGACAACAATTAACTATTAATGTTATATACCTGCTTCACGTTTCTCCAAGTCCGCCAAGCACTCCTCGATTTGAATTGGCTGACCAACCTTTCGTAGCCAATCTTGAGAGCATATAAGTGCTTGAACTATTCTTGGAGTCAATGAACTCCTAAAACGGTCTAGAACACGACCCTCAGTACTAAAGGCTGATTCGGATGCAACTGTTGACACCGGAATAGCCAACAAATCACGAGCCATTTTGGCTACAATAGGATACCTAAAGCTATTGGCTTTCCACCAAACGAGAATGTCGAAATCAACTTGAGGCTTTTCGAGCCTATCCCCGAAGTATATATCCATTTCGCACAGTGGTTCAGTCTCATCGGTATTCAATGCCCTACCAATTTGATAAATGAGCATTAATGTCACAAATTGAAAAGTGCCAAAAAATAGAAAAACGTATAGATGGTTAGAGCCTTAGAATGTACCTTGCCCATCGCTCGTGCCTCGTTGTCATGAGGTCCTCTTGAATCCAAGGAGCAGTACTCGCAAAAGAGGAAGAAGATGAAGTTGGAGGAGCCGCACTTGTTGATGCATTTGTTTCGACTATGACTTTATATTCTTCAAACAACCGTTGAAACCCATCCTTAATTTTTTGAAGCATGTTTGCATCGTCTTCAAACATTGCTGCGACATATTTCCACTTGAGCCGGGGATCTACAATGGCGGCGTAATACAACAAGTGATTCATCTTCCCCGTAACACCCCAATACTTGTCGTATTTTTCTTTCATTATCAAAGCCATTGCTTTCAACCCATCTTTCTTTCTGGTAGAAGGGTCCACCGTCGGTCGTCTCATCCACACATTCAAGCGATCGTCGATTATACAAAGTTGGGTTAGTACCATGTGTGGTGTCACATAAGTCGTGCCCGAAACAACCTCAGTTAACTTCTTGAAAGGATCCAAGAAATCAATAAACATTTTTGCCCTCTCCCAATCTTCATCATTTGGTAAACAACCCTTAAACTCATTGACATAGTTTGCATCACGTTGCTTGTATCCAAGGAAAGCGACCCTCAAATCATAAGCGGCACTAAGCATCATGTATGTGGAGTTCCAACGAGTTGGCACATCTAGGCATAACAATTTCTGGGTTTCTATATTAGCATCCCTCACACAATCTTTGAATAACTTATAGCGACTCGGGGAAGCCTTTATGTACCTTATGCAATTTCGAATGCGGTCTACTGAGATGTCTCCGCCATTACACTTTAAGCCATCTTGAACCACGAGATTTAAGATGTGTGCAATGCACCTTATCTGCACATTAGCTCCATTTGCTGCCGTAATGTCGCCTTTCTCTACCCACCAATTCACCAAATCATCAATAGCCGTTTCATTGGAGGAGGCATTGTCAACTGTGATCGTGAAAACCCGATTAATCTTGTAATCTTTCAACACCTCACTGATATCATTGGCTATAGCTTTTCCCGAATGGCCGGACGCCAAGTAGAAGCTTATGATTTTTTTTATTCAAATTCCACTTATTATCAATAAAGTGGATTGTGATGCACATGTAGTTGTCACGCGTGATCGATGTCCAAGTGTCGGTGGTTAGACAAACCCTATGCAATAATAAGCATTAATCATTAATGTGAACAATTGAAAAGTTAAAAGAAAGAAACAATAGAAGACTTAAAGATGATTAGAGACTTATAGTGTACCTTTGTGCATTATCTCTTATGAACGTAATCATCTTTTCTCTCTCTAAAAGATAGAACGAATAACACTTTGCCCGCATGGTTTGCCGGCAAGGTAGTCTCAATTCCGGACATGCTCGAGCCATCATTTCCCTAAATGCATCCTTTTCAACCGTAACGAAAGGCATCTCGTTCCTAATCAAGAACAAAGTGACACCCTCGAGCACCCACGCCTGATTAAATTGCCAATTTCTAATTGCACCATTTTCCTCAACGTTTATTATTTGTTGCTTTCCCCCCGTCTTCTTCTTCTTCTTCTTCTGTTTTAGTACCCTACACCTCTCAGTGTGACTTCTCAATCCTTTCGTACCATGTCTAATACCATCCGCTTTTATCACCTTACTGCAATGATTACAACGGCCGTTGACAATGTGCAGTTTTGGACACTCGAATGGCTCAAACTCTTTCCACCATTTTGACGTAAGTACATGGGGTATCTTCTCCACTTTTTTCTTTCCGTTAACCTCAGTTATCTTGTGAGTAATGCAAGTCTTGTATACCTTCTCATTGTCGTCATTGGAGACCACTCGTGCCTCTTCTCCCACTTCTTCTCCTCCACCGTCTCCCCCTCATTCTCCTCCGCCTTCACCCCCTTCTTCTCCTCCGCCTTCTCCCCCTTCTTCTCCTCCGCCTTCTTCCTCACTTTCGCCACCCCATAATTCTATATCTTCTTCCTCTTCATCTTCTTCCTCTTCAAGCGGCGATTGATCGGCTTCTCCTCCCGTTTCATATTCTTCCTCTTCCCTCAAAGGAGAAAGAGCTCGAGATGGTGCCTTGGGCGGACGGGAAGACTTAACCGGTGTCTTGCCACGAGCCGTAGATGGTGCCGTGGCTTTCTTGGAAACCTTGACCGCCTTAATAGTAGACGGTTCCGTGGAAGGAGAGGGCCGTTTACGAGGAGAAACTCTAATCGCGGTATGTGTAGAAGTTCCCGCGACGGTGGACTTTTTTCCCGTAGTTGGCTTTTTTACTCTTACCATCTAAACAACCAAAATAACAATTGATTCAATACCAACGAATAAGGATACAATATCTATAAAACACCAATTACTCAATATCAACTCAAAAGCTTCAACACCAAATTTAGGATCAATTTCACAAACTTTAATCTTCACTATGCCATCAATTTCACATTAAGCCAATTGAACTATCCTCTAATCATAACAATCTTCAACCAATTGCAATCTTTAATCCTCTAATCATAACAAATTTCAAAACCAAGCCCTATTAAGGAAAACCCCCAATTTATAAACCCTAATTGAAAAATCATAAACCCTAATTCATATATGTAAATCAATCATCAATGTATGTGTAACTATGTAAATCACAATCTAATTTAATAGTAAACACCCAAAAAAAATCCGATTTTACCTTTAATTTGGAAATCGGAGATTGTTGTTGTTGATGTTGGTATCGGGCGGCGGCGCGGCGTCGTGGTGCGCCGACTGTGGTGCGCGCGACGATGTAGTGGTGCAGTGTCGGTGAAAGGTGGTGCGGTGTCGGACGGTGATGTGGTGGTGCGGTGTGGTGGCGTGAGGTGTAAAGAGCAAATTAGAAAAATATATGTGAAGTGAAAGAAAATGAAGAGAAATAGAGGCAAATGAAAAAAAAAAAAAACCTACCTAGTGTGACTTCGCCTGTCCGTCGGGACCCCGCGGGTCGGGAACGGGATCCGGGTGGATCCCGTCCCCGACCCGCGGGGTGGTGAAACGGGATTTATTTCCCGTTTCACAGGGACGGGATTTTGACGGGTTTTTCCCGGCAGGGTCGGGATCCCGGGTCCCGACCCGGCCCACACACCCCTACTTAGTAGCATCATCAGCAAGAAATTCTTGAGCCCATTTGAACAAATTAGGACTCTTTTCTTCATTAATAAAACTGAAATTAGTCATTTTTTGTACTACAGTCACCCAGACCAAGAAACATCCAAGTGCAACGTCCAAATAACCAATTTTTTCACCTCCAAAGAATTTTTGGCCTTTGCTGCAATTATTTAAGGTATCTTCTAACTGAGCAAAGATTTGTGTTGTTTCCTCTATTGCGGTTGCCCTTTTGGCTTCCAATCCATCAGAAGCTAAAATAGCTTTTAAGGACATGAACACCTGAAATTGCATCAATTATCTGTAGTTCATATATAGCGTGTTTTGATAATAACATGTTGAGTTATGTACAACTAGCTTTCAGATAATTGTTTGTCACATAGAGTAGCATATATGTGAGCTAATAATACTTTTCAACTTATAGGTAACAATATTTAACACTTTACCTTATCATCAACTTCTATAAGCTCCCCAAAATCGTGCAACAGCCCGATCATATGGATCCGAAGGGACAATAGGAGATCCACCGGTCCAAACTTCATCGATATATATACTGCACAATTACGAGTGCGATTCACAAATAGGATCGCGATGATCACCATGGAAAAGTACGGGAACCTTTTTGTGAATCGGGTTCGATTTTAGAAGTAATCACTTTTGGTTTTAGACAAAAGAGATTTTCCTCAATGAACTCATACTCAACATGCTTGATCTTGAGCGCCAGTCTGGCCCGCAACACATACTGGCTTTGCCATCCCCCTAGAAGTCTCACTTCACTCGAACCCATATCAGAAATATGTACTCAACTTCACTATGAACAACAAATGCAACCTCAACAATATATTTATATATATATATATATATGATAGTTGCATGACAAAAGTACCATTGTAATTCTTTTATAATAAATGGACCATGCATGAATGATTTAAGGATGGAATATGCATGTTGTCGGTATACTTACACTACAGCTTATTAAGGTTAAGTATATATAACGCAAAACCAATAGTTGTAATGCACTGAAGAGTGAACAAATTAGATACTTACGATACGGTGCATGCATCAGTTGGGTCTTGAAAAATATCATTAAGGAAAGAAGTAGATATCATACAATGCATTAGTTGGTTAACCAAGATAAATTCAAATACAGCTTTTATAAATATATGCGACTAGGCTTCGGATACTACATTAATTAGTGTGAGTGGAAGTTACTATTCACTATATTCTTATTACTTTTATCTTTTGGGTGGAAAGAAGAACAAGTGAACAGAGTCCTCTTGGGGTAGTAAAAACTTAAATGGTTATGCGAAAAGCATTATTCGAGGCATCAACCCTCTTGGGAAAAGACTTCGGGTTAGAAAGAGTAATACGAAATTATGCCTACTTCGACGATGCCATTTGTGAGTGGTTGTGTATACTAACACTACAAGAAAAAAGGGTCATTAGAGACCGAAAATTAGCGACTGCCAAGCAGTCGCTCCTCTTCAGCGACTGTCGAAGGCAACAACGACTGCTTAGCGGTCGCCAAATCTCACCAGCGACCGCTAAGCAGTCGCTAGATTTTTTGCGACTGCCAAGCCGTCGCTATTGTCCTTATGGACAATCAGCGACTGCTTAGCAGTCGCTACCTCGTTCAAAAATACTGGGCCACACATTTTGGCCCGAGTTGGGCCGAAATGTGGGCCCATTTTAGGGTCGAATTTACCCTAATTCGGCCCTAAATAAATCAGCGACCGTTAAGCGGTCGCTGATTTAAGGGTATAAATAAAAAAAAAAAAATTTTTATTTCACGCCATCTTCTTCCCCAAAAGCAGCGACTGCCGCGTCATCGCGATTTCCCCTGTTTTTTTCCCCGATTTCGAACCGAGTTCACTCATTTGCGACCGTTGAGCTCACGTAGCGACCAAACAACGGTCGCCACCTCATTTCCGCCTCCAAGCGCCGCCTCCGCAGCCTCCGCCGCCTTCTTGCGCCGCCTCCTTGCGCCGCCTCCGCCTCTCCTTGCGCCGCCTCCGCCCATTTCCGGTAATGGCCATGCTCAATTTTCCTTTTTTTTGTGTTTTACTAATATTTTAATTTAAATCCGAAAATTGCCTAATTTAAATTCGAAAATTGGTATTGTTAGATTGTTAGATTGTTAGATTTGTTGTATGATTGTTAGATTTGTTGTTAGATTTGTTGTTAGATTTGAAATAGAAATAGAAATAGATTATTGTGAAATTAGAAATAGATTAGAAATATATTATTGTGAAATTGTGAAATTAGAAATAGATTAGAAATAGATTATTGTTAAATTGTGAAGTTATAAATAGATTAGAAATAGATTATTGTAAAATTGTGAAATTAGAAATCGATTAGAAATTAGATTAAGGAAAAAAAAATAGAAATAGATTAGCAATAGATTAGGGATTAGATTAAGGAAAAAAAATAGTAATAGATTAGAAATAGATTAGAAATGAGAATAAGGTAAAAAAAATATAAATAGATTAGAAATGAGATTAAGGAGAAAAAAAAAGAAATAGATTTGTGAAATTGATTAATGAATGATTAAAGGAAAAAAAATAGAAATAGATTTGTGAAAATTAGATTATATATTAGATTAAATTAGATTAGTTTTTACTTATATTTTTTAATTAGATTGTAAAAATGAGATTAAGTTTATACTTAGATTCTTTAAATAGATTGTAAAAATTAGATTAAGTTTATACTTAGATTTCTTAAAATAGATTGTAAAAATTGAATTGTTCAATTTGAAATAGTTTTGTGTTAGATTGTTAAATTGTTAAATTAGATTCAAATGTTGATTTGATTTTTTAAATGTTATATTTTCATTTTTACAGTATATAGTGATTTTCGGCATGACGTCACGTAAGACCACTAGCGGTACTGGAGGTCGAGGTCGAGGTCGTGGAGACGGAGGTCGTACTGGGGTGTCGGGTACTCGTAGCGGTGGACGAGTCACGAGTAGTGGCAGTGTAGGTCGTGGCAGTGTAGGTCGTGGTGGTGTTGGTCGTGGTGGTGTTGGCCGTGGTGGGGTTGGTGCCAGTGCTAGTGGCGGAGTAGGTGATAGCGGTGTTGGCCGTGGTGATAGTAGCAGCCGGGGGGGTCGAGGTAGCCTCGGACCTGTACGGATTGTCCGATCGGCGACTCGTGCATCGGATGGCCATGCAGCCAAGCCATCCGATGCGGCACTAGGGTCAGGTGACGTCTCTACGTCGAGGACACCAGTGTTGCAGCGGCAGTTATTAGCAGAGTTTGAGACCGCCGAGGTGCCAGAGGTGCCACTACCCCGATCATCAGAGTCCACCAGGTCCGAGGTGCCACGACCACCTACTTCAGCTTCAGTAGGGACTCACGTGCCCCCATCTGCCGAGTCTACCAGACTTCAGACTCCATCACCTGTACACGACATCGGAGCTGGACAGAGTCAGAGGTCGAGTGAGTCACCACTACCGAGCCAGTCTCGCCCACCGAGGGGACCAAATGCACCATGTACGACGGTCCCGGCGGGACAGAAGATTCCGCTTATGGAATTGCATCGGGGTTGTTTTTCCAAGCCCCCTAGTCGTGAGATCTCGAAGGTGATCACTGGCCTCATTCGTCAGTTTATGACTGAGTTTTGGCCCTCCTACACAAAGATTCCCGAGGATATACGGAAGGAGATGTATGCTCGATTTACGGTGAGTTTTTAATTTATTGTTTAATATCTCTTAATTTAGTTTATTAAATTAGGGCCTTTTTAAAAAAAATTATGTTGAATTTAGTTTATTAATTTATTGTCGTAATTAATTGTTGAATATTTTTTTTTTTTTGCAGAATAGGTTTGGGATTCGTTACTCCGATAGGGGTGCAGTACACAGGGCATACCAGGAGAAGGCGAAGGAGCTTTACAAACGAGCGATGAACAAGGCGCATAGCTATTACATGGAGAGGAAGGATTTGGAGAAGTATCGCGACAAGACAAAGACGCCGTGGATGAGCGAAAGTATTGAGAAGGCGGCGGCAAAACATTGGGAGACGGAAGAATTTAAGAAGAAATCTGTCAAGGGAAAGAAAGCTAGGAGAGGCGGTAAGGAGGATGGCCCGGCGCCCGCCACCTTTTACGGTGGTTCTATTGATTACGAGGAGATCCGGCAGCGCCTGGTATTTTTTTTTAATTATATATTTTTAATTGTTCTTAAGTTATATATTTTAAGATGTTAATTTTTTAAAATTATTGTTCTTAAAAAGAAATCCGTTGATTAGTATTTTTAAGATAATTTTAACCCCACTTTTATTTTCAATTTAAAGATAAGGAATCAGCCCGGTCGCACGCACCCTATCAGGCACGACGAATCAACCCCACTCATTCGTATCATTGTCTAAGCCTTCTTCTTGTGCATCATCTTCTTCGTTATCACCTAGCTCATTGACGACCTCGAACTCATCTACCCCCAACTGAATATCCATGTTGAACGAAGTCAGGTCTACAAACATATTAAGACCTAATGGTTCGGCCTCTTGAAACACTTGCTCTGGAACCTCTTGGTCAGAAGGGGTAGAATCATGAACATTGAGCGACGACATGTCGATGATGTGTCGAGATGGAATATGTGATACTGACCACCATCCCTTTCCCCCCGGCCTTCCATTTGGTAGAGATTATCATGTACTTTCCAACGGTTGATACGATAGCTTATTTAGTGGACCGTTGACCAACGGTATAACCCGATCGTCTATCATGTACTTTCCACTGCTATACTCTTGCTTGAACCAGGCCACATAATCCTTGTTCCTTTTCCTTTGCACCTCCATGGCATTCAATCCGCCGCACTCCTCTTCTATGAACAAACTGCGTGATAGAAAAAAAACAAGTTAGTCCTAATATAATAAATAAATTGACACTAGATGAAGAAAAATCCTAGTAGACTCACTCTTCCCATCCCTCCAACTCCTCACAGTTAAGAAGTGTATAAAGTTCAATTTGCTCATTTTCTTCCGTCGTTAAGGTCTTTGGCTTCTCCATAATATTAAGCGGTCATCCCTTTTTTCGAAACAATAAGAGCTCATCATCCCAATCTGTGTTTTCCAAAGTCTCATTTCTGTTATATCGCATGTGTGTAGCTCCAGGGGTTACATCGAGATATTGGGAAATCAAATTTGATATCTCTGAAGCTAAATAGGCATTGGCCATGCATCCCTCGGGCCTCGCTTTGTTCCCCACCGCACCTTTCAGATGAAACATTTGCCTGATATACAAAACAAAAATAATTTACTTGCATTGCACATAGAATAAATTAAAAAACAATCATCAAAAATCAAAGTGATTTACCTCTCGAATGGATACATCCATCTGTAGTGAACTGGACCGCAAACTCTAGCCTCATACGGTAAGTGAATGGCCAAATGTTCCATAGAATCGAAAAATGAAGGAGGGAATATTCTCTCCAGCTTGCACATGGTGACTTGATGTTGTCCTTTGTCTTAGGGTCATCCAACACCGTGTTGATGATGTTATCGAAAAAATTCTTCTCACAGTGCATGACATCTAGACAGTGACGAACCACTGCTCCATAAAAGCTTGAGATCATCAATAAGTGGCCTAAGATAAAGATCCAAGTTCTTTGTCGGACTGCTCGGCCCAGAAATGATTAGACTCAAAAAGATGAACTCTTTCTTCATGCAGAGATCGGGAGGAAGGTTGTAAGGGGTGAAAAACACTGGCCAACAAGAGTATTGCTTGCCAGACATTCCAAACGGTGTGAATCCATCCGTACACAACCCAAGTCGTACATTTCGTGGCTCAGCAGCAAAATCTGGGTGCGTCTGGTCGAAGTGGTGCCATGCCTCCCCTGAAGCTGGGTGAATCATTCAGTCATTAGCCCCATTACACTTCGTATGCCATGTCATATGCTTTGCAGTTCCTATTGTATAATACAACCTCTGAAGTCGAGGAGCAATAGGAAAGTACCACAATTTCTTCTTCCCAACCTTTGACTTGAGTCCCTCCACGTATCTCTTTTCGTCACATATCGGGCACTTATCGTAGTTCTTCGTCTCATCCCCGTAGAACAAGAAACATTGCTTTGGACAAACATCGTACGTAACGTACCCTAACTCTGATTGCAGCATTTTACAAATCCCTTTCGTGTCCTTTGGTAATAACTTCCGAACCTCTGGCGTGAAACCTCTCTTCGCCAATTTATAAGCCTTATCAGAATAAATAGTACTAGCCTTGTGATGTGTCTTGTACTCCAACCACTCCGACAACCACTGAAGGACACTTATATCATCATACGGGTTGGAATTTGGATACATGGGCACATTTCCTAGGTGCATCAAGTTGTAGAACGCATGTGCTTCCCGGTTCAGTTCCACATTAGTTGCCTCGTCCTCAAATGATCGACCTCCACGTGCATCCACGACCATGTCTACAAACGGCACATCAACATATACTGGGTTGTCGGGAATACCGGTGTGTGACGAGCGGGGAGAATCGGGCACATACGATGGTATAGTATTTGTTAACGTTTCTCCATGAAAAATCCACTCTGAATATCCATCGATAAATCCTGACTTATGTAGATGTTCCCGTACAACTTTTTTATCAAAAAACCGTATATTATTGAATTTCTTGCAAGGGCACCTAATTTCTCCACCAATATCTACGAATCTAGGACCTTGTTCCGTAGCATATTCAATAAAAGCCCGAACCCCAAACACAAATCTATCACTCAAATAACCATCACTATCGTACGGATCGTACATCCAAGATTTATCCATTATGTAATCCATATTTTAATTATATGAATAGAGTTGAATCATCCACCACAAGAAATTTAAAGAGTTAAATAGAAAGATGAACGTACTTCTTGAAGCGTGAAAAGCGCGCCGCAAGAAAGTTTCGTACACCACGATTACCCTTTGTGTGTGTAATATTACCTATCAACAAATAAATAGTGATAAGTTAGAATCTAATAAAATAACAAAATATATTGAAATTAAAATTTGGGATAGTAAGGAGAAAAAACGTGCATACCTTATGAAGTATGAAAGTTTGTAATGAAAATGAGAGTAGAAGAAGAGTCCTATTTATAGGGCACTGTCAGTCAATAGGGACCGCCTGGGCGGTCCCTAATGACAGTAGCCGTTGTCATTAGGGACCGCTCAGGCGGTCCCTAATGATACTATCCGTTGTCAATAGGGACCACTGAGCGGTCCCTATTGACAGTTCCGTTGTCAATAGGGACCGCTTAACGGTCCCTATATGTTTAATAGGGACCGTTAAGCGGTCCCTATTGTCAAATTAGCGACCGCTTAACGGTCCCTATTGTCATATTAGGGACCGCTTGGCAGTCCCTATTGTCAATTTAGGGACCGCTTAGCAGTCCCTACTAATATTCATACATCAAAATAATGAATTTTTCGATGGTTCGAGGTGCCGCGTTGTATGTTTAGTTCATAATAACCATTGGAATAGTTAAAATAACAATAAGTACAACGAGACATTGTATATCCAAACATTATACAAGGAGAACGGGCCGCTTTGAAGATTCTCCTACTATTTTGTACGACGAATGACATAATGACAAATTAATTCGATCTACATATATACGTATAATTAATGAATACTTAATCTAATGATTATGCCTCATAATCGTATCTATGCTAACGTTGGTGAAGTAAATCATAAACACGGATAACAATTACAACTAACTAATTAGTTAGTTGTACATTTGTGAAATATATATTCAACGTTTGTGAAATATATATTCAACGTTAATAACTCGATCGATCTCAATTAATCTATTATTTCACAACTAATCTACTATAAGGTTGGTTTTGCAATCATTTATTACTTAAATTTACATAGTACAATGAGTTTGGTTGCTTACAATCACAAACACAACAACATCAATAAAAAAAAATCGATTTTTAAGTACGAATAGTAGTAAGGACCGCTTAACGGTCCCTATTGTGACATTAGCGACCGCTTAGCGGTCCCTATTGTCATATTAGGGACCGCTTGGCAGTCCCTATTGTTAGTTTAGGGACCGCTTAGCAGTCCCTACTAATATTCATACATAAAAATTATGAATATTAGTAGGGACCGTTAAGCGGTCCCTAATTTGACATTAGGGACCGCTTAACGGTCACTAAAAGCGTAAATTTTGAATTTTTGGCAAAAATTTTTGGCGGAAATGAGGGGGAAATTTGAATTTCACCAAAGCAATTCTCAACCGTCGATTAAATCCTAATCTACGGTCATAAGTACCCCATCATGTCTTTAACACGGATCGCCATCTCAAACCGTCGATCATCTAAAATCATCCAACGGACAAAAACTAATTGAATCCTATATATAACCTCACCACTCTTTACACCCATTTCATTATCTCCAAAAAATACTATCTTTTTTTCTTCTTTTCACCAACACAAAAACACTATCTTTTTTTTCTTCTTTTCACAAACACAAAAACTTTTCTTCTTTTCACCAACACAATCTTTTCTTCATTTTCTTTTCTTTCACTTTCTTTATTTTGGATTTTTATTTTCTTTTTTTGACCAATACAATCTTTTTTTCTTATACTTTTTTTTTATTTTGGATCTTCATTTACTATTCTTCACTTTTGATTTCATTCATGTTTTTTATTTCATTCATTTTATATTATTACTTATTTTATTCATATTTTCACATTCTTTTATTCTTTCATATCAATTGTCATTATATTAACTTTTTATTCATCATTTTATTGTTTTGATCTTGTTAAAATTACAATTTTACAAAAAAAAAAAAAACAATTATATTCCGGATTAAATCCGGAATATAATTGTATATTTTTTTTTTCTGGAGGTCATTAGGGACCGCTTAACGGTCCCTACTAATATTCATAGTATGAATATTAGTAGGGACCGTTAAGCGGTCCCTATTTTTGATATTAGGGACCGTCAAACGGTCCCTGTTGTTGTCATTAGGGACCGTTCGACGGTCCCTACTAATATTCATAGAAAATCTACGAATATTAGTAGGGACCGTTAAACGGTCCCTATTGTAAAATTAGGGACCGTCTAACGGTCCCTAATTTTTTTTGAGAATATAGCGACCGTTAAGCGGTCGCTACGTTCTGAAGCGGTCCCTATTGTAAAAATTAGGGACCGTCTGGGCGGTCCCTAATGTGCTACATTAGGGACCGCTTGGGCGGTCCCTATTGTAAAAAATTAGGGACCGCCCAGACGGTCCCTAATTTTTACAATAGGACATTAGGGACCGCCCAAACGGTCCCTATTGAGGTCATTAGGGACCGCTTAACGGTCGCTAAATTGCGGTCCCTAATGACCTCAATAGGGACCGCTTAACGGTCGCTATTGGCAAGCGACCGGTGTCAATAGCGACCGCCGTGTAGCGACCGTTAGACGGTCGCTATTGGTCAATAGCGACCACCAGGGGGGTCATTAGGGACCGCCCAGGCAGTCCCTAATGACCCATTTTTCTTGTAGTGTAATGCCATGAGAGTCTTGGGGGGGGGGGGGGGGCACCCCCAATTTTTTTTTAAAAATATGATACTATATATCTATTAATGTTAACTGAATTTCCTCTGAATTTATAGAAGAATAGATGCTGAGTTTGAACAAGATTTCATTATTCCGTTATGTATGTCTATATCTTTCTTTTTTGAGTCTATCAATATTCAATTCTATATAACTCTTGGATAATTTGCACTTTTCCACATATATTGTAATCATCTTTTCCTTAATTGTAGAGATTTTCTTTAATCTTGTTTCTTAGATTAGCAAAATTCTCTTGTGTATATATATGCAATGGAGGATATATATCGGCGGCCACCCATTTTTATGAAAACAGAAATATCTACTTATCAATGCAAAAACATCAATCAAAATATGCTTCTCCTTGTGAAACAATGTGCTTTATATGTAATTATTTTTACATTATTTTTAAGTGTTGTTTCTTTTTTCAAGTGTCGTTTTGATTCTTTTATATTTCCTGATAAATGTTCTTTCAAAAGAAAAACTAGCCCCCCAAAGTTTAAATCCTGGATACGCCACTACATGAGACTTTGAAGAACTGGTAAATGGTGTTAATGTTAGCTAGTCCAGTACGCAGGTATGCTTCCGTTTGACATTATTGCAAGATGTGTATGGTTAGTTTATGCGAGATAGTTGATGAATCCCTTGAGCCAATGCGGAAAATTGTACTGAAATTATCGGTAATTAAGACTGGTTTCTCCAACATATAGGATAAATTAAAAATAATTATGTTGTAGTAGTAGCAAAAGATATGGAAATAACCAAAGGCGCATGAGAAAGTGGTTACAACTTACAACAATGAGTTGGGTTCTTAGGTTCATGTATGTGACCATATAGGTCATATTGCACAA
Organism: Linaria vulgaris; assembly: GCA_948329865.1. NCBI lineage: Eukaryota > Viridiplantae > Streptophyta > Magnoliopsida > Lamiales > Plantaginaceae > Linaria > Linaria vulgaris. Next base: position 71,831,231 of record OX415253.1, read on the forward strand.
AATTGGTGATCGAACTGGATAAGCAATATAATTAATCAATCGATCAACTCAAAGAAATAAAAACCTCTTCCTTCACGTGATTTTTGCGTGACTCATTATGCCTAAAAATAAACATGCAATTCATCGATACCAAATCCCATCTTCACTCAGAGCTTTAGCTTTTCAGATCATATATTATTTGCTAGTGAGAGGACCTAGCCGTGGGCGAGAAGAATATATAGTCGGATCAATCTTTAATAGTGTAATTTCGACTCTAGGTCCTGTGGCTTTTTTTCTAGATTTGAAGTTTCTACATTAATCTTTCTGCTGTCATTATGGCATATTTTATTTGTTTGAATTACTTTATAGTTCTGCAATAGATAAGTCCCGTGTTGCGATGAATCGCTATTAGGAAATGAATTTGCATTGACAAATGAACGGCTAGGAAGGTTAATACAAATAGATAGACATCAGGGAATGACTTGAAGAGTAAAAGGAAATAGAGAAATCCATTCAAGACTTATGCAAAAGGATTAAGAGAAACAGGGCTGAAACAGGTAAAAGAATGAGAAGGAATACATGTAAACGTGAAGGCTAAAACTGTACTCAAGAGAAGTTGAGTGTGGTAGAAAATAAGGATTTACTGAAAGCTAAGAACTAGTTGTATAGATCAAAATGAAAGTCGAATTAACTGTTGAATGACCGACTATGAGGAAAAAGAGGAAGTCGAGAAGCGGCATGTGATCGAGGAGGACGAGAATTCTTCCATCGAGGAGAAAATCCAATCATCTTTTAGCATTTATTATTAGGGATAATTCTATCAAACCCCCCAAACTATGGGGTGATTTACCGCACAGGGTCAGAACTTTAATTTTAGCGGCAGTGCCCCCTGAACTTTGGTCGTTTGTGCGTGTTGGTTTTAGTGCGTGTTCCGGTCACATTTTACCGGAATATTCTTAGAATATTCCCTCACGTGTCCGACTCACGTGACCCGTCAGGGGTAAAATAGACCCGTCACATAAAAAAATTAAAAACAAAACTCTAAACATCAGGGGGCAAAACCTAACACTCATAACACAACTATCAAATTTGGGGGCGTTTTTAGGGTTCGTCGATAAAATTAATTTTGCTTAATTTCCGATCAATTTCCGCGTTATAATCATTAAAATGGTGTGGGTTCTCCGTATATCCAGCGACGATCTTCCAGAATGCCGAAATCATCCCGATTATGGTAAGTTTAAATCGAACCGAAACCCTAATTTCTTAAAATTTTTGTCGATTTGCTTAGTCTTTGGTTTTAATTAGTAACTTACGACTCACAGAATGTTATAATAAGTGTCAATGTTTGCAATTTTGCATTTTGTTCCTATTACGTGGGCTAGGGTTAGAACAGTGGTCCCGAAATGATTGTTTTTTTCAATTTTGTTGCTGCACATTGTTACTTCTGTTGTAGAATAAAAGGGGAGATATTAGGTTGTGCAGTGTTGGGGTTTGATCCTTAATAAAAATTGATGAATATTATGTTAGTGTATTGATTTGCTTTGCTTTACTTGTTGTGGTCCATCCATATTCTATCATTGTCATGCTTTTCAATAACTTAGTCTTTTGAGCATTTGTCATGTGAATAACCTAGCATACATACTTAACAAATATTTTCATTATTATTGCAGGAACTGATCCTGAAGATTTCACTATCACACTTCATCACAGTGGCAAGTTTAGACACAGTAGAGTTGTGAGATATGTGGGGGGAGATGTTAGTCACATTGACTATTGCAATGTGTCAGAGATAAGCCTGCAAGAGATTTATGCAATGAGTGAAGCTGCTGGTTTTAAGAAGGATGAGGATTCCAAGTTCTACTGTAGTCAGTTTGGTGAGAATGATTTGTCAGTTATGGATTACTTGTGGAGGGATGAGGAAACATTGAAGCTTGATAAGTATTTAGATGAGGACAGAGTGGTGCATTTGTACACAGAGGGTGGGGAGTTATACAATGTGTTGGAGGATGATGGGGAACCTTCTGATGGAGTTGCAAATGATACCTTTAGAGGTCAAGAAGAGGTTGGTGATGACTTGAGAGAAGATTTGGAAGCTGATGGTGAAGATGAGGTTGAGGAGAAGGCTGGTTTATGGGATGAACTTATACAAGATAAAGAAGCAGTTTTGTCTGATGATGCAAATTCTGTTGGGAGTGATACAGATCTATCAGAAGGTTTCAGTGATAGTGGGGAGGAGTGGTCAGATGATGAATCTTTGTATGTGGCTGCTGGAGAAACTGAAGCACATTGGATTCCCCCCTCTGCATATGATGAAGAAGATGTTTTTGAGGAGGAAACTCCTGTGAATACACAATCTCCTGAAGCTAAAAAAGATGAAGTCCCAGAACCTGAAAACAATCAAGTCCCCCCTACTGAACAGCCAACTCAAACCCCACCACCACCTTCCACTCAAGCACAACAACCATCTCAGAAACCTGTTGTGGAGAAACTGTCAAGGGGACAATGGAATTACATGGGTTATCCTGTGTTCAATCCAGTAAGGGATATGACAAAGCCCATTTTCCACCCAGGTGAAGAAAAGTTAGGGAGAGGCAGAGTAGAAAAGTGAAGAAAGTGGCAAGACTGGTTGAGGAGGTTAGTGGTAAGAAGGTGACCAAGAAAAATGTCAACAACAAAGCCAAAAAGGCCAAAGTCACAACAGAGGAAGAGGAGCCAACACTTGCTGAGGTTATTTGCTATTTAAATGCTTTCCAAATTATTGAATCTTTGGTTATTGCTATCTGCCTGAACCAACCACTTTGGTTTGTTTACAGGTAAAAAAGAGAGATGGAGAATTGAAAAAGAAGGGGGCCTCCACTTCAGAAGAAATTGGCCCTAGGTATGAGGTAAAAACTGCCTTGTGCATGTTTTTGGTGAGAAATACCATTATCTATTGGTTGAGGTCCCAAAATGATTGTTTATTTTTCATGTGTTTTTGTTGCAGTCATCTAAAAGGGAAAAAGTGAATAGAGTGTGCAACCCTGCAAGTGTTGTGGAGAGAATAGTTGACACAACACTTAAAAAGGCACTTAACAATACAGTGAGCAGGATTTTGAAGGGCAATCAGCCCTTATGAGCATCTATTTTGGGAGGGATAACAATGTGATGCCCATTTTGCGTTTTGTTATGAACAGTTCTTATTTTTCTTGTAATGTAGGAGTATGAACAATTGATGTTATGGCTTGAGATGTTTTGTTATTTTGATGTTGAATTTTTGATGTTCTAATGGTGTATAATTGGTGTATTTAGTCATCCTTTTTTATGGTATATGATGTTTTTTTTATTGTATATAAATGACCAAACTAATAAAATTCAAGGCCTAAATTAGAAATTTAAAATATAGTACAGGGGGCGTTTCAGAAAATTGAAATATAGTTAAAGGGTATAACTTGAAAAGAAACAATAGTTCAGGGGGCAAATCGCACACTTCATAGTTCAGGGGGCAAAACGCACACTTAGTATAGTTTGGGGTGCGACAAAGTTTAAAAGAATTTTTTTGGACAAAAATGCCCTTAAACTATAACATGTGCTGTGCACGTGGCTTACTGTTCCGGTAAAAATATGTTCGGAAAACGCACAAAAGTAAATCGCACAAACGACCAAAGTTCAGGGGGCACTGCCGCTAAAATTAAAGTTCTGACCCTGTGCGGTAAATCACCCCATAGTTTGGGGGGTTTGATAGAATTATCCCTTATTATTAATGTGACTGTATAGACCAAATTGAATGTAGTTGATCTTGTGGTCCTTTGGCTAAGCAAAATGGCCAGAGCAGTATCATTGTGGGTGAATTCAAATATGTTTATCAATATTCCAATTTCCAATAATGAGCAAGAGATCTACGCAGAATGAGACTAATCCAGAACAATATGTCAAATTATATATTGCATCGCCCTCCAACAGGTTAACATTTCGTCGCTGTTCTTCTTCTTATCTTCTGCACCATTTGAAACACGAGAACCAACTAAAACACCTGCAAAATCCAATGTGTACATTATTAGCATATAGTGGACGAGTTTACTCGTACTAACAACTAACAAGAGGAAAAAACTATAAACAAATAAACTGCAGAGTAGATACAATTCTCTCATTTTTATCCTGAGAAAATTGGCGTGTTAGTTCATTAATGCAGAGCGTGTTGGTTAAACATGATTGTGGTATTGAATATAAGAACGACATACTGCAGTGCGGTGTCATGAGATATCTATATATGTATATATACATATAAATATATGTGCATGATTTATTACCTTCTAGGAGAAATTTGATTACTGTGATGACCAGATGCCTCGGTCGCCCTTTGTAGAGTTACTGGTATGTATTTGATGACTTCCTCACAAAAACCACATCTTTTGTTTCCTTCCTTCTTAATACACATCTTGTGTATTAAACTTAATTTGCATTTGCAACTCGTTCTACGTAAGTTCGTTTCATGGACCAAATTATAATGGCACACTCTGCAAACTGCTTCTTCTCGATGTATCTTCTTCACACTGTTTTGACCTGCAAACAAATTATGACAATATTAGGTAGTAAATAGTAATACAGCTTTTAGTGAATGTGTGTTAGAATCCGAATTTATTCTTTGATGTATTTTCAATCAGAACAAGTAAAATACATAATTAGTGTGATAACTTTTATTTTATGTAAATGATTGTTGATGATTTTTTCCAATAATCATGTCAATTGGTCTATAATAAGATGACTATGAAGTTTCAATCTTGGAGAAGACAAATGTCCGATCCACAGCACACCAACTCTAGTTTGAATTTTCGAAACACAATGCCCAAAAAAATCAACTTCACAATACCATCCACGAATGGTGCTCTGTCTCTCACAATAACAAGATCCTCCTCCTGCAGAATTAGGCAACAAGCACATCAGTTTTCAAGGAATATATTATTTTTTCAACTGGATGTTTATATATTTCGAAATACTATCAAAACTAGAATACTTAGCTAATTATTTTTGTAGTGAATTTGTTTGTTATAATAATAGAATACGGAAAGCCATGAGATTACGAAGTTTTGGTATTAGATAAAAAAATTGCTGAGAAAGTTATTATCTCCAATTTTAACTTAAACTGGACGGACAAAAGCCTCTTATTCTCCACCTTTACAAAACATTATATTTTTTGATGAATCGCTTGATTCGTAGATGAACTAACAACATGTTCAAAACGAAACACGAGCCATAAGTAACACGACGAACTAAAAGGGTGTTGAAGTGCTGAAGTACTTGCCCGGGTCATTTGGCTGTAGTCCACAAAGCCGTACGGCGGCGAGGACCTAACATTTGTGTTTACTTCCATGTCACTCAGATCTACTTGATTTTAAGCTTGCTCTGAATTCTGAAACAACAATAGGTAAAGCTACAATATTTTACATCCGTGAAGTGTCCATTGTGATTAGAAGAATAGTCCGACTCTGAAACACGGATAGTTCCCAAGTTGACTGACTTTTACATCGTTTGGCTTATAGGTCTTCTTTCTCATTGAGTTCCTCCTGTAAAATCTTCTCCAAAATCTAGACAGTAACTTTAATCGAGCTATATGTAAATCTTGCGGATAATAATATATCAACGATAGTTACAGCAAAGCCCATTGAGTATGAAAATTGGAATATTACAGAGAGACCTCCCTTAAACTAACAACCATTAAAATCAATTACATTTTTTCTTTAAAAAAATTAGGGAGAATTACACAGACACCCCCTGAGGTTTGGTGTATTTACACGGACACCCCCTCATATTTGGCATATTACACAAACACCCCCTGTAGTAAACTTCCGTTAGAACTCTGTTAACTTTTGTTCAAAAGTACTGTTATGCCCCCTATTTTTCTGTCAAAAAAAAAAAGAAAGAAATGAAACTAAATTTTGCTAAAATATCTATCCTTTAATGTACAATTCTACCCCCAATGCATGTAGAAACATTAAGCATCTAAAACCCTACTGAAGACTATACGTACTCTTCCATTCAAGTTTCGTAAACCCTCTGAACAAGAATTTTGGCTCAACATTGTTGGAGAAAAAATGTTGAATTGAAACGGTATACAGTCTACAGTTTCATTTTCTCTTTGCTCATTTAGATACTTGAAAACCTACAAAATTTGGGAATCGAAGGTATATCCTCTTCACACTAAGTTTCAGTAAATATTAGGGTAATACTTAAATGTAGTGTTTATTGTTGATCTGAAAGAAGATATCATTGTTCTATTCCTTTTTTGTACAGTTTTAATTTGATGAACTTGGTATTTTAGTGCTTTTGCTATTACACATGACTTCATTTCTTTTGTGATTCATATTATTGTACTTACTCTTACCATCTACGTGAATATTTACTCAATTTGGTGTTTGACATAAGAAACACCCAAAATTCCCCCCAAGTAGTTTCACTGATAGTGTTATAAGCCTGAAAAATTAAACAAGTTATTAGTGGGTTTATGTTATGAGTTGGAGTTTGTAATATTTGATTTCTTATATTTTGTTGTTTGTATTTTACCATTTGGGATCTAGATGTTTAGGCTACTATAGTTCTGTTGTATAAAGTAGTTAGTGAATTAGTTTTCAAGTCAAAGAACAACTATTCTTTGGGGCTATTAGTGGGTTTATGATTTATTTTTCATGTATTTGTGCTGGAAATATAGCACAAGTAATTTGCTTAACTAAGTTTTAAGCTTTATTCTTTTTTGTCTAATTCTTAACTTGCTCTTATGCTTTTGCAGTTATGGCTGATAAGCTTTATGATCTGCAAGTTCACTACTTGAATTATGAGGGTAAGATATCAGCAATTGATCCCGACATGTATAATCACGTGGATTTGCTAGATGATATACGTGAAACTGCACTTTCACACGTACCTAGAATATGTGACTTGACCTTCAACTTGAGGTGTTCTATATACGGTACTCGCGATTTACTTGACGTGAAATGTGATAGTACTGTACTTACCATGTTTGAAAGGAACTTGAATTGCAGTTTAATTCATTTATTTCTGGTTGATATAATTGATAATGGTAATGGAGCATGTGAAACTTGGGATGCTGATGATGAGTGCGAGATTGGTGATAGTACAGATGAGGATAATGATAACAATAAGGGAGATAAGACATACAGAGGAAAAAGAGTTAATGCTGATAGTATTGATAAAAGTAAGAGGGTTCAAGTTGCTGAAAATGAAGGTGATTCTGATTTTGTTGATCAAATTGGTGGGGAAAGTGATACACCAGATGAACTAAATTCTGGTAGCGATGACAGTGATTGTTGGCTAAGTGGATATGAGTCCGATAATCATTGCGAGGCTGAAAATAATTCAGATGACGAATTTATTAATGATCCCCTACATGGTTGTCTAGACAAAGATGAAGTAATACTTCTTGATGAGCCTGGAAGCAAGATACATCTAAAAAACAAAATGGTGTTTGAAAATATCCACAATTTTAGGATTGCATTACAGGATTTTTCTGTCCAAGAAGGATTTAACTTCGTGAGAGACAAAAATGAAAGAACTAGAGTGACTGCACATTGTGATGGTGAAGGTTGTAAGTGGAGAATTCATGCTTCGTTGATGCCTGATAAGAACTCTTTCCAGATCAAAACATATCATGAAGAACACACTTGTGTGCGGGCGAACACAGTCAATGAGGCTACTTCTACTTGGATGGCTAGAAAGTTGATTGATGTGCTAAGGGAGAATCCTGATATAAAGCCTAAAGCGTTAAGTACTGAAATTAAAAAATATGGGCCTAATCCATCTTACATGACATTGTATAGGGCAAGAAATAAAGCCCTTGACATCATTGAAGGAAACCATGCCGAGTCTTTTGCTAAATTGCCAAAGTATGCTGAGATGGTGAGAGCAACCAACCCCGGTAGTCTCGTGAAGATACAATATCACTTGGATGAAGAATGCGAAGTTGCTCTTCCTAGCATACCAACTGTACCATCATTCAAAAGATTCTTCTTAGGCTTGCACGCTTTGAAAGAAGGGTTTCTAAACGGTTGCTCGCCATTCTTAGGATTTGATGGTTGTCATCTAAAGGGCTCATTTGGGGGTGTCTTACTGTCTGCCGTAGGTATAGATGGGAATAATGGGCTGTATCCAGTTGCATTTGCAGTTGTTGAAGTAGAGTGCAAAGAGAGTTGGTGTTTCTTCTTTCAAAATCTTGCAGATTTTCTTGGGGGTTTCAATTCTGACAAACCATGGACCTTTATGACTGATAGACAAAAAGTAAGTTCTTCCTTCTTAATAAGTTACAGTCTTTAACAAATATACATGAATGCTCTCATGTATATTTATAAATTAAAATATTTAAGTAATTATATTTACGCATTATATTTAAGTAATTTGACAAATTAACCTAATTTTCACAAATAACATTTTCTTACTTTGGCACCCCTCATTCGAACAAATCTTAACTATTAGGCCCTTGCATGAGATAAATGATTACAATTACCCCCCTCATGTTTCATAATTTTTACAAGGTCATTTTTGTCCAGAAAAAGAAAATAAATGAAGATTATTGACTAAGGGTATTTTTGGAAATTACTATAAATTTTATGCTGACGTCATCCTCCTCCGTTAGGATTTCACGCCGTAAGGGTGTGAGTGTAATAAGTAACATACTACAGGGGGTGTTTGTGTAATATGCCAAATATGAGGGGGTGTGTGTAAATACACCAAACCTCAGGGGGTGTCTGTGTAATTCTCCCAAAAAATTAAAAACAATTTTGTACGAATTTTAAATTATTGTACCTACATTACCTCAATTTTGCCAAATATATCAAGTGAACCCAAGTTATATCATCACATTAACAACCCATAAAACTTTTAATTACAGACAGTACAACATTAGAAGTTCAATTTTATAATTTACTGACATCGGAAAATTCCAAACATCAAAGAGGCTTCCGTAATATGTGACAACAATAACAACAACCAAGCATGTAATTCCAATAAAATGGAGTAAGACATATGAACCATTGATGAATCACGTCGAGCAGTGAACATTAATCATCCGTCTCCATTCGTTACGGTTGAGAAGTATATCTTCCATAATATGTGACCAAGAATATAATATTCACCAAGAATAATTCATAGTACATCCATGTCGATATCATGGAGTTCATTTTTGTAATGATTAGTAAAGAAAAAAAACAATAGTTCATATATATATATTGTCTAGAATTATATTTAATAATTGTAAACATTTCAGGATAGCGGCAGGTTATTTTTCAAAATTAGGCGAAGAGTACGCAAATAGGCCAAACTTTTGTAGAAGTAAATAGTTATTCCTCTATTATTTGTATTTCGTAATTTCGACATTGATGTGTGATTCACAAATGGGTTTTCCACCATGGATCAATACAGGGACGTTTTTGTAAATTGGATTTGATTTTATGATGAGCTCACTTTTCCCAAAGCTACTTCTTGAAATTCGTACGGTACGGACTTGATGTTGAGTGCGAGTTTGGCCTGAATTACAAACGGGCTGGGCCATGAACCTAACAGTATGCCATTCATTTTTCCTTCTTTTTTCTCTTAGTAGTTAGTACTGTGATTTAGACAATTGTAGGGAATGTAAATAATATGGATGTTTGCCGAAGAGTATCTTGAAACAGTTTGAAAAGTTAACTTAAAATGTTTTAAATATTTTAAGATAATTATTTAAAGTTGCGTTTGATTATAAATTAAAAGTGTATAATATTCAAAATAAAGTAACTTTGAAAGTTTGAACAGAATTTAAGTTAAGCAATTTTGGTATAGGTTGAATTTCTTCAGTATAGAGTGTGAAAAAAAAAAGGATATTGCAAATCTTTTTGACATTGACAAAAACAAAAATAGCCTTAACTTATTGAGTAGCGACTTTAATTAAAATCTTGCAAAATCTTATATAACATAAAAAACATTTAAATTGAGAAAATCTTCCTAAGTCACTACAAGAATAATCCGCATAGGAGACGAAAATATGGGCACCAAAATCCGTTCCTACCTAATTGGAACGACATTTCCGTTCCCATTGCCTGTTATCCATATTATATATTAAATCACTATATGCACATATTAAAGGGGACTAGTATTTGGTTCCCATTGAGTGTTGTGCCCGTTAGTGACACCTCATCGCAATGGGAACCAAAATGTGGTTGCCATTGATTAAAAAAAAAACAAAAAAATAATAACTTTTGGAACAACTTTGTGGTGGTGGTTTATTTTATACTGTTTGGATAAATAATGATTGTTAATTGGTAGTATTATGATTTAATCTCTTTTAGTTGGACTCCTGTATATTTTATTTCACAAATCAATCACTTATTTAAAATACGTAATGTTTAACGAAATACGATAAATAAATAAACGGGAAGAATATATAATTATAGAAAACTTAAAGAAATATCCGAATTACGTTTTTTCTTTTACCAATCATTTGAAAACACAAATTAAGCGTGTCATTCCAAATCTCGTGCAAAACGAAGTAACAAAATACGATAAATAAATAAACGGGGGGGGGGGGGGGGGGGGTTTATGTAATTATAGAAAAGTTAAAGAAATATCCGAATTAAGTTTTTTCTTTTACCAATCATTTGAAAACACAAATTAAGCGTGTCATTCCAAATCCCGTCCAAAACGAAGTAATGAAATACATTAAACAAAGAAACGAGAGGAATATGTAATTATAAAAAAGTTAAAGAACTATCCGAATTAAGTTTTTTCTTTTACCGATCCTTTGGAAATACTAATTAAGCGTGTCATTCCAAATCTCGTGCAAAACGAAGTAACGAAATACGATGAACAAAGAAAATGGGGGTTTATGTAATTATAGAAAAGTTAAAAAAAAATATTCGAATTACGTTTTTTCTTTTACCAATCATTTGAAAACACAAATTAAGCGTGTTATTCCAAATCTCGTGCAAAACGAAGTAACGAAATACGATAAACAAATAAATGGGGGGTTTATGTAATTATAGAAAAGTTAAAGAAATATCCGAATTAAGTTTTTTCTTTTACCAATCATTTGAAAACACAAATTAAGCGTGTCATTCCAAATCCCGTCCAAAACGAAGTATGAAATACGTTAAACAAAGAAACGGGAGGAATATGTAATTATAAAAAAGTTAAAGAACTATCCGAATTAAGTTTTTTCTTTTACCGATCCTTTGGAAATACTAATTAAGCGTGTCATTCCAAATCTCGTCCAAAACGAAGTAATGAAATACGATAAACAAAGAAAATGAGGGTTTATGTAATTATAGAAAAGTTAAAAAAAAATATCCGAATTACGTTTTTTCTTTTACCAATCATTTGGAAACACAAATTAAGCGTGTCATTCCAAATCTCGAGCAAAACGAAGTAACGAAATACGATAAACAAATAAACGAGGGGTTTATGAAATTATAAAAAAGTTAAAGAAATATCCGAATTAAGTTTTTTCTTTTACCAATCATTTGAAAACACAAATTAAGCGTGTCATTCCAAATCCCGTCCAAAACGAAGTAATGAAATACGTTAAACAAAGAAACGAGAGGAATATGTAATTATAAAAAAGTTAAAGAAATATCCGAATTAAGTTTTTTCTTTTACCGATCCTTTGGAAATACTAATTAAGCGTGTCATTTCAAATCTCGTGCAAAACGAAGTAACGAAATACGATAAACAAATAAACGGGGGGTTTATATAATTATAGAAAAGTTAAAGAAATATCCGAATTAAGTTTTTTCTTTTACCAATCATTTGAAAACACAAATTAAGCTTGTCATTCCAAATCTCGTCCAAAACGAAGTAACGAAATACGTTAAACAAAGAAACGGGAGGAATATGTAATTATAAAAAAGTTAAAGAAATATCCGAATTAAGTTTTTTCTTTTACTGATGCTTTAGAAATACTAATTAAGCGTGTCATTCCAAATATCGTGCAAAACGAAGTAACGAAATACGATAAACAAAGAAAATGGGGGTTTATGTAATTATAGAAAAGTAAAAAAAAAAAATATCCGAATTACGTTTTTTCTTTTACCAATCATTTGAAAACACAAATTAAGCGTGTCATTCCAAATCTCGTGCAAAACGAAGTAACGAAATACGATAAACAAATAAACGGGGGGTTTATGTAATTATAGAAAAGTTAAAGAAATATCCGAATTAAGTTTTTTCTTTTACCAATCATTTGAAAACACAAATTAAGCGTGTCATTCCAAATCCCGTCCAAAACGAAGTAATGAAATACGTTAAACAAAGAAACGGGAGGAATATGTAATTATAAAAAAGTTAAAGAAAATATCTGAATTACGTTTTTTCTTTTACCAGTCATTTGAAAACACAAATTAAGCGTGTCATTCCAAATCTCGTCCAAAACGAAGTAACAAAATACGATAAACAAATAAACGGGGGGTTTTTGTAATTATAGAAAAGTTAAAGAAATATCCAAATTAAGTTTTTTCTTTTACCAATCCTTTGAAAACACAAATTAAGCGTGTCATTCCAAATCTCGTGCAAAACGAAGTAACAAAATACGATAAACAAAGAAAATGGGGGTTTATGTAATTATAGAAAAGTTAAAGAAAGTATCCGAATTACGTTTTTTCTTTTACCAATCATTTGAAAACACAAATTAAGCGTGTCATTCCAAATCTCGTCCAAAATGAAGTAACGAAATACGATAAACAAATAAACGGGGCGTTTATGTAATTATAGAAAAGTTAAAGAAATATCCGAATTACGTTTTTTCTTTTACCAATCCTTTAAAAACACTAATTAAGCGTGTCATTCCAAATCTCGTCCAAAACGAAGTAACGAAATACGATAAATAAATAAACGGGGGGTTTATGTAATTATAGAAAAGTTAAAGAAATATCTGAATTAAGTTTTTTCTTTTACCAATCCTTTGAAAACACTAATTAAGCGTGTCATTCGAAATCCCGTCCGAAAAGAAGTAACGAAATACGATAAGCAAATAAACATGTGATTTATGTAAGTATAGAAAAGTTAAAGAAATATCCAAATTAAGTTTCTTCTTTTACCAATCCTTTAAAAACACTAATTAAGCGTGTCATTCCAAATTTCGTCCGAAAAGAAGTAAGGAAATACGATAAACAAACATTATAATATAAAATACTATACCTCTCTTCAACCCTACACCCTAAACCCTAAACCCTAAACCCTATAAACCCTAAACCCTATCCTTAAAACCTGTACAACATAGTTCTAACTTGTATTTTCATACATAAAGGTTGTAAAACACCTTTAATCACTAATGTTTTTTAACCATACACTAACATATGTAAAATAGGAGTGTTCCTCCAAATTTCGTACAAAACGGAATGTCGGAAGATGTTTATAAAACAATTTGGGGAAGAAAGCGCAATTATACAAAAGATGCAAAACAATTTCAAATTCAGTTTTTTCTTGAACAACTATTTTCACAACACTAATGAGGCATGTAAATTCAAATTTTATCGACAAATGGAGAAGCGAAACACGTTAAAAATATATTTGTGGTCAAAAATATAATTTTATTTTTATAAGCCTGGGTTCTAATGGTAAATAGCAAGTAATGGGAACCTACACGCCTGCCACTTAATATAAAAGGAAAAAAAAACATATACACTTCATTAGGGTTTATTTTCCTTCAACAGCCAGCCACCACTCTCCCTCTTCTTCAGCAACAGCCGCCCCCACTTCTCTCTCACTCACTGCCGCGACGCCGCCACGCCTCGTTTCTGCAAGATCGACACCGCAACCGCGACGCCGCAGTCCGCACAGCCATCACTCTCACGACTCTCACTCTTCTTCAGCAGACAACCACCCCACTTCTCTCTCTCTCACTGCCGCGACGCCTCGCTTCTGCACGAACGACACCGTGACCGCCGCAGTCAGCACCTCCGCACCGCCAGCAGTCCACACCTCCGCGCCACCACTCCACGACTGACGCAGCCACTACTGCACGACGGACTGCCCCACCTCCGCACCGCCACCACTGCTCCGCAGTCCCCACCTCCGCGCCACCACTACACGAACGACGCCGCCATGCCACCACTTTCCCCGCCTGATTCAGTAAGTTACTTATCATTTTTTTTGTTTTCAATTTATTTCCAACACTGCTCCACCCCATCAAACACTCCATCCACCGCTGCTCCACCACGACTCCACCACGACAAGACTACTGCTCCACGAAGGCACGCCACCACCACCATCCGAATCTGTAAGTTCTTTTTCGCTTACTTATTGCATCACAATCCGTTTTAACCGACGAGGACGGTAAAAATCGAGTCTTGTTCCAATTGGTATTGATATTTGTTTTGATTTGCAGCTTGCTGGGGTTCCAATTGGAGGTTGTCAAAACAACTTCAGCTGGTCATGCTAAGAATCTTGCAGCCAGTGTTGACTTCAGTACATGTCCTAATGGTACTTTTGTTTTTTTTCTTCTACTAGATTGAGATCTACCTTTTTCATTCATCAATAGTTGATTGCATTATTTGCTGGCATTGCAGGTATTATATGTGTTGGAGGTGATGGTATCATTAATGAGCTTTGTACTTGCACTCGTCCTCTTTGTTCGTTTATGTTCTGTTTGTGTGGTGGATTATTATGTATAGATTGCACATGTTTGTTAGTGCTTAAATGGTTTTATTCCAGATGATGTTTTTCTGATGCGCTTTGCTCTAGCCAGTTTATTGTGGTCAGAGGATTTGATTATATTTAAAGTTTTAATTCTTATGTTTGGTTTTATTTGTTGGATTCCTGTGATTAACGGTTCAAATTGTGATTATCGGAATATCTTATTAGAAACGTACTCAATATCAATTTCTTTGTTCAGTTCCAATAGTGTGACCAGTTAATAATGATTCTGTTTATAATGTTTTTCATTCAGCTGTAATGGCGAATTTGTTGGCTTGCTATAAACGGTTTGTATTTTGTTGGGTATTTGCTTTCTAGGAACTTACTAGAAGTAATGTGCAGTTTATGTGGTTGTGTTTCTCGACCATGAACAAAGATTGATCCCATAATCATTTGTTTTCTTTAGATTCCTTTTACTTTTCTGTATATATAGCTACTTGGTGACAGTATTCTCCTATGGATTTGGTAGCATATTGATTGATGTTGGTTATTGTTGTTAGTAGAATGAGTGGCGTGCTATTGGAGTGTTCAGCAGAGCCGAGGGTGGGTTCACTATGCAGTTCATCGCCCTGAGCCCCATATCATGCTCTTTAGGAAGCCACTTAACTACCAGCAGCAACAGGAAGCAGCTCTAGCTCAGCAGAACATTCTTGCCAAGTGAATATGGGGCTGCTGGTTTCTACAAATACCTGTTTACATTTTTTCTATAAATGTGGGCTACTATATACTATGTTATCAAGATATGTGTACTCATTGTGATTGTTTAAACACCTGATATTGCTCTATGGGAGAACTTTTAACGTTGAAACTATTTTTCAACTGGTGCAACCTAAAATGTATTGGCAGTACTTCGAATTATATTCTCTTCTTTTGTTGATGAGTAGTGACATGTTTTTTAGTTTAAATCTGTTATTTGTTGTATGATTTGTTTGATTAATTTATATAAACTTGATACGATTAGTATTTAATTAAAATGACCTGCTCGGTTGAAGATTTTGGTAACCCGCCATATATAGGTATGGTGTCGTTTTTTGTGGTAACCCGCAAATTACCCGCCCGTGTACACCCCTATTAAAAAACAACATTAAAAAATTCAATTTCTGGAAATTTTTAAAAATCAAAACAGCGTTAATATGAAAATTTCAAAAATATTAGGGTTTTGAAAAGTATTCAGATTTTCCCCCTGTTTTTTTAACAAAATTCAAATTGCCGCCGTTTATTTTTTTTTTTTGAATTTTCAAATAAGCAACAGGAACGAATATTTCGTTCCCATTCTTTGGCTCAGTTAGTTCCCGTTAGTATGAACAGTGTGTATCATATGACCGTATTGGGGGTCCCAGTTCTAAGCAATGGGAACCAGATATTCGTTCCTATAAAGCAATAGAAACGAAATATTGGTTTTCTACATGGGAACATAAGCTTTGGTACCCAGGGGTAACGGAAACCAAACACGTTCGTTCCTATTAGCAATGAGAACCATTTAATTCGTTCCCAAGGTAATCGCAACGGGGGTAACGGAGACAGAGCCTTTGGTGCCCATAAGTGGTTCCCATATGGTCTACGGGAGCCAAAAAAGGGGCAATTGGAACCTAATTAATGGTTCCAATTGTGCAGTTTTCTTGTAGTGAGTGTTTTAAACTGAGAAAATCTTCCTAAGTATGATAGGATCAGAATGCAATTTACTGTAAGTATGATTTGAAAGATCTTGGATATATTGGATATATATTACTTGTAACCAAATATAGTTGCACTTGACAATAGTTGCAACTGTACTCGCAAGTAAGACATACGTGAGTTCTTTAACCTTTAAAACTAATTTTACTGTTGTAATTATGATAAAAGACAATTTATCATAAAGCGATAAAGAACACAAAGGTTTTTACGTGATTCGGTCTAAATGGTCCTAGTCTACGGGTTTACTCACAAATGTTGACTCAAACAATACCTTACTTAAGAATTACAGTGAAAGGATTTACTTCAACTCAAATCTAGACTCCCTCTAATTTGCAGTTGCAATACATAACCCTTAACTATTTTTGGTGTACTCGATTATGTCGAAGAACGCCAAGCTTGCCCAAAGTTCATTTGACTTAATGTTCTTTACTAAAAGACTTTGACTCGATATAGAACAGAAATAACAAACTATCTTTTTCAAAGCTTGTTTATTTAAGTGCGTCGAGTCCTCCATATATATGCATAAGCAGAATCTTTAGCATATCTCTAGTGGCAATCCTCGAAATATCTTCTTTCCTTTTCTTTTTTTTGCGTTTCGCCTAGTTTTTCGATTTTTCTAAAAAATAAATGTTTCGCATTTGTGTAAAGTATACTATACAGTTATATAAATTTCATGAACAAAGTTGGAAATATATATCAAAAGTCGCTTTTTTATATATACAAATTTATATATATTTGTCACTATAATTACAAATTATATCAACGACGATAATGAAATATGTAATAACAATTCAAATATAATCAGAAAAGAGTAGAAATTAAATGCAGCAGCGAATTGAAGAAATTATACCTCAATGCTAACCGATAAGAAGCAAAAAGTTCAAACATATATGCATGTGTATGTGGGATTTATATATATTTCCACTATAGTGAAAAAAAATAGTTCCCAACTTCCATTATTGCAATTGCTAGTGGCATTGACAAGCAACAATTTGTTGTGCTTAGCATTTCTTCAATTCACCGTCAAAATAGTTTCTAAAGTGTTAACAGGTTTGGAATAATACCCGATTAACTGAATTATTTATAAGTTCGGAACGCCGTTATCCGTGGTTCAAAGAGAGTAAATGACTATTATGGAAAATTACGAGAATATCCTTCCTTTATTCACTGAACTTCTCCCTTTAGAAGGTTACAGGTATGACTTTATGCTTTTTTCCGAGTGAGTATACGTGTACAGTATGTATTTTTTCCTCCCTCTTTCATCTTTTTATATAGGATTTCTTGTAAGGTGCATGGGAGGGGACTTTTGAGTCACTATGCATGTGTTACAAGTGTAGTGTTGCATGTGTTACAAGTGTCCTGGTATAAGATAAGGTATATCTTGTTGACAAGGCGCTGATTAGACTGATCTTTATCTTGTCCGATGGCTTCGAGGAGTTCCGAGGGGTTGCTTCTTCTGTTTTCTTCTCTTTGATGGACTGAATCTTCAGTTTTCTTTTCTCCGAGGGACTGGACTTCATGAGGAGGTTCATTAGTTGAAGTGAAGTGGGTGTGCGAGGAGGTTTCTGCTCCGGGGACAGTCATTTTCTCATCATCCTCTTGGGTAAGGTTCTCCGAGAGGCGGATTTGCTTCTTCCTGTTCGTGAGGTGGGCCTCGAGGGCATCATTATGCAAGTAAGGCTGTGCTCTTGCGTCTGGATCTTCGTAGTATGGGTTCCGAGCATTTCCTGTCGTCATTAGAGTAGTAGTTCCTTTGGGAACAATTCTCCGAGGGCTTCCTGGCCTTGGCTGAGTAACTTTCTTGGCTCGGACCTTCGGGGTAAGTGACTTTGGTGACTTGTGCTTTGAGTAAGACGTCGTATTGTGAATTTAGCCTTCGGGGTGATAATTCTGAGGGCTTTGGGGAGCGTTCAGCAAGGAAGTATTCTCGTACAGTGGTCTCTCTTGGCGCAGTGATGGATATCAGAGTCGCGTGGATCCATCGGGGTTTACTCTTTTTCCGATGCCATGTTGATATCTTATTTTTATTCATCTTGACTTTCCAAGGGACGCTTTGGTGCCCGCTCGGATGTCACGTCGTACCATAATCGGGTATGTGAGATCCGAGGGACTCTAGTATCTCTTCGGGTGCCACGTCATACCATAGTAGGGTATGTGACATACGAGAGTGTTCGTGACGATAGTATCGTCCTTGGGATTAATCCCTAATTTAAGGGTTAATCTTTTGTTTAACTCGTATAATCCCTTATTTATTTTTTAGGGTTAACACTAGCCCCCCCAAATTTCGATCGTTCTCGTAGAGACGAGCGAAATTTTATTTCGTGGCCTTAATATGGCAAAATGGGCTTCTTCTTTATTTTTTGGTGATTTTTCCGAGGGGATTGGAGTTTTTCCATTCTTTTTTATGATTTACGGGGGTATTATACTTATATAAGTATATAAGTATATACTTAAAATACCGTAAAGTAAAATTACCTTTATGTTCTTGGGAAGCAGCGGTTCAGATGAAGAGTTACTTTTATAACGGCTCTTTCTAGCCGTTGGATGTCTTAAATGACCTTTATTCATCCTTCCGTTAATCTGCAGCAACGGCTAGCGCATGGAGCGACACGTCGCTTCCTGAGTGGAGACGTGGGGCGTGGGGGACGAGGCACGTCTTTAATGTCGGTTCGCCTATAAATACCTCCGTCCGTACTCTTTCTCCCCCATTCTCTTCACAAAATCTTTAAGCTTCCAATTCTCTTTAATCCTCCAATTTTCTTAAGCAAAAAAGAGCGATTTTTGCTCCTCTCAGAGTTTCTTCTTCTCGTTTCTTTTTTCTTTCATCAATTTCGTAAAATTTCTTCTCTTGCCCCAAAGAAGGATGACTTCTTTTGCGAATACCTCTTCTGCCGAAACTGCTCCTGTTGACGTTCCCGTTTCCGCTGCGGCTACTGCTCCCCTCGTGGGACCTGCTGCTGCTACTCGTAAGAGAAGAGCTGCCGTCGCCGAAAATGCCGCTTCGGCTAAGAAAGCGAAGGCTTCCAAATCGAACAAAACCCCTCCTCGTGATTTCTCAAAAATTGAAGGGGTTCGGTCCACTGTCACATACGAGCAGGTTATGGAGTTGTTTCGGGTCATTGGGACGGCTATGAAGAATGTAACGGTTCACATTTCTGCCGAGGGTCAGAGTGCTTGCTACCCTCCCTTGGGTATGCTCACAGTATTTTTTGCACAGGTGAACTATGGGTGGCGCTCTTTTATGTCACCTTTCTTTTGTGAGGTGTTTAAGACCTCTGGTATTTGTCTGAGTCAGTTGGTGCCTAATGGGTACGCGGCTTTGTGTATTTACGTGTTCTGGTGCCATGTCAAGGGGTACGAGTGTAGTGTAGACCATTTTCTCTCGATTTTCGACGTAGGGGTATCGCCCGAAGGATATCCGTTTCATTACGTCCACCATCGGGACAGTTCGAAGAACTCTACGAAAAGAATTCTGAGTGCGGCGATTAGCTCACATAGTGTGTGGAAGGATAAGTTTTTTTATGTGAAGCCTGTCCGAGGGAAGTGGGACGTGCCTTTCAAGTGGGGGGAGTGCGTGACTCCAGTTCACACATTGGATGAAGAGGTGGTGCTTTCTCCAGTGATTGCCCAGCATGCGCTAATGGAGTCGGAAGATTTTTCGTGGCTGTACGATAGGGTCGGGCTTCATCATGTGGTGGTTACAGATGACAGGGTGAAGAAACCACTTTCTGTCGGGGAGTGGTATATAACAGCTTTCAGTAAGTTTTCCTCTTTTTCTTTTTAGTACTTATTTTTTTCGAATGGGTTTTTTGTATTTTCCATTGTTTATATTGGCTTGCTTGTGTGTGATGTAGAGGAGGTCATGGCCAGATATTATCTAGCACCAGGGGTTGAGGAGGTAGCCCCTAGCGCTCGTAGCGAAGCTTCCGAGGGGGGAGACCACGAGGGAGTAGAAGTGCAGTCTCCGGAGAAGGATGGAATGGACACGGATGCTGAGAAAGTTCATGAAGCTATCCCGTCTCCTTCCGAGGATGTTGGGGGAGCACCTCTGGAGGCTATTCCGTTGCGGCAGGTGGCTCCCCTATCTGTTCTGACTTGGAGGTCCGCCTCCGAGTCCCACGCCGGTAGTTCTCCGAGGAGCGCTAAGGGAGCATTATCTCCGAGGGAGGAAGGAGATGAGCTCTTGTCTCCGGGGCCAGATGTCGTGCATATTTCTTCTCAGGACCCTTCCCCGTCTCCTCGTAAGTTTTTTGTCTCTATTTGGATAGTTCTCGGATTCTGTCTATGTTATTATTTTCGACTTTGTCTCGCATAGTTACTCATGTATCTGTTCGCACAGCGGTGATCAATAAGGGGAAGGCCCCTATGTTTCCGGGCGCTGATTTATTTGCCTAGTTACTCCAACCCGATCCGAAGGAGTTATCGGAGGGTTTGTTTAAGGGTTTGGTTGATCTGCCGAGGGGGCTGGAGGTGAAGAAGGAGGTGCTGGGTTCCCTGCTCAGGGGAGAAGGTTCTTCGGCCGCTACGGGGATTCCTAAGGTGGTGATGACAGAGGCCGTAACTGTTACGCCTACTGCGACCGTCCCGCTTCCGACGACGGACTTTTCGAAGGGGGCAACATTGCGAAGGTCCGCTTCCGAGGGAGATTTCTCCTCCCAGGTACCCGAAAAAGAGCCTCCGACCGTAGGGGAAGCTTACCGCGAAATTCTTCACTTTTTTGGGTCCACCCTTTCTGCGCCTGCCGAGGGATATCAATACCTGCGTGCTAGCACTGTTTGGATGAAGGCTATTGTAAGCATATACTGCTCCTTAACCTCTTTTTTTTTACGAGGTTCTTTTCGTGTCCTTATTGATATTTATTCTTTCTGTTTACGTAGTCCAAAAAAACTCGGGACGTTATCACCTCCGTTGAGCAGCGTCACTCGAGGGAGGTGGCAGAAGTAGGTCCCCTTAAGGAACAAGTGACTTCTCTCCAAGCCCGACTCCATGAGGTTGAGTCTATGAACGAGACCCTTCACACCAAGTTGGAGGCTTACGACTTCAAATGGAAGGAGGACCAGGAGATGAAAGAGGTGATGCGTCTCACGCTGCAGCGAGTACAATCAGCTTATGATCAATTGGAAGCGTCGGAGGGGGCTATCCGAGCGCAATTATCTCGTCTGGAGAAGGAAAAGGCAGAATCCGAGAGGTCCTTTCTTGCCCGGATAGAAGCTCTAGAGAAGGAGAAGTCCGAGGGTTTAGAGAGGGAGAAGGGGCTTCAGTCGCGGCTGCAAGAGCTGGTGGCGTTGAAGTTAGTGGATGTAATGTCGATGAAAGATGTGCAGGCTCGGGTTGACGAGGCCGTTAAGGGTGCGGTTGCAGAGGCAGAGCGTCAATTTACTTCCCTGTCCGCTCGGGATACACTTGGGCACATGTTATGGGGATATCTAGAGTGTGCTACTTTGGCCCGAGAGGTGATGCCTTCAGGGGTGAATTTCGGCCGCTTGTTTGATGTTAAGAAACTTGCCAGGCCATCTCCCGAGGATGTTCAACATATTCTGAAGATGTTTGATAACATGATGACGCCGAGGGTTTCTCCTGCACCCCTTCCGACTACGTCCACTTCTGGTGCCAGCAGTTCGGGTCTAGTTCCGCCCAAGGAGTCTTTTACCATTCCGCCCCCGCCTCCTCCGAATACGGGAGCTTAGAATATGATTCCTTTTACCTTTTTTTTTTAATTATGCAGACTTTTCCGAGAGCTTCTCGGGTTTATGAATGAACAATTTGTCCGATTCCCCTTCTATTCTGTCTTATTTTTCCATTAGTTTGAGATAGTAATAAATTATTAGCATGTTTATATATACAAACTTATTCCCTTAATTTTCTCTAAAAAATCGGGCTTAAGACAAAACTCTTTACTTGCTGACTAAGTACGTGACTTAGCAGGACGTGTCAGATTGCATGCGTACTCAGAGTTATTTATCCCTAATTAGAGACACTCATTAGCACGTGTCACGCCCTTGTAAATGGATTGAACAACTCCAGCTTTACTTTGCGGGATTAGCTTATCATATATAATATGCTAACAGTGGTACTTATACTCATCATTAAAATCTATCTTGCTTTAGCAGATAAATCATTTTAATTTCTTCTTTTAGAAATCTATTCTCGCAGAACTTAGTGTTTGCTTTCGCAGTCGTACTCAATACTTTTCCTTCGATTTTCGTATAAGAGTAATCAGAGAACTTACTATTAGAGATGATGCCGCCACATCACAGGCATGGGGGGTCCACATCATCAGGTAGTTCTCCTCGGAGCCATGCTCGGATTGCCCATGGGTCTCTGGTTCGTCATGTGTCCTCGGAAAATTCTTCTCTGGGGCAGCGGGATGGGCATGCTGAAAATCAAGCGGCAAATGCGGCGATCTCGCCTTCCCGGATGGGGAATAGGTCCTCGTATACGGATTCTCGAAGATTGGACCATATGAAAGATGTGTTTATGAGTCGGGAGCCATATTCTCTTGCCGATGAGCGTTCTGTATTTAACTTAATACCTTTAAGCCCCTCAAGGTTAATAGGTCGGGGACGAGTTGGTTCCGCCGCTAGCACTGTGTACGGAGAGTCCCTAGTGATTCTTTTCGCGGAATATAATCTGAATTTCGATGATTTTGACGTGGTCGTGCCCTCTCCGGATCAGAGAGCATATGACCCTCCTCCGGGATTCTTAACGGTTTATTGTGAACAAATGTATTGTGGGTTACGGGTGTTTTTCCACCCTTTTCTTCAATCGCTCTTTCAGTACTGGCAAATTTGTCCGAGCCAGTTAACACCCAACTCGTATCGCCTCTTAGTGGGATACATTTTATGCTGCGAGCTCCTTAACCTTCCCCTGTCCCCGTATCGGGTGGGGGCAATTTTCATCCTTCGGCCTTGTTCGGATGGAGTTCCCCTTTTCAGCCTGGCCTATCGGGACGTCGAGAAAGCCTTCACTGGTACATCCAATCCTCGCCCTCGTAGGGGGGACTGGAGGCGGAGGTTTTTCTTCGTCCTTTCAAAAGGTCATTCGGCACGATCGTGGGGAGTGCCCATCCGATGGGGCTTGGGATACATTTCGCCCATATCCGAGACGTTGGGGCGGGAGTGGGAGGAACTGAGCCGTTTCGGGTTATTTTCTGGCTCGTACGATATTACCGGCCTGCTTGCGTGTCCTGAAGCTCTTATTCTGGCAGGTCTTCAAGAGGGAATAAGGAGAGAGAACTTGCCAATTCGTCCTCTTCATGGCAACTTCTATTTCCGTAAGTCTGTAGGCTTGTCGACTTATCTTTTATCAACCTGTGTGCCCTCGGGATCATCATATACTCTATACCTGCCTATAGGTGCTGAGATGGCGGCTTTTTCCATAGATCCATTTAATGGTGTTTTTCTGGGGCGAGCTCTGCACGGTATGCGGCGGGCGTCGGAGGACACCTCCGATACCTTTGTGGCGGTTACGAGGGCTGACCCTTCCCCGGAGAGGCAGGAATCGGAGGGTTCACCCGTGGCAGCCCCCCAAGTGAGCTTTGTGATTCCTCCTAGGGTAGAAAATCCGGTTACGGCTCTCTCTCCGATAGATTACCCAGTGCCTCCTTTGGTGCAACCATTTCCTCGGATTTCCGATAACGTGAATGCTGTGGAGGGAGGTCCCGAGCGCGTATCCGCGCCACTGTCCGGAGGGAATCTTCCTCCCGTGGGCTCCTCTCCTCTGGGTGGCAATCTGGAGTTTTCTCCCCTCGGAGAGGTATCGGGGTTTTGCCGAAATTTTCTTAGCGGTCTGCTGAATGTTACGGATTGTGAGCTCATGAGGACCCTTCCTTCCTCTCGTCTTCAGGACTTGGTTTGCAAAAACCTGTGTGAGGTAGATACTCATTTTATTTGCAATTTTCAATTGCTTACCTTTTAATTCTTCTGTAGTGACCCATTCGTCTCCATTCAGATATACATGGTGCTAGACGCCATCGGATCTCAGGGATGTTCCTCTTCAGATCCTGGCCTGGTGTACCGCCGTCAGGACGAGTTGGAGCATGGTTTGTTGGAAGCTCAAACGGAGATTTCCCGCTTGCAGGAAGAACACGAAGCTGCTAAGGCGATTCACGAGATGGTCCTTCAGATTGAGAAGGATAAGTCCTGGGAGGTGGAGCGCCAGTTGATGTTAGAGAGGACCCGGGTGACGAGTTTTCAGGCGAGTTTGGAGGAGTTGAAGGGTCAGCTTCGCTACTCCGATAACCGATTACTGCAGACGACTCGGGAACGGGATGCGGCAACTCTTCGGGTACTGGAGATTACTCGTGCGCATGATGTTGCTTTAGTGGTGACCCGGGTCCGAGTTGTTTTGGATATCGCGGGTCCTTCGGCTTTGAGGGAGTCTTTACAAAAGGAGATGCGTGATCTGGTCCGCATTGGGTATCGACTTGGTACGGATGCGGTTCAAGCATTGCAGAGTGTCCCGTGGGCTTGGTTATTCCCGATCTTAGTCTTCACCCCATCTTTCCTGAAGATAGCCCCGTGGCTTCCGAGGGCGTGTTGTTGGCGGATCCACTAACCCTATCCGAGGAACAGCGCCGTCGCCTTATCCGAGAAGGGAAGCGTCCTTTGCAAGAGGAGTAGTTTGTAGTAGGTAGTATTTAACTTGTAGTGGATGGTCCTTCGGGATCCGATGACTGTTTATTTACAGTAGATGGCTCCTTGGGGGTTAGGTTGCATATAATGATTTCTTGTGTAAGGTTACCATTTTTGTTTTGTAAACCTATGTACCCTATCGGAATTGAATGTATTGTAACCATCTATTTATAAACAAACAGTTTTATTTATGTAACAGTGATGATGTTACATTAAGCATAGTATCTTCTAAGATTGAAGGAATTCCACGTATTGCTGAGAGTGGCGCCTTCGGAGTTGGCAAGTAGATAAGTTGCGGGTCCGACAATTCCCGCTATCTTGTAGGGTCCTTCCCATCGGGGCTCAAGCTTGCCTACGTTTTTGGAAGCTCCGACCCGTTTTAGCACTAAATCACCCACTTGAAAAGTTCTAAGCTTTACCTTGGCGTTATAGTATCGTGCCATCCGAGTTTTGTATTCCTCAGCCCGAATGGCGGCTCAGATTCTTCTCTCTTCCAGGAGATCAAGGGCCAGAGCTAAGTTAGCATTGTTGGCCACTTCCTCGTATTCTTTGGTTCGCCAACTTTCAATCGAGACTTCGGAGGGTACAACCGCCTCACAACCATAGGATAGGCTGAAGGGGGTTTCGCCTGTGGCGGTATTTTGTGTGGTCCGATAGGCCCATAATATGCCGGGTATTTCTTCAACCCACTTGGCTTTGTGCCAGTCAAGTCGGGCCTTCATATTCTTCAAGAGAGTTCGGTTGGTTCTCTCAACTTGTCCGTTGGCTTGGGGGTATCCCACCGAAGCGAAACGGTGCTTAATCTCCCAATGATCACACCACTTTTCTAACCCTTGGTCAGTAAATTGCAGGCCGTTGTCGCTTACCAGGCTCCTAGGGACCCCAAAACGGCACAGAATGTTCCTCCACAAGAAGTTAATGATCGCACCTGCCGTTATCCGTGCTAAGGGCTGTGCTTCCACCCATTTGGTGAAGTAGTCTACTGCCACGAGTAAGAACTTCTTTTGACCAACATCGGGAATAAGTGGACCTACTATGTCTATTCCCCACTTGGCGAACGGACAGGCGGTCAAGTGGGGTTCCCACGGAGCCGCTGGTTGGTGAATCCGAGGGGCATAAGCTTGGCATGACTTGCACTTTTCCGCGTGGTTTTTGCAATCCTTGACCATCGTGGGCCAATAATAACCTTGCCGGATTATCCGTCCAGCCATGCTTCCACCACTGGTATGGCTACCGCACACCCCCTCGTGAGTTTCCGCCAGGACAAGTTGAGCTTCCTCTTCATTTAAGCATCGGGCATGAGGATAAGAGTACATCCTCCTGAATAGTATTCCGTCTTTGAGGAAGTATCGGACAGTCTTCTTAAACATCATTCGTCGGACAGATTTGTCCTCGGAGTAACCTTCAGGATCTTGCAAATATGCTTTAATGGGCGTTATCCAGCTTATCGGAGGATTTGTCGTGGTGGCACTCACCTCTTCAAGTTCAGCTCTCTCCGATTCGCTCATATGTAACAGAGTGATTTTCCGAGTACGAATGGTGGTCAACTGTGCAGCCATTTTGGACAAGGCATCGACTTCCTGGTTATCCCCTCGGGGAATCTGCACTAATTGATACTCATCAAACCACGCTTTGGCCCGATGGACTACCCGAAGATAACTCTGCATCCTTTCTTCTTTGGCTTCATATGTGCCCTGAACTTGCTGGACAATTAACTGAGAGTCGCTATGCAGGCGGACTTTTCGCATTCCGCCTTCCCGGGCGAGCCTCATTCCGATAAGGAGGGCTTCATATTCGGCTTCGTTGTTGGATACGGGGTAATCAATTCTAACCGCGAAATGTAGCGCCTCCTCCTCGACTTCCGTGTTAATCAAGATTACTCCGGCTCCGCCATGTGTATTTACGGAGGAACCGTCCACATAGACATGCCACAGAGGTTCTTTCCTTTCAACTCCGATTCCCGTAAGTCCTACTACAAAGTCCGCTAGCACCTGAGCCTTGATGGAAGGTCTCGGGGCATAGGAGATATCATACTCCGTTAGCTCGACGACCCATTTTATCAGCCTCCCGGAAGTCTCGGGTTTATTGAGAATTGCTCGTAGAGGGTGCTTAGTCAGGACAGTGATCGGGTGGGAGAGAAAATACGGGCGTAGTCTCCGCGCCGTGGTGACCAAAGTGAGTACAAGTTTTTCTATCAGAGTATACCTGGTTTCCGCTCCGAGGAGAGTTTTGCAAACGTAGTAGACCGGATGATGCTCCCCATCGTGTTCTTTGACCAGTACCGCTCCGATAGCCTCCTCTCCTACGGACAGGTACACGAAGAGTTCTTCCTGGGGCGAAGGTTTGACCAGCAAGGGTGGTCTTACCATATAGCTTTTCAATTCCTGGAGAGCTTCTTCACATTGTGAGGTCCACTGGAATTCTTTGATATTCCGAAGGATTTTAAAGAACGGGAGTCCCTTCTCCGCTGATTTCGAGACAAATCGGCTGAGGGAGGCCGTTCGCCCGGTCATTTTTTGTACATCCTTTATGGATTTCATAGTTGGTAACCCAATAATTGCTTCAGCTTTCTCGGGGTTGACTTCTATTCCCTTCTCGGTAACCATGAATCCCAAGAATTTGCCTCCTCGGATGCCGAAGGAGCATTTCCTAGGGTTTATCTTCATTCCAAAGTGATCCATGATAGCCAGTGCCTTTCGTAGATCCTCGGGATGGTCTCTCGCGGAACGACTTTTGATGACCGTGTCGTCCACATATACTTCCACAGTTTTTCCGATGAGCCCCGCAAACATGAGGTTCACCAATCGTTGCTATGTAGCTCATGCGTTCTTAAGTCCGAAGGGCATGACTAGATAGCAAAAGGTACCTGCATCCGTAATGAAGCTGGTTTTGTCCTGGTCCGGGAATGCTATCGGGATTTGATTGTATCCTTGGTCCCCATCCAGAGTCGACATGAGTGCACAACCAGCGGTAGAGTCGACCAGTTGGTCTATGCTTGGTAAGGGATAGCAGTCCTTTGGGCAAGCATCATTGAGATTGGTGAAGTCAACGCACATCCTCCATCTTTCTCCCGATTTAGAGACCAAAACTACGTTGGCCAACCATTCGGGATACACAACCTCTCGGATTTGTCGTAAGCTGAGAAGCCGTTGAATTTCTGATCGGATAATCTTGTTGCACTCGGGACCCATTTTTCTCTTCTTTTGTTGAATGGGTTTGGCTCCCGGCTTCACATTAAGGAAGTGTTGGCATACCTTATTGCTGATCCGTCCGGGGGGACCTCCTTCCCATGCGAAAAGGTGACAAAATTCTTTTAGAACAGATGTCAGTTGGGTCTCCAACTCAGGTTCCATATTAGTGCCCATCTTGATCGCCCTAGCAGGGTTTCCTTCCACGAGTTCTATCATCTTGAGCTCTTCAATGGGTTGGACTCGGGTTTCTTCTACTTTCCGTTTCTGGCTGCTATCCGAGGGGTTTTCGCCTTCTTCAGGAAGTAGAGCATTCATTCGACATTCTCTGGCTCTAACTTGATTTCCTCGGACTTTTCCGATGCCTGTTAATGTAGGAAATTTTACCTTAAGGTGGAGGGTAGAAGGTATCGCTTCGAATGACCGAATGGAGGGCCTTCCGCATATAGCATTGTACGTCCTTGACGAAGCCTCCACTACCCAAAATTTGATGGCCTTCGTTCTTCGAAGGGTTCCTTCTCCCCACGACATTGGCAGGGTCACAGTTCCGAGGGTGTTACAGGCTTCGCCGGAGAAGCCTACTAGAGGAACTTCGGCTACCTCCAGTTGCTCCTTCTTTAGTCCCATGGCTATATAAGTGGGCAAAAACAGGACGTCCACAGAGCTGCCCGTATCTATGAGGATACGCTGGATCTCGAATCCATAGATAGTAGCTTCAATTACCAAAGGATCTTCATGGGGGTAGATTATACCTTTCAGGTCTTCGGGTCCGGAAGTGATATTTGGTAATCTGGCCCCTTGGGCGGAGCATACCGGGAGCCCTTGTCCCGCTCGTCTGGCTTCTTTGAGATATTTTGTCTTCTTACCTTGGGGTATTCTGGAAATATCTCCTCCCTCTATCATGTTAATCGTCCGCCCCGATGAAGGGTTGACTTCATACGTGTCGGGAGGAGGAGGTAAGTTCCGATACCCTGTGGTCCTCTCCCGTGATTGCCGCGGAGGCACGACAGTTCTTTCTCGGGGGGATCTTTGATGCTTTCTGGTTTTTTCTTGGGAACTCCGCTGATGTTTCGAGGTTTGTTCTCGTGACCGCCGGTGGGGAGTATCTTCTTCCTCGTCAAGTCCTTTTCGGGGCCTCTTCCATACATGCGCTTTGGACTCTTCGGGATTATTTCTTTTTAGGTAGTTATGCAGATATCCTGCCTCCAGGAGGCGGAGTATTTCTTTTCGCAGGGTAGTACACTCCTCGGTAGTGTGTCCATAAGTTTTATGGAATTTACAGTACTTACCCGTATCCTTATCTTTATTGGGAAATTTGGAGGGTCGGGGCCAGCGCAATTCTTCATTGCCTCGCATCACATTGAGTACTTCCACGGGAGCTAGGGTCATCGGAGGAAGGGGCACGGGTTTAAGGAATTTCTTGACCATCTCCCCATTGTCCTTCCGAGGGGTTGGTTTTCCTTCTTTACTCTTTTCCTTTGCCTTAGCTTCATTTTCTGTATGCTCGTGACGCTCATTGTCATCCTTCTCCAGCCCTCTCTTTGTATGGTCAGCTTCTTCCATAAGAATATGAGTTTCAGCTTCTTGCATGAGTTCATTCATGTCCGTGACATGATTCCCCATCAAGTATCGGAAGAATTCTCCCGCCCGGAGTCCTTGTGTCAGAATATCATCCATAATGGTTGGGCTGACGTTTGGAACATCCAGCGCTTCGTCCGTGAAGCGTTTTATATATCCCCGAAGGGATTCATCCTTTTGTTGCTTGATAGTAAAAAGATGAGTGGCTGATTTGGGATACCTACGATTACAGGCGAAGTGGCTTACAAACAGGTGAGCCAATCGGTCAAAGTTGACCACTGAATTGGGAGGGAGATGGGTGAACCAGGATTGGGCTCGTCCTCCGAGGGTAACGGGGAACACCCGACACAGAACATAGTCTGGGGCAGATGACAGGTCCATTCCTGCCAGATATTGATGTATGTGATCTTGTGGATCTCTCCCATCGGCTTCTCCTGTATATAACGGTACATTAATAGGCCGCATTCCTGAAGGAATCGGGGCAGAAGCAATTTCGGGAATAAAGGGAGACGTCTTAAACGTCGGATCTTCCTTGGGTCCTACAGTTCTCTTGAGATCTCCTACTTCCTTTCGTAGATCTTCAAGGATTCCCCACAAGGTGGGCTCTCCGTTGGGGCTGATAGTGGGGGTGGGCCGATATACAGGGAAAGGTCTTTCCTCTCTTCGGATTATCCTCGGAGCCTCTAGATGATCATAACGCCCTGGCGTCCTCCGAGGAGTTTCCTGATACCACGAAATAGAGGTAGGGCATTGTGCCCCTCTTGCATGAATTTCGCCTTCTTCCGAGGGGTAATCTCCTTGGTGCGGAGATCCTGGGGCTGTTTCCAGGGGACTCTCGAACTCTCGGTGATTAACTCGAGTGGTGGCTTCCACTAGTCTTTCAAAGACGGATCGGGGAATGTTGATGAAATCCCTCTCGTCGGAGTGGCGATCCGCTACAGTTTCCTCCGAATTGCCCAGATAGGGTGGGTGGATTTCACTGTGGAACAAATTTTCCATAGTTGATTCACTTTCTTGAACACGCTCGAGGACAACTTCTATGGCGTTCCCACAGACGGTGCCATTTTGTTAACAGGTTTGGAATAATACCCGATTAACTGAATTATTTATAAGTTCGGAACGCCGTTATCCGTGGTTCAAAGAGAGTAAATGACTATTATGGAAAATTACGAGAATATCCTTCCTTTATTCACTGAACTTCTCCCTTTAGAAGGTTACAGGTATGACTTTATGCTTTTTTCCGAGTGAGTATACGTGTACAGTATGTATTTTTTCCTCCCTCTTTCATCTTTTTATATAGGATTTCTTGTAAGGTGCATGGGAGGGGGCTTTTGAGTCACTATGCATGTGTTACAAGTATAGTGTTGCATGTGTTACAAGTGTCCTGCTATAAGATAAGGTATATCTTGTTGACAAGGCGCTGATTAGGCTGATCTTTATCTTGTCCGATGGATTCGAGGAGTTCCGAGGGGTTGCTTCTTCTGTTTTCTTCTCTTTGATGGACTGAATCTTCTGTTTTCTTTTCTCCGAGGGACTGGACTTCATGAGGAGGTTCATTAGTTGAAGTGAAGTGGGTGTGCGAGGAGGTTTCTGCTCCGGGGACAGTCATTTTCTCATCATCCTCTTGGGTAAGGTTCTCCGAGAGGCGGATTTGCTTCTTCCTATTCGTGAGGTGGGCATCGAGGGCATCATTATGCAAGTAAGGCTGTGCTCTTGCGTCTGGATCTTCGTAGTGGGTTCCGAGCATTTCTTGTCGTCATTAGAGTAGTGGTTCCTTTGGGAACAATTCTCTGAGGGCTTCCTGGCCTTGGCTGAGTAACTTTCTTGGCTCGGACCTTCGGGGTAAGTGACTTTGGTGACTTGTGCTTTGAGTAAGACGTCGTATTGTGAATTTAGCCTTCGGGGTGATAATTCCGAGGGCTTTGGGGAGCGTTCAGCAAGGAAGTATTCTCGTACAGTGGTCTCTCTTGGCGTAGTGATGGATATCAGAGTCGCGTGGATCCATCGGGGTTTACTCTTTTTCCGATGCCACGTTGATATCTTATTTTTATTCATCTTGACTTTCCAAGGGACGCTTTGGTGCCCGCTCGGATGTCACGTCGTACCATAATCAGGTATGTGAGATCCGAGGGACTCTAGTATCTCTTCGGGTGCCACGTCATACCATAGTAGAGTATGTGACATACGAGAGTGTTCGTGACCATAGTATCGTCCTTGGGATTAATCCCTAATTTAAGGGTTAATCTTTTGTTTAACTCGTATAATCCCTTATTTATTTTTTAGGGTTAACATAAAGATTGACTAACTTTTTTTAGAGATCTCAAATTACATCGTTCTTTTATTTAATTAATCTTCAATTCAACAAGTAAAACATGTATTCATAAAATATAATCGATATACATTATTTGCACAATAAGAGAAAACAAGAATTGCCGTTTTTTTTCCATTCTCTAATATATGTATAGTTAAAACTAGTTTTTTTTTTATTTGTAATAATGTTCAATATTATTGTTTAGTATATGACTCGTGGAATCCGGAAAAAATCGAAATTGGTCCTTTATTGTGTCCTAGTTACAGTTTTCGTAATTTATTGTGTCCTAATTTTATTTTGGTCATTTATTGTGTGTTTCAGTACAATTTTGGCACTTCATATGGAATCACAGCCGAAAATGTCATGTAGGAGCACGTGCCGCCCTAAATTCATTTTTTTTGAATTATCCACAAGCAAATTCACATGTTTGAACAACAATTTTATTTTTTTATTTTAAATTTTGATCCGTCCGATCCGGATAACCCGGTCAAATAGGGTTGGTCGGGTCATAATTTTAAATAAATAAAACTTAAAAAAAAATGAATCAAGCGTTTCCACATGTGAATTTGCATGTGGTAATTAAAAAAGTTTTTATTTTGGCCGGCAAGTGTTCCCATGTGATATTTTTCGACTCAGACTTCTTCCTAAGGACCAAAAGCGTAATGAAATACACAATAAAGGACCAAAATAAAACAATGACACAATAAAGGATGAAAACTGTAACTAAGACACAATAAATGACTAGTTTCGATTTTTTCCCGGTGGAATCCAATTGAGTAATTAGTGAATACATTTTATTTCGATAACATAGTTCGGTAAATATTGCAATTTTTTTTTATTATGAGCAATGAAAATTTTATTTAAGAAGTACAAATATTACTTCAAAAAAACATGTCCATGTTCAACACATTAAATGACAACTTGACCATTCAAAAAAGCATGGTCATGTACTGCAATATTAAAACAACAAACATCAGATTCGATAAAGGTTGCACGGATACGGATATGAGTATCGGTATTCGCCGAATACGGATACGTGAATTTTTTTTTAATTTACAAGATACGATACGTATGCGATATGTCAAATATTTAATATTAATAATTATATATAAGAATATAATTTAAATAAAAATATCAAATAATATTATATTTAATCACTTGCACCGCCATTAGTCACATACTATTATGAAGCATATCAAAGTTTTGTGTTGTTTTTATTTTGGTTTGAAATAAAGGGTTTTCACGATTTTATATTTAATTTCCTGAACAGATATTGCAATTTGGTTCTTGTTGGGTATTTTTTAGTTTAAAAAAACTACCACACTACTATTATAAATTGTTGATACGTATCGGATACTCCTCGGATACGCTTCACAACGTATTCGATACGTGTATCCATTTTTTTAAATATTTATAATTCAGGTTACGTCACATGGCGTATCTGATACGTATACGAAGAGTATCCAGAGAGTATCAGCATCCGATATGTATCTGATACTGACCGGCCCATTTTTTTTGAGTATCTTGCATCATAGGGTGTTACCTACCTCGTTAATTAAACCCCAGCAAACATCATATCCCTTTTTTGGTAAATATTAAATACAAACATCATATTAAATACAAACCCATGCAGTAATGTAATAAAACTAGTTTCCATGCACTACATAATTTTTGGGTCATTTCCGAGCACAAAGCCGGTCGGGAATGACCCTTCTGCGGTCGGGAATGACCCTTTCCCTATCGATTTTCGGTCGGAGTGGGCCGGTCGGTCAAGGTTTTTTCCGACTGGCCATCCCGACCGAAAATCAATCGGCCCGGGTTTTTTCTGACCAGCCATCCCGATCGAAAACTAGTCGGAAATTTTCCGACCGCAAGTTGGTCGGGCCAAAGATTCTCGACCGAAGTTCGGTCGAGAACCGTCCCGACCGGACTGCGGTCGGAAAAGTAATTCCCGACCAGATTTTGGTCGGGAATTTTTTTTGTCATTTTTGACCGATCCCCGGTCGGGAATACCGTAACTTGTTTCCCGACCGGTCCGGATTTACGTTTGACGTATTCCCGACCGCACTTTCGTCGTGTATAATATTTATATTATTTCCGACCAAATTTCGGTCGGGAATAAAACTCGTCAGAATAAAAAAAACAATTTCGGTAATAATTACCGGAATATTATTATTTTTAATATTTTGAAATATTTTTGATTTATTACCAAACGTAAAACATTCTTTAGCTTTTTTGTGTTTTCGATGGGCAATTAAATTTTAGATTTATTG
Organism: Linaria vulgaris; assembly: GCA_948329865.1. Taxonomy (NCBI): domain Eukaryota; kingdom Viridiplantae; phylum Streptophyta; class Magnoliopsida; order Lamiales; family Plantaginaceae; genus Linaria; species Linaria vulgaris. Next base: position 71,865,513 of record OX415253.1, read on the forward strand.
CCCAATCTAAAACACAAAAAAAATAAATAAGTGTTTATTTAAAAGGGAAACAAATGCTTGTTAAAAGTTGAAGAAAGAAGTGAAAATTTTAGCTTTAAAGATGAAAGAAAAAAGTGTTTGAAGATGAGAGAATAAATTGTGTTTGTAGAAAAAAAGTTTTAAAATGAAGAGAAAGTTGAAGAAAAAATGTAAAGTATATGAAAAAATGAGGAGAAAAATGAAGTGTATTTATAGAAAAAGTTGAATTTTTTTAAATTTTCGGCAAATTTGAATTTCCTACCAAACCCCGCCAATTTTTTCTAGTATTCCCGACCGAATTTCGGTCGATTTTTTTTTGAAATTTGGCTTACCCTCCAAATTTTCCAAATTTACTTTCCGGCCCAAATACGCGGTCAATGCCGACCGCATTTCGGTGGGCATTGGCCTTGAATATTATTCTCAACCGATTATCGGTCGGGAATTTGTTTGAATATTTTTCCCGACCGATTTTTGGTCGGGAATGAGTTTGAATATTTTTCCCGACCGATTTTCGGTCCGGAAAAAGCGTAAATTTTACTTTTTTCCGATCTTTTAGAAAATCTTGATGTGTTTGTTAAGTATAACTATAGAATCTCACTAAATACATGAATTGCACTAATAGTTAGTTAGTTTAATGTACTTTTAATTATGAAATTAGTATAGATTAACATATAAGTTAAGTTAGTTTGGAGTTTTACATATATTAATCATACGTAGTATAGAGTATTCCCAATTGACGATTAACATTTGTCACAAACGTTAGTATAGAGAGGCTAATTGTGATATATATTAACATATGTTTAACATAATCGTAAGTAGTTACGTTATTAGCAGCTACATATATCAATCTATTTATAAGTGACAATATGAATCGACGCTTCAAACGATTCATCAACGTGCAACTAAATTTAATTTGTTTTTTGAGATTTTCAGTAATATATAACTAATATTGATGTACTTGGTCATTAAATAAACGATTTATCTAAAATGGAAAGCGAAATTATGAAATTAAGAATATAAATGTTATTCCTTACCGAAAATCGGTCACCAATACCCCTAAACCCTAAACCCTAAACCCTAATATTGCCAACCGAATTTCGATCGACAATAACAACGGTCATTACTATTCCCGACCGAAATTCGGTCGGGAATAGTGTCAGTCCCCTTATAAATACCCCTCCCTATTCCACTTGAGAAATCATTACAACATTCATCACTTGCTAAGCTATCCACGATTTCCTCTTGTTATAACTATTTTTTGTTAGTTTTTTCTCAATTAAGATCATCTTTATTAACTTTTTTTTTCATGTTTCTTTGTTTTAGATATTGCGGTAAATGCAACGAGGGGCGTGTGTGTGCAAACAATACTTGATCTAAGTATTTTCTACGCTACAACAAGTAGGTATTAATTGCCTTGGCTTCTATGTACTCGTGTTTTAAATTTTTTATATAAATGATAAATATATTGATCGGTGAAATTAATTGTAACAATTAATTGATAGGATAGATAGTAACGCTAGTTATTTGAACCAACATTACGTGGTTGGGGTTCGTGAATTCATACAATATGCATCACAACAGAGAGATTACTTAGATCTAGGAAATCGTATTAGGTGCCCGTGCCATAAATGCATCAATTTAAAGTTTTTTGATCTAAACGTAGTACGGGATCATCTTTATAAGTCGGGGTTTTTGTATCAATATTGGATATGGGTGTTGCATGGAGAGAAGGCGAGCGAGGCGTCCACATCGTATGTACCTGAATCACCGTCCGCTAGTATTCACGTTGATAGTTCGATTCATGCTGATACTTCATTTAGAGAATTGGTTGTGGATGCATATAAGGGTTGATTTGTTGAGGGAGAGGTGTGCAACGAATATCCAAGTCCCGAGGCAAAGGAGTTCTATAAATTGATGTAGATGGGAGACATAAAAATGAACAGTGAGAAGCCGAAGACTGTGCTCCAGTGGTTTGTCGAGTTCTTGACTACCAAGACGATGCACAAAGTAGCTAATGTCGCTTGCGAAAAGTAGTTAAGGCTGTCTAAATATATTATGGACCCAGAGATTGAGGAAATGCTAGCGAATACAGTTCCAGGCATGAATAAGATGCTCGCGGGTTTGGGTTTAGAGTACGAAAAGATCGACGTATGTTGGAATTTTTGTTTCTTGTACTACGACGATAATGCCAACCAGGATCTCACATCATGTTTGATATGCAAGACCGATATGTACGAGGCTAGTAGAAAGTCCAGGGTCGCAAGGAAGAAATTGTAGTACTTCCCACTAGGCCCTCGATTACATAGGTTGTTTTATACTGTAGGCACTTCGAGACATATAACTTGCCATTTGAAGTGTCGACAGTCAACTGATAGAATGATTCACCCAGCTGCAGGCGAGGCGTGGAGAGATTTTGATCGTACGTATTCAGACTTCGCAGTAGAGCCTAGAAATGTCCGACTCGTCCTATGTACTGATGGGTTCACATCGTTTGGGCAATCGGGAAGAACTACTCTTGTTGGCCCGTGTTTGTGACCCCTTATAACCTCCCGCCGGATTTATGCATGCGACCGGAGTTCATTTTTCTGAGCCTTATTATACCCGGTCCAAAGAGTCCTAGAAAGAACTCAGATCTTTTGCTGAGACCGTTGATTGATGAGTTGAATGATTTGTGGAGTAATGGTTTGTGGACATATGACAGCTCACGAAAGGAAAACTTCCAAATGTGAGCGACCCTAATGTGGACTATTAGCAATTTTCCTGCTTATGGAATGTTTAAGCTGGCGTGTCCTTATTGCATGGGTGAGACAGATTCTTTTACACTTAAGCATGGTGGAAAAGCCTAGTGGTTCGATTGTCATCGTCGGTTTTTTACCAGAGGGTCATAAATGGAGGTATAACAAGAAAGATTTCTACAAGGATCGGGAGGTACTTGCAGTGCCCATTTGAAGGAAGACAGGAGCGGAGATGAGGGCAATTTTGGATCGGCTACGATCGTTTAGATTTGGGGAAAGCTCCACAAAGCTTCCGGGATTTAACACAACTCATAACTGGTGTCGTCGAAGCATCTTTTGGGAACTACCTTATTGGTCCACGAACTTGATTCGTCACAATCTAGATGTCATGCATTGTGAGAAGAAGTTTTTTTGAGAACATTATCAACACGGTGTTGGACGATGCTAAGTCGAAGGACAACATTAAGTCGAGGCACGATCTTAAGCTGTTGACCAACTGTAAAGAATTGTTCTTGAAACCCATTGCAGAGGAAGTGAGTATATAAAGCCAAAGGCAATATATTGTCTTACGAGGGATCAAAAAAATATGGTGCTTGATTGGCTGACCGAACTGAAGTTTCCTGATGGATATGCCTTGGACTTGTGTGCAAAAACAACAAGGAAATTTGTATGGTATGAAGAGTCATCTTCATACAAAGATTGATCCCGATTGCATTTCGCGACTTTTAGGAACCCTATATTTGGGGGACCTTAGTAGAGATTAGCCTTTTTTTCAAGGCGATTTGTGCCTCAGAGGTGTCGGAGGATATGGAGCGATTGGAGGAATCGTTTATTGTTACCATGTGCAAGATGGAAATGATATTTCCTCCTTCATTTTTTGACTCTATGGAGCATTTAGCCATACACCTTCCGTACGAGGCTAGAGTTTGTGGTCCAGTTCATTATAGATGGATGTATCCATTCGAGAGGTACATTTTTATATTTTTAATAACAATTATCTTTTACAATTATCGATTCTTTGCCTAATCTTTCGTTTCTTTGAATTAGGCAAATGTTCGGCATGAAGGGTTCAGTACTGAACAAGGCGAGGGTGGAAGGATCCATAGCCAATCAATACCTACTTGCTGAGCTGACCAATATGTGTTCTCAATATTTTGGATATATCTTTTCAGACTAAATATAAAAACTCAATAGGAACGAGACACTAGATAGCACGGAGTGGGATGATGAGCTTAGAATATTTCACAAGAAAGGGGCGCCAATAGGGCCACTAAACAAAAGGCGATACTTGACTTCCGATGAGATGGAGCAAATAGAGCTTTACACGCTTCTAAACTGTCAAGAGCTTGACGAATGGGTCGAGTAAGTGGTTGTTAATTATGTTTAATAACGAAATGATGAAGCGCTTTAAAGACAACTAACTTATGAAAATTTTTCTATACAGAATGTTTGAAGAAGAGGAGTGCGGTGGACTTAGTCCATTGGAGATACAATCCAAGAGGAACCAATAGTACGTAGCATGGTTCAAGCAGACATATTCAAGTGGGAAATACGAGACCGACATACGAATAGATCCTCTAATCACAGGTCCGACTAATTCAGTGGCAACCTACGAGGGATAAATTGTGAATGGGTTCAAATTTCACACCGATATGATTTTGGGCCCGAAGAAGAGTGATTGTAGCGGTGTTTATATGAAGGGAGACATGGGAGGATCCGATGCTACCAACTTCTATGGAACGTTGAAAGACATTATACAGGTGGAATATTGGGGCAGAATTAGACCCCTGTACATAGTCTTGTTCAAATGTGTTTGGTATGATATAAACGCAGGTACGCATGAGCATTCAACGTACAAGTTAGTTGACATCGACCCGAAAAGTACCCTCGGCACCAATGAACCGTTTGTGAACCAAGCAAAACAGGCGTACTATGTGCCCTATCCAAAGAAGACGACGTGACGACCGGGACAGAGAAAATGGTTGGCCGTATCCACTATTCTTGCCAGACACATAATCGATATGCCATCAGTTGCGGGATCAAACGATTTTGACGCGGGGATGCCGAACCAAATGCTACAAGAGAATGCATCTGAAGGGTTTAACTTATGTGTGGACCTTACCTCTTTCGATATGAATATTCAATTGGCCAACGAGGGATTTGATGTGGTTGACGAGGAGCCAGCATCATAGGGCAACGAGTAAGAGGAGGGCAACGAGGACGAGGAGGGCAATGAGGAAGAGGAAGAGGAAGAGATAATGAGTGACTTAGATTCTGAGGATAGTATGTATGAATAGCGTGCGATTATGGTTTAGTGGTCGATTTCTATTTTATAAAAAAATTGATTCACGTTGTTTAATTTCATATTATAGTTTGTATTCGTGCTTGTAGTAATAACAACATTACATAATTACTAATAAACAAACAACTAACAAAATTTTCAATACTTAGATAAAACGAACAAATAATACTACTACTCCGCATCAAACGAACAAATAATACACTACTACTCCGCATAATTACATAATAAATACGAAATTAGTTTAACATTACATAATTAGTCCAAGCATCAAACGAATTACATAAATACAAACAACTAACACAATTTTCAATACTTAAATAAAACGAACAAATAAAACTACTACTACTCATAGTCCTCATCATGAAAGCCAAATGTATCATATGTGAAGGATCTGGCACCATCATCACCATCACCGCCAAGATCGGCTGCATCACCATCGAAAGTGTCATCCTCGGGGTCATCCGCGTACTCAGGATCATACATCGTAACATTCGGAGCACCATGCGCAAAAGGATCAGGAGGGGGGCGAGGAACGTTGGCCGGCTCGACGAGCATCACCCATGAATCCAGGCATGGGTCGAGAAAGAGGAGTACCTATAGTCTCGGTGATGTGTTGGGACAAGTATCCTATGTGACTAACAAGCTCATCAAACCTCCGATCAGTAGCAGTCGAAAGACGATGGTTCTCCCCCTCCAACGCCCTCGCATAGTAATGTGTCATGTCTGGCTTCTTCTTCGTCGAGAAACCAAACCGATCGTAACATGCATCCGTAGGGAGACCCGCAACCTTCCCCTTCTTCACTCCTCCAATCTCCATACTCCACAACTCTTGATCTAGTGGTGGCCACGCAGAACGATCCGCCTCGTACCTCTGGATCATACGGCCTATGTAGTCCTCATGTTCATTTTGTCAGAATTGTTAGTACATAATTAAGGAAGACATATGTTAATATAGTAATCAAAGAACAATTTACAAGTTAAATACTTACATACATAGCCTTATACTTGGGGTGAACCCAAACGCGGCGACGTGGAGCTCCCTCTGGCAGACCACTATGAACATGTGTGTGCTGATAACGATATGCCTCATCGTGCTGAGGCTCAGGGGCCCCTGGAGGTCTCAAAGCAACCTGCATATTGATGTATATATATATATATATATATATATATATATATATTATTTTTTTTAGCTATTTAAATTTAAGACAATAGTTATTCGTATAAACACTCAATTTAATAAGACATACCATCCTACGTCGAATCTCCGTGTAGCTCCGAGACCCACTAGCATGAGTCCCTCGTGAAGGACGATCAGGGTCTGGTGCCCATCCTCCTCGCCTGTTCTTCTGTCATGCCTCTGATTTTTTCGCATGCTCAGCTGACTCCCAATGCGTCACGAACATTCTCTCTAACTTGTCGCTCATCCAGGTGTTCTTCGGACGCCTCGCCCACTTAGGATCATCCTTCCTGTCATAATAGTTCTTCTTCGCATGGTACATTACTTCCTTGTAACACTTCTTAGACTTCATCTCGTATGCGGAATGTGCCCGAAGCAAGTCAGCCGGATCAATGTAGTATATGTTCTGCAATTAATTATGTTTTTAATTACGGTTTCGTTAAAGAGAAATCTTACTATGTATATATATTTAGTAAACTTTCAAAATTTCACCTTAAACTTAGCTCACGTCTGTCCCTGGACTACTGGATCGACCTCGGTGTATGAAGTGATCGAGGTAATCACCGCCGCTATCTTGTTCCCATCAAGAAATACGTCGTGCTCATCCAGCTCGACCCCAAGACGGTCTCTACGGTCAGCCGGAACTTGCGGGACTCTCGATATTCCTCGGTCCAGTCTCTGTTGCATCGTTGAAGATGGTCCTGCACCGACATCGTCTGCAGGGGAAAAAGTACTAGGACCCGCCGGTGTAGACTCAGTAGAGCGTGGCCTAGGTGCCGTACGCCTCGATCCAGATGATGACGATAGCGTCGATGCTACGTGATCATCATCTAGTCGAAATGGTACTACTAGATCTGGTGGAGTACTGCCGCTCGGTCTTATAGTACGCCTAGGAGGATGTGAAGAAACAGGGGACTCGGTAAAACCGGTATCAGGTGCATCGACAGGATCAGGTGGTGCAGTGCCAGAATGTATGATACATAGACGAGGACCTATCATCGGTGGATCAGTAGGTGGAGCACTGGATGGAGCACTCGGTGGACTACTACGCCCTCTCTTCGAGGGCTGGCCTCGATCGCTATCACGGGACGACATGTCTTCGATGAAAGTGCTACGGACTAAGTAAAAGCATCTAAGTTAGAATTTTTCTAATTATAGAGATGACATAAATTTAATCAATACTAAGTTAATATAGTTTTTTCCTAACGTCATGAACTATTTATAAAAACTATCATTTCTAAGATATCTAAACTCATTTCATAAAATTAACGTCCTAATAAATAAATTAACACATATAAAAATCATATATAGTTTTTCTAAACTCATAAATAATTACTAAACTATAACATTTCCTAAAGCCTAACAATTCTTAAAGGCATAAAAGTCTAACATTTCCCAAAGCCTAACAATTCCTAAAGGTATTTCCTAATTAAATCCTAATAATTTCTACAATATCTAACAATTAAACATAAAAAATCAATATTAAAACATTAAATATAACATAAAAAACAAGAAAATGCGAAAAAACTTACTGGATCGAAAGTACTGAACGAATTCCGATCGCGAATGACAGCTCGGCGATCGGGAAAGGCGGGGGGGGAGAGAAATTTTAGAGTGAAAAGTGAAGAGGAGGGAGGTATTCCCAATCGAAATTCGGTCGGGACGCCTCGGCCCAGCTGCGCGGCCCAGCTGGGCCGAGATTAGGGTGACACTCTGGGCTGGAAAATTTCCCGCCCAGAGTTTCCCGACCACAATATGGGTGGGGAAAAGTATTCCCAACCGAATCGCGGTCGGGAATATTATTTTAAAATTTACTGATCGAATATCGGTCGGGAAAAGTTGTCACGACCGAATGTCGGTCGGGAATGCTCCCGACCGAAATCTTGTCGGGATTTTCCGGTCGGAAAAACGCCCGAATTCTTGTAGTGATGATTCTAGGGAATCAATCATCATATATTTGCAGAAGCTTTGAGTCTAGCCCCAAAGATTATTGGAAACTCGTGGAGGTCATCCGGGTCGGGTAAAACATCCTTAGTAGCATCATCAGCAAGAAATTCTTGAGCCCATTTGAACAAATTAGGAGTCTTTACTTTATTAATAAAACTGAAATTAGTCATTTTTTGTACTACAGTCACCCAGACCAAGAAACATCCAAGTGCAACGTCCAAATAACCAATTTTTTCACCTGCAAATAATTTTTGACCTTTGCTGCAATTATTTAAGGTATCTTCTAACTGAGCAAAGATTTGTGTTGTTTCCTCTATTGCGGCTGCCCTTTTGGCTTTCAATCCATCAGAAGCTAAAATAGCTTTTAAGGCCACGAACACCTGAAATTGCATCAATATCTGTAGTTCATATATAGCGTGTTTTGATAATAACATGCTGAGTTATTTACAACTAGCAGATAATTGTTTGTCACATAGAGTAGTATATATGTGAGCTAATAATACTTTTCAGCTTATAGGTAACACTATTTAACACTTTACCTTATCATCAATATAAGCTCCCCAAAATCGCCCCAAAATCGTGCAACTGCCCGATCATATGGATCCGAAGGGCCAATAAGAGATCCACCGGTCCAAACTTCATCGATATACTGCACAATTACGAGTGATTCACAAATAGGATCGCGATGATCACCATGGAAAAGTATGGGAACCTTTTTGTGAATCGGGTTCGATTTTAGAAGTAAATCATTTTTGGTTTTAGACAAGAGATTTTCCTCAATGAACTCAAAGTTCATACTCAACATGCTTGATCTTGAGCGCGAGTCTGGCCCGTAACACATACGGGCTTTTCCATCCCCCTAGAAGTCTCACTTCACTCGAACTCATATCCGAAATATGTACTCAACTTCACTATGAACAACAAATGCAACCTCAACAATATTGATAGGTGTGATTTAAGATTGACCCAATACATGTTATTGGGTCGGCCCATAAGCGCATCGAATCGATAGTATTCGATACGCGTATCTAATACGCATGATTCGATGCGCCTTTCCATATCGATATGTGGGCTCCACGGGAAGGGTGCTATAAATAGCCCGTCCCCTTGTATTCTGTGCACGTTTTCGAGAAGACAACCACCTCAGCACAGTCATCATCGAATTACTATTCATTCGAGACGCATCGGATCGAACAGCCCTCATTCGACACGTGATAAAACAGTGTTTCTTCAGTTCGATACGACATAGTGCGCATCGAATTCGATACATATAGCACGCATCGAATTCGATAACATCCAAAACAAGTTCTAGTCAGTGTTAATTGATCCGCATCGAACGAAGGCATTCAACACGTCAGCATCGAACACCGAGGATTCAATACTCTATATAAATCTTGTAGTTAGTTTATTTTACCTAGTAAACTTGTAATAAGTGTTCCTGACCAAGCTAGTCCAATAATAAAGTTGGATAGCATTGTTTTGGGTTATTTCTATATCATTTTGTAATCTTTTATTGTGTTCTATTACCGTGAAGAAATAAGACCAAAATATTGGCGCCGTCTGTGGGAACACTAAGTTTATTTAGTTTATTAGGCATTATGTCTAGTGTTAACCCTAAAAAATAAATAAGGGGTTATATGAGTTAAACAAAAGATTAACCCTTAAATTAGGGATTAATCCCAAGGATGATACTATCGTCACAAACACTCTCGTATGTCACATACCTTACTATGGTATGACGTGGCATCCGAAGAGATAATAGAATCCCTCGGAACTCACATATCCTACTAGGGTACGACGTGACACCCGAGTGGACACCCAAGCGTCCCTTGGAAAGTCAAAGATGAATAAAAATAAGATATCAACGTGGCATCGGAAAAAGAGTAAACCCCGATGGATCCATGCGACTCGGATATCCATCACTGCGCCAAGAGGGACCACTATACGAAAATACTTCATTGCTGAACACTCCCAAAGCCCTCGGAATCACTATCCCAGAGGCCAAAATTCACCAAACAACGTCTTACTCAAAGCACCAACCACTAAACTCCCTTACTCCGAAGGCCCAAATCAAGAAGGTCATTCAGCAAAAGACCAAGAAGCCCTCGAAGAATAATTCCTAAAGGAGCCACTATTCTCACGATGACAAGAAACACTCGGAATCCATACTACGAGGATCCATAGGCAAGAATACAGCCTTACGTATATATTGATGTTCTCGGAGCCCGCCTTACAAGCCTAGAGAGACAAATCTGCCCCTCGGAGAATCTTACCAAATAAGTCAATGAAGAAATAGCCGTCCCCGGAACAGAAAACTCCTCGGACACCCACTTCACTTCAACTAGTGGACCTCCTCATGAAATTCAGCCCCTCGAAGAAAAGAAAACAGAAGATTTCGTCTATCAAAGGGAAGAAAACAGAAGAAGTAACCCCTCGGAACTCCTCGTAGCCCTCGGACAAGATGAGGATCAGCCTAGTCAGCGCCTTATCAACAAGATATACCTTATCTTATAGAAGGACACTTGTAATACATGCAACATTACACTTGTAGCACATGCATGGTGACACATACTCCCTTCCATACCTATATAAGGGAAAAGGAGGAGAGATGAAAGACAACAAGAAAAAGAGGGAAACATATACAAAAACTCACTTAAAAAGTGTAAGATCACATTTGTGCTCCTCGGAGTAAGAATTTCAGTGAATAAAGGAAGGATATTTTCGTAATTTTCCCCAAATAGTCATTTACTTTCTTTGAACCACGGATAACGACGTTCCGAACTTCTAAATAAATCAGTTAATCGGGTATTATTCCAAACCTGTTAACAAAATGGCGCCGTCTGTGGGAACGCCATAGAAGTTGTCCTCGAGCGTGTTCAAGAAAGCAAACCAACCATGGAAAATTTGTTCTACAGGGAAATCCACTTGCCCCATTCGGACAATTCGGAGGAAACTGTAGCGAATCGCCGTTCCGACGAAAGGGATTTCATCAATGTTCCCCGATCTGTTTATGAAAGATTAGTGGAAGCCACCGCTCGAGTTAATCACCGAGAATTCGAGTCTCCCCTGGAAACTATCCCAGGATCTCCGCACCAAGGAGATTACCCCTTGGAACAAGGCGAAGTTTATGCAAGAAGGGCACAATGCCCTACTCCAATCTCGTGGTATCAGGAAACTCCTCGGAGGACGCCCAGGCGTTATGATCATCTGGAAACTCCGAGGATAATCCAGAGGGAAGAGAGGTCTATCCCCGTATATCGACCCCCCTATTATCACTCCCAACGGAGAACCAACCTTATGGGGAATCCTTGAAGATCTACGAAAGGAAGTAGGAGATCTCAAGAGGATCGTAGGGCCCAAGGATGATCCGACGTTTAAGACATCTCCCTTCATTCCTGAAATAGCTTCCGCTTCGATTCCTTCAGGAATCAGCCTATTAATGTACCATTACATACAGGAGAAGCCGATGGGAGAGATCTGCAAGATCATATACACCAATATTTGGCAGGAATGGACTTATCATCTGCCCCGGACTATGTCCTGTGCCGAGTGTTCCCTGTTACCCTTGGAGGACGAGCCCAATCTTGGTTTACCCATCTCCCTCCCAATTCAGTGGCCAACTTTGATCGACTGGCTCACCTGTTTATACGCCACTTCGCCTGTAACCGTAGGTATCCCAAATCGGCCACTCATCTTTTTACTATTAAGCAACGAAAGGATGAATCCCTTCGGGAATATATAAAACGCTTCACGGATGAAGCGCTGGATGTTCCGAACGTCAGCCCAACCATTATAGCCGATATTCTGACACAAGGGCTCCGAGCGGGAGAATTCTTCCGATACCTGATGGGGAATCATGTCACGGACATGAATGAACTTATGCAACAGGCTGAAACTCATATTCTTATGGAAGAAGCCGACCATACAAAGAGAGGGCTAGAGAAGGATGACAATGAACGTCACGAGCAGACGGAAAAGGAAATTAAAACCAAAGAGAAGGGCAAAGACGAAAAAGCACCCCCTCGGAAGGACGATGGGGAGACAGTCAAGAAATTCCTTAAACCCGTACCCCTTCCTCCGATGACCCTAGCTCCCGTGGAAGTACTCAACGTGATGCGGGGCAACGAAGAAGTGCGCTGGCCCCGGCCCACCAAATTTCCCAACAAAGATAAGGATACGGGTAAGTACTGTAAATTCCATAAAACCTATGGACATACTACCGAGGAGTGTACTACCCTGCGAAGAGAAATACTTCGCCTTCTGGAGGCAGGATATTTGCATAACTACTTAAAAAGAAACAATCCCGAAGAGCCCAAAGCACATGTATGGAAAAGGCCCCGAGGAGAACCTGGTGAGGAAGAGGATACTCCCCACCGGCAGTCACGAGAACGAACCGCGGAACATCGGCGGAAGTCCCAAGAAAAGACCAAAAAGCATCAAAGATCCCCCCGAGAAAGAACCGCTGCGTTTCCGCGGCGATCACGGGAAAGGACCACAGGGTATCGGAACCTACCTCCCCCTCCCGATACGTACGAGGTCAACCCCTCCTCGGGGCGGACGATCAACATGATAGAGGGAGGAGATATTTCCAGAATACCCCGAGGTAAGAAGACAAAATATCTCAAAGAGGCCAGACGAGCGGGACAAGGGCTCCCGGTATGTTCCGTCCAAGGGGCCAGATTACCAAATATCACTTTCGGACCCGAAGACTTGAAAGGTATAGTCTACCCCCACGAAGATCCGTTGGTAATTGAAGCTACCATTTACGGATTTGGGATCCAGCGTATCCTCATAGATACGGGCAGCTCTGTGGACGTCTTGTTTTTTCCCACCTATCTAGCTATGGGATTGAAGAAGGAGCAGCTGGAGGTGGCTGAAGTTCCTCTAGTAGGCTTCTCTGGCGAAGCCTGTAATACCCTCGGAACTGTGACCCTGCCAATGTCGTGGGGAGAGGGAGCCCTACGAAGAACGGAACCCACCAAATTTTGGGTGGTGGAGGCTTCGTCAAGGACATACAACGCTATATGCGGAAGACCCTCTATTCGGTCATTCGAAGCGATTCCCTCTACCCTTCACCTTAAGGTAAAATTTCCTACTTTGGCAGGTATCGGAGAAGTCCGAGGAAATCAAGCTAGAGCCAGAGAATGCCGAATGAATGCCCTACTCCCCGAAGAGGACAAAAACCCCTCGGATAATGGCAAAAAATGGAAAGTCGAAGAAACCCGACTCCAACCTATTGAAGAACTCAAGATGATAGAACTTGTGGAAGGAAACCCCGCTAGGGCGATCAAAATGGGCACTAATATGGAACCTGAGTTGGAGGCCCAACTGATATCCGTTCTAAACGAATTTTGTCACCTTTTCGCATGGGAAGGAGGCCCCCCCGGACGGATCAGCAATAAGGTATGCCAACACTTCCTTAATGTGAAGCCGGGGGCCAAACCCATTCAACAAAAGAAGAGAAAAACGGGACCCGAACGCAACAAGATTATCCGATCAGAAATTCAACGGCTTCTCAGTTTACAACAAATCCGAGAGGTCGTGTATCCCGAATGGCTGGCCAATGTGGTCTTGGTCCCCAAGTCGAGAGGAAGATGGAGGATGTGCATTGACTTTACCGATCTCAATGAGGCTTGCCCAAAGGATTGTTATCCCTTACCAAGCATAGATCAATTAGTCGACTCTACCGCTGGCTGTGCACTCCTGTCGACTCTGGACGGGGACCAAGGATACAATCAAATCCCGATGGCATTCCCGGACCAGGACAAAACCAGCTTCACTACGGATGCAGGTACCTTTTGTTATCTAGTCATGCCTTTCGGACTTAAGAACGCAGGAGCTACATACCAACGATTGGTGAACCTCATGTTTGCGGGACTCATCGGAAAAACCGTAGAAGTATATGTAGACAACACCGTCGTCAAAAGTCGTTCCGCGAAAGATCATCCCGAAGACTTGCGAAAAACCCTGGCTATTATGGATCGCTTTGGGATGAAGGTAAACCCTCGGAAATGCTCCTTCGGTATCCGAGGAGGCAAATTTTTGGGATTCATGGTCACTGAGAAGGTAATAGAAGTTAACCCCGAGAAAGCTGAAGCAATTATTGGGTTACCAACCCCGAAATCCATAAAGGACGTGCAGAAACTGACTGGGCGAATGGCCTCCCTCAGTCGATTTGTCTCTAAATCAGCAGAGAAAGGACTCCCGTTCTTTAAAATCCTTCGGAACATCAAAGAATTCCAGTGGACCTCACGATGTGAAGAAGCTCTCCAGGAATTAAAAAGCTATATGGTAAGACCACCCTTGCTGGTCAAACCGTCGCCCCAGGAAGAACTTTTCGTGTACCTATCCGTAGGAGAGGAGGCTATCGGAGCGGTATTGGTCAAAGAGCACGAGGGAGAGCATCATCCGGTCTACTACGTTAGCAAAACTCTCCTCGGAGCGGAAACCAGGTATACTCTAATAGAAAAACTTGTACTCACTTTGGTTACCACATATCGTAGGATGCAGAGTTATCTTCGAGTAGTCCATCGGGCCAAAGCATGGTTCGAGGAGTATCAGTTAGTGCAGATTCCCCGAGGGGATAACCAGGAAGCCGATGCCTTGTCCAAAATGGCTGCACAATTGACCACCATTCGTACTCGGAAAATCACTCTGCTACACATGAGCGAATCAGAAAGGACTGAACCTGAAAAGGTAAGTGTCACCATGACAAATCCTCCGATAAGCTGGATAACACCCATTAAAGCATACCTACAAGATCCCGAAGGGTACTCCGAGGACAAATCTGTCCGACGAATGTTGTCTAAGAAGACCATCCGATATTTCCTCAAAGACGGAATATTATTCCGAAGGACGTACTCCTACCCTCATGCCCGATGTTTAAATGAAGAGGAGGCTCAACTTGTCCTGGCAGAAACTCACGAAGGGGTGTGTGGCAGTCATACCAGTGGCGGAAGCATGGTCGGACGGATAATCCGACAGGGTTATTATTGGCCCACAATGGTCAAGGATTGCAAAAACCACGAAGAAAAATGTAGGTCGTGTCAAGCTTATGCCCCTCGGATTTATCAGCCAGCGACTCCGTGGGAACCCCATCTAACCGCATGCCCTTTCGCCAAATGGGGAATAGACATAGTGGGTCCGCTTATTCCCGATGCTGGTCAAAAGAAGTTCTTACTCGTAGCAGTAGACTACTTTACCAAATGGGTAGAGGCGGAGCCCTTAGCACGAATAACTGCAGGGGCGGTTATTAACTTCTTGTGGAGAAACATTATGTGCCGTTTTGGGGTCCCTCGGATCCTAGTAAGTGACAACGGTCTGCAATTCACGGACCAAGGATTAGAAAAGTGGTGTGATCATTGGGAAATTAAGCACCGTTTTGCTTCGGTAGGATACCCTCAAGCCAACGGACAAGTTGAGAGAACTAATCGCACTCTCCTGAAAAATATGAAGGCCCGACTCGACTGGCACAAAGCCAAATGGGTGGAAGAAATACCCGGCATATTATGGGCCTATCGGACTACACAAAATACCGCTACATGCGAAACCCCTTTCAGCCTATCTTATGGTTGTGAAGCAGTGGTACGTGAAGCAGTGGTACCCTCCGAAGTCTCAATTGAGAGTTGGCGGGTCAAAGAATATGAAAAAGTGGCCAATAGTGCTAACTTAGCTCTGGCCCTTGATCTCTTAGAAGAGAGAAGAATCCGAGCCGCCGTTCAGGCTGAAGAATACAAAACTCGGATGGCACGGTACTATAACGCCAAGGTAAAACTTAGAACTTTTCAAGTGGGTGATTTAGTGCTAAAACGGGTCGGAGCCTCCAAAAACGTAGGCAAACTTGAGCCCCGATGGGAAGGACCTTACAAGATAGCAGGAATTGTCGGACCCGCAACTTACCTACTTGCCAACTCTGAAGGTGCTACTCTTCGCAATACGTGGAATTCCTTCAACCTTAGAAAATACTATGCTTAATGTAACATTTTCATTGTTACATAAATAAAACTGTTTGTTCATAAATAGATGGTTATGATACATTCGAATCCGATAGGGTACATAGGTTTGCAAAACAAAAATGATAGCCTTACACAAGAAATCATTATAAGCAACCTAACCCCGAGGAGCCATCTACTATAGATAAACAGCCATCGGACCCCAAAAGACCACCTACTACAAGTTAAATACTACCTACTACAAACTACTCCTCTCGTAAAGGACGCTTCCCTTCTCGGATAAGGCGACGACGCTGATCCTTGGATAAGGTTAGTGGATCCGCCAATAACACGCCCTCGGATGTTACGGGACTATCTTCAGGAAAGATGGGATGAAGATTAAGCTCAGGAATGACCAAGTCCCTGGGGCACTCTGGCAATATTTGAACCGCATCCGTACCAAGTCGATACCCGATGCTGACCAGATCACACATCTCCTTTCGTAAAGACTCCCTAAGAGCTGAAGGACCCGCGATATCCAAAACAGCTCGAATTCGAGCTACCACCAGAGCAACGTCGTGGGCGCGAGTAATCTCCAGCACTCGACGAGTTGCCACATCCCGTTCCTGAATCATTTGCAGTAATTGCTCATCGGAGCGGCGAAGTTGACTCTTCAACTCCTCCAAACTCGCCTGAAAACTCGTTACCCGGGTCCTCTCTAGCATCAACTGGCGCTCCACTTCCCAAGACTTATCCCTCTCAATCTGAAGGACCATATCGTGAATCGCTTTGGCAGCTTCATGCTCTTCCTGCAAGCGGGAAATCTCTGTTTGAGCCTCCAACAAACCATGTTCTAACTCGTCCCGACGGCGGTAAACCAAGCCAGGATCTGAAGAGGAACACCCCTGAGATCCGATGGCATCTAGCACCATATAAATCTGAATGGAGACGAAGGAATCACTACCGGAGAAATAAAAGGTAAGTAACCAAAATTTGCAAATAAAATGAGCATTTACCTCACACAGGTTTTTGCAAACCAAATCCTGAAGACGGGAGGAAGGAAAGGTCCTCATGAGCTCACAATCCGTAACATTTAGTAGACCGCTAAGAAAATTTCGGCAAAACCCCGATACCTCTCCGAGAGGAGAAAACCCCGCGTCCGCACCCGCGGGAGAAGAGCCCACGGGAGGAGGATTCTCCCCGGACAGTGACACAGGTACGCGCTCGGGGCCTCCTTCCATAACATTCACGATATCGGAAATCCGAGGAAAGGATTGTGACACCCGTCGGATTTTCTGCCCTGAGAGGGATTACAAAGCTCACTGGGGGGCTGCCACGGGCGAACCCCCCGATTCCTGCCTCTCCGAGGAGGAGTCAGCCCTCGTAACTGCCACGAAGGTATCGGAAAGGCCTTCTGACGCCCGTCGCATACCATGTAGAGCTCGCCCCAAAAAAACACCATTAAATGGATCTATGGAAAAAGCCGCCATCTCAGCACCTATAAGACAAATATAGAGTATATGATGATCCCGAGGGCACACAAATTGATAAGAGAGAAGTCGACAGATCTTCAGACTTACGAAAATAGAAATTGCCATGAAGAGGATGAATTGGCAAGTTCTCTCTCCTTATTCCCTCTTGAAGACCTGCCAGAATAAGAGCCTCAGGACACGCAAGCAGGCCGGTAATATCGTACGAGCCAGAAAATAACCCGGAATGACTCAGTTCCTCCCACTCCCGCCCCGACGTCTCGGATGTGGGCGAAACATATCCCAAGTCCCATCGGATAGGCACTCCCCACGATCGGGCCGAATGACCTTTCGAACGGACGAAGAAAAACCTCCGCTTCCAGTCCCCCCTACGAGTGCGAGGACTGGATGTACCAGTGAAGGCTTTCTCGACGTCCCGATAGGCCAGGCTGAAAAGGAGAACTCCATCCGAACAAGGCCGAAGGATAAAAATCGCCCCCACCCGATACGGGGACAGGGGAAGGTTAAGGAGCTCACAGCATAAAACGTATCCCACTAAAAGGCGATACGAGTTGGGTGTTAACTGGCTCGGGCAGATTTGCCAATACTGGAAGAGCGATCGAAGAAAATGATGAAAAAACACCCGTAATCCACAGTGCATTTGATCACAATAGACAGTTAGGAATCCAGGAGGAGGATCATATGCTCTCTGGTCCGGGGAGGGCACAATCACATCAAAATCATCGAAATTCAGATTGAATTCTGTAAAAAGAGTTACTAGAGACTCTCCGTACACAGTGCTAACGGCGGAACCAACTCGTCCACGACCTATCAACCTTGAAGGGCTCAAAGGTATTAAGTTAAATACAGAACGCTCATCGGCAAGAGAATATGGTTCTCTACCCAAGAACACATCCCTTATATGGTCCATCCTTCGAGAATCCGTGTACGATGACCTACTCCCCACCCTTGAAGATGAGCTAGTTCCAATGATCACTTGATTCTCAGCTAGCCTATTCCGCTGTCCCAAAGAAGAACTTTTCGAGGACGCACTATAAACATGGGATCCAGGGACAACTCGAGCACGATTCCGAGAAGAACTACTTGATGATGTAGACCCCCCATGCCTGTGATTTGGTGGCATCATCTTTAATAGTAAGTTTTCCGTTTACTCTTATTCGAAAGTCGAAGATAAAGTATTGAGTACAACTACGAGAACAAAAACCAAGTCTTGCGAAAGTAGATTTTTAAAAGAAGGAAGTAAAATGATTTATCTGTTAAAGCAAAATAGCTTTTAATAAAGGGTATAAATACCATTGCTGGCATATTATATGTGATAAGCTAATCTCATGGAGAGAAGCTGGAGCTGTCCCACCCACTCCTAGGGACATGACACGTGCTAATGAGTGTCCTTAATTAGGATGAATAACTCTTAAGCATGCATATAATTTGACACGTCCTGCTAAGCTGTATACTTCAACAAATAAAGGATTTTGTCTTTAGCCTACCTTTTTTAAAGAAGAGTAAAGAGAATAAGTCCTATATGTAAGCATGCTAATAGTTTATTAACATCTCATACTAGTGGACAAATAAGACAAAGTAGAAAGACAAGAATAGGACAAATTGCTCATTCATAAATCCGAGAAGCTCTCAGAAAAGTTTACAAAAGCATAAAAAGGAAAAAGAGAGAAAATAGAAAAAAGGAATCCTATCCTAAATCCCTGTACTCGGAGGGGGCGGGGGTGGAGGCAAAACTCCACTCGAGCCAGTAGCACCAAGTTTGGAAGCAGTTGGAAGAGGAGCAGGGGAACCCCTGGGCGTCATCACCGCATCATACATCTCAAGAATGCTCTGAACCTGCTCGGGAGATGGCTTGGCAAGTTTCTTGACATCAAAAAGGCCGCCAAAATTCGCCCCCGAGGGCATTACTCCACGGGCAACAGTGGCACACTCTAGCCATCCCCATAGCATATGCCCAAGGGATTCCCGAGCGGACAAGGAAGCATATTGGCGCTCTGCCTCTGCTGCTGCGCACCAAACTGCCTCATCAATCCGAGCTTGCACCTCCTCCTGGGGCACTACCTGGACTATCTTCAAATCCACCAACTCCTTGATCCGAGATTGAAGCTCCTGCTCTCGCTCCAACCACCCCAACTTCTCTTTCTCCAGAGCTTCCACCCGAGCACGAAGAAGCTCCTCGGACTCCCTTTCTCCTTCTCCAGAAGAGTCAATTAGACTCGGACAGACTCCTCGGACGCCTCCAACTTATCGTAAGCCTACTGCATCCTCTGCAAAGTGAGCCGCATCACATCCTTGGCTCTCTGATCCTCCCTCCAGGCGAAGTCGCTGGCCTCCAACTTCGTTCGAAAAACATCCCTCATTGATTCGGCCTCATAGAGTTGGGCCCGGAGAGAAGTCACCTGCCTTCGGAGAGATCCTAGTTCGGCCACCTCCCTCGAATGGTGCTGCTCTACTGCAGTGATGACCTCCCGAGTCTTCTTGGACTGCAAGACAGGAAGAGAAACATAAGGAAGAATACAGGAAAATTATTTAAAAATAAAGTGACTTGAGGACTAATACTTACTATTGTTTCCATCCAGATCATGCTGGCCCGCAAAAATTGATACCCTTCCGCGGGTGCAGCAAGAGAAGATCCGAAGAAATGGAGGATCTCGTGGTATGCCTCCCCTACAGTCGAAGGCTCCTTCTCGGGCACTTGAGATGAAAAATCCCCCTCGGAAGCTGACCTCCGTAGGGGAACCCTCTTCGGGAGATCTCCTATCGGAGAAGGAATAACAGTAGCAGGAGTCGCGGCCACTGCTTCCGTTGTGACCGCTTCTGGAACTTTTGCAGTGGTCGAGGGACCCTCCCCCCGGAGCAGAGTATCCCATACTTCCTTCTTCGCTTCAAAATCCTTCAGTAGATCCGTAGGACCTTGGCCGATCCCCTCGGACGGCTTCTCCGGGTCCGGATGAAGTAGTTGAGCGAATAAATCTGCACCCGGAAACATAGGGGCCTTGCCCTTATCGACATCTACAAGCGCCAAATACATAGTCAGATAATGATAACAAAAGTTGAAGGTAAGTAGAAAAGAGAGAAACTTACGAGGACGAGTAGGAGAAGGATCAGGAATAATGGGCGAGGGGTCTCGGGAAGAGACTAAAACCACATCTGGAGACGAAGACTCTTCTTCTTCAGCCCTCGGAGATTGCCCCCCCTGCGAGCCCCTCGGAAGACTACCAGTGTCGGACTCAGAAGCCGACCTCCAAGTCAGAACGGACGAGGGAGCCACCTGCCGCAACGGAACAGCCTCCAGGGGCACTTCCCCAACATCCTCGGAAGGAGGCGGAATATTTTCATAAACCTTCTCAGCTTCCGTACCCATCCCTACCTCCTCGGACTGCGCCTCCGCTCCCTCGTGATCTCCTTTCTCGGAAGCTCCGCTATGACCACTTGGAGCCACCTCTTCGGAACCAGGTACTAAATAGTACCTCGCCATAACCTTCTCTGCGCCACACCAAAATATCTTAGTACGAATAACGGAAGAATACGAAAAACTACTCAAAGGAAATAGATATGGAATAAAGAAGCATACGAGCAACAGGAGGAAAACTTACTGAAAGCTGGCATGAGCATGCTCGTAACGAAAAGCAGTTTCTTCACGTTGTCATTAGCACCCACCACGAAGTGAAGTCCGGACTTATCAAATAGCCACGAGAAATCTTCTGACTCCATTAGCGCATGCTGGGCGATCACTGGAGAAAGCACCATATCTTCAGCTAGGGTGTGAACTGGAGTCACACCCTCCCCCCACTTGAAGGGCATATCCCATTTCCCTCGGATAGGCTTCACGTAAAAGAATTTGTCCTTCCAAACACCGTGTGAGCTTATCGTCGCACCCAAAATCCTCTTCGTAGAGTTAACCGAATGATCCCGATGGTGAACGTGATAGAAGGGATATCCCCCGGGTGACACTCCCACATCGAAGATAGACAGGAAATGATCCACATTGCACTCGTACCCCTTGACCATACACCAAAATACGTAAATACAAAGGGCAGCATAGCCATTGGGAACCAATTGACTCGGGCAGATTCCACAAGTCTTGAAGACTTCGCAGAAAAAGGATGGCATAAAAGAACGCCACCCGTAATTCACTTGCGCAAAGTATACAGTGAGCATACCCGAGGGAGGGTAGCACGCCCTTTGATCTTTTGAAGGAATGTGCACATTCACATTCATCATTGTCGCTCCCGTAGCCTCAAACAAATACATGACCTGTTCATAGGTAACCACGGATTGAACATTGTCAATTTTAGGGAAGTCACGGAGAGGGGGTTTCTTTGATTTCGAAACCCTAGCCTTTTTCGCGGCGGCGGCGCCACTCCCTTCGGCGACAGCAGCCCTTTTCTTGCGAGTAGCGGCAGCAGGTCCCACGAGGGGAACGGTAGTCGCAACAGGGATAGGAGCATCAACGGGAGCAGCAGCAGCAGAGGACGTGTTGGCAGAGGAAGCCATCTATTTTTTGGGCGGAAAGAAGATTTTACGAGTTGGGTGAAAGGAAAGAAAAGTGAGAATAAAAAACTATGAGAAGAACAAAAGTCGCTCTTTTCCGCTTGAGAAGAATTAGAGAACTAAGAAAAATTTGGAAGCTTGAAGATTGAAGATTTTGTGAAGAGAATAGGGGAAAAAAGGTACGGACGGGTATATTTACAAATAGACCGCCATTAAAAACGTGCCTCGTCTCCCACGCCCCACGTCTCCACTCAGGAAGCGACGTGTCGTTCCACGCGCTAGCCGTTACTGCAGATTAACGCATGGATGAATGAATGTCATTTAAGACATCCAACGGCTAGAAAGAGCCGTTATAAAAGTGACTCTTCATCTGGACCGCTGCTTCCCAAGACCATAACGGTAATTTTATTTCATGGTATTTCAAGTATATATTTATATACATATAATACCCCCGTAAATCATAAAAAAGAATGGAGAAAATCCTAAGCCCTCGGAAAAATTACCAAAAAATAAAGAAAAAGCCCCTTTTGCCCTATTAAGGCCACGAAATAAAATTTCACTCGTCTCTGCGAGAACGATCGAAATTTGGGGGGGCTAGTGTTAACCCTAAAAAATAAATAAGGGGTTATATGAGTTAAACAAAAGATTAACCCTTAAATTAGGGATTAATCCCAAGGATGATACTATCGTCACAAACACTCTCGTATGTCACATACCTTACTATGGTATAACGTGGCATCCGAAGAGATAATAGAATCCCTCGGAACTCACATATCCTACTAGGGTACGACGTGACACCCGAGTGGACACCCAAGCGTCCCTTGGAAAGTCAAAGATGAATAAAAATAAGATATCAACGTGGCATCGGAAAAAGAGTAAACCCCGATGGATCCATGCGACTCGGATATCTATCACTGCGCCAAGAGGGACCACTATACGAAAATACTTCCTTGTTGAACACTCCCAAAGCCCTCGGAATCACTATCCCGGAGGCCAAAATTCACCAAACAACGTCTTACTCAAAGCACCAGCCACTAAACTCCCTTACTCCGAAGGCCCAAATCAAGAAGGTCATTCAGCAAAAGACCAAGAAGCCCTCGAAGAATAATTCCTAAAGGAGCCACTATTCTCACGATGACAAGAAACACTCGGAATCCATACTACGAGGATCCATAGGCAAGAATACAGCCTTACGTATATATTGATGTTCTCGGAGCCCACCTTACAAGCCTAGAGAGACAAATCTGCCCCTCGGAAAATCTTACCAAAGAAGTCAATGAAGAAATAGCCGTCCCCGGAACAGAAAACTCCTCGGACACCCACTTCACTTCAACTAGTGGACCTCCTCATGAAATTCAGCCCCTCGGAGAAAAGAAAACAGAAGATTTTGTCTATCAAAGGGAAGAAAACAGAAGAAGTAACCCCTCGGAACTCCTCGTAGCCCTCGGACAAGATGAGGATCAGCCTAGTCAGCGGCTTATCAACAAGATATACCTTATCTTATAGAAGGACACTTGTAATACATGCAACATTACACTTGTAGCACATGCATGGTGACACATACTCCCTTCCATACCTATATAAGGGGAAAGGAGGAGAGATGAAAGACAACAAGAAAAAGAGGGAAACATATACAAAAACTCACTTAAAAAGTGTAAGATCACATTTGTGCTCCTCGGAGTAAGAAGTTCAGTGAATAAAGGAAGGATATTTTCGTAATTTTCCCCAAATAGTCATTTACTTTCTTTGAACCACGGATAAAGGCGTTCCGAACTTCTAAATAAATCAGTTAATCGGGTATTATTCCAAACCTGTTAACATCTAGAATTACCAGATCCCAAAGTAAAACTCTGGAAGGAACTGTGGGAGAAGCAAGGCAAAATACACCTGAACCGATGACGCAAGATATTGCGGGACCATCAACGATACCCGCAGCAGTACCAACACCTGCGAGGAGGGAGAATCAATGACCTCAAGGTGTGGAGGTACCCATTACTGAAGCGGGTGCAACTGGAGCAACGACGACTAGTGCTTCGATTCCAGATAATATTAAGAATGAATTATTGGCAATGGTAAAAGCTGCTTTGGCCGAAGCACTGACTCCAGCACCACTCGTTTTGATACCATCTCCTGTTGAACATCCAGAAGCATTAAGGGAACAAGGTTCTGTTGCTCGAATGTTGAAGGGAAAAGAGAAGGAAAAATCCCAGCGAGATGATACAAGAAGTAGAGATGCTTCGGAGGGGACAAAAAGTAAGGGAAAATCCACCCGAAATGATCAAGGAAAGAAGATAGTGTCGGTCGAGGTACAATCAAGAAGACATCTTGAAAGAAGAGAAAGAGAAAAGGAGGCGAAACGCATTACTGAACGGAGAAGAAGAGAAGATAGGAGACGATCAAAGAGTCATGATTCCAGAAGTGAACGTAACGAGAAAGAGGATCAAAGAGAGGAACTACGAAGAAGAAAGGATATAGATGACAGGAGACACTCAGACGATCATGATTCACGAGGCGAGCATGATAGAATGGCCAGAAACATAGAAAGATCGAAAAAAGGGAAAGCAACAGCTGAAACTCAAATGGTACGATGGGAGGATTATACATATAACCACAATCCATTTTGTCAAGAAATAGAGTCTGAGATCTTGGGATAAGGGGATAAGATCCCGGAACTGAAGACATACGATGGAAAGTCTGATCCTTGAGATCATCTTTCCAATTGGATAGGAAACTGTCCCTTTACTGATTTAAAGACAATATCCAAGCCAAGATATTTGCAACAACTCTATCAGGAGTAGCAGTGGATTGGTTTAATCGAATTCCTCCAGGACAGATCAAAAGTTACAGCCAACTGAGAAAGATGTTTGAAGATCAATTTTGTAGTCAGGCTAGACTGGTTTTGGATCACTCCCATCTCTATACAATGAAACAAGAAACCAATGAAAGTCTGAAGGACTTTATGAAACGGTTCAATACGGAGCTATTATGGATTGATAGCCCATCAGGAGAGATGATTGCGAGCATACTTTTCCGAGCAACCACCAATATAATGTTCAGTGGCGACCTACTCAGACGTAAGCCTACCACCGTCGAAGAAATTAAAAAAGTTGCGCAAGAGGTGGTTCATTATGAGGAAATGATGGCGACTAAGCTACGTGTTGTTGCAGCAGTGAAAGATAGAGAAAGAGGTATAGAAGATCACAATCGTAATACCTACAACAACAGGAACAAGAACTACAAAATGGAGAGTTCACCTAGACGGTATACACCGTTAAATGCTCATATCATGACAGTCTTTAACCCAGCAAAAAGGAAAGGATGATTGAAGGATCCTAAATCGATGAGGGAATCCACGACAACAATTTATTCAAGTCAGTTCTGCAAGTATCATAACCAGAAGGGTCATGATACTGAAGAATGTATCAATTTGAAGGATGAAATTGAACGGTTAGTGAAGGATGGCAAACTAGTGGAGTATGTCAAGAAGGTGTAAGAACAAGAGAAAAATTTCAACCGGAAGAGAACTCCGTTTCCCAGTAAAGATAAGCAAAGAGTAGTTGATGAACCGCATCTTTTTCAGTACCCTCAGATCGAAGATGGGAATGCTAGGAAAGGAATGATTAATATGATATCTGGAGGACCAGGAGGAGCAGATTCCATGAACTGACGGAGGAAAATCACAAGACTGGTTGAATTGAATAATTTTATCAATATGGCCAATATATTGAGGACTGAGGAGATGCCGCATGAAGAAGTCACTTTCTCTACTGCAGACCTAAGAAAACTGAGCCCACAGGCTATACAAATGTCCAATTTAAATTGCCCCTTGGTAATAACGGTGGATATAGCCAATTATGGAGTCACCAAGATGCTAGTGGACAATGGAAGCTCAGTAAATGTGCTTTTCAGTTCTATGTTGATTACAATGGGATTAAATAATTAGACATTAGAACGAGTGAGAACATCTCTTCATGGATTTGGATGTCCGGAGATAGTTCAACTTGGAATGCTTAAGCTCCCGACATCAATGGGTACCACGCCACAAAGAAAGACACTTCTGGAGAACTACGTGATCGTGGACATGCATTTCGCATACAACGGAATCATAGGAAGACCAGCGCTGAATGCTTTCCGAGCTTTACCATCGACTTATCATCAAATGGTGAAATTTCCTACCTCTAGCGGAATAGGTGAAGTCATAGCAGACCATATTGAAGGTTGGAAGTGCTACGTAACCTCACTTCAGGCACAGCCACAACAGGAAGAAGACGCAGCAAGAGCATTGGCTCCTAGGCAAATGAAGCATATTGATTAGAAGATTCCGCTTTAATTTACGAAGTTTTTAGTATTTTGAATATTTTGAACAATTTATATTCGTTCTCTATGCTGTGACAAGCATGAGGGATAAATATGTATGAACTTAAAACATGTAAGCCAAAAAAAGAATTTGGAAGACAATGCGGGAAGTCAGGGCACTTGAGCAATGACTCAATCTCCGGATTGTTCACATAATCTGATTTGGTTAATCCAAGAAGATGAATTTTAATTAATTGATTACATGATTTCTATCTAATCTGCACTATAAAAATGTATGCAGGACAGAAAATCCCTAAGGGAATCAGAAGAACGAAAACTCTGTCCAAAGTGGCACGAGATAACGGAGAAAGTAAGAGGCGACAAAAGGGACGGAAACTCTGTCCGAAGTGGCACGAGATACCGAAAATCCCTAAAACAACCAGAAGAACGGAAACTCTGTCCAAAGTGGCACGAGATATCGAAAAAAGCCAAAGGCAACAAAAGGGAC
Organism: Linaria vulgaris; assembly: GCA_948329865.1. Lineage (NCBI taxonomy): Eukaryota > Viridiplantae > Streptophyta > Magnoliopsida > Lamiales > Plantaginaceae > Linaria > Linaria vulgaris. Next base: position 71,892,411 of record OX415253.1, read on the forward strand.
GGAAACTCTGTCCAAAGTGGCACGAGATACCGAAAATCCCTAAGGCAACTAGAAAAATGAAAACTATGTCCAAAGTGACACGAGATATCGTAGTTCTCGGAAAGACAATCCAGAAGCATGGAAACTCTATCAAAAATGATACGAGATATCTTGATTCTCAAACAATACCAGGGAGGGGTGAAGACTCTATTTGAATATCACAAGATACTTAAAACTTTACAAAAGAAAATGAGGGACGAATAATTCTTTTCGAGACGGCAACTATTATCACGTTTGTCTGGAAAAACAAGCAAGGCACAGACACTACATATAACGCTGTAAGTGTTCGTTACAACTCACAATTGAAGAGAACATGAACGAAACTCTCAAGAGACGAGTACCTACGATTAAATTATGTTCAAGGAGACAAGCATTACCTTTTCATAAATGGAAAAATAATACGTAGCACAATTATAATCGTGCAAGCAAAAACATTACTCAACTTTTCATCATAGATGAAAAGTAAAGAACCGACAGGTTGTCAAAATAAAGTAAAGAACACAAATAGGATATTGAAATAAAAGGCAATAAAAATGGTTCAATAAATAAGTAAGTGACTAGCATTCAAAAGTGTAATTCTGCTAAGCATAAATTGTTCAAACGCATAAGAGCGATGCAGCGCCACGCATCAACTAAATTTAAAATAAAAATGGTTCAATAACATGGAAAGACAAAACAACACTAGGGCTGCAATTTCAAATATCTTCCTCATCCTCAGATGAGGGATATGGCTCAGGCATTGGAGGCGGTGGTGATAGTCCCCGAAGAATAAGATTCTCAATCTCAAGCAGCGAGGCGAACTCATCGGGTTCAGCAAGCTCAGAAGTCGTACAAGGCGGCAGTATTTCTCGATTTGGTCCTAAAGACAGGCTCAACCATTCTGGTTTGAAACCGCCACGGACATACTGTGTTGCGTAAAATTGATGCACAGTCAGAACTTGAGCATTCTGAGCTTCTAGGTTGCTTCAACGAGTGCAGATTTCTCAAAAAGTGTTGCTTCGAAGAAACTCTTCAGCTATCTCCACTTTCTGATTGGGAGAAACCTACAAAGGAAAAAAAAAATATTAATATGATAACAAGAAATTGGGATGCGAAACGCAATAAAAGGAATATATCCTACCTCGCCAAGGTCGCGCAAATAACCTTTGAGATCGGCATTATAGGCTTCTTCTTTGGCTTTACCCACTTCCTTCTGAAGCTCGGTAATTTCCTTGCCCATCTCTTCTTTGAGCTTATTAACCTCCTCTCGCGCAACTTTGGCAGCCTCCCGGTCAGCATGCGCCAATTGTAAGGCCTTTTCTTTTTCGTCGAGGGCAGCTTTAAGGGCAGCATTATCACCACCATTGGCTGACTCCCGAAGATCCATTAGCAAAGAGAACATGGTATCCACAAAGCCGCCCGCCTAACAATTAATGAGAAATCAGATCAACATTCATAAATCCATTTCAAAAGAAATTAACTGAATCAAAAGAGATAAATACCGCTGTCAGCAGATGAAGCGTGTTTCGCTCCACTTTTTTCCTCTCTTCGGCAGAGACAGGGAGAGGAACAGCAAGACCCGGTAGCAGTGCCCTCCAATGGTCGATGGCTTCGGCCTCCGAGATTTCATACCCAGCGGCCCGTGCACAAGGGCCTTAGCTAGGCCCAGCTCCTGCATTTGGCCCAGCTACATTGGCCGGAGCATTGGAGGCACTTGGCCTACTTGTTTGGCCTACCGGTGGAGCAGCCCCTACGGCTTGCGACCGAGTTTGAGGCATTTTTCGTCTCTTGCGTTGGACAAGGTTTTCAACATCCTCGCCTGTTCCAGCTGCCATGCTTTCAGACGCTTCAGCACCGCCTTGAACATCCTCGGGTTATCCCCCAATAATTCATCGAATGGATCAGCTGTTGAATCAGCAGTAGCGACAGTAGAGGGACTGGTAAGGTTCTTTTTGCCCTTACTTTTTCTCTTTCGGGGGGGAGGAATTTCAGGCATAGTGTTGGTCTGGGAGCTCGCCAAATCAGCAGCAATGGCTCGATTCATTCTCGCGTAACGGCCCATGAAATACTTAGCTGCAAGAAAGATAAATCGTTAGAATACATAATAAGCATAAATCAAAAATATCAAAAAAGTTGCGCTATTATACCAAGGGTCATCCTCCCATTATATTTCACTGGAGACAACCCAGCTAAAGAAAGGACTCGATTTTCAACAAGTTTTTTAACATCGAATTGATGTTCTCGAACTAAGTTCGGGATAAACTCCCAATCCCATGAAGTTATGGCAACTCCGCCGGGAATCATTACCCTTGCCCCGGTGTACCATTCACGGCGATATCGCCCAAACTCGCCTTCGTAACACTCTTCGATATAAAAATATCTTCTTTTTCAATCTTTTCCATATCCGGTCGCCCCACCGTTCAAGAACTTGCGATTCGTTTGTGCTTTGATGTGATAAAATCCCTCTTCACACCTCGCAATCTCAAATAATGCGTAAAACTCATTGGGACTTTGTGGTTGTCGCAATGCCTTCATGACTATAATAAAGCCAATCAAATTTCCATAAGAGTTTGGCGTGAGTTGCGCGGGCACGAGATTAATCATCCTCAAAACCCATCTTAGCTCGAACGGAATTAGGAAGCGCAGACCATTGAGGAGCTAACCAATGAATACAGTCATATGACCGGGCGGTGGGGTATGCATCCGGTCATTTGGGCCCGGGAAGACGATCTTATACTTATCATGTATATCTAATTTTTACGAAGCCCCTTACGACTATGTTGGAGACGAGAGATATATTGATCATAGGCCATTCCTGGGACCTCGACATGATCATCAAACTCTCTATTAATATAATCTACGTCCTCTTCACCCTCTCTTGGAGCGCGATTATCCTGATAGGATGATGCGCGTGATTCATCAATGTCCAATTTGGGCGCTAGTTCTTCTATATTTGCAACATGGTTGTTATCCGCGGGTGAATCAATCGTTACTATATCTATTAATTTGTATTCGTTTACTTCGACTGTACTCGGGCCCGCATGAGAATTTGAAGGTTTCCCCTTATTAATGGAACTGAAGCTAGAGCCAGTACTCGACTCACTCCCATAAGTAGATTCATTGTTCACCATCTTTGACGAGAATGAACTGAAAGAAATTAAAAACGGAGACTGACTAAGGACAAACACGTCACTCTAGACTCTCGCATATCTCGCAAACATACAAAAAGAGGAATTATTTGAAAAAATACTTCGATAAGATATGAGCAAAAATTTTACCTTGATTGAATTTTCGGTAGAAATAGCTTTTGCTTGGTTGATATATCCTAAGCATAAGAGAAACAAGTTAGAAATGCCCATGCAAACGTTTAAAAAAGGAAAAGCAGCAGATTTACTTAATATAAGTATCGCATCGAACCATCACAATTTGATGATGATCGTATCAAATTGATGATCGTTCGATGCCAATCGCATCGAATGACGCCAATTCGATGCGTCTCACCTGAGGATCGGAGTGCGTGGCCAGCGAAATGAGCTTCTCGCAGCAGAACTTCTCTTATATAGGGAGCGCGAGGCCCACCATGCCCAATTCACCGACCGCATCGAATAACCGCATCGAACGGACATAATTCGATGCGATTCATTTCAGGCATCGAATTGATGTTGTTCGATGCGTTTAATTAATGTTCATAGACTACTGTGAACAACTTCGAACTAACATATGAGTAGGAATATCCCAAACCAGTACAAATATTTGATAATATGTCTAAAATTTTAGTAGAACGTTACGGCGAAAATCGTTCAGAGCAATCCCAAATATATTCTTTAAGTTTGGAAGACGATCTCCACGTGGATATCGTCTCCTAAACTGGGGGGACTATATGATGGGTGTGACTTAAGATTGGCCTAATACATGTTATTGGGCCGGCCCACAAGCGCATCGAATCGACAGTATTCAATGCGCGTATCGAATACGCATGATTCGATGCTCCTTTCCATATCGATATGTGTGCTCCACGGGACGGGTGCTATAAATAGCCCGTCCCCTTGTATTATGTGCACGTTTTCAAGAAGACAACCACCGCAGCACAGTTAGCATCGAATTACTATTCATTCGAGACGCATCGGATCGAACAGCCCTCATTCGACACGTGATAAAACAGTGTTTCTTCAGTTCTATACGACACAGTCCGTATCGAATTCGATACCTATAGCACGCATCAAATTCGATAACATCCAGAACAACTTCTAATTAGTGTTAATTGATCTGCATCGAACGAATGCATTCGACACGTCAGCATTGAACACCGAAGATTCGATACGCTATATAAATCTTGTAATTAGTTTATTTTACCTAGTAAGCTTGTAATAAGTGTTCCGGACCAACTAGTCCGATAATAAAGTTGGATATCATTGTTTTGGGTTAATTCTATATCATTTTGTAATCTTTTATTGTGTTCTATTACGATGACGAAATAAGACAAAAATAAATATATTTATATATATGTCTAGTTGCATGACAAAAGTACTATTGTAATTCTTTTATAATAAATGGACCGTGCATGAATGATTTAAGGATGGAATATGCATGTTGTCGGTATACTTAGGACTCGTTTGCTTTGCCCAATCAAACCAAATTATATTAATAGTCGTAGCTATAAGGTCGTTTGCTTCGCATTACTAATAATCGGGTTGTCCTACGTGGCGGTCTTATTGGGGTATTAATAATTGGGTACCCCCTCCCCCAATTATTAATACCCCCAATTAAGCCTAATAAGGATAAATTTCATGGACCTAAATACCCCCATCTTTTTAATTTATTAGACTAAAGTTTCTTTGTGGGTATTGTTATTTACCAAGTAGTACCATTGTAAAATAGCATTGTACCTCGTTCCGATGAATAAAATATCCTTATTAGTAAATCTATCATTATTTACTTATATTTGCTTAAATCATTTTTTCATATTGGACTTTCGAACTAGGAATGGAACTTCATATTTTTATTGTATATATTACGCATTAGTTGCTTAAATATAATGCTTATTAAATTGATCAAACCATTTCCTCTGCTATTTTTCTTTTTCATAATTGATCTAGTGTCTTTGGCGAGATACACATATTTAGAAAACTCATCACTTAGTAGTAATTTAGTGGGAACATGGAAATATTAATTGAACTTGAAAATATTTATATTCAACTTGGTAAACAAAACGACACATGAGCAAACTCGCAATTCAACAAACAAATAATATTAAATCTCCAAACCTTATACTATAGAATGTCAAGCAAATCAATACATTATTATAAATAAGTTTGAGATAACACATTACAAATATCAAAACCTCACGCAACAACGATATTAGAAGTGTTGCATGGCCACAATAGAAATTCAGTCGTATTAGATATTGTATTTATAAGTGGGATCTTTATATTCTAGTGCATATTAAATTGGTTGATATATATCACCAATAATGCAATATGTCATCCTAGACCTGTCTATTGTTTTATTATAATTTGAAATTGTATTTTTTCCTTGTTGTTGTTTAATCTTACACTAATCAAATCAAATTTTGTGTGTTTGGAGTTATATACCAACGCCCATGATCGATTGTTAGTGGAAAGGAGCAATTAGTGTAATTGTGACCTTCTTGTGTATTATAGCATAAATAAATCCAATAATTGTACATGGTTGTGTTATTTTCTCAAAATGGCATGTTTATAATTAATATAAATCCAATAATTATGCATAGTGGTGAAGTTTAAAATTAGAATAAGGGTAAGAAGGTCATTAAACACAAATAAGTGGCAAGATTAAAAATATTTGGTCAATTAGCCCAAGCAAACATATGGTTATTTTTTTTGTTGGGTTTAATCTAAGGTACCAATTTGGCTAACCATGCAACTTAATAATAATACCCAAGACTAATAATAAGGATAAATTAATAGTCATGTGACTATTAATTTTGAAAGCAAATGAGCCCTTACACTACTACTTATTAAGGTTAAGTATATATAACGCAAAACCCATAGTTGTAATGCACTGAAGAGTGAACAAATTAGATAATTACACTACGGTGCATGCATCAGTTGGGTCTTAAAAAAAAGGCTCCAAATCCTCTCCTCCATTTTCCTACACCATTCCCTCCTCCACTCTTCTTAAGGTGACATGTGTCCAAAATAACAATATTTTTTTCAGCCCTTTGTTAACTCGGTCAGCTCACCTGCCCAATTCCATAAAGTTGGCCCGCATTATAAGTAAAAGTAAATAAAGTTGTATTATAGTTATATAATAAAATAATATAATAATGTAGAAGGAGGGTGTTTTTTGTTTTTCTTTAAACAAAAGGGTGTGTGTTGCATGCCGTAATATCTTCATCCTCTCCATTTTCTTATTTTAAAACTTTTGGTTTTCAAAATGAAATTAATGATAACGGTATGAGAATATTATTTTTTAATTGTTACAAAAGAAATAGGGCCTTTTTTTTCTTAAAAAATTGTGTTCCGATAGATCACTTATATTCAACTGTCCCTCTCTGTATGTATGTTTAGTATTCTACGTGTATATATATAAATGTCTATACATATAAGTATAATATATATAAATATAATATATTTATATATATAAAAAATGCATAATATATATGTTAACAGGATGATAATTCACCTGCTTAAAATAAACAATAAGTCAATTACTGGAATTACCAAATATATTATTATATGATTATGCGACCTACTTCCGCGATACAGGTATCACACCTCTTGGAGCACATCTCCCACACAACAACCTACTGAAGTAAAAGCCAACATTAGGAATACGAAACCAAGGCAGTCTCAAATACGAAAGCTCTCGGAACTCATACTACTTTCCAAGAAAATTAAGCTCTCGGAAAGAATGAGCCAACGGACAACAGTCCCAGAACCTTGGCAAAAACCCTTCCTTGACTATATATTCCAAACACGAAAGCTCTCGGAACACTACTCTCGACGATCAGACTAAAAGTCAGAACTTTACAAATAACTCAACAAACCTCTCTGGACACTCGGAGAAAGAAGAACACCTACTCACGATAGCTCAAAACCTCTCGGAGATCAACTCACCCACACCCTCTCGGAAAATATCTTGAAACACTTACTCCAGAATACACATCTCTCGAAAAAGCACTATCATTAAGGGAATACTCCAACTCGGCCCTCGAAGTCACCATTAGAAACAGCAAAGAAAGCAATCTACCCCGTATCACAAAGAAGACCAAAGCCCTCGGAAGAAGAAAAGATACAGTCAGCACTCAAAATGAACACGTTATCTTATTGGTTGAATAAGCATTGTAACACGTGTAAACATAACCACATGCATAACGACACCTGTAAACACATGCACAATGACACCTGCCCCTATCGAAACCTATATAAAGGGATATACCAATAGAAGAAAAAGGGGGACCAACTCGGAAAAAAGACTCGGAAATATAAGAAAATCCACTCGGAAGAGAGAATGAAGTATAGTCAATAAAAGGAAGGAAGGTTCTTGTCAATTTTTCCTTCTCATTAACATAATATTTAGCTTTTGAACCACGGGCAAAGGCGTTCCAACCCTAATAAACAATTCAGTTAATAGGGAATAATTCTAAACCCGTTAACAATATATATATATAAATGAATAAAAATGCATAAAAAAATGAATACATGTTGTTAACAACTTGAGTAATATAATTTTCCAATTTTAGGAATACAAGTTGTTAAAAAAATTATTTTTCATGATTAATGACAGTTGAATATTTTTTATGACAATGAACTAAGTCAACTTTATACAAAAAATAATTGCGAAATTAAGGTATGTAATTTAGAAAATCTGATATTACAAGGATCAAAGAAGGTGATTTAAATATTTAATAGTTAGAAAGAAGGGCCAATTAGAGAAGTTAAAAAATTTACCCTGGCATTAACAAATTTTGCTTTGCTATGTTAACAGTAAATATTCCAAAGTTAAACTTTATTTTTAATTATTTTTAGTTTAAGCTTATTAGTGGTATGTTAACAGTAAATTTATTATTGGAAAACCCCTAAAAAGATAATTCCAAAAAAACTTATATACTATGAACAGACCCCATATTCATTAAGTGATCTATCCGAAGTTTCGAACACAATTTTTTAACAAAAAAATGCCCTATTTATTCTATAACAATTAAACAATAATATTCTCATACTGTTATCATTAATTTCATTTTGAAAACCAAAAGTTTTAAAATAAGAAAATGGAGAGGATGAAGATATTACGGCATGCAACACACCCCCTTTTGTTTAAAAAAAACAAAAAACACCACCCTTCTATATTATTATATTATTTTATTATATAACTTTAATAGAACTTTATTTACTTTTACTTATAATGTGGGCCAACTTTATGGAATTGGGCAGGTGAGCTGACCGAGTTAACAAAGGGCTGAAAAAAAATATTGTTATTTTGGACACATGTCACCTTAAGAGGAGTGGAGGAGGGAGTGGTGTAGAAAAATGGAGGAGAAGATTTGGAGCCAAAACTTAAAAAAATATCATTAAGGAAAGAAGTAGTTATCATACAATGCATTAGTTGGTTAACCAAGATAAATTCAAATACAGCTTTTATAAATATATGCGACTAGGCATCGGATACTACATTAATTAGTGTGAGTGCCTGAGTGGAAGTTACTATTCACTATATACTTATTACTTTTATCTTTGGGGTGGAAAGAAGAACCAGTGAACAGAGTCCTCTTGGGGTAGTAAAAATTTAAATGGTTATGCGGAAAGCATTATTCGAGGCATCAACCGGCTTGGGAAAAGACTTTGGGTTAGAAAGACTAATATGAAAGTATGCCTACTTCGACGATGCCATTTGTGAGTGGTTGTGTATACTGTATACTATATGATACTATATATCTATTAATGTTAACTGAATTTCCTCTGAATTTATAGACGAATAGATGCTGATTGCTGAGTTTGAACAAGATTTCATTATTCCGTTATGTATCTTTCTTTTTTGAGTCTATCAATATTCAATTCTATATAGCTCTGAATTTTCTATTCCCAATCCCTATTCCCTTTTCTATTCTTTCAATTAAATAAAGACATGTGCCATGTACAGGCCCACAAAAACTAACCCATCAAATTAATTCAATTAATTAATAATATAGAATTACTTATTTCTTTTCTCAAAGAAAATAACACAAATTTTATTTCTTAATCCACTAAATTATTTATGTTACCTTTATACTCCTTGTATTATATAAATTAGCAAAAAGCTTTTTTACATAACCTCTAAATTATTTCATTTAAAGTCAATTTTTATTCCGCAATTGATATTAGAAGATTCTTTCAAAACTTTAATAAAATCTTTTAAAACTAAAATTTGGTTATTATTTTTTATTTGATTTTATAAAATCTGAAATAGAACAAAAAAGAAACAGTGGGAACTTCATACTCCTTGTATTATATAAATTAGCAAAAATATTTTTTTACATTATTTCATTTAAAGTCAATTTTTATTCAGCAATTGATATTAATTAAAAGACTCTTTAAGAACTTTAATAGAAGCTTTTAAAACTAGAATCTGGTTATTATTTTTGATTTGATTTTATAAAATCTGAAATAGAAAAAAAATCGAATACGGTTTGATTTACATATAATATTTAACCAATAAACCCAACTGCAATATAATGTCAAGTAGTGTTGCACAAGCCAATCAGTCAATTAATATGGCCATCTAACAAAAAAGAAGAAGAAAAGAACAGTGTAGTTGAAGGTAACGTAAATAATTTAGTAGATTAAGAAATAATATTTGTGTTATTTTATTTAAGAAAAGAAATAAGTAAGTCTATATTATTAATTAATTGAATTAATTTGATGAGTTAGTTTTTGTGGGCTTCTACATGCCACATGTCTTTATTTAATTGAAGGAATAGAGAAGGGAATAGGGATTGAGAATAGAAAATTCTCACCGACAACTCTTGGATTATTTGCACTTTTCCACATATATTGTAATCATTTTTTCCTTAATTGTAGAGATTTTCTTTAATCTTGTTTCTTAGATTAGCAAAATTCTATTCTTGTGTATATATATGCAATGGAGGATATATATCCGCGGCCACCCATTTTTATGAAAACAGAAATATCTACTTATTAATGCAAAAACATCAATCAAAATATGCTTCTCCTTGTGAAACAATGCGCTTTACATGTTATTATTTTTATATTATTTTTAAGTGTAGTTTCTTTTTTCAAGTGTTGTTTTGATTCTTTTATATTTCCTGATAAATGTTCTTTCAAAAGAAAAATTAGCCACCCGAAGTTCAAATCCTGATATGCCACTACATGAGACTCTAAAGAACTGGTAAATGGTGTTAATGTTAGCTAGTCCAGTACGCAGTCATGCATCCGTTTGACATTATTGCAAGATGTGTATGGTTAGTTTATGCAGAGATGGTTGATGAATTCCTTGAGCCAATGAAGAAAATTGTACTGAAATTATCGGTAAGACTGGTTTCTCCAACATATAGGATAAATTGAAATAACCAAAGGCGCATGAGAAAGTGGTTACAACTTACAACAATGAGTTGGGTTCTTAGGTTCATGTATGTGACCATATAGGTCATATTGCACAAAATTGGTGATCGAACTGGATAAGCAATATAATTAATCAACCGATCAACTCAAAGAAATAAAAACCTCTTCCTTCACATGATTTTTGAGTAACTCATTATGCCTAAAAATAAACATGAAATTCATCGATACCAAATCACATCTTCACTCAGGGCTTTAGCTTTTCAGATCAGATATTATTTGCTAGTGAGAGGACCTAGCAATTGTTGCGCAGCAATACGATAAACAGAAAATCATACAAAAACGAAAAGCAAGAAAAGACACGTTATTTGTTTACCCAGTTCGTTGCCTACATCTGGGGGCGATACCAAGCCAGGATTTTCACTATGTGTTATGTTGTAGGGTTACAATTACAAGAGAGTCTATTTATAATAAGGACACACTCCTAATATTAGGCAACTCCTTATATTAGGCAACTCCTAATTATAGAATTACTCAAACTCTGCAATTCCCAGGAAACTAGGTCTCTACACCTCTCAGTTAAATTAGGAAACTGCATTCTTTGATCATTTAGGCTCCACACAACCTAACAATCTCCCACTTGGAGACTAATGCCATCGTAACCACATCTTCACTCTTCCACATAACAATCCTCTAACAGTGGTACCGCCATCCTTGGACTCTTCAAGCACCAAGTCCAGTTGAAGCCATGCAAAGCTTCAACTTCTCTAAGGTCACAACCTTAGTCAACATATCAGCAGGGTTCTCACTTCCCGGAATCTTCACAAGTTGCAAAGTCTTTTTCTCCAAGAGATACCGTATGTAGTGATACTTCAACTCAATGTGCTTTGTTCTCGAATGAAATGCCGGATTCTTGGCCAAGAAAATAGCACTCTGACTATCACTGTGGAGAATACTATTTGTTTGCCCTTTTTCCCAATTCACCCAAGAAATTCTGCAACCATACCATCTCTTTACTAGCTTCCGTCACCGCTACATATTCAGCTTCTGTAGTAGACAAAGCCACAATCTTCTGCAACTTAGATCCCCATGAAATAGCTGTACCACCCAATGTGAAAACATAACCAGTAGTACTCTTTCTTCCATCAAGATCACCCGCCAAATCAGCATCTACATAACCATTCAAGTCCGTGTGTTTTCCCTCAAAACACAATGACCTATCACAAGTACCACGCAAGTACCTAAAGATCCACTTCACTGCTTCCCAGTGTTGCTTTCCCGGACTAGTCATATATCTACTCACAACTCCCACTGCATGCGCAATATCCGGTCTTGTACACACCATAGCATACATAAGACTCCCAACTGCTGAAGCATATGGAGTTTTCTTCATCTCTGCATGCTCCAAATCACTAGTAGGTGACTCCATTTTTGATAATCTAAACTGACTACCTAAAGGAGTGCTTACTGGCTTTGCATCTTGCATACTGAATCTCTTCAACACTTTATCAATGTAATCAGACTGCGAAAGATACAACTTACCTGCCACCTTGTCCCGATTAATCCGCATACCCAAGATTTGTTTTGCCTCGCCAAGATCCTTCATGGCAAAACGTTCAGATAGTTGCTTCTTCAACTTGTTCACTTCTTGAACACAAGAACCTGCTATCAACATGTCATCAACATATAACATCAAAATAATGAAGCTACTATCAAACCTCATAAAGTAACAACAATGATCAGCATTGCATCTCCCAAAGCCAATCTCATGCATGAAGCTATCAAACTTCACGTACCACTGTCTAGGAGCTTGTTTCAGGCCATACAAGCTCTTTTCCAACTTGCAAACTAGCTCAACGTTATCCTCAAGCACATACCCCTCTGGTTGCTGCATGTAAATGTCTTCTTCAAGATCACCGTGAAGAAAAACTGTCTTCACATCCATCTGTTCTAACAATAAATTCTCCTCTGCAACTATGCTCAAAACCATCCTAATAGTTGTTAACTTCACCACGGGAGAAAATATGTCAGTGTAATCAACCCCTTCTTTCTGTTGAAAACCCTTCACAACCAGCCTTGCCTTGTAACGTTTGCTACCATCTGCTTCCTCTTTGATTCTGTAAACCCACTTGTTATGCAGCGCCTTTTTCCCCTTTGGAAGCTCAACAAGATCCCACGTGTTGTTCGACTTCAAGGAATCCATCTCATCATCCATTGCAAGCTTCCACTTGCTCGAATCAACACTTTTCACTGCCTCTGCATAACACTCTGGCTCACCACTATCAGTTAATAACAAATAATGTAAGGCAGGGGAATACCTCTCAGGAGCACGATGTTCCCTACTTGATCTCCTCAAAGTAGGCTCTGGAGTACGTGGTTCTTCCTCATTAGTCACCTCGTTTTCCAGAATCTCGTCTTCATCAGAATTGGAGACATCCAATTCCACAATCTTCGGGTTTTTAACCCAAGTTTCAACACCCACAGTGTTTGATGCACTCAATCTGTCTTTGTACAAAACCTGTTCATTAAACACAACATCTCTACTACGAATAACCTTACTGTTTTGGTCATCCCAAAATCGATACCCATAATCATCGCCGCCATATCCAATGAACGTACACTTCACATATTTTGCATCTAACTTGCTCCTAGCAGTAGCATCAATATGAACGTAAGAAACACAGCCAAATACTTTAAGGTAAGATAGGTTTACCTCCTTTCCTCTCCAAGATTCCTCTGGAATGCCGTTTTCCAGTGGAACGGATGGTCCTCGGTTGATCAAGAAAGCCGCAGTGTTAATTGCTTCTGCCCAAAACAGCTTAGGCAACCCACACTTCAACCTCATGCATCTAGCCCTCTGATTCAAAGTTCTGTTCATACGCTCTGCAACCCCATTCTGCTGCGGTGTTCCTCTAACTGTCTTCTCCATGCGAATGCCATTATCTGCACAATACTTATTAAACTCTGCAAGTTCATACTCACCACCATTGTCAGATCTCAGACACTTCACACACAGACCAGTTTCAGTTTCAACACGTGCTCTCCACTTCTTAAAAACCTCAAACGCTTCAGATTTCTGTTTCAAGAAGTATACCCATAACTTCCTTGTTGCATCATCAATGAAAGTCATGTAATATGAAGCTCCACCAAGAGACGTGATAGGGGCTGGTCCCCACAAATCACTGTGCACCAGCTCTAACTTATGTTCCTTTAGAGTTATGCCACCCTTTGCAAAACTAACCCGTTTCTGTTTCCCAAACACACAGTCCTCACAAAGACCCATATCAACTGTTTTCAAACCCGGCAGCTTACCCTTCGAACACAGATGCTTCATTCCTTTTTCACTCATGTGGCCTAGTCGACAATGCCACAAATCAGCGTCACTATGTGCTGCAGCAACTCCAATGCTATCATGTTTGATGTCGGTCATATACATAGTGCCCTTTTTCAAACCCTGAGCTACCACCATAGCTCATTTGACTATTTTCCAAGCACCTCCACCGAATTTAACATCATAACCGTCATCATCCAACTGCCCTACAGCAACCAAATTTCTCTTAAGACCAGGGATGTGCCTCACATTACGCATCGTCCAAACGGATCCATTAGGAGATTTAACACGAATATCTCCCTTCCCCACAGCATCATAAGGAAAATTGTCACCCAGATAGACTCTCCCGCAATATCCAGCAACATAATTCATCATCAAACTTTTGTCAGGACAAGCATGAAACGATGCTCCAGAATCCAGAACCCAAGTCTCTATTGGACTGCATGCTGTCAGAATTAGTGCTTCACCATCATCTTCGGTGGTCACGTTTGCTGAGCTGTCATCTTTCTTTGGTGCTTGACACTTATTCTGGTAATGACCCTTTTTCCCGCAGTTCCAACATTCAATGGAACTCTTGTCCTTCGTCGACTTTCTGTTCCTCGACTTCGATCTACCCCGATTCGAATTTGACTTTTTCTTATCTGATCTGCCTCTCATTTCTGTACTCAAAACTGAGCCTGCAGAATTTTCCGACGAGTTACCTGATTCTCTCCTGCGAATTTCTTCGCTAACTATCAGATCTCTAACTTCGTCAAACTGCAACTTTACCCTTCCCGCGGAGGCACTAACAGCCGTTACTGTCCCACTCCAGCTCTCCGATAAAAAAGACAACAAAATTAGGGCTTTAATTTCGTCATCAAACTCGATATTTACCGAACTCAGTTGTTGTGTAATTAAACTGAATTCGTTCAGATGATCAGACGCCACAGTTGTCTCTGTCATCTGAAGATGAAACAGACGACGCATCAGATTTACTTTGTTGGCTGCTGATGGCTTCTCGAACATATCTGCCAGAACCTTCAACACACCCTTCGTAGTCGTTTCCTTTGCGGTGTGAAACGCCACGTTTCGCGACAACAATAACCTCACTGCACTCATCGCCTTCCTGTCCAGAACCTTCCAGACGTCATCTTTCATGTCTGCCGGTTTATCATTCAGAGGTTTCCAAAGATCCTTGCTGTACAAGTAATCCTCAATTTGCATCCTCCAAAACCCGTAATCAGACCCATCAAACTTTTCGATTGATTTCCCTGCTTCCATCGTAACTGCTCCCACTGAACCTGATGCTCTTGATACCACTTGTTGCGCAGCAATACGATAAACAGAAAATCATACACAAACGAAAAGCAAGAAAAGACACGTTATTTGTTTACCCAGTTCGTTGCCTACATCTGGGGGCGATACCAAGCCAGGATTTTCACTATGTGTTATGTTGTAGGGTTACAATTACAAGAGAGTCTATTTATAATAAGGACACACTCCTAATATTAGGCAACTCCTTATATTGGGCAACTCCTAATTATAGAATTACTCAAACTCTGCAATTCCCAGGAAACTAGGTCTCTACAACTCTCAGTTAAATTAGGAAACTGCATTCTTTGATCATTTAGGCTCCACACAACCTAACAGCAATAACAAGATCCATAATGCTCAAATGGCAACAATAACAACAGGCAAATAGAGGGACTTGAGTTCGATTCTCAACAGTTACGATTTTTAAAAATCACAATTAAATTCATAGAATAAAATAGCAATAAATATATAACAAATCAATTAATTCAGAAAATTAATTTAGCACAATGGTAACGGACGGCCATGCAAATGGTAGAGGTGGTGAGTTCGAATCCAAGAACTAGCAAACCAAAATTTTATTTTTAAAAAATTGCTCGACTTTGGAATTTGAAACCAGAAACAGAGAACAAAACTACTGAAAATAAACAATTTGAACACCAAACCAAATTTTGAAAAGACCAACAACACTCAATTTTAAGACAAAACCAAAGAAGCCAGCTTGATAAAAACTGAACATATACCATGCTTAATAGGGTAAAAGAAAACATCTAGATATTACTTCAACTATTTTGAAAAACCAGAATGTTAAAACTTTTACTCAAAACCAGAAACTCAAGCTTGCTAATTCCATTTTAAAAAACAACTTTAAGCCTGTGAACACTACAACAGAGAATATAAACACATAAACCTGCATGAAAATAAGTTAACAAGAAACAGATATAGATACTTGATCTGTTACTGTAAATATTAATCTCCACATCTCTCTGAAATCACAAAACACATTAGTAACTCAAGAATATAAACATTTAGATATAAAGCATATGAATCTTAGTGTAGTAATCAATCTTATTTTATACAAATATCAACAATTCTTTATTTTGAATATGACATCTCACTACCCACTTCTTAAGTGGATTAGGCATGCACAATATTTAGAAAATAGCTAGAATATTCTTCTTGCTCCTTTTGACTGATCCACTCTTGCTCTTGGATATTTTTCCTTTTGTTTATTGCAAATTATTTCTCAAAAACTAATAAGCTGCATGTGATCGAGGAGGACGAAAACTCTTCAATTCAGGAGAAAATTCATCAAATTTAGCATTTATCAATAGTGTGATTGTTTTATCAATATTCCAACTATTAGTAAGAAATATACGCAGGTCGCAGAATGAGACTAATATAGAACATTATCTCAAAATGCATCGCCCTCCAACAGGTTAACATTTTCGTTTACTGTTCTTCTTCTTATCTTCTGCTCCCTTTGAAATACGAGAACCAATTAAAAGACCTGCAAAGGCCAATCTATGCATTATTACCATAGACTGGACGAGTTTACTGACTTTAATCGTACTAACTAGAGGAAAAAACTATCAAACAAATTAACTGCAGCATAGCTACACTTCTCTCATTTCTATACTGAGAAAATTGGCGTGTTAGTTCATTAATGCAGAGCGTCTTGGTTAAACATGAATACATGATTGTGGTATTGAATGTAAGAAAGACCGATTGATTTGTTACCTTCTAGGAGAAATTTGTTTCTTGTGATGATCATATGCCTCCATGGCCCTTCGTAGAGTTGCTGGTATGTATTTGATGACCTTCTCGACAGCTTTTGTTTCCTTCCTTCTGAATACACATCTCGTGTATTAAGTTTAATTTGCATTTGCAACTCACTCTACATAAATTCGCTTCATCGATCAAATTATAATGGCACACTCTGCAAACCACCTCTTCTTGATGTATCTTCTGCTGGTATGCGTCGCAAACGTATAACAATAATAAATAAATAACGACGAGAAATAACGTGTATATTGATTTCTAAAAAAGATACATATGAAAATTAATAAAGTTTACCGAAGAAACAGTGAACGATCAGATTGAAGAACGGTTTTGGACGAGTTGAAAGCAAGCCTTCTCCCCTTAAGATCGAATTCCCCGGCTATCCTTCAAGCCCTCGTGAGGAAGAGATTTTCCAATGTATAACGTCCACACACAAATAAACAGCAAGTGAAAGGCTATACTGTTTTTCACTTACGAACACAACAGTACTTTGCAAAACTCTGAATTGTATATGTATGCAAATGTGAAATGATATGTTTTTGCTTGATTGATTTTTTTTTTCTTGATGCATTTCTCCTTTGCGCAAAGGCCCTTTAATTAAAAAATATTTCATGTAACAACCAAGCCGTTAAGGGGTGATTTTAATTCAGCCATAAAGCCAAATTCATTTCACATTATTATAGCATTTAGGTGTGGTTTGAATTCTCAATTCAAATCTGATTTTTATTAGATAAAATCTTATTTATATAAATAAAATTTTATTAATTAGCTTCTCATTAAGCCAATACAATTCACACCATTAAACCCAAGTTGCTATAATATCAATTGGACTCAATTCCAATTTCTAAAAATTATATTTAGCCTTATGCCAAATAATAATTTCTCCAACATCTTCACACTGTTTTCACCTGTAACAAATTATTATCATATTAAGTGGTAATATAATTTTAAGTATTATGATCAAATTAAGTGGTAATATAATTTTAAGTGAATTTGTGTCAGGATATAATTCAAATGATATACTTACAATCAGAACAGATAATTACATAATTAGGGTTCTAACTGTTATATTAGTAAATGATTGTGAAGTGAATTTTCCAACAACCATGTTAATTGGTAGTGATGTAATGCTTCTATTAAGCTATCACCATAAAATTTCAATCTTGGCGAAAATCTATGTCCGAACCACATTTTCTTTTGTTGGCTTAGCATACAATTTTATTGCATTTCCAAAAACATGCAAGGTCAAATAGAATAAACTTCAGTACCATCAACGTATGGTGCTCTGTCTCTCACAATAACAAGTTCGTCGTCCTCCTGCAGAACTAGGCAACAACAGGTTGTTAGCATATCATTATTCAAGGAATATATTATTTTTCCCTTTAATATTTATATATTTCAAATAACTAAGTAAACTAGAATAATTTATCCAATTATTCTTGTAGTGAATTTATTTGGTATAAGATTACAGTACCGAAAGCTAGCCATGGGACTGAGTAGTTTTGGTGATAGAAAAGGGGATAGAAATTGTTAAGCCCCCTAACGTGTACTGTGTTTCTCACGTTGTCCCATAAAGTTTCAAAATTAGCATCGTATCCAGCATTATATTGATAATACCCCTCGACCATAGATCAGTCGTTCATTTTGGACACGTGTTCACATTTTTGTTCACCATATTTGGTCTAAGGGGTATTCAACATACGTTAGGAGACATATCACTAATTTTGAAACCTTAGAGGACCAAGTAAAAAACAAAGTATACCGTAGGGAGTTTACCGAATTTACCTAGAAAAAGAAAGTGAGACAGTTATCTTAACTTGAAGTACTTGCCTGGATCACTAAGTCATAGTCAAAGGAATCCCACGACAGCGCGCGAGGGCCAGACAGCAGATCAGGTCTGCATTCCTTCGATGAAATGAAACTAAATGATTAAATGTTATAATTTTGCAAGAAATATTAAGAGTACTGTCCCTCATGAATTATATTGTGAACTCCCAAAAAAATTATTATTTTTTCTTTTTTTATAAAGCCTACCTAACAGAGGCATATTTTAGCTCTGTATAAGATGATTCATCGTGTGCCTCAATTGGGTCCTGAGAGCCAAAATAGAGAAAAGGGAATTTAACTGCAGGGCTTCAAGTTATTCTTAATGAAGAAAAAGCAGAAAACTCCATGTGAAGATGCTATATATAGAACGCAGAGATGGAGGAATATCCATCTTGAAACCGAACGATTGCCGTTAAAGTAGAGCTCTTGTTCGAAAAAATAACGTAAAATATTAATCACCATCATCGAAGCAGAAAGAAAGATATAATGAAGGTGATCGATCTGCGAGTTATGAGGAAGTTATAGGTAACCTTATGTTCATGTTGGCTTACTTGAATAATATTTACACCTTTCGGTGAAGGGAGTGACGGAATTTGAGACTCTGTATTTGTGTTTTGATTCCATATCATGAATATACCGTTTGTACAAACACGACAGCAATATAATTATATAAAGCATATCACGAGTCGTAGAGCCAAAATATCTTGCTGTCAAGTCTCCATCGTGATTGAAAGATTAGTATGAACACAATATAGTTGCCAAGTTGACTGACTTTTATATGCACACACGGTTTGACTTAAGTGAACACAATTGGGACAACCTCAAATCATGATGCATGCACTTTTTCAATTTTAAAATTAGAATGCCAAATCTGAAGTGAACATAAATAAACCGAACAACAGCAAACGACAAGTATTAAATTTTAGGGATAAAAACATCGATCCCCTAATTAATTGCCTCTAAAGTGTAGGTATTCTGGCAATTTTAGAAGGTCAATGTTAGAATAACATTGACTTAAAATCTGTTTTACAATCTTGTTTTGAATATCTTTATTATTATTTTGCCTTATCACTTGACTAATCTAGTTCCACAGTTGTGATTATCTTTGGTTATTATTCAGGAAATAAACTTGTCATAGCTTGATCACTCAAAGTTTTCATAGAGGGAAGTTTCCTTAATTAGAGTTAACCGCTCAACAAATAAGGAAAGAAGAGTTCGAGTGCAACTAGGAAACATCCAAGTTGAGTTCTGATTTGAAGGAGTATTTCCTAAGTTAGTTCACTAACAAATGAACTCACTACAAGAAAACATGTCCAATACGGACCGCCTATTAGGAACCGCATCGCGGTTCCGAACTATCAGCAACCGCGTTGGAACCGCATTGCGGTTCCTAAGAAACTGGAACCGCGTTGCGGTTCCAATTTCTTCCATTGGACCATTTGGAACCGCAACGCGGTTCCAACCCACCTAACGTTGAAATTGGGCTCTAAATTGGAGCCCAATTTCAACAAAACGATTGGGCTCGAATGAAGAGCCCAATCAAATAGGACTTTCTGCAACTGCGACGCGGTTCCAGAAAGTCCTATAATTATATAAAAGTGCTGCAAATCGCGATTTAATCGCGATTTGCAGCTAACCCTAGCCCAAAACCGTCGTTTCGCCGCCGTTTCGCCGCCTGCTTCCACCGCTCATAATTGGAACCGCATCCCGGTTGTTGTCCTTCCTTCTTACTAATTTTCTCTGAAAAAAAAGGATGCAATATTCTTGTTTAAAAAAATGTGCAATATTCTTGTGCAAAAAAAAAAGAATATATATTCTTGATTTAAAAAAAAAATGTGCAATATTCTTGTACAAAAAAAAAGCAATATTCTAGGGAAAAAAAAGGTGCAATATTTTTGTGTACAATAAAAGGATGCATTATTCTTGTAAAAAAAAAAAGGATGCAATATTCTAGGAAACAAAAGGTGCAATATTTTTGTATACAATAAAAGGATGCATTATTCTTGTAAAAAAAAAGGATGAATAAACTCTAAAATATCAATACATCGTAATAAAAATCTATTCTTCATCCGATGAATAATAATACTCTTCCTCCTCCTGAATATTCGATCCCATGTCGTCAAAAATATCGAAAATGCTAAAATCTTGTGCTCTAAAGTGAAAACCGTCCCGAATCACAATTTGCATCATTGCCAGAAGTGTTGCCTTTCTGCAACCGCGTTGCGGTTGCAGAAACCAACGGTTATCTTATTTTGCAACCGCGTCGCGGTTGCAAAAACTTGTAGACGTTAGTTTTAGCAACCGCCACGCGGTTGCAAAACTAAGTAATACAATTAGCAACTGCAACGCGGTTGCAACTAGTAGCATTTGTAACCGCGTTGCGGTTGCAATTAATATTCATACTTCAAAATGACGTGTGTTTGATGATTTGAGATACCACGTTAATAGTTTAGTTAGTAAGTACCCTAATAATAGCCAAAACAATCATATTTGTTTTATTACGTTGAAAATAAAGGTATTATAAGAAGATAACCCAAGTTCGAACAAAAACGTATATCCCTATATATGATGAGTACTTGAACAAGGGATTAGTAAGATGGTATATTCAATGAATCGATTAATGACATCTATACTTTAATTTGTGAATCAAATCATAATAACAAAGCAACAAGTTATGTATGATGGAAGTAGTTCATATATATATATATATATATATATATATATGTATATGTAGTGCAACAAGTTCTACTATAGTAACGACTATAACGATCATTTCACTTCTAATTTACTCTTACATTCCTCAATTACTTGTTTTTTAACCATTTATTAGTTCATTACACATGTATTATTGATATATATTGATAAGAAACACTAGCGCAATAAGGTAGATCAATAAAACAACGATTTTGATGATTGAATGTTATTTGAGTCCGCAACGCGGTCCCAATTAATGTCAATTGCAACCGCGACGTGGTTCCTAAAAGGACCAATTGAGACCGCAACGCGGTTCCTACTTATATTCATAGTATTAGGGACCGCATTGCGGTTCTTAATAAAATTCAAACGCGATGCGGGCTCAGAACTTTCAAAAATTTTTTTAAAAACTTTCAGAGACTGCGTTGCAGCTGCAAAAACTTCAAAAATTTCAAAATTTTAGGCGGGATGTGGGGGGAAATTCAAATTTTCGTGAAAATTCAAATTTTCATACCTTTTTCTATATATACACACACCTCAATCCACTCATTTATCCTATTACCCACCTCAATCCACTTCACTTTTCTATTCAACACTAAACAACAAGAAGAAAAAATATCTTTTATGTCTTTTTTCAAATTCAAATTCTTTTTTCTTCATCTTTTTTTTTCCATTTCTCTTCTTCTTTTATGTTTAACATCTTTTTTCTTGTTCAACAACTTTTTTCTCTTTATTTCATTTCATTTCATTCATAATTAACTTTGTTTTTCATCTTTATTACATTTCTTTCATTAGTTTTCATCTTTACATTAATCTTTATTTCATTGATTTATTTGTTTTTATATATTGATTTGCTATACATAACTAATGTATATTGATTTACAAAAATCTCTAATTATTAACAAAAACCAATAATATTCCAGTAATTTCCTGGAATATTATTGTTTTTTTTTATTTCGCTTGAAGAGTAATTGCAACCGCAACGCGGTTCCAGTTAATATTCATAATAATAGGGACCGCGTCGCGGTCCCAACGGTATGAATATTAACTGGAACCGCGTTGCGGTTCCTGCTATAGTTTTTGGGTTTCTGCAACCGCAATACGGTTACAATCCATTTTCAAATTTTTTAATTTTTTTATGAAACATTGGAACCGCGTTACGGTCCCTATTTGCTTTACGGACCGCGTGGCGGTTGCAAAATTTCTCGGTCGCTATTGCGCTTTTCTGGAACCGGGTTGCGGTTCCTGTTGCGAAGTGACCGAGCTCTTTTGCAACCGCGTATTTGGAACCGCGACACGGTTGCAAATGGCCTTTTGCAACCGCATCTGGGGTATTTGGAACCGCGACGGCGGTTCCAAATAGCCCTGTTTTCTTGTAATAACTATTATTCAAGAAGAACGCCGAGAACAAGGAAGAGGAGTCCTACAAGGAAATTGAAAGAATTACCAACCGTGTACAACACATCTTGAAGTCCAAGTCAAGAACCTACATATATAGGTGTGAAGTACATCAAGACAAATACGAGACAAAAGCTAATAAATCCAAGAGATTAATTCAGGATTTGTTGAGTGTTGTCTTGCTTTTGCAAAGTTTGTGAGTTGTTCAATTAGTTCTAGGTTTAGAATTAAGAGAATAATTCTTGTTTGCCTTGTTGAGTTCGAGCAATTCAAGAGTGAGGAGCTTGAGAGTTGTAAGAAATATATTTTGATAAATCCTTGTGGTATTTTGCCTACGGCTCTGAAGTTAATATTAATATATTCACTTCTTAAAGTTCGTGTTGTTTATTTTCCGCTGCATTGTTATTCTGGACGTTGTTAAAGTAACATCTAGAAGTTAACAACGAACACGTATCAACCGATCCACAATTTCAATTGGTATCAAGAGCCAAGCACCAACTTCACCGATGTTTAGCGTTGATACGACAAGATGGACAACTCCAACCCCAATACCAGCAGATTGCTAGTGTTGGAAGGACCAAACAATTATGCATATTGGAAATATCACACTCAGGGTCCACATCAAATCATGGTGCCTAAACCTAAAGGACAATGGACAGCCAATGAGATTGCTCTCTACAACTTCAATGAAAAGGCTCTCAATGCTATTTTTAGCTAGGTACGTAATCATATGTTTAAACTTGTTCAAAATTGCACGACAGCTAAATCTGCATGGGATATCCTTGAACTACATTGTGAGGGAGGTGTGGCTGTGAGGGACTCTAAACATAGGAAGTTGCTTCAAGATTTTGAAAAAATAGTGATGGGTGAAGATGAAAGCATTGATAGTTATTTTGAGACACTGTTTGAAATTGCTAACCAATGTCAAAACCTAGGATTCGTTATTTCTAATAAAACCATGGTTTACAAAGCCTTCAGGTCCCTGTCTACTAAATTCACTGTCAAAATAATAGATATGAATGAGTCTAGAGATCTTGCAAACATTGATTTTCAAACCTTAATGAACACTTTGAAAGAATTTGAGCTAGAATTCCTAAGTAAGTCCAGTAAGCAACCTGCTTTAGCCCTACTTGGAACTGGTTCAGATAAAGTAGGAAGTGACGATGATGAGTATGAATTGATCTCTTCTAACTATGGAAACATTACCAAGAAGTTTAGCAAATTAGGTTACAAAGATAAAGGTAAAGAGAAGCAATCTAGTAATGCTAGTTCTGGTTATAAGAAGCTACCCCCTAAATTCATAAGGTACATGGCATCAAAGAGCACTCCTCAAGATGCTGAAAAACTGAAAGATGTCCAGTGCTATGAATGTAAAGGGTTTGGTCATTTTAAACATGAATGTGCTAACATCCTTCGAGCAAGAAGGAACTCTCATTGGGTTTTTGTAGATGATTTTGATGAAGCTGATTTCAACTCTGGATCAAGTGCTGATGAACACTCTGAAGAAATCAACACTGCTGCGCTCTACACTCAAATTAACTGGTCAGGAGAAGACTCCAGGAACTGCATTGGTTCACAATGTTACTTTAACATTGAGGAACCAACAACAACACATGAGATCTTCTTTGGAAATTGAGAAAACAATGACTTAAAGGTTAATTTTGATTATTATTCTGATTCTGATGATACTAACTTTGATTGTTTTCATGGTACAATTGATCTGGAGGAGGAATACTGCTTGGGAGAAGAACAGTCTCATGAGGAAATCATAGAATATCTTCATTCTACATTCATCAAACTTGAAAGAGAGAATATTATGCTCATCAAAAGAAATAAAGCCCTGAAATTTGATATTGAGTGTTTGAAGAACATGATGAAACTTTATAAAAGAGATCTTGGCAAAACAGAAGCTGAGTTGAGAGAGGTAAAATAAAAACTCAAAAAGGACATTTAGATCATTGCAAGATGGAATTCAGGAACTTCCAAACTTGATGAGGTACTGAACATGGGTAATACATGTGCAAATGGTTTAGGTTTTGTCGAGAAAGATTTTGTTGAGAAATCTTCCTCTCCTAATGAGAGTTCTTCCTACCTTAAAACCAGTTTTGTCAAAGAATATTCTAAATTGAGCTCTAGTCCAGTCAACATAGCAAAAAAACCTATCTTTATCTGTCAATACTGCTTTCAACCAGGTCACGTTAAACCATTTTGTAAAAAATATTTGAATGTGAGTGGTAAGAAAACTGTTGTTGTTGCTAATGTTAAACCAACAGCTGATCCTGATGTTAGTACAACATTAGGTTCTGGACAGAAAGGTAGAACTTGGGTTGAAAAGGTGAGATCCCCTAAGATCAAGATTGTGTGCAATGTGGTTTTCTCTGCTGTTTACTCTAACCTTTAACCTTTCAGGTAAGTGGTACTTTGACAGTGGATGCTCAAGACATATGACAGGTTACAAAGAGAATCTTAAGTAGATGATTCCCCTAAGTGTTGGAACTGTTACCTATGGAGAAGGCACGAAAGGGAAAATCACTGGAAAGAGGACAGTGGATGCTCAAGACATATGACAGGTAACAAAGAGAATCTTAAGTAGATGATTCCCCTAAGTGTTGGAACTGTTACCTATGGAGAAGGCACGAAAGGGAAAATCACTGGAAAGAGGACAGTGGATGCTCAAGACATATGACAGGTAACAAAGAGAATCTTAAGTAGATGATTCCCCTAAGTGTTGGAACTGTTACCTATGGAGAAGGCACGAAAGGGAAAATCACTGGAAAGAGGACACTCGATGTTGAAGGATTTCCACCTTTCAAGGATGTTCTGTTGGTTGATGGGTTAAGAGAAAACTTAATTAGCATTAGTCAGCTCTGTGATGATGATCTGCTAGTTACTTTTGACAAAGTGTCTTGTGATGTTTATGATAGTGACAATGTTCTTGTTATGACAGGTACTAGATCTAAAGACAACTGCTATCTAGCTCAGGAAGAAGCAGAATGTTTCCATGCCAAGATTGATGAAGCATTTGTATGGCATAGGAAACTGGGACATGTGCACTATAGAAATTTGGAAAATTACAGAAAGTTGATGCGGTGAGAGCTTTGCCTAAGCTAACAAGTCTAGGTAAGCTTGTGTGTGGTGATTGCCTCAAAGGTAAGCAAACCAGAGCCGTTCATACACCACTACAGGTACAGAATGCTACTCCTCGAACTAGTAGGTGTTTTGAATTGCTGCATATGGACTTAATGGGTCCTATTGAGGTAAGCAGTCTGAGTGGTAAGAAATATGCCTTTGTTATTGTTGATGATTTCTCTAGATATGCATGGGTAAAGTTTCTTAGGGAAAAATCTGATCATGGAAAGGAATTTGAGAATGCAAGTTTTGATAACTACTGTAATGCTAAAGGCATCTTTCATGAATATTCAGCCCCTAAGACACATCAGCAGAATGGTATTGCTGAAAGAAAAAATAGAACTCTTCAAGAAATGGCCAGAGTTATGTTGAATGCTAAAGATCTATCTAGAAGACTTTGGGCTGAAACTTTAAATACTGCCTGTCACATTAGTAACATAGTGTATCTTAGACCTGGAACTAATATGACTCCTTATGAAATCTTGAAAGGTGTAAAGCCAAATATTGCATATTTTCATTAGTTTGGATGTGACTATTATCTGCTAAATGACAGGGATTATTTGAGTAAATTTGATCAAAAAAGAAATGCATCTTTGTAGGCTACTCTGCTAACAATGCTTCTTTTAGAGTCTATAATCCTAGATTTAAAGACTGTTCAAGAATCTGTGAATGTTGTGTTTGATGATTTCACTTTTGAAACAGGTACTGGTGACATTTCAATTTCTAATGTTGAACCGACATTGGAAACTGAGAAGGTTATTCCAACACTGGAGCTTGAAGCTGAGACCACTGAGCAGGAGATAGAAACTGATGTTAGACTAACACCAGCCAGATCAGATGTTAGACTAACAACAGAAGAGTCTAACTCAGAAACTGAAGGTGGCACTGAATCGAGAAGAGATCCCCCTAAAAATGTATCTGAAGCTCTTTTAGATAACTTTTGGATTAATGCCATGCATGATGAACTATTACAATTTACTAAAAATAATGTCTGGATCTTGGTACCTAGACCACCTGATGTAAATGTAATAGGGAATAAATGGATCTTTAAAAACAAAAGTAATGAGGAAGGAGTAATTGTTAGGAACAAAGCCAAGATGGTTGCTCAGGGGTATACTCAGGATGAAGGTATAGATTTTGATGAGACTTTTGCTCCAGTAGCTAGGATAGAATCTATTAGATTACTTTTAGCCATTGCTTGTTGTCTTAAGATAAAACTATATCATATGGATGTGAAGGGTGCTTTCCTAAATGGGCTGATTGATAAGGAAGTATATATAGAACAGCCTAAGGGATTCACTGATCCAAAGTTCCTCATTCATGTGTACAAGTTGAAGAAAGCTTTGTATGGTCTTAAACAGACTCCTAGAGCATGGTATGAAAGACTTACTGAATTTCTCTTAAGTCTTGGTTTTGTTAGAGGTGATGGAGACATGATACTGTTTTTTTTAAAGAAAAATTCTGATATCTGTATAGCTCAAATTTATGTTGATGACATAGTGTTTGGTTCCACTAACAATTCTATTTTGGAAAAGTTTGTTGAATCCATGACTGGAACATTTGAGATGAGTATGATAGGAGAATTAAATTTCTTTCTTGGTCTCCATATAAGATAAACAGGTACATGCATATTCTTGAACCAGGAGAAGTATGCAAAGAATTTGGTGAAAAGGTTTGAACTTGCAGATGCAAAGCCGTGTAAGACCCCGATGTCGGCCTCAGTCAAGATCACCAGAGATGGGACTGGAACCAATGTTGATCCAACATTGTACAGATCAATGATAGGAAGTTTGCTTTACTTATCTGCTTCTAGGCCTGGCATAATGTTCTCTGTTTGTGTATATGTGAGTGACTCAGACTGGGCAGGTGATGCTGATGATAGGAAGTCCACAAGTGGAGGATGTTTTTATCTGGGGAACAATTTGGTCTCATGGTATAGCAGAAAGCAAAAATGTGTGTCTCTATCCACCGCTGAATCCGAGTACATAGCAGCAGGCAGTTGTGTCACCCAACTTGTGTGGCTCAAACACATGTTGTTGGATTATGGGTTGGATAGTGATACCTTACTTATGTTCTGTGATAACCTTAGTGCTATCAGTATCTCTGAGAATCCTGTACAACATTCTAGAACTAAGCACATAGACATAAGGCATAATTATATGAGAAATATGGTTGAGGACAAGTTAATAGACATTGAACACATTGAGACAAACAATCAGCTTGCTGATATGTTCACTAAGCCCTTAGATTCTGAGAGGTTCTTTAGTTTGAGGAATTCTTTTGGCATGTGCATTGTGTAAGAATGTCAGTTCACCAGTGTTGACATAACACCACTGTCTAGCACTAGTTATTGGTTGTGGTGTGGTTGTAATTCTTTTATTTCCGTGTTTGCATTTCTTCTTTCTTGCATATTACATCTTTGTTTGTCATCATTTGGGTTGCATGGTTAACCTATGCAACTGACTGAATTGACTGGTGAACAGGTTCATATCAAAAGTTATGTAAAGTAAGAAACTTTGCTATTGGTCTGAGAATGTTAACCTAACATCAGGAGAAGCTGGGATGCACAGAGTTTCGACTACTCACATTTAGTTGCACTGATCACTTGGTGTTTCTCTTGTAAACAGGTTGGTCAACAAGTATGCATAAGGAGTTGGGGTGATGAAGTATATGATAAGTGTATTTTCCTCATTCAGTTCCTTTGTACTTGCCTAATCTGTAGCTAATGATAAAGTTGCTAGGGTGTGTGGAGTCCTGTGTTGCCCACATTCAGTGATGATATTATCCTTGTTTTACCATTCTCAGCTTTAGTTCAAAAAGAGTTTCATGATAGTTGTAAAAGATTCAAAATTGATATGTCCTGGGCTCAGTGAGTGCAGTTGTTCGTACTTGGTTACCATCTCCCAATGTTGATCTAACATTGTTGCATTCATTCATTTTCTGCATCTTATTGTTATGTCGGTTTGGGCTTAAGGGGAGTAGTAATCCAAATATCCAAATTCATGTGTTGAGACACATTGGATTGTGATCTGTTATGCTATGGGAATGAATTTTCCCTGGATAGTTCTGTCCACTATCTGAGTTGCTCCTGTCAGAAGTGTTACTTACTCGTACTGATGATCTTAAAACAGTGTCTTGTGTACTCATGTGCTTTGATGAAGTTTCAGATTTGTATTTAGTAATATCCCACGCTCTCACATGAAGCTATTTGGATGAAAGCCCTACACCTCCAACTTCCTCACCTGTTGTTAACTTACCAATGTTAGTCCAACATTGCAACGCTGTGACTTATAAGTTTTTAGGTTTGGAAACTGCTCTGGTCACGTGTTAATCTAACATTAACACGTGGGTAAGTACTGTGCACGGGAACGTGTGTAAGTGGTCCAATTATTTTGGTAACATGTTACAAGGCCACTAACACCACTCTTCATAATCGATGGCCATATATAATTTGCAATCAGAATTGTGCCTAATTCTTCACGCCTTCTGAATCAGAATTGTGCAATCAAAATTTTTTGTGCTTAAACTCTTTTTCTCTCCAAAATTACTCTAACAATGGCCCACATGTCTTCAATGGATGCCCTTGCAGATGCTGCTGAGCAGATTGAGCAACCAAGGAGGTACAATACCAGACATGCATCTACTGAATCGATCATCGCCGCTGCTTCAAAAAGAAAAGCTACCTATCAACGGCGTAAAGGAAAGAAATAGGCAAAGGTTAATGTTGGTTCAACATCAAAAGCTGCTGAGAACACCTCCACTCCCACAAACACAGAAAACGAGATAATAATGGCTAACCATACTCAAAATTTACCTGCTGAAGTTGATATTGCGGGGGAGAATGAGGCCCTTGTTGTTGCTGTGGGTGAGTCTGAGGATGTTAATGTGGAGGATGTGATTCTTGAGGAGAATACCTCTAATGCTGAGAACAATCAGGATGAGGAGACTATTGCTGGGTTGGATACTACTGAGGGTGCCCCTGCTGATAATGTTGAAGAGGACAATGAGAGTGAGAAGTGAAAATATTGGACCGTGGATTGACACAACACTTTTGAGAGTTAAGCTGGAATTTCCTTAACTTTATTTTGATCTTCTTGATATTAATAATGTGCAGCGGAATAAGAACACAAGAAGATATAATTTTAAGAAGTTTTCAATATTATTAAAAACTTCCGAGCCTTAGGCCAAATAACCATAAAGGTTTTATCAAAAACATTCCTCACAACAAGTTACTCACGCTCTTTGTTGATCGGACTCAACGAAGCAGACAAGTAAGAACTACTTAACTTTTATGAACTAGACTTAAATAGTTGATAAAAAAACTTCGCAAAAGCAAGACGAAGACAATACAAAGAATGATTAATCTCTCAGATTGTTTAGCACGATTGTCTTGTCTTCATCTTGATGAACTTCACATCTTTTATAGATTTCTTGAAACTTGCACGCCAAGATGTGTTGTTCACAGTTTTGGTAACTCTTGTTGTTTCCTTGTTGAAATTTGCCTTCTTTGTGAACTTCATATCTTTCCTGAATATGTGTTTCCATTGTTGCCGATTTAACAAGGTAACACATCTTCTTCAATTTGCAGAATCCTGGAAAGAATCGCGTCGCAGAGAACAACTAACTTGTTTCCTTATTTTGAAACCGTGTTGTGTTGACTAATTCACCTTAGCTTGAATTATGGAAACTTCAAGTAAGGAATCTTCCATAGCTCTTCATTATGCTTAAGATACCTTCCTGGACATAAACATAAACAACTAAAACCGTGGAACTTGATTATTATGTGAATAAAGGCAAAACTTAATTTTGGCAACTAAAGAGCAGTTTTCGCACAAGCTCTCGGCTTTCAATGTTATCCTCAATGTTAAGCCAACATCGTGTAACATTGCTGCATCATCTAACATTGATTCCAGAAAGCCCTGCACTTTTAGTCTCCCCCTTTTTGCCTTTCTTCACAAAACCAACACCTGTTCCAATCAAGTCTTATATCCAGAAAGTTAAAATCAACAAGAAACACATTAAACTACTAAACTGCTCCCCCTCAATACAAGATAACAAATTCAAAGTTACATTGGCAAAGAAAAATGTTAAAGTCATCACTACAACCACATATGTACATATGTTCAGACCTCAACATTCATCAATGTTGCCTTAACATTGAAACTAGTAAGTTTCCTGCATAAAAGGTTAACTAGACAAGCAGTTCAAAATGTACTTTCATAAGTAATAGCAGTTAGAGCAGTTCACCAGTAGTAGTTAGAGTTACAGGACATAGCAGAATATCAAGGACATGTCCCTTGATCAAATAAAACCAATTAGAGATTAATGTACCAGCAGTTCAAAGATATTAGCAGTTCATAAGAAACAAACCATAAACAAGAAGGCAAAAATTAAAAATTGGAACTACTCTCCCCCTTTTTGTGAAGGAGGGAGTTTCTCCAAGGTTTTCACCATGTCCTCCAGCTCTTTGAGGTGTTCCTTTCTCCCCTCGATCTCTCTCTAAGTATCAGCAATCTGCCCCCTGTACCAGTTCAGCATATGATCCACAAAAGTGGAGGTTATGACCATGCAGTCTTCTTTAGACATTGGCACTGAAGTTCCAGCAAACTCCTGAACCTTCTTCTTTTCAGCCCTTGGTCTTACCACTCCTTTTGGGTTCCATGGAAGGTCTCTCACTCTTGATCCAGACAAGTAGCTTGGGAGAATTGTCAGTTCAGAATCATTCTTCCTCCAGCCCACAGTCACACTTGTCTTCAATCCTTGCTTGCTAAGGATTTTGCAGATCAGTGAGGGAAAAGGTAGTATGCCATTCTTCCTACCAGCAACTTCAGACATAGACTTCAAAAACCTCTCCCCCATGTTCACAACTAGCCCATTCTTGATTTTTTAGACTAAGAGTGCTGATTCCTTAGTCAAAACAGTAACATTTTTGCTTGGGAGCCAGTTGAAGCAAGCTATCTTGTGTAAGACAGCACTAAGGGAGGTGAGTTTTGTGGTTGGCTGAGAATCTCTCCAGATTTTGACCAACCCTCCAGTCAAGTCTTCCATCACATCATCATAATAGGGGTCCTCAGATTCATCAACAGTAGGGAATCCACAGATCTTGTTGATGGTGTAGGGGTCAATGTTGAAGACTCTCCCCCTCACCCAAGCCTTTCCAAATTTTAGTGATATGAAGTCCCTGATCCATTTGGAGAGATTAAGGTAGAACTCCATGACAATCTCAGGAGCATAGTCATGCAATTCCATCACTGATTGTTGTAACCCCCTTGCCTCAAGCAAGTCCATCACCTTGTTCTCTTTGAAACTGGCCATCTCAATAGCTCTTTCAGTGTGAATCTCTCTCTTCTTGAAAGAATCCCACTTCTTCTCCAATTCTTGTGAAAGATAGAAAGGAGAATAGCAGTCTTCCTCAGCCTCAGGGAAGATCACATACAACCCATCTGTATACTACTCTGTCCCTGATGTTGCCTTAACATCAGCAGCACCATCCTGCTCTTCTTAAGTCTCCTCTTCCTTCTCCTCTTCTTCCTCATCTTCAACATCAACCACCTCAGTTTCCTCTCCCATTACTTGCTTTCCTTTCCTCTTTCTCTCAGCAGCAGCAGCAGCAGCCTTCTCCTCTTCCTCAGCTTTCTTTTCAGCCCTTTTCTTGGCTAACCTCTCCACCTGTCTCTTTCTGGCCCCAACCCTTGCCTTAGCAGTCTCAGACATAGTTTTCAACTTATCCCCAGAACCCCTGCTCTTTTTCTTCTCAGCCCTAATCCACTTCCTCACCAATTTATCCACAGTTTTCTCAACCGATTCACTACCCTCCCCCTCAACAGTTAAGTCAACATTAATTTCAGGGTTGGGTTCAACAATGTTTACCTCAATTTCAGGCTCATTGGTGATGAGAGCAGTGGATTCAGCAGTTGGCTCAACATTGAAGGTTGATTCTCCCTGTTTAGACTTCTTCCCTCGTCGTACATAGGGAATCGCCTTTCTTTTAACAGCAACATGAGCATCAACTGTCTTTGCAGCAGCACCTCTAGTGTGTGAATGAGTGCGTGCAGCAGTGGGTTCACTTCCCAGGGCAACATCTGCAAGAGTTTGCATGGGAGACTTGCTTGCCATTGTTAGTAGAGAAGTTTTGAGAGAATTTGCAGAGAAAATTGAGAGAATTTGAGAGTTGCGAGAGTAATTTTGCAAAGTAAGCACAAATATGAGAATCACAAGCACAATTAAGGAAAATAGGGTTTTGATT
This sequence comes from Linaria vulgaris, assembly GCA_948329865.1. Classification (NCBI taxonomy): domain Eukaryota; kingdom Viridiplantae; phylum Streptophyta; class Magnoliopsida; order Lamiales; family Plantaginaceae; genus Linaria; species Linaria vulgaris. Next base: position 71,925,661 of record OX415253.1, read on the forward strand.
TTTGAAATAACCGAGAATAAGGAAAGAGAATGAATGTTAATGGGCAGTTACCAAATTTGAACCAAGTAAAACTTTCCCACTATGTTTTCCCACGCACACGCTTTGATGTTAAATTAACAGTTAACCAGAGCGGTTTTTAGAAAACTGAAAACTTATGAGTTCCTGTTTTCAATGTTGACCTGCGACTGTGCACAATGTTGGGATACACATTCGATAACATTCAAACCCGAAGGTGGAGGTACAGGCTTCACTAAGGCAAATTCATGTGAGAGCTTGAGATACATCCAAAAATACATCTGAAACTTAACCAATATAGCAAGTGAGTACCTCAGACATATTGTTCAGATCAAAATCATGAGTAAGCAACATAGATAACAAGAAACACACAGAGATAAGCAGTTATGAATTCAAGGAAAAATTCACTTCCACAACATAGAAAGTCACAGAAAAGTGTGTGACCTGCAGTATGTCACCCAAGTTGTATGGCTCAACACATGAATTATACTCCTCCTAAGCCTAGACCGACACAACTCAATAATAAGAAAGAAACAATGCACTTCTACATGAATGCAACAATGTAATGTCAAATAGGCCGATGGTAAACACAAATGAAAAACTCCTCAGACCAGCACAACACACATCTCTTTAAAATCTTTATTATTTTCATAACTCAACTGAACCAAAAGCTGAAGGTTGCTAAACACAAAGCTAATGTCACAACTGAATGAGGGCAGCCTGAACTCCACACACCCCAGTAACAACATTAACAGCAGCAAGTTAGGCAAGTACAAAGGTCTTGAATGTTGGCAATTCATTTATCATGCACCTCAACACCCCAATTCCTTATGCATACTTGTTTACCAACCTGCATTCAAGAGAATGACCCAGTGATCAGTGCTACTAAATGTAAGAAATCTAAACCTCAAACACCCTAGTAGAAAAGATCACCCTCATGTGTTCCTTGGCCAAACAAATAGGAACATGTAAATAGGCACAACTGAGTAACACTGAAGCTGTCAACATCATGCACCCCAGCTTCTCCACATGTCCTATACACCTTCCATATGAATAAGACACAACATAATTGATATCAAAGTAGTGAACTTTGTGTACCCCAGCTTCTTCATATGTTAGGCAATCACAACCTCAGACAACTGAAGAGTTTTATTACTTTTTCAAAACAAAGATGTGAAACTGATAGCCAGACAGAGTTGTTAATCAAAGAGTTCAACCACACAAGCTACATATGAAAAAACACAGATGAAATGAGACTCACAAAGAAATAAACTCAAAAGAAAAAAAAAGTACCTACTACACCACAACCAATATACCAGTGCTAGTCAGTGGTGTTATGACAACACTAGTTTCCTTAACATTTTCACATATTGCACATGCCAAGAGATTTCCTCAAACTGAAAAATCTCTCACTATCTAACGGTTTTGTAAACATGTCAGCAAGCTGATTTGTTGTCTCAATATGTTCAATGTTGATCACTTTGTCCTCTACCATATCTCTTAGAAAATGATGTCTTATGTCTATATGCTTAGTTCTAGAATGTTGGACAGGATTCCTAGAGATACTTATGGAACTTAGATTGTCACAGAACATGAGAAGAGTATCACTATCTAGCCCATAATCTGAAAGCATTCGTTTAATCCACACAAGTTGGGTAACACAGCTACCAGCTGCTACATATTCTGATTCAGCAGTTGATAATGAAACACAGTTCTGCTTCTTGCTATACCCGGAGACCAAATTATTCCCCAAATGAAAATAGCCCCCACTTGTAGATTTTCTGTGATCCACATCACCTGCCCAGTCAGAGTCACTGAAACCAACCAAGTTAGTGTTAGTGTCATAAGAATACCACATGCCTAAAGGTGAAGTTCCAGAAATATATCTAAGAATCCTCTTCACAGCAATCAAGTGAGATTGCCTTGGCTCAGCTTGGTACCTAGCACAAACACATACTGAAAACATGATGTCAGGTCTAGAGGCAGAGAGATATAGCAAACTACCAATCATGGATCTGCACAATGTTGGATCAACATTGCTGCCAGTACCATCTTTTGTTATCTTCACTGAAGAGGACATAGGAGTTTTGCAAGGCTTAGACTCTTGTAGCTCAAATCGCTTCACCAGATTCCTTGCATACTTCTCCTGGTTCAGGAAGATACCATTCTCCAGCTGCTTAACTTGTAGTCCCACAAAGTAGTTGAGCTCACCAATCATGCTCATCTCAAATGTTCCTGTCATAGAATCAACAAATTTGTCTAAAGTAGACTTGTTAGTAGAGCCAAATACAATATAATCCACGTAAATTTGAGTAACGCATATATCAGAGATTTTTCTAAGGACAAACAAAGTTCTATCTCCATCTCCTCTATTGAAACCTAGGCCTAACAGAAAATCAGTTAGCCTCTCATACCAAGCTCTAGGAGCCTGTTTTAAGCCATACAAAGCCTTTTCAAGTTTGTACACATGGTCAGGATGTTTAGGATCAACAAAGCCTTTAGGTTGTTCTACATAAACCTCTCTGTCAATTAAACCATTCAGAAAGGCACCTTTAACATCCATTTGGTATAGTTTAATCCTAAGACAGCAAGCAATAGCAAGGAGTAATCTAATTGATTCTATCCTAGCTACTGGAGCAAAAGTCTCATCAAAATCTATACCTTCTACCTGAGTATAACCTTGTGCAACCAACCTAGCTTTATTCCTCATAATAACACCATTCACATCCGTTTTATTTTTGAAAATCCATTTTGTACCTATTACATTCACATGTGATGGCCTAGGCACTAGATTCCAAACTCTGTTTTTGGTGAATTGTAAGAGTTCCTCTTGCATGGCAATAATCCAGTAACTATCCTTAAGGGCTTCAGTTACATTCTTAGGTTCAATGGAGGACACAAAACAAGATGCATTATCAATAGTACATGAAGAAGACATGCAAACACACAACTTAGCCATATCCTTGTAATTGACCCTTTCTTTGTTGCGTGTTCTAACTCTTTCAGTAATTTGTCCAATTACTTGAGAGGCTTGATGATCTCTTTGAATTCTAAGAGGGGGATCTCTTCTGGATACAGGAACCACTTCATCTTCAGAATCTGACAGCACCGATGTTGGCCTAACATTGGGGGTTTCTGGTGTTAAGTCAACATTTGTTCCAGTTTCCAGTTCAGCATCTCCAGCGTCTGTGTTCAATGTTGAGTCCAATGTTGGAGTAACATCTGAACTAGTGACCTCTTCAGTACTTGGAGAAACAGTTAAATCATCAAAAATTACATTCACTGATTCTTGAACAGTATGCAATCTTGGATTGTAGACCTTGAAAGCAGCACTATTAGGAGAATATCCAACAAATATACACTTTTCACTTTTGGGATCAAATTTGCTCAAATAGTCTCTATCTTTTAGCAAATAGCAGTTAATACCAAATTCATGAAAGTGTGCTACTGTTGGTTTTGAACCCTTCAAGATTTCATAAGGTGTCATAGTAGTACCAGGTTTAAGATAAACTCTATTACTAATATGACATGCAATATTCAATGTTTCAGCCCAGAGTTTCTTAGATAGATTCTTAGAATTCAACATAACTCTAGCCATCTCTTGAAGTGTTCTATTCTTCCTTTCAGCAATCCCATTTTGCTGAGGTGTCTTAGGTGCTGAAAACTCATGGAAAATGCCTTTAGATTCACAGAAATTAGCAAAGCTTACATTTTCAAACTCCTACAGAAGTACCATAGGGATTCTTAATACTAGCATGCAGAATCTTGAATGTGTTGAATGCCTCTGATTTTTCTTTCAAAAACTTAATCCATGTATATCTTGAAAAATCATCAACAATAACAAAAGCATACTTCTTACCATTCAGGCTACTAACCTCAATACGACCAATGAGATCCATATCTAACAATTCAAAGCACTTATTAGTTCTGGGGTTAGTACTTTGTACCTGCAGTGGTGGATGGACAACTTTTGTTTGTTTACCTTTTAGGTAGTCTTCACAAACAATTTTACCTGGGCTAGTCAACTTAGGCATTCCTCTCACAGCTTCTAACTTCTGTAGTTTCTCCAGATTTCTATAGTGCACATGTCTCAACTTCTTGTGCCACACGACAGATTCATCTACCTTGGCATGGTAGCATTCAGCTTCATCTTGAGCAAGATAGCAGTTATCCTTTGATCTTATACCTGTCATGACATGGACATTGTCACTATTAAACACATCACATGAAATTTTATCAAAAGTAACTAGCAAGTTATCATCACAAAGTTGACTTATGCTAATTAAATTTGCTTTCAATCCTTCAACCAACAACACATCATTGAGTGGTGGGAATCCTTCAACATCTAGTACTACTTTTCCAATGGCACAAGTGTTAATTACTGTTTTCTTTTCAATCATAATTTTATTTTTTTTACAATAAGGCTTAATGTGACCAGGTTGAAAACAATATTGACAGATAAAAGTAGGCGTTTTCACAGTATTGGAACAACTCAAGTTATTGCTTTCCTTGATAAAACCAGCTTTCAAATAAGCAGCATTAACATCTTCAAAGGGAGGTTTCTCAACATAGCCCAAACCATTTTTACCTTGATTTCCCATACTCAGCACTTCATCAAGCAGAGATGTAGAAGAGTTCCATTTGTCAATGGTATGATCAGCTTTATCTAGTTTTACCTTTACCTCTTTCAGTTCAGCCTCAGTTTTGTCAAGGTCTTTCTCATACAGTTTCAGCATCTCCTTCATGCATTCAATCTCTTCCTTCAAGCTTTTGTTGCTCTTGATGAGTTTGTGATTCTCAAGCAGCAGTTTGTGGTAGATAGACTTCAGGTCTTCAATGATTTCCTCTTGGGACATTTCACCTTCAAAGAAATATTCTTCATCTAGATCCACTATGTCATGAAAACAATCAAAGTTAGATTCATCAAAGTAGGACGCAAGATAAGGTTCAGAATCAGAATCATATTCATCCCAATCTGCATAGAAGGTCTCCTGTTCTGATGTTGGATCCTGAATGTTGGGATAACATTGAGATCCGAAGCAGTTCAGGGAGTCTTCTGGCGTCCAGTCAATCTGAGTGAGTAGCGCAGCAGTTTGAACCTCTCCTGATTGTTCTTCAGCTTCTCCAGAACTAAAGTCATCTTCATTGAAATCATCTACACAAACCCAATGAGAATTTCCTCTTTTTCTAAGAGTGTTAGCACATTCATTAGCGATATGAAAATATCCTTTACATTCATAACATTGAACATCTTTTAACTTATCAGCTTCTAAAAGAGTAGGTTTTGATGCCATGTATTTCACAAACTTATGAGGTAATTTCTTATAACCTGCAGAATTATTACTAAGATTCTTTTCTTGACCTTTTCCTTTAAAGTTCAGTTTATTGAATTTCTAAGTAATTTTCACATAGTTTGAAGAAATTAGTTCACACTCATCATCACTTTCATTGTCAAGACTAGATCCTCTTAAAGCAACAACCCTATGTTTGCTAGGTTGTGAGGCAAGCTCCATCTCAAATTCTCTAAGAGTATTCATCAAGACTTGAAACTGTAGGTTAGCAAGGTTTCTAGATTCACTCATTGCAATTTTTTTTAGAGCAAATTTAGATGATAGTGTTCTCATAGCTTTATAAACCATTTCTTGATTAGTCATAGCAAAACCTAGGTTTTCACATTGGTTAGCAATATCAAGAATTTTCTCAAAATAACTGTCAACACTTTCATCTTCACCCATCTCAAGTTTTTCAAATTGCAAAAGCAGTTGTCTATATTTGGAATCTTTAACAACATAATCACCTTCACAATGTAATTCAAGTATATCCCAAGCATGTTTAGCTTTTGTACAATTCTGGATTAGCTTGAACATGTGATGATTAACCCAACTAAAGATAGCATTAAGAGTTTTTTCATTAGAGTTATAGAGACTTACCTCTGCTGCTGTCCAGTCTGCTTCTGGTTTTGGAACTAGATCACCTTCACCATCTCTTGGCAATGTTGGAAGAGAGTATTCGTTGATCACGGATTGTCAGGCTCAAATATCAATAGCTTTGATGTGGGACCTCATCCTGATCTTCCAGTATGCATAATTTGAGCCATCCAAAACTGGAATCCTGTTGGTGTTAGGATTGACACTGGCCATGGTGTTGTATCACCTCCAAACCACCAGTGTAGTCGGTGTTTGGCTCTGACGCCAATTGAAAATATTGGACCGTGGATTGACACAACACTTTTGAGAGTTAAGCTGGAATTTCCTTAACTCTATTTTGATCTTCTTGATATTAATAATGTGCAGCAGAATAAGAACACAAGAAGATATAATTTTAAGAAGTTTTCAATATTATTAAAAACTTCCGAGCCTTAGGCCAAATAACCATAAAGGTTTTATCAAAAACATTCCTCAAAACAAGTCACTCACGCTCTTTGTTGATCGGACTCAACGAAGCAGACAAGTAAGAACTACTTAACTTTTATGAACTAGACTTAAATAGTTGATACAAAAACTTCGCAAAAGTAAGACGAAGACAATACAAAGAATGATTAATCTCTCAGATTGTTTAGCACGATTGTCTTGTCTTCATCTTGATGAACTTCACATCTTTTATAGATTTCTTGAAACTTGCACGCCAAGATGTGTTGTTCACAGTTTTGGTAACTCTTGTTTTTTCCTTGTTGAAATTTGCCTTCTTTGTGAACTTCATATCTTTCCTGAATATGTGTTTCCATTGTTACCGATTTAACAAGGTAACATATCTTCTTCAATTTGCAGAATCCTGGAAAGAATCGCGTCGCAGAGAACAGCTAACTTGTTTCCTTATTTTGAAACAGTGTTGTGTTGACTAATTCACCTTAGTTTGAATTATGGAAACTTCAAGTAAGGAATCTTCCATAGCTCTTCCTTATGCTTAAGACACCTTCCTGGACATAAACATAAACAACTAAAACCGTGGAACTTGATTAATATGTGAATAAAGGCAAAACATAATTTTGGTAACTAAAGAGCAGTTTTCGCACAAGCTCTTGGATTTCAATGTTATCCTCAATGTTAACCCAACATCGTCTAACATTGATTCCAGAAAGCCCTGCACTTTCAAGAAGGAAGAAGAAGTGAGCCTTACTCTGACTACTCTAACTACTTCTGCTAGAAAGAGAAAGGCAAAGAAAGTTGTGGTTGCTTCTGAGTCTGAGTCAAAAGCAGATGAAGAGGAAGCTGATGAAGAAGAAGAAGAGGAACAGAAGGAAGAGGAACAGAAAGAAGAAGAACATGAGGAAACTGGGGATGAAGAACAACTTGTGGCAGAAGACCCTGCTGATGCTGATGTTACTCCAACATCTAATGATGAGGAGTAATGTGATGTTATGGAGAGAGAGTATCCCAAGAAGCCTTATTCTGACTTCTATGTGTCTGTGGAAGCAGAGGAGCAATGAGAGGCTTATCAAGCAAGGGTAATTCACAAGGAAATGGAAATATATGAGGATAGTTTTAAAGAAAATAGGATTTATGAACTCCTGGAAGAAAGAGGTGTACTGGGGTCATTGATGAGCTATTCATCCTATGTTCCAGATGTCATCATAGAGTTCTATATGAATCTCTCTCAATAGGTGTGCCACCAGAATTCTCCCAAGTATGGGAAGGCTTAGGTTAGGAAGGGTGTCTTCGACATTAACCCCTCAATTATCAATGAAGCATGGGAACTTTCTGATCCAGAAGAGTCAGAGGATCCAAGCATGGATGAGATCATCACAGATCTCACTGGTGGGGTGACCAGGAAATGGAATGACAGCTTTCCCATAACAAGGCTGACTTCTTTGAGTGCTGTACTGCACAAAATTTCTACCTACAACTGGCTACCATCTTCCAACACAACATTAATGACTAAGGAGTCTGCAAGGCTGGTGTTTAAGTTGAATAATGGTCTAAATGTCAACATAGAGGAAAAGGTGCCGAGGTCTATGAAGGAGGTCACAACAAAATTAAAGGGAATCATTCCATATCCCTCTCTGATATCTAGCATACTGGTGAAACAAGGGTTTAAAACCTTGAAGACAGTGGGGTGGGTCAAGAACAAGTCCAGAATGCCTATCACCAGGAGCTACTTCACACAGGTGAGGATTCAAGATCTTCCATGGAATCATGAGGATGCAGCTGGACCAAGCAGAAAGAAGAAGAAGAGGACTCACAAGTTTGCTGCCTCTTCAGTTCCTATAGCCACTGGTGACAGCTGCTCAGTGATAGCTGATGCTTTTATGGAAGAGACCCTCATGTGGTTGGATAGAGAGTACAAGGACACCCAAAAGGAGATTGCTGACAAGCAAGTTAGGCTTCAGGAGATTGACATCCTCAGAAATAACCTAAGTGATCTGCCTTCCTCACAAAAAATCGGGAGAGTAGATATCAAATTTTAATTTATGAGTTTTAAATTTTCTGTTTTTTAGCCTTTTTTTGAACAATTTCTGTTTTGCATGAACTATTTCTATTTTCTTATCGTTCTTTATTTTGATCAAGGAGCGTGTTCTTTGTTACAGTTATGGCCTGTAATTAGGTATTCTTCCCATGGGTACTTTGTGTGTTTGCTTATGAAATCTTGAGCCTATGTCAAGTACTAACTCTGTCTGCAGGTGTTAGCTGATATCTGATGTTAAGATAACAATGGAAAATCAATGTTAGAATAACATTGTGTTGGACTCTCTTGTTATTAAGGGGGAGTTACTTGCTGTAGATGTACCACAAGGTTAAATAAGTTTTGTTATGAATATTTGATCTAAGGAGACATGTTCTAGGGTTTTGTGAAGTAAGGCAAAAAGGGGGAGATTGAAAGTGCAGGTATTCTAGCAATGTTAGAAGGTCAATGTTAGAATAACATTGACTGACATAATCTATTTTACAATCTTGTTTTGAATATCTTTATTATTGTTTTGCCTTATTCACTCGACTAATCTAGTTCCACAGTTGTGATTGTCTTTGGTTATTCTTCAGGAAACAAACTTGTCATAGCTTGATCACTCAAAGTTTCCATAGAGGGAAGGTTTCTTAATTAGAGCTAACCGCTCAAGAAATAAGGAAAGAAGAGTTCGAGTGCAACTAGAAAATATTCAAGTTGAGTTATGATTTGAAGAAGGAGTCTTTTCTAAGTTAGTTCACTAACAAAGGAACTATTATTGAAGAAGAACGCCGAGAACAAGGAAGAGGAGTCCGACAAGGAAATTGGAAGAATTACCAACCCTGTACAACACATCTTGAAGTCCAAGTCAAGAACCTATATATAGGTGTGAAGTACATCAAGACAAATACAAGACAAGAGCTAATAAATCCAAGAGATTAATTCACGAGTTGTTGAGTGTTGTCTTGCTTTTGCAAAGTTTGTGAGTTGTTCAATTAGTTCTAGGTTTAGAATTAAGAGAATAATTATTGTCTGCTTTGTTGAGTTCGAGCAATTCAGGAGTGAGGAGCTTGAGAGTTGTAAGAAACATATTTTGATAAACCCTTGTGGTATTTTGCCTACAACTCGGAAGTTAATATTAATAAATTCACTTCTTAAAGTTCGGGTTGTTTATTTTCCGCTGAATTGTTATTCTGGACGTTGTTAAAGTAACATCGATAAGTTAACAACGAACACGTATCAACCGATCCACAATTTCAGCCTCTTTTGCGACTTGCCGCCTGAAATGTGTTTATCAACACTTTATTTCTTGAACTTTGTATCGTCTGTTCGATTTGTCCCACCAGCGTATTTTCGGTCATTTTTGACCGAAATATTCTCCCCACACGATACATATGTCGTACTAGTGTATTTTGACAGTTTGTGATAAAAAATAGGCGAAAAAACACCCCAAATTGAAATTATTCCGGTCAAAAATACACTTGTGGAGCAAATCGAAGAGTCGATACAAAGTTCAGGGAGCAAAATGCTGATAAACAAAGTTAGGAGGCAAGTCGCAAAAGAGGCAACATGTTGGGGGGTTCGGTGTTTTTATCTCTAAAACTAATAAACCAAATTATAGTAGTTGAGCAATCAAAATACTAAAAAATGGAAGATCTTGAAAAAATCAGACTTTCGAATTTTTGCAGGAACAATATAACCAATAAAACTAGAGAAGAATAACAGTAGAAGAACAATTACAAACATTCAAATGACTGATTCTATAGAAAAATTAAGCTTGTATGTGGTACGTAGTCTAATTAGTTGAAAAGGATAGTTTCTATGCTACCCACCGGGCAGTGTACAGTGCACTTAATTACATGTGTCACAAATGGACAAGGACAACAGAAAGAGCTGTAAGTATGAAGTGCAATTCAATATAGCTATAGTAGCTATATTTACACCTATTACTTTATTTTTGGAACAAAGAGCTGCACTTTCTTATTATCCAAAAACAAATAGGTACATACCAATCCGAAGATCCATGTTCAAAATCTAAACGACACACAAAGGAAAAACTCTATTTCTCAAAGCAAAACTCTTTGCAAAGCATTACATAACTTCAAATTCAGCCTACATCTACTTAAGATATTCTGAATTATCACTTCTCCAAGATGAGGGCATAAGGTAGTCTGGTTGAATATCAAGTCGTTCCTGTGAGTCCATAAGTTGTAGATCACTTCAACAAAAGAATTTTTCAAAAGTTTGCTTCTCCAACTTTTCTTCACTCCATGTTGTAGTACCTAGTTAAGTTCTTGAACCCAAGAGTGTGGTGTATGTTTTATCTGCATGCAAGTCAACACCTCTTGCCAAATTTGACTAGTGACAGCACATGTAAACAATAGATGCCCCGCCGATTCATAATTTGAACAGAAGCAACGTAAACCATCAATTTGCACACCAAATATTTGGATTCTGTCTTTAGTAGGGAGTCGATTAAGACAACATAACCAGAAGATAAATAAGGCAGGCGGTCTGGCCTGATTTCCGTACAATAGCTTCCTCCACACAACAAGTGTTTTAGTTCCTCGCAATTCCTTATAAACAGTAGTCGTCATATGTTTTCCCCGTCTCACCATATCTGCCCAGACAGAAGTATGTATCACATCCTCTCGACATTTTAAAATAGCTTTCATTATCCAAGAACAGAAAGTGTTGGGTTGATAGGGAAATATATCACCATCTTTTATGAAGTACGTATGCATCCACTGCACCCAAAGTTTCTCAGCTCGCATTTGCAGGTTCCACAGTAGCTTTGATATGGAAGCCTTATTCCATTCCACCAGCGAAGTAATATTGAGCCCTCCAACATTTTTTGGGTCACAAACTCTATCCCAGGCAACCAGTGCCTTCTTACTAATCTCACCCTTGCCAGTCCATAGGAAAGTCCTACATAATGTTTCTATATGTTTTAAAACTTTATTAGGCAGCGGGAATATTTGCATCCAATAATTGGTGATGGAAAAAATCACACTCCAGATAAGTTGAGCTTTACCGGCATAACTCAACAACTTGGCAGACCAATGTCGTATGTGAGTTAAAATCTTATCAATGAGTGGCCTACAAAGATGTATAGAGGGTTTCCAACTAGTAAGTGGCATGCCCAAATATTTAAAACGAAGTTCCCCTCTAGTGAAGCCAGTCATTTGCATAATCAAGTCTTGTGCATCATCTTGAACCTTTCCAAAATAGACTTCACATTTAGCAGGATTAACTTTCAGATCAATAGATTCTGAAAAACAAGAGAACCTCTCCATTAAGAGTTGAACCGACTTCACATCACCCAGGCTAAACATTAACGTATCATCTGCAAAGCATATGTGAGTGATCCTTAGCTTCTCACATCTGGGATGGAAATTAAAATCAGGTTGCAAGTGTAGTTTAAACATACATCGGTGTAGGTGTTCCATCACTAAGACAAAGAGCAAAGGTGAGACAGGGTCGCCCTGTCTGAGACCTCTTTTTGCCTTCAAAAGCTTGCTGGGACTTCCACTGATGGAGTATCTATAAGATACAGTTGTCATACAAATCATAATCCAACGGATGAATAGCACTGGAATTCCCATTTCCCTCATAATGACTTCCAAAGCAGCCCATTCAACAATATCATACGCCTTCTGGTGGTCCATCTGTATAGTACACCTATTACTTTTGATATAAATACTAGAAGTTTCCGCATATTTGAATAATAGAGTAGAGTATCCTTGAATGACATGTGAGTGCACTGTGCAGCATAAAATAAATCCTTGAAAAGATGGTAGAGGTGAGAAGGTAAGGTGGTATGGAGAAGACAAGCCTTTTTAAAATAAGAAAAGAAAAAGATTATAAGAGATCTTATATTTTTAATATAAAAATATCACTTTTTTTGTAAAAAAAAGAAGAAGAAGCTATATGCAAAATTCCTAATTACTTTTGTTTCAGCATTAAACTACATACTCTTGTAAAATCGTTTTCAAGATCTAGATAATAACTTTTATTAACATGGCTTTGAGTATTGTGTAAATTTTTGGATAATGTTAAGGAGAATACAGGGGTCTTTAGGGACCGCCTGGGCGGTCCCTAAAGACCTCTGGACGGTCCCTAAAGACCTTTAAGGACCGCCCAGCGGTCACCAAAAGGCGGTCGTGGTTGCCCTTGGTCCCCCACCCTTTGGCGACCGCCTTGCGGTCGCGGGGACCATGTTCCGCGACCGCAAATTTAGGGACCGTCGGGCGGTCCCTAATGACTTGTGGGGACCGCTGGGCGGTCACCAAAGCCCATAAGTCTTTAGAGACAGCCCGACGGTCCCCAAAGATATACGGACTTTTAGGGACCGCCCGACGGTCCCCAATAATGTTCATAGCATTAGGGAACGCCCGTCTGTCTCCAATAATATAAATAGCATTAGGGACCGCCGAGCGGTCCTTAATGCTATGAATATTATTAAGGGCCGCTCGGCGGTCCCTAAAAGTCTGCGGCAGAATAAAAAATACCCAATAATATTCCAGAAATTTACCAAAATATTATTGGGTTTTTTGTATAAATTGCTTGTAAATATGTGCAACAAACATTTACAAGAACAAAAACAAACAAAATAATGATAAAAAAAGTAAAATGAAATTAAAATCAACAAAACAAAACAAATAAAATAATGAAATAAAAGTAAAAATAGATGATAGTTATAAAAATAAACCAAAAACAATGAAAAAGAAGAAGCAAAAGAAATGAAGAACACATTGTTGGTGTTTTCTTGACATTTGTTAAAAGAAAAGAGAAGAAAAGATGTGTTTTGGGATTTGAAGAAAAAAGAAAGGTTGAGAAGAAAGGAAGAAATGTTGTGTTTTTGATGATTTTTATTTTTGGGATTTAGAAAGAGAAAAATGAGAAGAGAAATTTTAGAGTTGGGTGTTTTTGAAGGGTGTTGAAAAATTGGATTTGAGTGTGGTATATATAGAATTAAGGGTGAAATTTTTGAATTTTTGGAAATTTCAAATTTCCCCCCCAATCACGCCCATTTTTTAAACATTTAGGGACCGCCTTGGTGACCGCCGGGCGGTCCCTAATGACATGTGGTGACCGCCCGACGGTCACTAAATGCGGTTTTTAGGGACCGCCTGACAGTCCGTAATAATATTTAACGTGTTTTTTTGATTTTATGAAACGATTTCCATGTGTTTTTTTATTTTTAGCAACACAATTAATTATAACATGTCAATTGAAGTAACAAACTATCATAAAACCACTAATTTACTTATTTAATTGTAGATTGAATGAGATTGAGAAAGTTTTTAACGTTGAACCTATTCTACGTTATACGTACAATTAATCATCGTATCTTGTTTCAATTTATATGAAACTTTGTAATTTTGTTCTTTTAACTATTATTAGGATATTTATCAACTAAACAAACAACGCAGCACCTTAATTTTTCCATAAAATAAAATAAAAAATATGAATATTATTAGGGACCACCGGGCAGTCCCCAAAGCCACCTTTAGGGACCGCCGGGCGGTCCCTAAAGACAATTGGTGACCGCCCAGCGGTCCCCAAAGGTGGTTTTAGGGACCGTCAGGCGGTCCCTAATAATATTCATACTTTTTTTTTCGATTTTATGAAACGATTTCCATGTGTTTTTTATATTTAGCAATAAAATTCATTATAATATGTCAATTTAAGTAACAAACGATCATAAAACTACTAATTTAGTTATTTAATTGTAGATTGAATGAGATTGAGAAAGTTTTTAACGTTGAACCTATTCTACGTTATACGTACAATTAATCATCGTATGTTGTTTCAATTTGTATGAAACTTTGTAATTTTGTTCTTTTAACTATTATTATGATATTTATCAACTAAACAAACAACGCTGCACCTTAATTGTTTCATAAAATAAAATAAAAAAAGTATGAATATTTTTAGGGACCGCCGGGCGGTCCCTAAAACCTGTTTTGGGTTGGGGACCGCCTAGCGGTCCCCCTTTTGGGTTGGGGACCGCCCAGCGGTCCCCCTTTCGGGTTGGGGACCGTCCAACGGTCCCCTGTTTGGGATGGGGACCGCACAGCGGTGCCCGTTGGTCCGGGCGGTCACCAAAAAGCTGGGGACCGCCCGACGGTCACCAGGCGGGGGTCGCGAAAACCCCCTAAATCTTGTAGTGAGCAAAACTCTTGCCTAAGTTTATGTCTTTCTTTTTAATTCTAGTTTCAAGTGTCAACTGCCAGAAATAGATCAACATGAGTTGTCAATGCTTGCATCGTTCATGGTCTATTGCGTGTGACATGTTCTTAAGAAAAGCTCATGAAGAAAATTTCCCCAAAGAGGTTAAATAGTAAGTTCATCCTGGTCTCTTTTATAGTTATGAAATAATGCTTATATTATTCAGATACTCAACTCTATTATTCAAAAAAGTCGGAAATGTCTCGTCTTTATATCAAAATTAAGAGGTGTAAATATAACAAATATATAAGGAATTGCACTTCATACTTACCGTTCTTGCTGTTGTCCTTTTCCATGCAGTGATCGCTTCTCAAACTACAAAAAATTAGATCGGCTATGAGTAAATTCAGCAAATCAGGGCATCTGAGACCTTTTAGCCTACATTGTCAGTCCTTTTCGGGACATCTTTCAAACCCCTCGTCCTGTTTGCCTGTTTCAAATAATGAACTTGAATACATTATAGAACTGGACTTTGATATCTGAATGTAATAGTAAAAGAAAGAAGGATTCAAAGCTTTCAATGTATTGAAGAGAAACGTTTTTCTTACATATCAATTGAGTTACATGATCCTATATTTATACATTACAATCAGAGAATAACAGCTAAACACAACAATGCGATCTGCCAAACATTAAACTAATCAAAAAGATGAGTTAAAGTTCTTCTAGCTTTGCCGTCAGTTCCCACTGCATTCTGTCGATCATGTGGCTTCTTACAAGCTGAGTGATGTTGGATTGTCTTGCTGTTATTCACATGAGTGTGATGATCAGCATGTGGCTTCTTACACTTGTGGAGTTGCAAGTTATCATCAGTCTTCAACAGTTGCAAGTCATTAGCAGTCTTCAACTGCTGCACAACAAGCTTCCTTTGTCAATCTTGTTTCTATGACTGTGATGATCATCTTATGTCTTCTTACACTCCCCCTCAATGTGAGAATGTATATCATACATTCCCATCTTGTTGATTAGCATTTCAAATCTCTTAGCATTCAATCCTTTTGTAAGAACATCAGCCATCTGATTTTCAGTGGATACATGAAAGAGTTTAATTATTCCTCGCTGCAACTTATCTCTAGTAACATGACAATCGATTTCTATGTGTTTGGTCCTTTCATGAAACACTGGATTGGTTGCAATATGAATTGCAGCTTGATTGTCACAATATATTAATCCTGTTTGCTCATGCTTATATCCAAAATCAATCATCAACTGTTTCAACCATATTCTCTCACACACAGTTGATGCTAGAGCTCTATATTCAACTTCAGCTGATGATCTTGAGACTGTCTGTTGCTTCTTAGACTTCCAAGATATTAAGGCATCACCTAAGAACATACAATATCCTGTGATAGATCTTCTGGTGTCAATACATGATCCCCAATCAGCATCACAGTATGCTTTGATGTGTACTTTGTTATCACTTGGAAAACATAAGCCTAGCCCTGGTGCTTTCTTCAAATATTTCACCACTCTCAATGCTCCTTCAATATGTTGAAGTTTGGGATCTGCCATATGCTGACTGAGTGTTTGAACAACATATGATATATCTAGTCTAGTTACAGCCAGATATAACAGTCTGACAATCAATCTTCTAAATGTAGTAGAATCAGTATGATCTCCCCCTGATTGAGATACTTTTACATTTTGTTCTATTGAAGTGTTTGCTGGTTTTGTTCCACGAAGTCCGCAGTCCTTTATTATTTCCAAAGCATACTTCCTTTGATTCACATATATCCCTTTCTAGTTCCTTGCAACTTCAAGTCCTAAGAAGTATTTCAGTACTCCCAAATCTTTTAATTTGAAGTGAACTTGCAGATATTCCTTTAATCTATCTATTTCTTCTTTGTTGTTTCCACCAACTATAATGTCATCTACATACACTAGGATTGCAGTAGTATGGCCATTAGAATATTTGAGAAACAAATAATGATCAACATGTGACTGAATGAATCCTTGAGTTGAGATCACATAAGTCAGCTTGTGATTCCATTGTCTGGATGCTTGTTTAAGTCCATAAAAAGGCTTGTGCAGGTGACAATAAACCTTCTCCCCCTCAGTAGCAAGTCCAGGAGGTGGCTCCATGTAAACATCTTCTTGTAGATCTCCATAAAGAAAAGCATTATTCACATCAAGTTGTGAAAGATGCCAATTGTGAGCTGCTGCATAAGCCAGGAGACATCTAACAATGGTAATCTTTGCTACTGGAGAAAAAGTCTCAAAAAACTCCCAGCCTTCTTTTTGATTATAACCTTTGGCTACTAATCTAGCCTTATGTCTTTCAATTTCACCAGTAGAAGTATACTTGATTTTATATACCCATTTAGAACCAATTGCTGTTTTTCCAGGAGGTAATGAAACCAAAGACCAAGTGTTATTCTCATTCAGGGCATGAAGTTCAGCATTCATGGCTTCTCTCCACAAAGGATCCAGCTTAGCTTGCTCATAGGAGGTAGGCTCAATGTGTGAGGAAACAGATAATATAAATTTGAGATGAGAAGGAGAGAAATGATGAAGATAGAACTGTAAAGGGTGAGTAGTACCTGAGTTGTCAGCAAGAACTCAAGATTGATTGTGGTGACTGAGAGATGTAACTTGCTTGCACTGATAATCTTGGAGATGTATAGGCACTTTTTTAACCCTTGTAGATCTTCTAGGCTCAGTAATCTCATGAGTAGGAGTAGAAACATGATCAGATATGTTTGGTAATTGAATTTCTGGAGATGGAAGTGATTGATTATCAATAAGAGGAGATGTTTCCTATGGAGGAGGAATCTGATCATGGGGTTCATTCTCATGAGAAATATTTGTAGCAGGAACATCATAAGATGGATTATAATCAAGAGAGGAGGATTTAGGAAAAATGTAGTCAATGTCAGTGGAAGTAGTTTGAGGGATTGAAGAATATGGAAAGATTTCCTCATAAAAGATGACATCTCTTGATATGAAAACATGTTTAGTTTGTAAATTATACAACTTATATCCTTTAATATGTGCTGGATATCCTATGAATATGCACTTTGCAGCTCTTGCAAGCATTTTGTTATGTGGTTTTGGTAAGGCAGTTGCATAACACAAACATCCAAAAGTCCTTAAGTGTTGATATTGAGGATGTTTTGAGTATAAATGATAAAATAGTGTAAGATTATTTAACAATGGTGTAGGTGTTCTGTTTATCAGATAGGCAGCTGTGACAACACAATCTCCCTAGAATGATAGAGGCAAATTAGCTCGAATGCGCAGTGATCTTGCAACATTCAGCAAATGTTTGTGCTTTCTTTCAGCTACTGAGTTTTGTTGAGGTGTGTAGGTACAAGTTTGCTGATGTATAATGCCTCTTGTATTATAGAATTCAGGCATATTAAATTCCTGACCTTGATCTGATCTGGTAATTTTGATTTGTTTATCAAATTGAGTGTCAATGTATTTGCAGAAATTATGTAGTATATGTCTGGTTTCTCCTTTGTTTTTCATGAGGAATGTCCATGTGAATCTACTATGATCATCTACTATAGTGAGAAAGTAGTGTGATCCATTCAATGATCCAACACTGTAAGGTCCCCAGATGTCAACATGAATTAAATCAAAGATGAAATCACTTTTATGAGGATTAAGAAGGAAAGGTACTCTGGTTTGTTTTGACAAATGACATGTATCACATACTATTTTATCAAACTTCAATGGAAACTTTTCATTTGTAGTATGAAGCAAAGACGATCTAATATCAGATGGATGTCCTAGTCTATTATGCCACAAGGCAGAAGATGAAATAGAGGAATTAACAACAACTGTACCTAAATGACTATTTAGGTTATGAGATCCTTCATCTCTTTTCATATAGTACATGCCATTTACTTACTCAGCCATCCCAATCATTCTCCAGTTCTTGATGTCCTGTATAACACATAGATTGGACCAGAAAATGAGTGAGCATTGACCCTGTTAATTATTTTGCTAACAGACATGAGATTGAAAGAAAAAGATGGTACACAAAGAACATGTGTAAGAATTAGATCTTTGTTATATTTCACAGTTCCTATCATAGTAACTGAAGCAGTCTTGTTATTTGGTAATTTAACATGTGAGTCATGTGTTATGAAATATGAATCAAGTAGCTTTGGATCACAGACTATGTGATCTGAAGCTCCTGAATCCAATTGGAAGAATTAAGAAAATGACTCAATGACAGTGGTTCAAAATTTGATAAAACAGTAGATAAAGAAATGGATTTTACTGTTTTACCTGATTGTTCTGTTACCAATTGTTTGGTGGTTGATTGTTAACCTGATTGACTAAGCTTATGTTACCTTGAAAGAGGTTACGTAAATGCTGAAACTGTTCCTGTGATATGGGAGCAGAACCATGTCCTGAACTTGAACTAACTTGAGTTAATTGATTCACATTACCAGAAAATTGTCTGACACCTTGTTTAACAGCAGGTTTGAACTTAGAGTATTTGTGGCCTGGAAGATATCCATATACTTCATAGCAGTTATCAATTGTGTGATTTGTTTTTCCACACTTGGCATATGCTGGTCTATATCTTGGCATATGCTGGTCTATTCTTACCAGTACTGAACTTGTTCCATGGCTTTTGCCTTTGAAAGTTTCCAACCATCACAGTAGCTTGTGGATTGTTCTGTTGGTTGATCTGTGTCTTGACTGCCATGGCAGCTGTGTCAATAGGTGTGTGGTGAAAGATTGATAACTCTCTGTTTGATTCTTCTTGCAACACCAAACCAAAAACATCATCTAACAAGGGAAGATGATCCCTCAACAAGATTTGATTTCCGACTAAAGAGAAAGAGTCATCCAATCCCATCAAAAATTTCATTACATTCTTGTGTTCATTCTTTTTGATTAAGGTAGCCATTGCACCACATTCAGAATTGGTATAAACACATAGAACTTCATACTGATTTATCTCATCCCAGATTGATTTTAATTTTGAAAAATATAAAGAAAGTGCAGCTCCTTCTTGTTTGGTGTTAGCAAGCTGTTGTTCAAGCATATATATGTGATTATTACTGGATCTGGAGAATCTTCTTTTAATATCTTTCCATACCTGAAATGCAGAGTCAGAGAACATAGTTGGATCTCCTAACTCATTAGAAATGCTAGCAGAAATCCATCCTAAGACAGTGTAGTTGCAGCGCATCCACTTTGTATAAGATGGATCAATAGCTTCTGGTTCTGGATAGGTAACATCAATGAATCCAACTTTATTCTTTGCAAGTAAAGCCACATACATGGCTCGACTCCAGCGATGATAATTTCATATTGTGAGTTTCTGACTCACCAGAGAGTTTGCTGTATTTTCAGAATGATGCACACAGAATGGATCAAAATGATCATCTTGTGTTGCAGTGTTTTGTTTCTCCACCTGTGGTGCAGAAACTGTCGATGAATCTGTTGGATTTGTCATGGATATAAAACAGGTAATGGTGTGAAAAACAAGTGGTAGCGGAAGTGAATTCTGGATCAATACCTGAGCTATTGATTAAATAATTGCTCTGATACCATTTCAAATAATGAACTTGAATACATTATAGAACTAAACTTTGATATTTGAATGTAACAGTAAAAGAAAGAAGGATTCGAAGCTTTCAATGTATTGAAGAGAAACATTTTTCTTACATATCAATTGAGTTACATGATCCTATATTTATACATTACAATCAGACAATAACAGCTAAACACAACAATGCGATCTGCCAGACATTAAACTAATCTAAAAGCTGAGTTAAAGTTCTTATAGCTTTGCTGTCAGTTCCCATTGCATTTTGTCGATCATGTGGCTTCTTACAAGCTGAGTGATGTTGGATTGTCTTGCTGTTATTCACATGAGTGTGATGATCATCATGTGGCTTCTTACACTTGTGGAGTTGCAAGTTATCATCAGTCTTCAACAGCTGCAAGTCATTAGCAGTCTTCAACTGCTGCACAATAAGCTTCCTTTGTCAATCTTGTTTCTATGACTGTGATGATCATCTTTTGTCTTCTTACAGTCTGAAATAAAAATTCTTAGGGTTCTGGAACTCTCACAAAGCAATGGCATGCATAATCGCTACAAGGTGACGGAAATAAATCATCTAGTGTATTTAAGGTATTTGGTTGTTGATCGGATGCCTGCACTAATAGATGCATGCACGCTTTATGAATCTAGAATTTCTTTTCATAGATAGAACGGAACACTCTGTTAATGTTTTGAGAATACACCAAAGTTGAAGCATTTGCATGTCAGACCCCGAGCCAAGTTCAAAGACAAACGCGATAGCTCCCATAAAAATAATCTGGAGACTCTTTCATTTATTCGCAGTTACAGCAACAAAGCTTACAAGATATTGAGAGCTTCACCACATCTCTGCAAACTAAGTGCACATGTAAACCATTACTCCCTGATCTTCAATTCACAAAGCTCGAATCACATGAAATTGAGGTGTGTGACATTTTCCAGATACCAAAGTATCCCATAGAGATATACTTCCCATTGACTACAAAAGAGTTGAGTTGTTCGGAAATTGCTTACCTTGGGAGAAGATGTCGGTGATAGGGAGATTGACGCACCTTCAGGTACTCAAACTACTTATGAAGGCCTTTGATTGGGAAAATGGCAGACAACAACTTATATGTTTCTGTAGGGGAAAAGGTACTCCTTCGACAGTGATCGTTGATTCACGATTACGTGTTTTGAAAGAAGAAGATGTGAATTTAGTAGACATCTCAAACCGTTGATGTGGAAGAAGTTAGTGTTGTTAGAATCGTCTTTATAGTACACAGTTAAATCTATTTTTGTCTTCAGTGTCGCGAGCAAAGATTTGTTAAAACGGTAATCATGTTGGAAATAGTGCACCGTTAATTGATAGTCGCTACCAATAATTACAGATATTACTCAAAGTTTTCTGTCAACTCAGGAAACAAATTGAGAACTATTGAGCGCTTCTTCTTCCTATATTGGACGAATTATTATTTGTGCCCATTCTTTTTTTTTTTCAAACTTAAAATGCCCGGTTTTTTCAAAATATGCTAAAAATGCCCGGTATCTTTTAAAATTTCTACTAAAAATGCCCGAAGTGAAATTTTCGGACAAAAAAGCCTACGTGGCTGTCTAGTCAAATAATGGCGTTGCCTAATCAAAAAGTCGCGCCCGCCATGTCATATTTTCAGTTTAAATAATAATTTTGAAACAAACCCTTCTAATTTTAAATATTGTATTTGCACACCCCAAAATAAATTGCACTTTGTACCCCAATATATATATAAATAAGAAACATATATATAACTATTTTGTAAAAATAATAAATATATATAAATAATAATAATAAACATATATATATATAATAATAAGAATAATAAACATATATATAAATATAATTAAAAAAGGGTCATATATATATATAAACATATATGTAACTATTTTGCAAAAATAATAAATATATATTTATATATATTAATAATAATAGTAATAAACAAATGTATATATATGTTAATAATAATAAAGATATAAATATATATAACTATTTTGTATAAATAATAAATATATATATAATAATATTAAACATTTTAACAATATAAAAAAATAAAAAAAATAAAAAAAATCATCATCATCATCATCTTTTTATTTTTTCTACCCATTAATTTAGTCCAACTTCAAGTTTTACTCTTTAATTTAATGGGCTTAGAAAATGCCCAGTAACTTTAAATTTTCAAATAAAAAATGCTCAACGGGCTCCAGCTTGGGCCAGCTTGAACCCTACCTGGCAGTTGAAAAAATTGATGTTAAATCTGTTTGGTCCCGGTGCTTTCGAGCCATCACATGACCAGATCGCATTCTTGATTTCTGCCTCACTGAAAATATGTTCTCCTCCGAGCTAAGTGTTCGAAATCCCAAGTCGGTTAGTTGCGGTCGATCTCATCTCACGGGGTTGAAGTCATTGAAGAAATAACTTTGTATCCCCACTCTATTATAGTGCACATCTTCAAACCATCTCCCGTCAATAAACAATCCCTGGATTGTTCGTTAATTTCCTCCTCGTAATACAATGAGGAAAGTATTTTGTGTTTGAGTCCCCTTCCTTTATCCACTTATTTCTTGAACGTTGAAATAGGAAACTCTCCTTGCATTCCCGAAGACTCCACAGGTCGCCCCATATTTCCTTTCTTTTCTCTACTTCTTCATTTGAAAGAATATGTGATTCTCCTTTAAGGTCGGAATCTACAATCCACTTTTCAAGCTCTCCAATATTTGAGTCTAAGTTCCCAAAGCATTCTTTATTCCAGACTTTTAACTCTTTCTTTAGGGACTTGGGTTTCTTCTTTAGTAAAAGAGGTCCCATTCTACACATTCAACACAAAAGGGGCAAATTCCTTGTGAGAAAACCAGTAATCCATCAACCTAAATATATTAACATCTTTTTAATTATGGTAGTTTTTAATGTTTATAAACCATGTCCTAACTCGTTTTCTATTATTATACTATCTATCGGCTTCGTTTATGGAATCATGTCACACGAGAAATACTATTAGTATTTGTGAAGGAATTGTTAGTCAAAATGTAATATGTTTATAGATGTGACTATTTATGTCTGGAATAAGAGTAAAAAAATAAATTTGAGCTTGGAATAAGAGTAATTAATCATGATAAAAGGTAGAGATTCAAAATATATGAAATGTAACGATCGCGACCACCACCACCCCGCGTCGGATCGCGACCACCACCACCGAGTTGCAGCGGTGGCGGCGTCGATTGACGCCCCCCCCCCACTGCAACTCGCGGTTGCAGCTGTGGCGGCGGGGGTGGTCTATTTTTTTTTTTTTTTTTTTTAAATATATAAATATATTTATGTTTTAAATTTATTAAGATTTAAGTTTTTATATATGTTTTTATTTTTGCAAATAGTTATATATATATGTATATGTTTGTTATTGTTTTTATATATATGTGTTTTATTTTTATAAGGAGAAACGTTTTTTCGGACAAAGAAACGTTTTTGCGACTTTTTGATTAGGGAACACGATTCTTTGACTAGGCAGCCACGTAGGTTTTTTTGTCCAAAAATTTCACTTCAGGCATTTTTAGTAGAAATTTTAAAAGATATCGGGCATTTTTAGCATGTTTTGAAAAAACGGGCATTTTAAGTTTGGAAAAAAAGATAATGGGCAGAAATAATAATTCGTCCTCCTATATTTAAGCTTAATTGCAGTACTCAAATAAAAACATAATTAAAGGGCAATTATGCCATTTGAGCTCCAAATTTATATTGACCCCATAACCTTTAAGTCTAGCCAGAAGAACTTCTGCTAACGACAGCATTTTTTCAGTTTCAGGCAAGTCGACCATAACAGCTGAATCGACTGAGATCGAGAAATTATGAGATCATTTGAACAAGTTCGGAGTATTGGCTTCGCCGATCCAACTAATATTTTCTCTTATTTCTATCACCCTCACCCATGTCAAGAAACATCATAGTACAAAGTCCAAATAACCAATTCTTTCACTTCCAAAGAAAGTTTGGCCATTGCTGCATCATCTAGCAAAAGCTCTGCTCCTGGATTTGGAGTTTTTACGTTAAATCTCTTTATTCGTTTTACTTCATATTTCTATTTACTACAAGTGCGTTGCATAAGAAACACTATTAGGAAAAGCTATTTACCATCTTTACATAAATGACATACATCACAAGCTAAAGAATCATTATAAAGAGTATCAATCTGTTTGAATAACTACGGTATAAGTTAGGAAAGTTTCATGAAATGACCTAATATGTTGTGACAAAGAGCAGAAACTTCAGAAAAGGAAGAAACAACAAAACCGAAGTCAGATTGAACACGGTGAGAAGGATCTGGTGTGAAAGAAGGCAACAAGTGAAGTCAACTTTTCTCTACCTTAACAAAAACTATCATCCTTGAGTTGGCCAGATTTGGCGAAAAACAGAGAAGAAATAGAGAATTTAGAACATTTCGTAAGGCTGGAAATAGAGATTTAGTTGAAGTGAGCAAAAAGCACGCTAAAAGATTCGTGAGGATACTATCTAAACTGAAATGAAGGAGAACTGACCAATGTGAGTAGCATTGACAAATGAGCCACTGTGATGGTTAATATAGATAGACGTAAGGGAATGACTTGAAGAGTAAGAAGGAAAGACAGCAACCTATGTGGTCAGTCGCACCCATGTCTAAGATCGACATAAGAGAATTAAGAGAAGCAGTGTTAACGGGTTTGAAATTATTCCCTATTTAACGGAAGATATTTATTTGGGTTGGAACGCCCTGTCCGTGATTCAGAGGCAATGATAGGTGGAAATGATAAGATAAGGACAATTGCAAGAATATTCTCTTCCTTTATTCACTGAACTTTTCCTCCTCTTCCTACTGTGTATATGAGGATCCAGTTGTATTTAGTAAGCTAAGTTAAGTTATCTCCCCTCCTCTTCTTCTACTGATCACTTCCCTTTATATAGACTTGGGTAGGGGCAGGTGTCATTGTGCATGTGTTTTGGTAAGGACAGGTGTTGTCGTTACCTTAATACAGGTGTAAAAATAAGGATAAGGTTTATCTTTTATCTACTAAGCGCTGACTAGATTTAATCTTGGTGTCTTCTGATGGCTTCGAGGACCTTTGATGCGTGTTTGTTTTGGTAGAGCAGCTCTTCCGAGGGGTTTTATTTCTCTTTCTTGATTCGGGTTTATTCTTCAATAATCAGGAGTGATCTTTGAGGGTGTAAATGTGATTTCCGAGGGCGTGGTGTGATCTCCGAAGGCTTGATTTGGTCTCCGAGGGCATGGTGTGATCTCCGAGGGCTGTATTTGCTCTGTTTGAAGTGAGATTTTTTCATCGGAGTTCTAGGAATATATTTACTGGGTGCTCTCTCATTCACTTCTTGATTTTCTCCGAAAGTGGGTCCTCGGATAATAGTCCGAGTGTAGTCTTTTTCGAGGAGTGTTCAGTAAGGAAGTTTTCTTGTAAGTTCATGGGACTCGGGGTCCATTGTGGTCCCTCTTGGCGCATTGGTGGATATCGGAGTCGCACGGGTCCATCGGGGTTTGCTCTTTTTCCGATGCCGTGTTGATATCTGTTTTTCATTTACCGTTTGACTTTTCAAGGGACGCTTATGTTCCTCCTCGTGTGCTCTTTTAAACCTTTTTGGGTCCGTGACCGAAAGGTAAGGCAATCCTCCGAGGGGTTTTATTTATAGGTACATCTCACATCTCATCGGAAGTACTCGTGACAATAGTATTGTCCATGTATAGTTTTTTCCGAGTAGGAGTAATATTCTTTATTTTATTTTTAGGGTTAACACTAGCCCCCCCAAATTTTGATTGTCCTCGTAGAGACAAGCGAAATTTTAAATCATCGTCCTCAGTGAGGCGAGGGGTTATTTTTCGTTTTAGTGTCCCTATATTTATTTTTTGATATTTGTCCGAGAGATAAATATATAAATTCAAAGTTTTGCAAGGATTTTACCTGAATACCCTTAGGGTATCATTATTAAGCACGCGAGGATCTCGGGGGCGCAGGTTGCGGACTGCCGTTTGACCAGCTTCGAGATTTGAAGCATCTGACCGTTGGCAACGGTCAGAATTTTGACGGCGTGGCACAACTAAGCAACGGATACGTGGAGGTGTAAATGATTGCCACGTCTTGAAAGCATCTGACCGTTGTAATCCCGCGGCTATAAATAGGGGCATTGTTGTTCTTTCTTCTTCATTCTTTCAATTTACGATTACTCCCTCTTAAAGCAAAAAATCTTCTTTCTCTAATCTCTGCTCTTCGTTTTTTTTTTCTCAATTCAAACTTCCAGCAGATTCGTTCGTTTTTCTTTTTTTTTTCAAAAGCACTCCTCTGTATCTATGGCTTCTTCCGCTAACACCGATTCCGTTGCTGCTGCTACTATTTCGGAAATTACTGCTCCGATTAATACTTTTGTAAATATGAGGAGTATTCCGGTGGGAGTTGTTACTCGTAAACGCAAGGGAGCAATTGCTGCTGCTGCCGAGGGCGGCACCACTTCCTCGAAAAAAGCTAGGGTTCCCAAATCGAAGGAGCCGCCTCTTCGGACTTTCGCTAAGGTGGAAAAGATGTCGAGTATTGTTACTCGTAAGCAGGTGGCGGATCTGTTTACCTCAACCGGGGTCCTTCAGAAGAATATGGTATTCCGAATCCCGACGAAGAATGAGAGAGCATGTTATCCTCCTCCGGGTATGTTGACAGTGTTTTTTGCCCACGTGAAGTACGGGTGGCGTTCATTCATGTCACCTTTTTTCTGTGAGCTTTTCAAGACTTGTAATATCTGCCCGAGTCAAATGGTGCCGAACGGGTTTGCCGCTATTTGCATTTATGTCTTTTAGTGTCAAGTGAATGGACTAGAGTGCACGGTGGACCATTTTCTTTCGATCTTTGACGTGGCGGTGTCACCCGGGGGGTATCCTTTTTATAATGTTCGTCACCGGGACAACACGGGGGATTCCACGAAGAGAATCTTGGGTGCGGCAATTACCTCACATAGCGTCTGGAAGAATAGATACTTCTTCGTGGGACCTGTTAAAGGTGAGTGGGATGTGCCCTTCGACTGGCGAGAGGGTACTACTCCCATGCATGCTTTGGACCAGGAGGTGGTTTTATCTCCTATAATTTCTCAACACAAATTGATGGAATCAGAGGACTTCACAATGTTATACGAGACCTCCGGTCTTCCTACGTAGTTTTTACCGACGACGCCGTGGAGAGGCCTTTGTCTTTGTCTCCCGATGCGAGGAGTCTCTTTCGTAAGTCCCTTTATTTATTCTTTTATTCTTTCTCCGAGTATAGCAGTAAATTATGTTTATACACGTTATTGGTGGGGGTGATGCAGGGGAGGTCATGGCGAACTACTATCTGCAGTCGAGTCCGAGGGAGCCTACTCCTAGTAGTGTCTCCGAGATACCAGAGGAGGGTGATCACGAGGAGGATGAGGTTAATGCTCCCGAGAGTAGGCATATGGGTTCAGAGAAGGGTGGAGTTCAAGAAGACCATTCTCTTCTATGCATGGATATGACGGGGGTCATCAGGAGTGCTGTTCCCTTGCGCCAAGTAGCTCCTGCTTCTTGGGATTTGGCTTTGGTGCCCGTTTCCAGATCCGAGTCGGGGAATTTACCTGCCTCTGAATCTAATATAGGAACTTCTCCGAGAGTTTCCGAGGAGGGGATCTTTCCGAGTGTTAACGAGGAAGAATCTGCTCAGAAGGTTACTGAAGTAATAGACTTGTCTTCTGAGGGTCCTTCTCCTCAGCCTCCGATAGTTCCCGAATCCGCTCCTCGTGGTAAGTTCTTATGAGGTTTTAATGAGATTTTCATATCTTACTTGTAACACTTGTTCATGTGTTGATGCTTTTTCTTTTGATGTAGTGGCTATAGATAAAGGTAAAGCTCCGATAGTAGAAGAGCCTTCATTATACGGTGATTGTCCATTACTCGTCCTCTTTCCATAACTTTTTCTAGTTTCATTCTCTTTCTTACTGGCAATGAGTACCTTTTGTAGAGGAGGATTTTCTGGCCCAGTTCAACATTCCCGAGGAGGAAGCTTTACAAGGGGATTCCGAGGACACTCAAGGGGAGTTCGATCCTTCTTCCGAAGACAGAGATGTGAAGGAGGGGATTCTGAATTCACTGTTCGGAGAGACTGGTCCACCCACAACAGTTGGTGGTTCTCGGGCCGTGTTTACAAATTCAGAAGTGATGACTCCAGTAAAGGACGCGACTCTTCCGAGGTGGCATGTTCCAGTGA
This sequence comes from Linaria vulgaris, assembly GCA_948329865.1. Lineage (NCBI taxonomy): Eukaryota > Viridiplantae > Streptophyta > Magnoliopsida > Lamiales > Plantaginaceae > Linaria > Linaria vulgaris. Next base: position 71,954,048 of record OX415253.1, read on the forward strand.
CTTTGTCTCCGAGGGGTCATACATTCCAAGAGCCCGTTCCTCCCAGTGGATCCGGGGGCAATTCTCGTCTCGGTCAGTGGGGGAACCTTACCAAGATATCCTCCAATTTTTTGCCTCCTCCAGTTCAACACACGCCGAGGGGTATCAGTTTTTGTACACCAGTCTTAACTGGTTGGAACTCATGGAAAGTTTTTTCTAGATTAGTTCTCTGAAGTTATACAATATATCTCTGCTAATTTTTTTCTTGTTGATCTCTCCATAGATTGGAAAGACTCGAGAGGCAGTCACCGCCGTTGAAGAACGTGGTCGGAAAGACATAGAGGAGGTGGAAGTACTCTGAGCGCAACTAGCACCTCTCTTGGCCCGGGATAAAGAGAGTCAGACTAGGGAGGACATTCTCCACACCAAGATTTCTGACTACGAGTTCCTCCTTAAAGAATCATAGAAGGCGAGGGAGGGTTTGCAATGCAACTTAAGCGCTGCCGAGTCCTCCTACAAGAAGATGGAGGCATCCGAGAAGGTCGCCGCGGCTAAGATAGCCCTTCTGGAGAAGGAAAGAAAAGAATCCGAGGGGGTCCTTACTGCTCGTATCGCTGCTCTCGAGAAGGCAGTGGCAGAAGGCGGTGAGCGGGAAAGGGGTCTCCAGGAGGCACTAAGCCAAGTCACAGATAGGGCCGAGTCGGCCGAGAGGAAGTTTTTAAACTTTCTTTCTCCCGAGGAGGTGCATGCTAAGATTGATGCTGCAGTTCGATTCGCCCAGCAAGAAACATCAAGGCAGCACTCTGAGGTTTCCGAGACGCCTTCTCACGAGCTCTTGACAGGCCACCTTTTATGGGGTTATTTGGAGTGTGCTAGATTGGCCAAGTCTTTGATAAGGTCGGAGGTTGACTTTTCAAAGTCTTTTGACCTTCGTAAGTTGAAGAGGCCAACTCCCGATGATTGCCAGTACTTTGTGGGGAGATTTGGGGGTTTGTTATCTTCTCGGGATTCTCCGGCACCGTCCCCGATGCGCTCTGCCACTAGTCCGAGTCCGAGGGCTAGCGGTTCCGGGGGGTATTTTCTCCAATTTCTCGTCTTGCTCCACTGGGTACTTCCGCCGAGGAGACAACTTCTCCCCTCCCTCCTTCCACGGGAGCTTAGTCTTGCTTTCTTTATTTTTTTGTTTTTAAATAAATGTTCTTTGTATCTATTACCCCTTCCGAGGGCTCTTCGGCTTAAATAAATTAATATTTTTGTTCAATTCCCTTTTCTATTTTTTGTTTTTATTGTTAAAATTCAATTAAAGCGGATAATGATAATTCTTATAAGGTTGCTGACTAAGTAAACTTCCTAAGTAGGAGGTGTTGCTTTGCATGGTTAAATAGGGTACGTGTCATTTTTAATTAAAAAGTTTTTCAACACGTGTCCCTTAGTTAACATAATAAGAGTCTAAACTTCTTCTTTTAACCAAGAATTAAAGAGTATATATGCACTTAGGCCCTTTACCAATTATGCATTTATCTCTAATCTTACAATCATAGCTAGTCTCTGATCTTCTTTCAAATTTGTCAATAATTGCAAGTACGAGGATAATACTTACCCGACAAGATGATGCCTCCTTACTATAGAAGAAGTGGTTCAGTTTCGTCTTGTGGTTCTTCTCGGGATACCGCTCGGAGTCCGTCTGGATCATCAAGGGTTCCTCCCATTTCTCGTGAAAGTTTCTCTACGAGGGACAATCTATCCGAAAATCAGGCGACACTTGGCGCTAATTCCTCTCTTGGGGTAGCTCGTAGGCTTCCATCTACAAATTCACGTAGGATCAATCATATCAGGGAGATATTCATGGGTAGGGAGCCGTACCCTTTGGCGGATGAGTCTTCGGAGTTCGATTTGATTCCTCTTAACCCGTCCAGATTGATAGGTAGAGGACGTGTAGGATCCACTATGAGTACAGAGTGTGAGAACTCGGTAAGATCTCTTTTCACTGGTTATAACCTGGATTTCGAAGATTATGACATAATAGTGCCTTCCTCGGGCAAGAGGGCTTACGCACCCCCCTCGGGTTACATGACCGTTTATACCGAACATATGCGTTGTGGGTTACGGACGTTTTTCCACCCCTTTTTCTAAATACTTTTTCGGTATTGGCAGGTGTGTCCGAGTCAGTTAACACCAAGTTCCTATAGTCATTTGGTGGGATATGTCCTTCGTAGTGAGCTTTTAAACCTTCACATGTCCCCTTATCGGGTGGGAACAATATTTACTCTTCGACCTTGTTCAGAGGGGACTCCCTTTTTTAGCTTGACCTATAGGGACAAGGAAAATACCTTCACTCGTGTATCCAGTTCCCACTCTTGTAGAGGGGATTGGAGGCGGAGATTTTTCTTCGTCCGTCCGAGAGGTCAGTCAGCCAGATCGTGGGGGGTACCCATCCGATGGGGTCTGGGATATATTGCTCCCAACATCGAAACACAAGGGCAAGTGAGGGAGGTATTGCTTCACTCGGGACTTTTTTCTGGTTCTTATGACATATTCGGCCTACTGGATTTCCCCGAGGCCCTGATTTTGGCAGGTTTACAAGAGGGGGTGGAGGGATGTACCCCTACTTCTCGTCCTCTTCACAGTAACTTTCATTTTCGTAAGTTTTACTAACACTTCTTTAACTTGTAAATTTTATGGGTGCCCTCGGACCGTTTTTCTACTGATATCTTTTGCAGGAGCGGAGATGGGAGCATTTTCCCTCGGATCTTCTACTGACGTTTTCCTTGGGAGAGCGTTGCATGGTAGTCCCGGGATGCCAGAGGTTGGTAATTCCGTTCCTCTCGTGAATGAGGCAATGGTTGAAATTTCCTCGGAGGAGGAGGAATCTGTAGCAGCCCCCCAGTCAGTTATATAATTTCTCCTGGGCCGTCAGATCCGATAGCAGCTCTCTCTCAAACGGACTTTCACATGAATCCCATAGTGTCACAGCCTATTCCTCGTAATTCTGCCGTGGTAAATGTGTTAGAGGAGTATCTTCTCTCTCCTGGCACAGAGGACTTGCAGCCCCTGAAAGATGTCCCTGATCGTATTCCTGTACCACCGCCCGAGGAGCACCCTTCCCTCGGGAGATCTCTTCCCCCCGGGGATAATCAGGATGTTTCTCCTCTCGGATCAGCGGTGGGATTTTGCCGAAACTTTCTCAGCGGTTTATTGAACGTAACAGATTGTGAGCTGATAAAAACCCTTTCGGTACCCGTTCTCCAAGATTTAGCCTGTAAAGACCTGTGTGAGGTATTTATTCATTTTATTTAATACTAACTTGTCTTCCGGTCTGATGCCACTCGCTTTGTTTTCTGAGCAGATTTATATGGTACTAGATGCTCTCGGGTCTTACGGAAGTTCTTCTTCAGATCCAGGCTTAGTATATCGTCGTCGGGACGAGTTAGAGCGAGGTCTCTTGGAGGCTCAAGTGGAGATATCGCATTTGAAGGAAGTTCACGAGTCCGCTCAGGAGACTCATATCCATGCGTTACAATCCGAGAAGGATAAGGCGTGGGAGTTGGAACGCCAATTAGTGCTTGAAAGAGCCCGGGTACTAAATTTAGGAAGGAGACTTGAGGAGTTACATGGCCAAATACGGTCTTCGGAGGAGCAACTAACGCAGGCTACGATGGAAAGAGATGCCTTGAGTCAGCAGCTACTAGGGATAACTCGTTCCCATGCAGTAGAGGTGGTTATGGCCCGAGTCCAGGCCGTGTTGGAAGTGGTGGGTCCATCCAATCTTCGTGAGTCTATTCGGGGTGAGATGCGCGATTTAGTGCATATAGGCTATAGATTGTGCCAAGATGCCATACAAGCTTTGCCGGAGTTTCCCTCGGGCTTGCTTCTTCCTGGGCTCAACATTCGTCAGATCTCCGAAGAGTTTCCTTCTTCACCCATTAGAGATTCTGCAGTCGGAACTGTGTTCCTTGATGACCCAATCTCTCTTTCCGAGGAGCAGCGCCGACGACTTATCCGAGAGGGAAAACGTCCCATGGGAGGGACTTAGCTTATAGATGAATATTATACAGTTTAGTTCATAATACAGAGGGTTTTTGGTGTTGTCGGGTTGTCTCGATGTCTCATATATAGAGCCATCATTTTGTCGGATAACTCTAATTTCTTTTGTACTATAGCCCCTCGTATATGAACACTATTTTTATTCATGTATGATTATTACATTAAGCATAGTACTTTTTAAGGTTGCTTGAGTTCCACGTGTTGCGAAGTACTTCCTCCTCGAAGTTGGCGAGACGATAAGTTGCCGGCCCTACAATTTCTACTATCTTATATGGTCCTTCCCATTGTGGATCTAATTTACCCACATTCTTGGAAGCCCCTACTCGTTTCATCACTAAATCTCCAACTTGAAAGGTTCGGGGTTTTACCTTGGCATTGTAATATCGCGACATCCGAGCCTTGTACTCTTCCATTCGGAGGGCTACTCGGGTTCTCTTTTCTTCGAGCAAATCAAGGGCGAGGGCTAGATTCGAGCCGTTAGCTACTTCTTCGTATTCCTTAATTCGCCAACTCTCTATTGAGACCTCCGAGGGTAAGACAGCTTCACATCCGTTGGATAGACTGAAAGGGGTTTCACCCGTAGCGACACTTTGCGTGGTCCGATAGGCCCACAGTATCCCGGGTATTTCTTCAACCCACTTAGCTTTGTGCTAATCAAGCCGGGACTTCATGTTTTTCAAGAGGGTTATGTTGGTTCTTTCTACTTGGCCATTTGCTTGAGGGTATCCCACTGAAGCAAAGCGATGTTTTAATTCCCAATGATCGCACCATTTTTGTAACCCTTGATCCGTAAACTGCAAACCGTTGTCACTTACCAAACTCTGAGGGATTCCAAAGCGACAAATAATACTTCTCCAAAGAAAATTGATAACAGCCCATGCGGTTACTCTAGCCAGGGGTTCCGCTTCCACCCATTTGGTGAAGTAGTCCACGGCTACTAGCAGAAACTTCTTTTGACCGACATCAGGGATAAGGGGTCCAAGTATATCAATACCCCACTTGGAGAATGGGCAAGGGGTCAGATGGGGTTCCCAAGGAGCTGCGGGTTGATGGGTCCGAGGGGCGTAAGCTTGGCAGGGTTTACACCTTTCGGCATGGCTTTTGCTGTCTTTGGTCATGGTGGGCCAGTAGTAGCCTTGCCGAATCAAGCGTCCGACCATGCTTTCGCTGCTGGTATGGCTTCCGCATACCCCCTCGTGAGTCTCTGCTAAAGCTAGTTGGGCCTCCTCCTCATTAAGGCATCGAGCATGAGGACATGAGTAGGTTCTTCGGAAGAGTATCCCGTCTTTGAGGAAGTATCAGAGAGTTTTTCTGAACATCATTCGCTGAATATTCTTGTCCGAGGAGTATCCCTCGGGATTCTGCAGATAGGCCTTGATAGGAGTCACCCAGCTAGGTGAGGGATCTGAAATGGTATTCACCTCTTGGCTTTCGCTCTTTTCAGATTCATTGACATGAAGTAGAGTAATCTTCCGAGTATGTACATCGGCTGTTTGAGTAGCCATTTTGGATAAAGCGTCCGCCTCTTGGTTTTCTTTTCGGGGAATTTGAACTATATCATATTCTTCAAACCATTCGGACCTTTGACGAACAACTCGGAGGTACTCTTGCATTCTTTCTTCTTTTGCTTCATATGATCCTTTAACTTGCTGGACGATTAATTGGGAATCACTATGGAGGAGTACCCTCTTCATTCCCCCTTCCTTTGCTAGTTTCATACCAATAAGGAGTGCTTCATATTCAGCTTCATTATTAGAGAGGGGGTAATCTATTCTGACTGCAAAATGGAGTCTTTCTTCCTCTCCTTCTTGATTTACAAAAACTATTCCAGCCCCCCCATGTGTACTCACCGAGGATCCATCTACATATGCGTGCCACAGTGGTTCTTTCTCCTCGGATCCAATGCTCGTAAGTTCTGTTACAAAGTCCGCCAGAACTTGCGCTTTAATCAATGGTCTCGGAGCATAGGAAATATCGTACTCAGTAAGCTCTACGGCCCATTTTATCAATCTCCCTGATGATTCAGGCTTATTAAGAATTGCCCTCAGGGGGTGCTTAGTTAGCACGGTAATTGGGTGGGATAGAAAGTACGGACGTAGCTTTCGAGCCGTAATAACCAATGCTAGGACGAGTTTCTCAGTTAGAGTATATCTGGTTTCGGCTCCGACGAGAGTTTTGCTGACGTAATATACCGGATGATGTTCTCCATCTTGTTCCTTGACTAAGATGGTGCTAACAGCCTCTTCTCCGACCGATAAATACAGAAATAGCTCTTCTTGAGGTATAGGTTTTACCAGCAAAGGTGGTTTCAACATATACCTTTTTAGTTCTTCGAGAGCTTCCTCGCATTGGGGGGTCCACTGAAATTCCTTGACATTCCGAAGTATTTTGAAGAAGGGAAGCCCTTTTTCTGCGGACTTGGATACGAACCGACTCAACGAGGCCATTCTTCCAGTTAACTTTTGGACATCTTTCACCGTCCTCGGGGTAGGTAACCCCATGATAGCTTCTGCTTTCTCGGGGTTTACTTCTATTCCCTTCTCCGTAACCATAAATCCCAAAAATTTTCCTCCCCGGATACCAAAGGAACACTTTCGAGGGTTAACTTTCATACCAAAATTGTTCATAATGACCAACGCTTTCCGTAGGTCCTTGGGATGCTCTTCGGCAGTGTTACTATTAACTACAGTATCATCTACGTAAACCTCTACTGATTTCCCAATAAGTCCTGCGAATATAAGACTTACTAACCTTTGGTAGGTAGCTCCCGCGTTCTTCAGCCCAAAGGGCATGACTAGATAACAAAATGTGCCTGCATCTGTGATGAAGCTGGTCTTATCTTGGTCAATAGTCGCCATCCGGATTTGGTTATACCCTTGGTCTCCATCTAAAGTTGATAGTAGCGCACATCCCGCGGTAGAATCAACTAGCTGATCTATGCTTGGCAAGGGATAACAATCCTTAGGGCCTTATTGCTGATTCGCCCGGGCGGTCCCCCTTCCCATGCAAAGAGGTGATGGAACTGTTTGAGGAGGGAAATCAGTTGATCTTCAATGACCGAAGCCATGTGGGTACCCACTTTGATTACTTTCACAGGGCTTCCTTCTACTAATTCCACCATCTTTAATTCTTCCACAGGTTGGACTCGGGTTTCCTCGGTTTTACACTTTTTGCTCTTTCCGAGTGAGGGTTCTTCCGAGGGAATGGCATTCATGCAGCATTCTCTGGCTTTTGACTGACTTCCTCGGACTTCTCCGATTCCCGAAGAAGTGGGGAATTTCACTTTAAGATGTAAAGTAGAGGGGATAGCCTCGAAGGCCCGAATGGATGGTCTTCCGCATATGACATTATACGTTCGTGAGGAGGCCTCTACTACCCAAAACTTGATAGGTTCCGTCCTTCGAAGGGCTCCCTTCCCCCATGACATTGGAAGAGTCACCGTTCCGAGGGTTTGGCAGGCTTCCCCTGAGAATCCTACTAACGGGACTTCAACGGTTTCCAACGTTTCTTGTTTCAACCTCATAGCAAGATAGGTAGGCAAGAAGAGCACATCCACGGAGCTGCCCGTATCTATAAGGATCCGTTGGATTTCATACCCGTAGATGACAGCAGAAATAACCAATGGATCTTCGTGAGGGTATATTACGTCTGTAAGGTCCTCGGGCCCGAAAGTGATGTTAGGTAGATTTGATCTTTGAATGGAGCAGACAGACAATCCTTGTTCTGCTCGTCGGGCTTCTTTCAAATATTTCTTCTTTTTATCCTGAGGTGTCATGGAAATTTCACCCCCTTCAATCATATTGATGGTTCTCCCTATTGGGGGATTGCTTTTATAAGAGTTAGGTGGAGGAGGCAGACTCTGATACCCTGTCGTTTTCTCTCGTGAATTTTGCCGACGGTCTTTTATTCTCTCTTGGGGTCGGAGGCGTCCAGTTGTCCCTTCTCGTGACTTCCGACTAGGCGTCCTTTCTTCCCTTTCTTGTTCCTCCTCCTCTCTTCGTGATCTCTTCCAAACATTTGCTTTGGGCTCCTCGGGGTTATTTTCCTTGAGGTAATTCTTCAAATACCCTATTTCTAACAGGGGGAGCACCTCTAAACGAAGGGTAGTACATTCTTCCGTAGTGTGCCCGTAAGTTTTATGGTACTTACAATATTTCCCAGTGTCCTTGTCTCGGTTAGGGAATTTAGTCGGCCTGGGCCAGTGTAACTCGTTGCTACCCCTCATTATATTGAGCACTTCTGGTGGAGTAACAGTCATCGGAGGCAGGTGCACGGGTCGGAGAAATTTCTTAACCACTCCTCCTTCGTCCTTGCGCTGAGGAGGTTTTCCTTCCTTATTCTTTTCTTTGGTCTTCGCTTCTTTCTCGACACGCTCTAAGTGTTCATTATCCTCCTGCTCCACTTGCCTCTTTGTTCCTTCGGCCTCTTCCATCAAGATGTGGATTTCCGCCTTTTGCATTAGCTCATTCATGTTCGTGATCCGATTTCCCATAAGGTATCTAAAGAAGTCCCCCGTTCGGAGTCCCTGAGTTAATATGTCCGCCATGATGGTCGGACTAACGTTGGGAACATCGAGTGCTTCATCCGTGAAGCGCTTTATATACTCTCGTAAGGGTTCATCCTTTTTCTGTTTAATAGTGAAAAGGTGTGTGGCAGATTTAGGGTACCTACGATTGCAGGCGAATTGTCGTACGAACAAATGGGCTAATCGATCAAAGCTCGTAATGGAACAAGGTGGAAGGTGAGTAAACCAGGCTTGGGCCCGCCCTCCGAGGGTAACAGGAAATACGCGGCATAACACGTGGTTAGGGGCAGAAGAGAGGTCCATTCCGGCCAGATATTGATGGATGTGATCCTGCGGGTCCCTTCCGTCAGCTTCTCCGGTATATAACGGGATATTGACAGGTCGCATCCCCGTGGGAATAGAAGCTGAACCGATTTCGGGAATGAAAGGAGTGGTCTTGAACGTAGGATCCTCCTCAGGGGCCATGGTCTTCTTGAGGTCACCTAATTCTTTTCGTAAATCATCCATCATTCCCCATAAGGAATGTTCAACCTCTCCTTGATACTCCGAGGGGCGAGAAATTTCTTCCCGACCCCTCACTGGAGTTCTTTCATGACATACATACCTTCGAGGCATTTGTCGGGGTGTCTGTTGCCAAGGATTCGAATTTGGGTTCCACGCCATCGGAGGTGCGTCTCCTTCCGAGGGGAAATTCCTGGTCTCTGGGAGTATTGAGGACATGTGTCCGAAAGGTTCACCCCTCCGGGGTGTTCGTGCAGCATCTATAAGTCTTTCATAAACAGATCGGGGAATATTAATAAAATCTCTAGTACCTGATTCGTAATTGGACAAAGTTTCTTCTGAGTCGCTGTTCGAGAAAAGAAGGTTGTCACTTTCGAAAAGATCATCCATCCTAGCTGACGTCTGCTGAATTCTCTCGAGGACGGATGTTATGGCGTTCCCACAGATGGCGCCACTTTGTTAATGGCTTTGGAATTATTCCCTATTTAACGGAAGATATTTATTTGGGTTGGAACGCCCTGTCCGTGATTCAGAGGCAATGATAGGTGGAAATGATAAGATAAGAACAATTGCAAGAATATTCCCTTCCTTTATTCACTGAACTTTTCCTCCTCTTCCTACTGTGTATATGAGGATCCAGTTGTATTTAGTAAGCTAAGTTAAGTTATCTCCCCTCCTCTTCTTCTACTGATCACTTCCCTTTATATAGACTTGGGTAGGGGCAGGTGTCATTGTGCATGTGTTTTGGTAAGGACAGGTGTTGTTGTTACCTTAATACAGGTGTAAAAATAAGGATAAGGCTTACATTTTATCTACTAAGCGCTGACTAGATTTAATCTTGGTGTCTTCTGATGGCTTCGAGGACCTTTGATGCGTGTTTGTTTTGGTAGAGCAGCTCTTCCAAGGGGTTTTATTTCTCTTTCTTGATTCGGGTTTATTCTTCAATAATCAGGAGTGATCTCTGAGGGTGTAAATGTGATTTCCGAGGGCGTGGTGTGATCTCCGAAGGCTTGATTTGGTCTCCGAGGGCATGGTGTGATCTCCGAGGGCTGTATTTGCTCTGTTTGAAGTGATATTTTTTCATCGGAGTTCTAGGAATATATTTACTGGGTGCTCTCTCATTCACTTCTTGATTTTCTCCGAAAGTGGGTCCTCGGATAATAGTCCGAGTGTAGTCTTTTTCGAGGAGTGTTCAGCAAGGAAGTTTTCTTGTAAGTTCATGGGACTCGGGGTCCATTGTGGTCCCTCTTGGCGCATTGGTGGATATCGGAGTCGCACGGGTCCATCGGGGTTTGCTCTTTTTCCGATGCCGTGTTGATATCTGTTTTTCATTTACCGTTTGACTTTTCAAGGGACGCTTATGTTCCTCCTCGTGTGCTCTTTTAAACCTTTTTTGGGTCCGTGACTGAAAGGTAAGGCAATCCTCCGAGGGGTTTTCTTTATAGGTACATCTCATCGGAAGTACTCGTGACAATAGTATTGTCCATGTATTATTTTTTCCGAGTAGGAGTAATATTCTTTATTTTATTTTTAGGGTTAACAAGCAGGATTGCAAAAAGTAAAAGAATGAGAAGGAATGCAAGTAAATGTGATGGTTGAGCTGTGATCAAGAGTATTTAACGGTGTGCTAGGAAATCAGGTTTTACTAAAGCTCCAAACTAGTTATATAGCTCAAAATAAAAGTCGAATCACGTCTGAATTATCAAAAATGTGAGAGGAAACAGAGGAAGCTGAGTGAGTTGCATGTGTTCGAGAAGCACGAGACCCTTCCATCCAGGAGAAAATCCACTCAACTTTTAGAATTTTATCATTACTGTAATTATAGAGAAAATTGAGTGTAATTGATCTTTCAATCATCTGGCTTTGCAAAATGATTAGAGTTGTACCCTTGTGGGTGAATTAAAATACTTTTATCAATATTCCAACAAGGGATAAAAGCATTAAACCCCCTAACATATTGGCTGTTTTGAGCTTTGGTCCTTAAACTATATTTATTAGCGCTTTGGTCCCTAACTTTTAAGGTGTCTGTGCGATTTAGTCCTACGGTGGTTCGCAGCCAATTTTCGCTGGAAAACACCGCTCACGTGCGACCCACACGCTTGTCAGAGGGGCATTTTTGTCCAGAGATACGGGAGATTATTTTCTAGCGTTGCACCCCTTAACCTATTGGAATTTGAGCACATTGCCCCCTTAACCTATTCCAGATTAAATATTGCCCCATAACCTATTGAAATGTAGCGTTGTGCCCCCCCAACCTATTGAAATGTCGCGTTTTGCCCCCTGTAGTATGATTTGGGCAGCATGTTACCTCTTTTAGTATTGTTTTGGTAGTAATTTAGTACGTTTCTAGTATTGTCATTTTTTTACATACAACAAGAACCTTGTATTATTTTGGACAGTATCTTTCTATTATTGTCGTTTTTTACATACACCAAGAACCTTGTTTATGGAAAATAGAGTAGAAAATCAATTTCCCTACATTAATTTAACACAAAATTATGCAGATTATAAGTTTATAACCTTTTGCATTAATCCATCTATTTAGTACATCACATTGTTGCAATTAACATAACTAGATACTACATTCTAGCGGCTACCAGGAATACAAAATAAAGTTCATCCGCGTGTGCACAAAATCTTAGGGCATTATGCCTTACATATTTGAAACAAAAGAACCCAACATTAGTCTTCATTTCTTGAGCACTTCATTAACCACTTTTTCTTAAAGGTGTTTGCCATTGCGCAATAGGTACCTGATTGGATCCTGGTTAGTAGGTTGTGTGGCAGCATTCTTTGCATTATTTTTCTTGATCTGCAAACCAACATAAATAGTTAGACAGCAATTATATAAGACTAACAGTAAACACCCAAAATAATGAATTTTACCTTATCCATAGCTTCCTTAAGTGAATCAGGGTCATTCATAATAACCTTCCCTTTGGGATTTGGTTTCTTCTTCCCACTAAATTCCTCAACCAATCTGGTTACATGCTTCTTAGTTCTGACTGGCCTTTCCTCCACTACATCTTCTACCACAACTTTCTCAGCTCCTTTTGTGGACTTCTCCAATCTTGCAACCTGCTGACATTCAAACAGAAATTACATGCATATCATTCTCCAATTATAACCCAAACACAAGAACCTAATAGGGCTGGTTCATACCTTCACTGGTGGTTCACTCACACTCATTTTCCTTTTACTTGGTAGAACTCTGACCTCATCATCAGCAGCAACATGCATTTTTTTTCTTTTCCCTTCCCCCCCCCCCCCCCCCAATTGCATCTTGTTTTTGGCTCTCTTTTGAACTTGTTCTACAGGAATCTACACATAAAAAACATTCAATTAAGAACTACAGTTATAGTCACTAATCAAAGTACAATTTTTTTGTGTAACCAACAATACCTCAATATTAGGAGCATATCCATCATCCACACTTGTGTCATTTACTTTTCCTTTTCCTTTATCCATAACAGGGGTCTATCACCAACAAAAACATGTAGTTAAAACCTGGATTTGAACCATCAGCTGCTTCTTATATACTTGCAAGATTTAAATATCATACCCCAGAAGTACCAAGTTTATCAGCCTGACCACTCTTGCTTTTCTTCTTAGGTGATCTTCTAGGCACCTATGTGACAACATAATCAACATTTTTATATGATCCAAAACTAGTAAACTGTTAAAGAATTTGTAATATCTAATCTTACTTGAGCATTTTCCAAATTATCAGGCCCCACTTCAAGATCTTCCATCTTCCCTTTCCCTTTTTATTTCCTTGTATGTCTTTTAGCCTTGGTTTTTGTGGAGGTCACCTGAAATCAGAACAATTGAAATATTAATACAGTTAGTTAATAAATTAAGCATAAACAAGTGCATTAGTTCACCTTTGCAGCTTCTTCAGCATTCTTTGGAGGCACTTCTACTCTTGGTACTTCTCCCCCTTCGGCATACCTCCTAATAGGACATGTTCTGACATTGTGTCCTTGTTGGCCACACAATCTACATGTCATCAACAATCCCTGACTGCCCACCTTCTGTGTGGTACTGGAATCAGCCTTTATTCTATTCTTCTCTTTCAATTCTTTCAGTTCTTCTGGGCTTAGATTCCTATTTTGCTTCTTGGGTATTCCAGGTAACCTTTAAGGGATTGGAGGCAAACAAGGGGTCAAATTGGATGTTGGCCAATCACCAGGCCCATGCATTGTATGCATGCGATGCTTGTAACATTGAAGATAAGTACTTTTCAAGTAGCACTTGTCCACCAAGTCCTCTGGATCCCTCTCTCTGTCAATCAATGCACAACATGCATGTGCACATGGTATTCCAGACAGTTGCCACTTCTTGCAACTACATTCCTTACTCTCCAAGTTCATTGTCACTCGTCCATCAGGTGCCTCAATTTCAAATTCTCGAAGCCCATTTCGGTGGGCTTTGCACTTCATACCAGCTTCTTTATTGGCCTCCAATAACTTCCTTATATTAGGCCCCACCTTCCATGTCCACTTCTTAGTCATATCCCTCTTAACATAAGTTATTTTCATCAAAATCGGCCTGATATGTTCCAACATATCGATGATAGGCTTTGGCCTTGCTTCAAGAATCAATGCATTAAAACTTTCACACATATTGTTCAACAGCACATCACTCTTGACAGTGGTGTTGAAGAATGCTCTGCCCAGTTAGCTACACGCCTTTTTGTCAACCATCTGAAGGCTTTCAATTTCCTCTTTTTAATTTCATGCATTGTTGCTTCAAAGGCTCTCACTGTTGTGGCTCTGGCAGCCTTCCACACCAAACACTTGAGAGGCAACCCTTTATGCAACTGTTTGAAGTTACTGTACATGTGCATGACACAAAACATGTGTGCACTGTTAGGCATATACTTGACAACTGCATCAACCAGCCCCTTCTGTTTACCAGACATCACAACCCATCCATCACCCCGTTCTTCACTGATCTTCACCAATTGCAGTCAGTAGGATCCCACCACACAAAGACTTTAGATGGAACCCATCTAGACAAACAACTGGCCTACAACCCTCTACGAACCCTCTCTTCAATGAACCCCAACATACATATTTATCTTTTGAACATTGGTCCCTTATCAGTGTTCACTGTTTGTATCCTGACTGTATTCTCCTTGTCACTTTTCATTATCTCTGCTACATATCTCCATAGCAGAGCATATTGTTCTGACTCTGTCCCAATAGAGAACTGCTTCACCTTTGCTTTAGCTATGTACATCTGCCACTTAGTGTAGCTGCACTTTGTTTCTGCTCTGTACATCCCTTTGATCATATGCATGTACTTTTTAGCAAGCCATTTTGGGGTGGCTTGTGTAACCTTATCCACAGTGTTGCACTTGTGCACTCCATTATAGGTCTTTATTTGCAAAGTCCCACAGTGCCCTATCTGAGAAGCAAACACATGGTATAGAGACTTTTCATTCGTGCACTTCACTCTGACTCTAGCCTTGTCATTCTTTTTAAACACAATATCCCTGCGCACCTTTATTGCATAGTTCCTTACAACATCTCTAAAAGTCTGAGCATCTTCAAACAAAGCTCCAGTCCTAGCTTAGGATCAGCCATATCCAACTTTCTGTTGAAGACAGGAAACCCAAGATGTGTTGCTCTGACTTGTCTCCCACCAAAACTTGACCCATCAGATGACTTGTTAACCTCCCTAGATATGGCTATACCAGCCCAGTGTTCTTCATTGTCCCCTACCACACTAATGTCCTCATATACTCCCTTATCATATGTCATATCATCACAACTGTCAATTATGGCCTCGGACAACTCAGAATCTGTCCCCACATATTGATCATCGTCTGATTTTATCTCTTCTCTGTCATATATTATGTTATCATAGTTCTCAGAATCCTCCACTTCATCAACATTACCACCAACACCAGATGGACCAGCGTCACCAGATGGACCATCACCATATCTAGCATCATCACCAGCTCTATCATCAGCACCAGGTTCCCCTGAAGTACCAGCGTTATCATCAGTACCAATTTCACCAACTTTTTCATCTTCCACTTCCTTATCAGCAGGTGCCTCAAAATCTCCAAGATTTGTAGCATCTTCTCATGTTGATTCAGCTGGTATTTCTTCACCCCCAATGGCAAACACTCCAACCAATTTATACTTATTTTTATACTTAAACATATTCACTGCCTCTCTATCATCCATCAAGTAATCAACCTTTTCCACAGAATCAATATCCTTCCCACATGCAACAACAAAAGTTGCACTGGACGTGAAACCAACCTCTTCACCCATGTTCTTTAACTCTAACATGCTCATTTCATATGTGTTACCCCAGTCAAAGTGAGAAATTCTCCCACCAATGTACTTACTGACTCCATCAATTACCTCTAGTTGGCCAAAGTAATGAAATCTAATTGTGTAGTCATTGGAATTAGTGCCTACAGTCTTAAAAGGTAGAGTTAAGAAGACATTTTTTTTCAGGTTATACTGGCAATATAGTAATCTTCTTATAAAAAATAGACAAAGAATGCATTCATTAAGGTTATCAGAAGCAATTTAGTAATCTTCCAATAAACTAACACTGAAAGAGGGACCACTGAGTTGTCTGAAAAGCCTCTCTTCAACTAAAGAAGCAAAGTGCAGCAAAATGGTCTACATAGTGGTCCAAAAATGCGACAAGAAACATTATTTACCCATTATTATACAATTCCAACACAAGTGGTCCAGAAAGTGGTCCTAAACATGATACAATCATTAAAAAATGATTTTTTTAACTCTATCATAATGTGTTCCTACAATTTCGGAGCCAAAAGTAGTGATTTTCACAAAACAAACAATGCCAGATTCACACAAAAGACAAATACAGTAAATTAAAAACTAGGGTTTGAAAGTTAATGTAGTTTGGTGTTTTCTTGCCCGACCGTATCTTGTGTGTGCGCAATTCCCAACCCATTATGATGATTAAACACTACAAAGTGTTTTTCCCCAAAATCGGGCAAACCCTATAACTCAAAGAAAGACGGATTAATCAGAGTTTTTCCCTAAAATCGGGCAAACCCTAGAGCGTAATGTGATCGTGCTTGATGTATTTTAGTGTGATTGTGTAGATTTGTGATGGATTTCAAAGAAATCAGATGAACCCTAATCGCGATTCGGAAGAACTCTATTTTTTTGGAGTGTGAATTTTGGCTGACTGATTCGGACTGAATTTTTGCACTCTTATTAGATGACCTAATAGGTGTTTTGCGTTTTACCCCCTGAATTATTCGTTTTTCCTTTTGTATTTTTAAAAGGTTCAAGAAAAAATACGTGTTCTGACCAAAATACCCTCCACCCATTGCATGACATTGCACGTGGGCCGCACGTGACCGGTGTTTTCCGGCGGAAATCGGCTGACAACCACCGTAGGACTAAATCGCACAGACACCCTAAAGGTTAGGGACCAAATCGCTAATAAACATAGTTTAAGGACCAAATCGCAAAACAGCCAATAGGTTAGGGGGTTTGATGCTTTTATCCCTTCCAACAATTAGTAAGATATAGAAAGCTCTATAGATATACGGAGAATGAGACTAATCTAGAACAATGTCAAAATGAGTAACTCTCCAACTATTTTGTTGAATGTTCTTTATCTAATTTTCTTCACCGTTTGAAACACGAGAACCAACTGTAAGACCTGCAAGAGCCAATGTGTGCATTTATTAGCTTAGAGTGGAAGAGTTTACTGGTAGTAATTAGAAAACTATAATACAAATTAACCACAGTATAGATATACTTCTCACACTTTTATACAATGATTGTGGTATTGAATGTAAGAAACACCGATTGACTTTCAGTGTTATGAGATATGTATATATAAATTTATGTGCATGCTTTGTTACCTTATAGGAGAAATTTGATTACTATGATGATCATATGCCTCCATGGCCCTTCGTAGAGTCGCTGGTATGTATTGGATGACTTCCTCACAAAAACCACAACTTTCGTTTCCTTCCTTCTGAATACACATCTCGTGTATTAAATTTAAGGGATAATTCTATCAAACCCCCCAAACTATGGTACCTTTTACCGGACGAGGTCAGAACTTTTATTTTAGCATCAGTGCCCCCTAAACTTTAGTCGTTTGTTCGAATTTCTCCATTTTCCAGTTTTTTGCAATTTTTCCACAAAAAATCATCGAAAAAATTATTTACAGTTTAACTAAAACCTTCGTCTCGATGAGACGGTTCCGATGGTGGTGACGGTGTCGCAAAATTCAAAACCAATACACGGAAAATTTAATTTAAGTGTATTCACTTAAATTAGAATTCTCATCTTATAACTTTGAATTTTGCATCACCGTCACCACCATTAGAACCGTCTCATCGAGACGAAGGTTTTAGTCAAACTTTAAATAATTTTTTCTGTAAGTTTTGGTGGAAAATTTGAAAAAAACTAGAAAATGGAGAAATTCGAACAAACGACTAAAGTTTAGGGGGCACTGATGTTAAAATAAAAGTTTTGGCCTCGTCCGGTAAAAGGTACCATAGTTTGGGGGGTTTGATAGAATTATCCCTAAATTTAATTTGCATTTGCAACTCACTCTACATAAATTCGCTTCATCGATCAAATTATAATGGCACACTCTACAAACTGCTTCTTCTTGATGTATCTTCACACTGTTTTCACCTGCGACAAATTATGATCATATTAAGTGGTAATATAATCTTAAGTGGTTTATATTTCAAATGATATATTTACAATCATAGCAAATAGTTACATAATTAGTGTTCTAACTATGATCTTAATAAATGATTGGGAAGTGAATTTTTCCAATAATCATGTCAACTGGTTCTGATGTCGCTCCTATGAACCGATCACAATAAAATTTCAATCTTGGCGAAGATTTATGTTCAAACAACAAATATATTGTGTTGTTCGCTTAGCATACAATTGTAGTTATTACTTTTCAAAAAACATGCGATGTCAAATGAATATACTTTACAGTACCATCGACGTTCGGTGCTCTGTCTCTCACAATAACAAGTTCCTCCTCTTGCAGAATTGGGCTACAACATGATGTTAGCATGCACATTATTTTTCGAGGAATTTATTATATTTCAACTGGATATTTATATATTTGAAATAACTAACAAATCTAATATAATTCAGCCAATTATTGTTTTTGTAACAAATTTGTTTGTTAAAGCCATAGGATTAAGTTGTTTTGGCGATAAAAAAACAAATTAAACTTGGATCGCTAAGCAATAGTCCAAAAAGTCCCACGACAGGCGCGAGGACCAGACAGTAGCATCACATAACCCCTGCATTCCTTCTCATGAAACGAAATGATTAAATGATAATTTTTGCAAGAAATATAAAGAGTACTGTTCTTCGTGAATCGTCACAAATTTAATTTATCCTTTTAAAGCCTATACAGGCAAATTAAGTACAGCGTATGGTTGGTTTGCTGGAGAATTGGTGAAGGAGGATAATGAGAGTTACCAGTTCGATCATCAGGAAATCCGTAAGCATATTCTGGCTGGATACGGGATGATTCATTGTGTTCCCCAATTGGATCCTGAGAGCCAAAATGGAAAAATGGGAATTTAATTGCAGAACTTCAAGTTATCCTTAAATGAATAAAAATCACAAAGCTCCATGTGACGAAATTATAACTAACCTTATGTTCATGTTGGCTTACTTCAATGACATTTACACCTTTGGGTGAAGGGAGTGGTTAAATTTGAGACCCTCTATCTGTGTCTGATTCCATATCATGAATATACCGTTTGTAAAACGACAGCAATATAAAGCATATCACGACTCATAAAGCTCAAATATGTTACATCTGTGTGAAGTCTCCATCGTGATTGAAACAATAGTCTGAACACCGTATAGTTGCCACTTTCCAACTTGATTGATTTTATTTTGGGCATCTCGTTTGACTCAAGGTCAACCCAAGTGGGACAACCTCAAATCAACCAGTAAAACTTTGTCAAAGCTCATGTGTTAGCCAGTTCGCCTCTCACTTGAGTTTAACAGAAAGTTCTTGTCATTATTATGGCAAGTGTTGGTGCATAATTCACTGTATTGGTTTCTTTTTAATCCGTCCACACTCCACATTAAAGAGAATGCCTTCATTTGTTTGAGATTTAATGCAATTTTGAGGGAAACACCTAGTACTTATCAAAATATGCCATCTAATTTTGCGAAGGCGAAGAAAGGAGACAAAAGTAGGGTATGATCTGATAATGTATTTGAAATAAAAGGAATATAAGGCTCGGTAGAAAATGATCGAAGAGGCTGAACAGAAACAACTAAGCACCTAATGATAAGTTATTCTTACATCTAATATGTGCGTGTAGCCGTGTAGAGGATAATATACTCCTTCATTAGGGATTGTCGATTCACGACTATGTGCTTTCAGAGAAACACAAGTCCAATTAGTAGATATATCAACACCCTGTTGTGAAATAAGCTATTGTTGTAAGAATTTTCATTACAGTATACAGCTAAATCTATTTTTGTCTTCACTGTTGGAATCAATTATAGTGAAAACGTTAATCAAGACGAAGATGATGATAAAATAGATGAAAAATCCAACTTGATAGTTTCGACCAATAAATTACAATGGGATAATTCTATCAAACCCCCCAAACTATGGTACGTTTTACCGGACGAGGTCAGAACTTTCATTTGAGCTCCCGTGCCCCCTAAACTTTAGTCGTTTGTTCGAATTGCCCCATTTTCCAGTTTTTGGCAATTTTTCCACCAAAAATCACCGATTTTTTTTTTAAAGTTTGACTAAAACCTTCGTCTCGATGAGACGGTTCCAATGGTGGTGACGGTGATGCAAAATTCAAAGTTATAATATGGGAATTCTAAATTAAGTGCAATACACTTAAATTCACAAACGACTAAAGTTTAGGGGGCACGGGGAGCTAAAATGAAAGTTCTGACCTCGTGCGGTAAAAGGTACCATAGTTTGGGGGTTTGATAGAATTATCCCAATTACAATATAGAACTGAACGTTATCTGTCAACTCAGATAACAAATTAAACAGTATAAAAACACAAACGAAAAGCAACGTGCCACGTGAGCTCGACCCTTAATCAAATCAAGTACACTACACACAGCAGATACATGTATTCGGAGCAACCAAATGAATACTGGTTCCATAACCTCTAAGGCTCTAACCTTTAAGTCTAGCCAGAAGAACCTCTGCGAACCACACTATTCCTTTAGTTTCAGGTAAGTCGACCTTAACAGCTTCATCAGCTGAGAAACTCCGAGACAATTTGAACAAGTTAGGAGTCTTGGCTTTGTCGATCCAACTGATCTTTTCTCTTATTTCTATGACCCTCACCCATGCCAGGAGACATCCTAGTACAGTGTCGAAATAGCCAATTCTTTTCGCCAAAAATTAACCTTTGCTGCATTCAATGAATGCATCGTCTAGCAAAGCAAAACCTTGCACCGCTGCTTCTGTTGCTGCAGTTTTAGCTTCCAGCTTGAAGGATACACAAGTCACCCATACATTTTTGTGGGCGACTTATAAAACAAGAAAATCACGAGAAAGAAAATACTACAAGCAAACATGAGGGATCCATACTTACTGTTTTTTCAAATTGAAAAATAAAGAACTAAAAGTAAGTCTCTCATTCACTCGTATATCATTACGTTATATATGTGCTAGTATAGGATTTAGAGCGCCTGTTATTTCCTCTTTTGTGTTAAACAGAAGTATATCTCAACTGCAGAATGGTTGTCTATATGAGGGGAAACATGGCAGCTGAGTGAGCTGCATTTGTTCGAGGAGGACGAGAACTCTTCCTTCTAGGAGAAAATCCACTCAACCCTTAGCATTTATCATGAGTAATTGTAGAGAAAAATTGGGTGTAATTGATCTTTCGATCCTTTGGTTATACGAAATGATCAGAGCGGTACCTTTGTGGGCAAATTCAAATACTTTTATCAATATTACAACAATTAGTAAGATATTAGAAAGCTCTCGAGATATACGCAGAATGAGACTAATCTAGAACAATGTCAAAATGCGTAACTCTCCACCAGGTTTAGCATTTTGTTGAATGTTCTTTATCTAATCTTCTTCACCTTTTGAAACGCGAGAACCTCCTGGGAAACCTGCAAAAGCCAATGTCTGCAATATTAGCTTAGAGTGAGTTTACTCGCACTAATTACAAAAGAACTATATACAACTAACTACAGAATATATACACTTCTCTCATTCTTATACTATGATAAATTTGGCTTGTTAGTTTATTAATGCAGATTGTTTTGGTGGAGTACTGGAATATGAATGTGATACTGAATATAAGAAAAGAGCGCTAGAACGTAGAAACACAGTGATGAGAAGAATATAATTAATCCTTAAGCCCTTTATTACCTATGAATATGGTTCTTGTGATGATCAGATGCCTCCGTCGCCTTTCGTAGAGTTACTGGTATGTATTTGATGACTTCCACACAAAAACCACATATTTTGTTTCCTTCCTTCTCAATACACATCTCGTGTATTAAATTTAATTTGCATTTGCAACTCGTTCTACATAAATTCATTTCATGGACCAAATTATAATGGCACACTCTGCAAACTACTTCTTCTCGATGTATCTTCAAACTGTTTTCACCTGCAACAAATTATGATAATATTAATTAGTACTACAGTTCTTAGTGAATGTGCAAATTGATTATTTGATGTATTTGCAATCAGAACAAATAATTACATAATTAGTGTGGTAACTTTTATCTTATGTAAATGATTGTGGAATGATTTTTTTCAATAATCATGTGAATTTGATCTATCATAAGATTACTATAAAATTTCAATCTTGGAGAAGACGAATGTCCGATTACATGTTGGGTTGGCTTAGCTTACACTAAATCTAGTTTGAATTTCAGAAAACAATGCCCAAAAAAATAAACTTTACGGTACCATTCACGAATGGTGCTCTGTCTCTCACAATAACAAGATCCTCCTCCTACAGTATTAGGCAACAACAAGTTATTAGCACATCATTTTTCAAGGAATATATTATTTTCCAACTGGATGTTTATATATTTCGAAATACTATCAAAACTAGAATCTTAGCTAATTATTTTTGTAGTGAATTTGTTTGTTATAATATTAGAATACAGAAAGCCATGAGATTATCGTTTTGGTATTAGATAAAAAAATTGTGAGAAAGGTATTATCTCCATCTTTATCAGAAACAACAC
The DNA here is from genome assembly GCA_948329865.1 of Linaria vulgaris. Classification (NCBI taxonomy): domain Eukaryota; kingdom Viridiplantae; phylum Streptophyta; class Magnoliopsida; order Lamiales; family Plantaginaceae; genus Linaria; species Linaria vulgaris. The sequence goes on from OX415253.1 coordinate 71,976,317, forward strand.
TCAGCAATAGCTGGATGTCAGAACTCCATCATCAGCAACTGAAGCAGCACATGAGTAGTGGAAGAACACTTTAGACAAAGAGAATATTAGTCAGAATTCTTTATGTTTCTTACATGATTTAATGTACTTTTCAGTTGTATATAAATAGAAGACAATCAATGTAATGTGTATCGTCACAACTGTATTAAAAATTCAATACAACAGTCTTCATTTACATTTCTTCTTCATTCAGTTTATATTATCTATAACAATATGAATACATTGCTTTCTGATATGAATGCATTGTTTTCTGGTATGGTATCAGAGCAGTGAATCCATCATTGCCTCAGGTATCCTAGCTTCCGCACAATCTCTTTTTTTATATTCATGACAGATCAAGGAGAGTCAGCTGCACCTGGTTCTACTGACAGTACAGGGCACATTGCGCCAACTGCACAGAACCAGACCATAGCTGATGATCCTTCAGATCCAATCTTTTTACATCATGGTGAAAATCTAAATACATCTCTTGTTGGTCAAAAATTAACCACACAGAACTACCACAAATGGAGCCGTGCCATGTATGTAGCTTTGTTAGCTAAAAATAAAATTGGTTTTGTAAATGGATCCTTTCATGAACCAGCCCTCACAAATCCATCTTATAGGAAGTGGATGAGGTGCGACTATATGGTGTTAGGATGGATCTCAGCAAGCTTGTCTGACGAGCTTGGAGATTATACTTTATTCTCTGATAATGCTTTTTAAAGTTTGGAATGAAATCAAACGCAGGTTTGCTAAATCAAGCAATAACAGAATTTTCATGTTAGAACAACAGTTGATAAATACAAAACAAGATGGAATTGCTGTAGTATTATATTTCTCCAAGCTAAGATCTATTTGGGATGAAATATCTCAATATGAAGAAACATATACTTGTGAGAATTTAAACTGTGGAGTTATAGCTGTGTTACATAAAAAGAATGAAAGAAGAAGAGTCATGCAATTCTTAATGGGCTTAGATGAATCATATGGTCAGGTTAGAAACCAGATCTTATTAAAAGATCCCCTTCCTGTACTTGTTGATGCTTTCAGTCTTGTACTCCAAGAAGAGGCAAACATGGAGATCTCATATGGATTGCAGAATAACATTGAATCAGCAGCAATGAATGTACAAACACATTCAACTCTTCAAAGTCTACCACAAGTTGTTGCTGCTGTTGGAAATTTTCAGAGTAACAAACCATGGAACAAACCAAATGGTGCTAAGAGCAGACCACCATGTCCAAATTGAAAAGAACAATCACACTATAGAGAATTGTTATGAAATATTTGGATATCCACCAGGGCATAAATATGCTAGATTCAAACCTGGACAAAACAGTGGAGTAAATCAAGTCACTGGAAGTGTGAATCAGCTAAACCAAGAAATTGTAAGTGCAGGACAACAATCTCCAATATCACAGGAGCAGTTTCAACACCTATGCAATCTACTCAAAGGGAATATTGGGTTTGCTAATCAGATGAATTCAAATTCTAAAGGTAGCAATACCATAATTAATCCACCATCAGGTACTCACTTCATTTTAAATTGCTCCACTCCCATAACCTTTGCTTATTCAACTGTTTAACATCCACTCATGGATACTAAGACCTGGATTCTGGATTCAGGAGCTACAACCCATAGTGTTTGTAACTCATCACTGTATGTAGAGTGTAGTATTCTGTCAAATTCTTCTGTTACATTGCCAAATGGCACATCCTATTACAATGACAGACTCAATACAACTAAATCCACACATACTATTAACTAATGTTTTGTATGTACCATCTTTCTCATTCAACCTTCTATCAGTAAGCAAACTCACCCATAATACATCATGCTCACTGATTTTCTGGTCTGAATTTTGTGTATTTCAGGACATTGCCAGCTGGAGAATGATTGGGATAGCTAAAGAGAGACAAGGGTTGTACTTTTTAATGCAGGATAGAGAATCTCCTATCTCAAAGAATGTCTGTCATTCCAGTATACACTCTGTCATTTCCCCATCAGCCTTGTGGCACAATAGACTAGGACATGAATCAATAGGTAGAATGTCTCTGATATATCCCACAAGTAATGATCTTCCACATAAATTTAATGATGTCGTTTGTGATTCATGACATTTATCTAAACAAACCAGATCTTCCTTTCCTTCTAATCCTACTAAGTGTAATAACTGTTTTGACTTGATTCATGTGGATATCTGGGGACCTTTTAGCACTGAGTCTACTAATAAATCCAGACACTTCTTGACAATAGTGGATGATCACAGCAGATTCACATGGCTGTATCTCATGACGAACAAAAGCCAAACAAGAACCATTCTTAGTAACTTCTTCAAGTTTGTTTTCACTCAATTCAATAAGCATATCAAAACTCTAAGATCAGATCAGGGACAAGAGTTCAATATGCCTGAATTTTACAACATTCATGGTGTGATCCATCAACAAACTTGTACCTACACACCACAACAAAATTTTGTTGCTGAGAGGAAACATAGACATCTGCTAGATCACTGCGCATTCATGCTAATCTACCACTATATTTTTGGGGAGACTGTACACTCACTGCAGCATATCTCATCAATAGGACACCAACTCCTCTCTTAGACAATCCCACTCCATTCTATCACTTGTATTCCAAACATCCAAAGTATTCCCATCTTAGAACCTTTGGATGCCTGTGTTATGCAGCTACCATTCCTAAACCTCACAATAAGTTCATTCCTAGAGCTACTAAATGCATCATGATTGGATATCCAACCAATATCAAAGGATACAAGTTATATGACTTTCAGAAACAGACTGTGTTTGTATCTAGAGATGTAACTTTCTATGAACATATATTTCCTTATCAAACTCATACTGTCACTCCTACTCCTTATCCTACTGCACATTAGAATCACATTCTGCCTATGCACATTTACAATGAAGCACATAATACCTCAATTCCTCAGCTCTCATCTCCTGAATCATCTCATTCACCTCATTCTCTTGATTTACCATCTTCACTCAACTCTACACCTTCACAGAAATATACACTACCTTCTCTCCCTTCTACTATATCATCTCCACCAAACAGTCCATCTCCTACCATTCTCACGTGCTCTACTAGAGTTAGAAAGATTCCCTCACATCTTGCAGACTACCAGTACAACCTAGCTCACTCTACTGCTGCTCCCATAAATTCTCCTACTGGTGACAATCCTGCAGGTACTCTTTATCCTATTAATTTATCTTTTCAAAAACTTTCCCCTTCTTATCTCAATTACATTCTATCTGTATCCTCTCATTTTGAACTATCATCTTATGAGCAAGCTCAACAAGATCCATTGTGGAGAAAAGCTATGGCTACTGAACTCAATGCCCTGAAAGATAACAACGCTTGGACCTTAGTTCCTTTACCTCCTGGTAAGAATGCCATTGGATGTAGATGGGTATACAAAGTTAAACTCACCTCTACTGGACAAGTTGAGAGATATAAGGCAAGATTGGTTGCAAAATGATACAATTAAAAAGAAGGTTTGGATTTCTTTGAAACATTTTCTCAAGTAGAAAAGATCACTAATGTAAGATGTTTGTTAGCCTATGCTGCTGCTAACAAGTGGCATATTTCACAATTAGATGTGAATAATGCTTTTCTATATGGTGACCTGGATGAGGAAGTTTACATGATCCCTCCTCTTGGTGTTGCTCCTGAGGGGGAGAAGATCTACTGTCATTTACATAAGTCTCTATATGGGTTAAAACAGGCATCCAGACAGTGGAAGCAAAAGCTCACCTCCATTATAATTAATCAAGGTTTCATTCAATCTGCAGTAGATCATTATTTATTCATCAAACATTCTAAAGGTACCACTACAATTCTGTTAGTATATGTTGATGATATTATAATTGGTGGAAACAATAGGCACACAGTTGATCAATTGAAAGCATATTTGAAGAAACATTTCAAGTTAAAAGATTTAGGAGACTTGAAACATTTCCGAGGTATAGAAGTAGCAAGAAGTACTAAAGGGATTTCTATCAATCAGAGGCAATATACTTTAGATATCATTGCTGATTCTGGACTACTTGGAGCTAAACCTGCAAGATCTCCCATTGAACAGAACTTGAAGTATTCAGAGTCATGGGGAGATCCTTTAAATGATCCAACCCAATTCAGAAGATTAATAGGAAGACTCGTATACTTGGCTGTCACTAGACCTGATATATCCTATGTTGTTCAAACATTAAGTCAGTACATGAGTAATCCTAAACAACAGCACATGGATGGAGCACTCAGAGTGGTGAGATACTTGAAGGGATCTGCTGGACAAGGACTGTTCTTTCCTAGCAACAACAAAATCCATAGGGTGCTTGTGTTGACACTAGAAGATATGTGACAGGATATTGTGTCTTTATTGGAGATGTTTTGGTGTCCTGGAAATCAAAGAAGCAACATACAATGTCTAGATCCTTAGCTGAAGCTGAGTATAGAGCTCTTGCAACAACAATATGTGAAGTAGTATGGTTGAAACAGTTGATCAATGATCTAGGTGACAAACATGAACATCCTGCTCTAGTCTACGGTGACAATCAAGATGCAGTTCATATTGCTTCCAATCCAGTTTTCCATGAGAGAACTAAACACATTGAAATAGATTGTCATGTCACCAGAGAGAAGCTACAACGAGAAGTTATAAAATTGTTTCATGTCTCAACTGATTTTCAACTTGCAGATGCCCTTACTAAAGCTCTAAGTGTTGAAAGGTTAAAAGGATTAATGCTCAAGATGGGAGTACATAAGTACATAATATGTACTCTCATCTTGAGGGGGAGTATCAAAAACAACACTCAGCAATAGCTGGATGTCAGAGCTCCATCATCAGCAACTGAAGCAGCACATGAGAAGCAATATCTTGCTTCATTGGATCAACACATGGTAGCACATGTCAAGGGATTTGGATTTGAGTAGTGGAAGAACACTTTAGACAAAGAGAATATTAGTCAGAATTCTTTATGTTTCTTACATGATTTAATGTACTTTTCAGTTATATATAAATAGAAGACAATCAATGTAATGTGTATCATCACAAGTGTATTAGAAATTCAATACAGCAGTCTTCATTTACATTTCTTCTTCATTCAGTTTCTATTATCTATAACAATATGAATACATTGCTTTCTGATATGAATGCATTGTTTTCTGATAATCTTTAACTTAAACTGAACGGACAAAAGCCTCTTATTCTCCACCTTTACAAAACATTATTTTTTTTGATGAAACGCTTGATTCGTAGATGAATTAATAACATGTTCAAAATAAAATAAGAGCCATAAGTAACACGACGAACTAAAAGGGTGTTGAAGAGCTGAAGTACTTGCCCGAGTCACTTGGCCGTAGTCCATAGAGCCGTACGGCGGCGAGGACCTAACAATGAATTTCTTTTCCAATGGAGTTCAGTGATTAAATGTTAAAAAAGTTGCAAGAAATATAAAGACATGAAATTCAAAAGGGAAGTTTAATATAATGCAACAAATTTGAACTTTTTTCTTTTCCTCTTTAGCTAATTACTAAGTAAGTATAGCTGATCGATATGAGTATTCAGACTCATTGTGGGATTCTTTGAGTGGATACTGGGAGTCAAAATAGAGGGAGAAAAGGATTTAACTGCAGCACTTCAGTTCAAATCTTAATTAAGAAAAAGCAGGAAACTCCATTCTATATATACAACTTATTAGAGATGGAGGAATATAATATCCACTATTCCACTTCGCAGACCATATTCAAACCAAAAAACGATGTCCATTATTAAAGGGAGCTTGTGTTCGGGAATTTAAGGTAAAGTATCTATATCATGGAACAAATAAAAATCTGCACGTAAGGGAAATAACCGTATGGTCAAGTTGGCTTACTTCAATCACTTTTATGCATTTGCGAAAATGTCGAGGCTGTTCATTTGTGTTTGCTTCCATGTCACTCAGATCTACTTGATTTTAAGTTTGCTCTGAAACGCTAATAGGTAAAGCTACCATGTTTTACGTCCGTGAAGTGTCCATTGTGATTAGAAGAATAGTCTGACGACTCTGAACACGTACGGTATAGTTGCCAAGTTGACTGACTTTTACTTCGTTTGGCTTATAGTTCTTCTTTCTCATTGAGTTCCTCTTGTAATATCTTCTCCAAAATCTAGACAGTAACTTTAATCTACTCTGTTTTCAGCTATATGTAAATCTTGCGGATAATAATGTATCAACGATAGTTACAGCAAAGCCCCTTGAGTATGCAAATTGGAATATTACAGAGAGACCTCCCTCAAACTAACAACCATTAAAATCAAGGTATAATTCTATCAAACCCCCCAAATTATGGTACCTTTTACCGTACGAGGTCAAAACTTTCATTTTAGCACTAGTGCCCCCTAAACTTTAGTCATTTATGCGAGTTGGTTTAGTGCGTGTTCCGGTCACTTTTTTAACGGAATATTCTTAGAATATTCCCTCACGTGCATGACTCACGTGATCCGTAAGGGGTAAAATAGACCCGTCACTTAAAATAATAAAAAACTAAAAAAAAGCCCTAAAGTTCAGGGGGCAGAAATTAACAATCCGTTACATCTTTCTACACTTAGGCGGGAAAAAAGGGGCGATTTTAGGGTTCTTAAAAAAACACAATTTCTTAATTTTCGTTCAATTTTTGCTTAATAATCATTCAAATTGTGTGGAAAATACGTGCATCCAGCGACGAACTGCCATTGGGTCGAAATCATCCTGATTATGGTAAGTTACGACATATTTGAAACCCTAATTTCTACAAGTTTTTGATGAAATTGTGTTGATTTCTGTTTTTAGTAGTGGTTTTCATCTCTACTTATGTTATAATATTTCTACAAATTTTGCAAATATGCATTTTGTTGGTATTACGTGGGCTAGGGTTTGAACTGTGGTCCCAAATTATTTGATTTTCGTTTTTTTTTTGTTGCACATGGTTATTTCTGTATGGAGTTGGGGTGATTTGGTGTGGTTATATGTAAAATAATAGTGGGTATTAGTTTGTGCAGTGGTGGAGCTTGAGACTCAACAAAAATACATGAATATAATGTTATTGTAATGCTTTGCTTTGTCTGATTGGTAGTAATTCTTAATATAAGTAATTTGTAGTTGGTTGTGGTCCACCCATGTTACAATAGCAGCTTTGTCATATTCAATTGAATAAAGTCAGTCCTTTTGTGTTGATATATGACAAAAAATAGTTGGTTTTGGGTACATAAAGAGTGTTAAGTATTATATCTTTGTCAGACTTTGAGTGGTCTATTTGTGGTTACCCATGGTTTGAAAAAAAATGATAAATATTATATCATTGACATGCATTGTCAATTTAATAATGGGATAATTCTATCAAACCCCCCAAACTATGGGGTCATTTACCGCACAGGGTCAGAACTTTAGTTTTAGCGGCAGTGCCCCCTGAACTTTGGTCGTTTGTGCGATTTACTTTTGTGCCTTTTCCGAACATATTTTTACCGGAACAGTAAGCCACGTGCACAGCACATGTTATAGTTTAAGGGCATTTTTGTCCAAAAAAATTCTTTTAAACTTTGTCGCACCCCAAACTATACTAAGTGTGCGTTTTGCCCCCTGAACTATGACGTGTGCGATTTGCCCCCTGAACTATTGTTTCTTTTGAAGTTATACCCTTTAACTATATTTTAATTTTCTGAAACGCCCCCTTAACTATATTTTCCATTTCTAATTTAGGCCCTGAATTTTATTAGTTTGGTCATTTATATACACTAAAAAAAATATCATATACCATAAAAAAGGATGACTAAATACACCAACTATACACCATTAGAACATCAAAATAACAAAACATCTGAAGCCATAACATCAATTGTTCATACTCCTACATTAATCCCCCTGGCTTCATAAGCAGGAACGCCTGGTCTTGGAAGCAAAATATTCTCCTTGGGGCAATTAAGTATATTGATAATGACTTCTAATGATTGGCTACACCCGATTGTCAGGAAAACATCATCAGGTGATAAATTGTAGGAAAGGTGTTCAACCACTGTCCTGCTCAGAAGATAAAAATTGATGAGTTATTTTGGTCAAGGTGAACTAATGTATTCCAATAACAATAGACAATAAAATCATGTGCAAAATAGGATAAAAATCAAACCCCCAAACTATGTGTAAAAATCAGCATCAAAAGACCAAACACCAAAAAAATAACATCAAAACATCCAAAAATCAACATCAAAATCACCAATCACCAACAACAAACACTAAAAAAAAATCAAAATCAAAATTACAATAACAGGATGGAGGTGTAGAGCAGAGCCACTGGATACAGATAAGTAATTACCTTGGCATCATTAATTGTGGATGGAGGTGTAAAGCAGAGCCACTGGATGACCATAGCTTTCTGCAAACTCTGTAAACGGTGATGTTCTGCAACATCAAACACTAAATTAAACAAATACACACATAATAGCTAAAAAACACAACCAAATTCAATAATTAAACAAATTCACAATTATTAATCACAATTATCTCATCATACAAGTCATCCTCCCGTCTCTTACTAAAATTGACAAAGCTCTGTATTCTCGATGAGAATCGACTCGACTTCCCTACCCTAGCTCGGCTAACCCTCCCCCCGGAACTTGAAACGACAACGACACCGTCGTAACTCGAACTAGTGTTGGGTACAGAGGGTGCATTTTTTACCTAATTTGGCGAGTTTCGGGGCCTTCCACGTCGCTTTCCTTTGGGGATTGCAACTGGAAGGAATGGTTCCATGGGGGTTTCCGCAAACACGGCAGGTATGGGATCCAGAGCCGTAGTTTTTAGGGTGAGAGTTCCACACGTTGGAGTGCCCCATCGTCTTCTTCTTCTTCTTCTCTCTCTGCTCTGCCAAAAGCTGTCGCTAGCTGAATTCGCCGTTGTTGCTTTGGAGGATTGCAGCTGGAAGGAAGTGTTCGTTGACTAAATGGTTTTGCTATTTTAAGTGAAGGTTTTTTTTTTAGTTTTTTATTATTTTAAGTGACGGGTCTATTTTACCCCTTACGGGTCACGTGGGTCATGCACGTGAGGGAATATTTTAGGAATATTCCGGTAAAAATGTGATCGGAACACGCACTAAACCAACTCGCACAAACGACCAAAGTTCAGGGGGCACTGCCGCTAAAACTAAAGTTCTGACCCTGTGCGGTAAATGACCCCATAGTTTGGGGGGTTTGATAGAATTATCCCTTTAATAATCTTGCCATCTTATTGGAGGAACTGATCATGAAGATTTCACTATCACACTTCATCATAATGGAAAGTTTAGGCACAATAGAATTGTGAGATATGTGGGGGGAGATGTTACTCACATTGACTACTGCATTGTGTCAGAGATAAGCCTGCTTGAGACATTTGAAATGGATGAAGCTGCTGGTTTTAAGAAGAATAGTGATGCTAAGTTCTACTGCAGTCAATTTGGTGAGAATCACTTGTCAGTCATGGACTACTTATGGAGGGATGAGGAAACTTTGAAGTTGGATAAGTATATTGATGAGGAGAGAGTTATACATGTATACACAGAGGGTGGGAAGTTATATAATGTAGTTGAGGGTGATGAGGGCCAATAGGGTGCTGGTGATGAATTTAATGATGATTTGGAGGCTGATGGTGATGATGAGATTGAGGAGAAGTCTGGTTTATGGGATGAGCTTATAAAAGATAAGGAAGGTGTTGACACAGATGATGCTAATTATATGGGGAGTGATACAGATCTGTCTGAGTCTTTTAGTGATAGTGAGGATGAGGGGACAGATGATGAAGCTGTCTATGTTGCTGCTGGTGAAACTGAAGGACACTGGATTCCCCCTTCTGCATATGAAGATGAACCCCTTGAAGAGGAAACCCATGTATCTGCACAAGCTCCAGATCAGATAAGTGAAGAACCCCCTAAAGAACAGCCAACTCAAAAGACACCAACACCTCCCACTGAAGCACAACAATCAAATGGCAACCCACCATGTGTGCAATCTGGTGTGGCAAGATTGAAGAGGTCTCACCACCTGTTTCAATCCAGAAAATTATATCTCCTCAGAAAAATAATGGAGGAGGTAAAGGGAAAAATCTAAAAAGGAAGTTAGTAATTGAGGAAGAGGATTTAGAAATTGAGGAGAGGCAGGTTAGAAACAGGAAGAAGGTGTCAAGACTGGTTGAGGAGGTCAGTGGTAAGAAAGGGCTCAAGAAGAATGTTAAGAATGGTAACAAAAAAACCAAGAAGACCAAGGTCACAACAGAGGATGAAGAACCTGAGCCAACACTTGCTGAGGTTAAATTCCATTTATGTGCAATCCATATTTTGAAGTTTATTTTATTGCTAACTGCCTGGACCACCTACTTTGGTTTGTTCATTGGAATGCAGGTACAGAAAAAAAATGCAGAATTGAATAAGAAGGGTGCATCAACTTCATGGGAGGATGCACCAAGGAATGAGATAAAAATTGCATTTACATGTTTGTGGTCCAAAATTTCTTATTGATTTCCTGTGGTCCCAAATTAATTATCTAATTTCCTTGTGTTTTTTATGCAGACAACCAACAAGGAAATAGTGAGAAAAGTGGGGAACACTTCAGGTGTTGTGGATCTTATAATTGACAAAGCAGCAAAGAACTTGATTAACAAGAGAGTGAATAGAATTCTGAGGAATTGAAGTGGTTATGACCACTATTTTTTGAGGGATAACCATGTTATGCCCTTTCTTATTTTGTTATGAAGAATTGAGATCTATTTAGTTTCAAAATATTGTTGGACTTTGTTAGCCTTCGTTGTTAATTATGGTAATGATGCTCTTTCTTATTTTATTAAGCCTTGGTTGTTTATTATGGTGATGATGGGATTGTGAATTATCATTATGAATATTTTTTTGGTTTTTGATGTTGACTTTTGGGTGTTTTGATGCTGATTTTTTGATGTTTTGATGTTGTTTTCTTGGTGTTTGGTGTTTTGATGCTGATTTTTAGGTGTATCTCAATGACCAAAAATAATTCTCTTGTGCAATTCTAAATACTCACTTCAGGGGCCAATTCAGAAATTCAAAATATAGTTCAAGGTCCAATCATCAAAAGCATACTATAGTTCAGGGGGCAATCCTCAAAAGCATATCATAGTTCAGGGGACAAATCGCACACATCATAATTTAGGGGGGAAACTCAAAAAATAGTATAGTTTAGGGGGTATGAGAGTTTGGCGAATAATTTTTGGACAAAAATGCCCTTAAACTATAACATGTGTTGTGCACGTTTTTCACTGTTCCGGTAAAAATATGGCTGGAACACGCACAAAAGTAAATCGAACAAACGACTAAAGGTTAGGGGGCACTGGTGCTAAAATAAAAGTTATGACCTCATCCGGTAAAAGGTACCTAGTTCGGGGGGTTTGATAGAATTATCCCTAAAATCAATTACATAAGATTTGAATAAAAATTGTTTTTATGGTAAAGTTTTTCTTTAACAAAATTAAAAACAACTTTTTACAAATTTTTAAATTATTGTACCTACACTATCTCAAATTTAATAAATATATCAAGTGCACCCAAGTTATATCATCACATTAACACCCCATAAAACTTTAAATTACGAACAGTACATAACATTAGAAGTTCAATCTTATATTTTAATGACATTGGAACATTCCAAACATCAAAGAGGGTTCCCAAACATCAAAAATCGAAACTAGTCCTTTATTGTGTCCAAGTTACAGTTTTCGTCCTGTATTGTGTCCTTGTTTTATTTTGGTCTTTTATTGTGTATTTCACTACAATTTTGGTCCTCAGGAAGAAGTCAGAGTCGAAAATATTACGTGGGAGCACTTGCCGGCCAAAATAAAAACTTTTTTAATTCCCACATGCAAATTCAAATGTGGAAACGCTGGTTTCATTTTTTTTTATTATTTTAAATTCTGACCCGGCCAACCCGATTTGACCGGGTTATCCGGATCGGACGGGTCAAAATTTTAAATAAAAAAATTAAAATTGTTGTTCCAACATGCGAATATGTTTGTGGAAAATTCAAAAAAATTAAATTGAGGGCAACACGTGCTCGTACATGACATTTTCGGCTGAGATTCCATCTGAAGGACCAAAATTGTACTGAAACACACAATAAAGGACCAAAATAAAACAAGGACACAATAAAGGACGAAAACTATAACTAAGACACAATAAAGGACCAATTTCGATTTTTTCCCCAACAATAACAACAATCAAGCATGTAATTCCAATAAAATGGAGTACGATATATGAATCATGAATGAATCACGTCGAGCAGTGAACATGAATCATTTGTCTCCATTCGTTACGGTTGAGAAGTATATTGTCCATATATAATATGTGAACAAGAATACAATATTCGCCAAGAAAAAATACAATAGTTCATATATATATATATATATATATATATATATATATATATATATATATGGGATAAAAGCATCAAGCCCCCTGAACTATACACGGTTTTGCGACTTGCCCCTTAAATAAAATTAATAAGCATTTTACCCCTTAAACTATGCATGTTTGTTCGATTTGCCCCCTGGCCGGGTTTTCGGCTATTTTTGGACAGAATATTCCCCGTTTGAGGTATTTTTCGCCTGCGTTTTGTCATAAACTACCAAAATACATCTAGTACAACACATGAGTCGTGTAGGGGGGATATTCTGGCCAAAAATGGCCGAAAATACAGCGAAGGGAAAATCGCATTTTAGCCGGAATATGCCTCGTTCGAGGTATTGTTTCGCCTACTTTTTGTCATCAACTACTAAAATACATCTTGTACAACACATATGAGTCGGGTAAGGGGAAATATTCCGGCCAAGAATGGCCAAAAATAGTCAAAACCCGGCCAGTGGGCAAATCGAACAGACGTGCATAGTTTAAGGGGGAAAACGCTTATTAATTTTGTTTAAGGGGAAAGTTGCAAAAACGTATATAGTTCAGGGGGCTTGATGCTTTTATCCCTCTCTCTCTCTCTCTCTCTATATATATATATATATATATATATATATATATATATATATATATATATTGTCTAGAATCCTATTTAATAAAAATAGTTAACATTTCAGCGTAGTGGTAGGTTATTTCAAAATTAGGCGAAGATTATGCAAATAGGTCAAACTTTTGTAGAAGTAAATAGTTATTCCTCTATAATTGTATTTGCTATAATATTTTTGTAGCGCAAGTATATCTACGCCTCTTCTATTCACCATATTGCCACAATATTTTCATGTACCTTAAGAGATTTTTTAAATACATTTCTGAGAAATGTGCTTAAGGCTTATGGTTTTGAACCTTATTTCATTCATTTGATTATGACATGTGTCACTAGCCCTGGATTCTCTTTCTGTATTAATGGCAGCCTTGAGGGCAATTTTGAAGGCAAACAGGGCCTGAGGCAATGGGATCCACTATCCCCCTACCTTTTTGTTTTCTGTATGGATTGTTTGGCTAGATTGTTAAAGGATAAGACTGAGAATAATAAGAATTATAATTATCACCCCTATTGTAGCAGGATCAGACTTTGTCATATGACATTTGCTGATGATTTGCTCTTGTTTTGCAGGGGGATGCAGAGTCTTTAAAAATCATAAGGGATACCATACATGAATTCTCTGTCATGTCTGGGCTCAGGATAAGAGTAATATCTTTATGGTTGTGATGAGCAGGGAGAAACAAGAGGAAGCAAAAGTGATATGGGGATTCAAAAAAGGAAAGTTCCCCATCTGGTACTTAGGCATCCCTTTAAGCCCAAATAATATGAGAATAGAAGAATATGAAGAATTGATACAGAAGATGGTGGAGATGATTCAAATCTGGCAAGCAAAGAATCTTAGTTATGTAGGAAGGCTACAATCAGTGAAGGCAGTACTGCTAAGCATACAAAGCTTCTAGAGTCATATTTTTGCAATGCCTTTGGGGGTCATAAAGAGAATTGAGAGAATATGTAGAAATTATCTCTGGTCTGGCAAGGAGGAAGGGAAAAAGAGTGTGATAGCATGAAAATCAATCTGCCAAGAGAATAAGAGGGGAGGATTACAAATCAAAGAAGTCTTGGGATGGAACAAAACTATCTTAGCACTGCAAATCACCAGGATTGGCGACAATGAAGAATACAACACCATCTGGAAACAATGGATTAGAGCCTACAAATTAAATGACAAGTCCATTTGGGAGATAGAAGTGAAGAATAGTGATTCTCCATGGTGGAGGAATCTACTCAACCTAAGAGAAAAAATGAAAGAGTGTCTACCAACTAGGACTCTGGGAATAAGGCCTACAGAAGGGATGCAAAAACTATACGACGAGCTAGTACCACCTAGACCAGAGGTGGAGTGGTTGAAATATGTATGAAACCCTTAATCTAGACCCAAAGCAAATTCCATATACTGGCTAGCTGTACAGAAAAGGTTATCCACTAAGAACAGACTATGTAAGTTCATGAAATTGGATGATCAAATATGTGTGTTCTGTGGGGATAACAATGAGACCCATGATCAACTATTTTTTCCATGTAATTGGTCATATTATGTGATGTGCAAAGTACTAACCAAAAAGGTATAAGAGCATGCTCTAAGGATATGTCTCGGTGGATCAGAAATTTTGCACAGTCTCAAAACAAAGGATCAAGCATCTACAAGATCAGAGCAGCAACTCTAGGAGAGACCATATCAGCAATATGGAAGGCTAGAAATGCAAAAATCTTTAAAGGAAAACAGGTCACAAACACCCAAGTGCGGAAAGAGATTGCATACACAGCGATGACCATGCTTCAAGGCAAAGAGGGTAAGAAACCAAATAGAATGATAAAAGCCATTTGTGATAAACTACAACATGTTTAAAGCTGGGAAACACATGATATGCTTGTTTGGGAGTGTTTTCTTTGATATGCAGGTAATGGGCTCTCACAAAAGCTGGACAGTGCAACACATGCTTTCAGGTCACAAAATCCATCTTCTCATTTCCAAACCATCCAAAAGGAGAACTGATTGCTGGGAGGTAACCATCAAAAGTGGCAGGCAAGATTACACTGGCAAGCCAAGGAAAAATGGTCACAGTCCTGGACTAGAGCCATGGAAAAGAGGCTGGACCAGCCGGGTGATAGTTGATAGGACACTCTAGCGGTAATGGTGGGAGTGTTTGTAATCTTGTGGGTATTACTTCAAGTCATAGACCTACTCTACAGCTTGTTTAATCCTTTGCTAGATGGTATAAATCAGTATTTGAGTTGTAGACACTTTTGTCTTGAGCCTCACATAGGTGTATGCCCCTTCTCTTATGTAAAACTCTCCGATTTGGACGTTTTAGTTAACTTTCTGCGAAAAAAAATAATGTAGTTTTACAGTACAAAAAGAAGAAAATTTATCAATCAATTGTGAAGAAAGCATAGGCGCTCGTTCGATTGCAAGAAGCCCTAATATGCCTCTTCATTTAAGTCCCTCCTAAGATACTTATTATTCAAGATTTAACAATTTTGGTTGGTTATGTTGTACACTTGTTGTACTCCTCTCTATGCTTCCTCTCTATGTTGTGGATCCCACTGAATTCTTTGCTTTGGTTGGAAATTCGCTTACTCGTATTAAGTCAGATTAGATGCAAATTTCCTACATTACGCTTTAATTAATACTCCTCAAATTAGGGTGCATAAGTAGAGAATACCAAACCAGAGAATGAAATCCCCTCACTCCCAATTCGTCTCTCCCAACTCACATATCGACGCGGTGATTAAGTCTAAGACAAACACGAAGTCAAATATAAGTTAATCAGAGACCGCAATAATCCAATTCAGTTTAATCTATTAAACCAAATCTTAAGTCTACATCATCTGAAACACGATTAAAATAATCACACATTTAATCACTACACAAACAACAATTTTTTTTTTATTTTTATGTCAGGTAGCTGAGATCCAGAGCCTTACCACTGAAACAGAGGAAACCCAACTGATTTTGTCAATTAAACATAGTAAGTAGTACATGGATAGTTGTTGCAATTCAATCCTACATCAAAATAATACAAACACACAACGCAATCCAGCTGATATAGATAATTCAACCAACCAAATCAGTTATAAAGCCTCTATAATGACCACTGATTTTGGCCAAAAGTTCTTCCGCAAAAGCGGCCATTTTCCCAGTTTCGGGTAATTCATCCTTAACAGCAGCATCAGCCGAGAAATTCTCTGACCATTTGAACAAGTTAGGAGTCTTGGCTTCGTTGATCCAGCCGATATTTTCCCTTACTTCTATCACCCTCACACAATGCAAGAAACTTCCAAGTGCAATGTCTAAATACCCAATCTTTTCACCTCCAAAGAAAGTTTTGCCTTTGCTGATTTTAATGAACTCAGCCTCAAGCAAAGCCAGGCCTTGAGATACTTCTTCTATTGCCGCAGCTTTGGCTTGGGGTTCGGCTGTGGTATAAGTTCCCCATACATTTGGAAACCACTGTGCGCACATTGATTAATTTTGTAGGAATATGAGATAACCCATTGAGAAATGAAGGTGAAACGAATTAAGAGATTATCTATTAGGTAAAAATCACATTAAACTCCTCAAGGTTTATCTCAAAATTTTAGTACCTTTGCCCGCCCGTGAGGCCAAATCAAACGCGATGAGAACGAACACTGAAACGTGTCGAAAATGGACGTGGCTTTATAGCACAATTTCGAAAACAAAGGGGGTTTACCCTAATTAACTGACACTCCAGAAGTTTCCTCCAATTACAGACATTTCTTCTTTAATTTGAACAATTAGAGAAACCCATTAAAATTCAATAACAATATTACAAACAGTTTTTTTGAACCAAAAATAAAGGGCGAACAATCAAAGTGGCATTCATGGTTTTACTAAAAAACATTTCTACAAATTTCAATCCAAATATCAAAATAAAAATTAAAAGAACTTCCAAATCGACTCTTGATTATTTTTGAATGAAACTTTAAATACAAAATTTTACTTCTAAGAGTGTGATTAGGGGTATATTAATAACCAATCGGCACATCTCACAAGCATATATAATTGCTAACCAAAATAACATGAGAGGAATATTGTTCCTTACAAGAATCAAAATTATAAAAACAAAATGATGAAAAGAACTCTTAACATGGTGATAGAAGAAATGTTACCATACCTTAGTATCAATAAAAGTGGCCCAAAATCGAGCAATGGCCCGATCGTAGGGATCAGCAGGAAGAATGGACGGGCCAGAAACCCACAACTCATCAATGTACTGAACAATGATGAGTGATTCACAGATGGGTTTTCCTCCATGGAGCAGAACAGGGATCTTCTTGTACACAGGGTTTGATTTCAAGAGAAGCTCACTTTTACCAAAGGGCACATCTTCCTCTTGGTATTCGTACGTAACGGACTTTATGTTGAACGCAACTTTTGCCCGAATGGTAAA
The DNA here is from genome assembly GCA_948329865.1 of Linaria vulgaris. NCBI lineage: Eukaryota > Viridiplantae > Streptophyta > Magnoliopsida > Lamiales > Plantaginaceae > Linaria > Linaria vulgaris. Next base: position 71,993,781 of record OX415253.1, read on the forward strand.
GGGGCTGGGCCATGCACCTAAGAGCTTCAGTTGCTGTGATGAAGCCATTTTTTGTGCTTTTCTAATTTTTTTATTTTATTAATAATGAAAGGTGGTATGGTTGTGTAATGGGAAAGTTGGATTTTATTATATTTGTATTTGTCGATTGTGTGGTGAGTTGAGTCTGTCGGTTGCAGCCCCCTGTCCTGTCCAAAATAAATGCCAAGAAATGTCTAGAAATGCGAGAACCACACGTTTGAATAGGTTAGAGTATGTACATTTGGTTGCACTTTTGCAACTAAAGTCATCGAGCCAGGAATACTCAGTTGTCCTCCCGCCCAGCAAACGCCTTAAATCCATGGACGAAATCAGGATTTTTTCTCAGCGAGACTGCTTTTATACTCAAGTAAGATAAGAAAATAATTAAAAACTTAAGTGCGTATATATTAAACAAAATAAGAAATAGTTATTATTAAATACAAAATCATAAAAGTAAAAACTTCGTACTACTAAACACGTCAAATAATAATACTATCGGAGATGAGCTCTTCGATTTTTCATGAAATAAAATTCATCAATTATCGAATCTACATGTATATTTTTTATAGTAATGTAGATAACCATATTTGAAAGTGCATGTATTCTGGCAATGTTAGAAGGTCAGTATTAGAATAACATTGACTGACAGAATCTGTTTTACAATCTTGTTTTGAATATCTTTATTATTGTTTTGTCTTATTCACTCGACTAATCTAGTTCCACAAGTGTGATTGTCTTTGGTTATTATTTAGGAAATAAACTTGTCATAGCTTGATCACGAAAAGTTTCCATAAAGGGAAGTTTCCTTAATTAGAGCTAACCGCTCAACAAATAAGGAAAGAAGAGTTCGAGTGCAACTAGGAAACATCCAAGTTGAGTTCTGATTTGAAGAATGAGTCTTTCCTAAGTTAGTTCACTAACAAATGAACTATTATTTAAGAAGAACGTCGAGAACAAGGAAGAGGAGTCCGATAAGAAAATTGGAAGAATTACCAACCGTGTACAACACACCTTGAAGTCCAAGTCAAAAACCTATATATAGGTGTGAAATACATCAAGGCAAACACAAGACAAGAGCTAACAAATCCAAGAGATTAATTCACGAGTTGTTGAGTGTTGTCTTGGTTTTGCAAAGTTTGTGAGTTATTCGATTAGTTCTAGGTTTAGAATTAAGAGAATAATTATTGTCTGCTTTGTTGAGTTCGAGCAATTCAAGAGTGAGGAGCTTGAGAGTTGTAAGAAACATATTTTGATAAACCTTTGTGGTATTTTGCCTACGGCTCGAAAGTTAATATTAATATAGTCACTTCTTAAATTTCGTGTTGTTTATTTTCCGCTGCATTGTTATTCTGGACGTTGTTAAAGTAACATTGAGAAGTTAACAACGAACACGTATCAACCGATCCACAATTTCAATTGGTATTAGAGCCAAGCACCAACTTCACCGGTGTTTAGCGTTGATACGACAAGATGGACTACTCCAACCCCAATACCACCAGATTGCCAGTGTTGGAAGGACCAAACAATTATGCATACTGGAAGATCAGACTCAGGGTCCACATCAAATCCATTGACCTGAGAGCATGGGAATCAGTTTTGGAAGGCTACACCATCCCTTATTTACGAAGAGATGGAGATGTTGATCTGGTGCGTAAACCCAAAGGACAATGGACAACCACTGAGATTGCTCTCTACAACTTCAATGAAAAGGCTCTCAACGCTATTTTGAGAAACTGCTTCATATTGCTAACCAATGTCAAAACCTAGGATTTGTTATTTCTAATAAAACCATGGTTTACAAAGCCTTCAGGTCCCTGTCTACTAAATTCACTATCAAAAGAATAGCTATGAATGAGTCTAGAGATCTTGCAAACACGGATTTTCAAACCTTAATGAACACTTTGAAAGAATTTGAGCTAGAATTCCTAAGTAAGTCCAGTAAGCAACCTGCTTTAGCCCTACTTGGAACTAGTTCAGATAATGTAGGAAGTGATGATGATGAGTATGAATTGATCTCTTCTAACTATGGAAACATTACCAAGAAGTTTAGCAAATTAGGTTACAAAGATAAAGGTAAAGAGAATGAATTTGGTAATGCTAGTTCTGGTTATAAGATGCTACCCCGTAAATTCATAAAGTACATGGCATCAAAGAGCACTCCTCAAGATGCTGAAAAATTAAAAGATGTCCAGTGCTATGAATGTAAAGGGTTTGGTCATTTTAAACATGAATGTGTTAACATCCTTCGAGCAAGAGGGAACTCTCATTGGGTTTGTGTAGATGATTTTGATGAAGCCGATTTCAACTCTGGATCAAGCGCTGATGAACACTCAAAAGAAATCAACACTGTTGCGCTCTACACTTAGATTAACTGGTCAGGAGAAGACTCCAGGAACTGCATTGGTTCACAATGTTACTTTAACATTGAGGAACCAACAACAGCACATGAGATCTTTTTTGGAAATTGGGACAACAATGACTTAAAGGTTAATTCTAATTTTTACTCTGATTCCGATGATACTAACTTTGATTGTTTTCATGGTTCAGTTGATCTGGAGGAGGAATACTGTTTGGGAGAAGAACAGTCTCATGAGGAAATCATAGAAGATCTTCATTCCACATTCACCAAACTTGAAAAAGAGAACATTATGCTCATCAAAAGAAATAAAGCCCTGAAATTTGATATTGAGTGTTTGAAGAACATGATGAAACTTTATGATAGAGATCTTGATAGAACATAAGATGAGTTGAGAGAGGTAAAAGAAAAACTCAAAAAGGACACTGAGATCATTACAAGATGGAATTCAGGAACTTCCAAACTTGATGAGGTACTGAACATAGGTAATACAGGTACAAATGGTCTAGGTTTTGTTGAGAAAGGCTTTGTTGAGAAATCTTCATCTTCTAATGAGAATTCTTCCTACCTTAAAACCAGTTTTATGAAAGAATGTTATAAATTGAGCTCTGGTCCAGTCAACATAGCAAAAAGTAAACGTATCTTTATCTGTCAATACTGTTTTCAACCAGGACATATTAAACCATTTTGTAAAAAATATTTGAATGTGAGTGGTAAGAAAACTGCTGATTTGGCTAATGTTAAACCAATAGTTGTTCCTGATGTTAGTCCAACATTAGGTTCTGGACAAAAAGGAAGAACTTGGGTTGAAAAGGTGAAATCCCCTAAGATCAAGATTGTGTGCAATGTGGTTTTCTCTGCTGTTTACTCTAACATTTCAGGTAAGTGGTACTTTGACAGTGGATGCTCAAGACATATGACAGACAACAAAGAGAATCTTAAGTAGATGATTTCCCTAAGTGTTGGAACTGTCACCTATGGAGGAGGTACGAAAGGAAAAATCATTGGAAATGGGACACTCAATGTCGAAGGATTTCCACCTCTCAAGGATGTTCTGTTGGTTGATGGGTTAAAAGCAAATTTAATTAGCATTAGTCAGCTCTGTGATGATGATATGCTAGTTACTTTTGACAAAGTGTCTTGTGATGTTTATGATAGTGACAATGTTCTTGTTATGACATGTACTAGATCTAAAGACAACTGCTATCTAGCTCAGGAAGAAGCAGAATGTTTCCATGCCAAGATAGATGAAGCATCTGTATGGCATAGGAAACTGGGACATGTGCACTACAAAAAATTGGAGAAATTACAGAAAGTTGATGCGGTGAGAGGTTTTCCTAAGATTACAAGTTCACGTAAGCTTATGGGTGGTGATGGCCTCAAAGGTAAGCAAACCACAGTTGTTCATACACCACTACAGGTACAGAATGCTACTCCTAGAACTAGTCCTATTGATAACTATTGAGGTAAGCAGTCTGAATGTTAAGAAATATGCTTTGTTATTGTAGATGATTTCTCTAGATATGCATGGGTAAAGTTTCTTAGGGAAAAATCTGAAGCTTTTGATCAGTTCAAAATTCTTTGTGCTAGCATCAAAACGTTGTATGGTTCTTCTGTGTCTAAGATTAGGTCTGATCATGGAAAGGAATTTGAGAATGCAAGTTTTGATAACTACTGTAATGCTAAAGGCATCTTTCATGAATATTCAGCCCCTAAGACACCTCAACAGAATGGTATTGCTGAAAGAAAAAATAGAACTCTTCAAGAAATGGCCAGAGTTATGTTGAATGCTAAAGATCTATCTAAAAGACTTTGGGCCGAAGCTTTAAATACTGTTCGTCACATTAGTAATAGAGTGTATCTCAGACCTGGAACTAATAGGACTCTTTATGAAATCTTGAAGGGTGTAAAGCCAAATATTTCATATTTTCATGAGTTTGGATGTGACTGTTATCTGCTAAATGACAGGGATTATTTGAGTAAATTTGATCCAAAAAGTGAGAAATGCATCTTTGTAGGCTACTCTGCTAACAATGCTTCTTTTAGAGTCTATAATCTTAGATTAAAGGCTGTTCGAGAATCTGTGAATGTTGTGTTTGATGATTTCACTTTTGAAACAGGTACTAGTGGCATTTCAGTTTCTAATGTTGAACCAATATTGGAAATTGAGAAGGTTATTCCAACACTGGAGCTTGAAGCTGAGACCACTGAGCAGGAGACAGAAACTGATGTTACACTAACACCGGCCATATCGGATGTTAGACTAACAACAAAAGAGTCTTACTCAGAAACTAAAGGTGGCACTGAATCGAGAAGAGATCTCCCTGCTAGGATTCAGAAAGACCATCCAGCCTCTCAAGTAATAGGTGAGATCACTGAACGGGTGAGGACACGCAATAAATAGAGACTGAATTATAGAGATATGGTTAAACCGTGTGTCTGTATGAACTTCACATGTACTGTTTATAATGCCTCATGTTTTGTCTCTGCCATAGAACCTAAAAATGTATCTGAAGCTCTTCTACATAACTTTTGGATTAATGCCATGCAGGATGAACTATTACAGTTTACTAAAAATAATGTCTGGATCTTGGTACCTAGACCACCTGATGTAAATGTAATAGGGACTAAATGGATCTTTAAAAACAAAAGTAATGAGGAAGGAGTAATTGTTAGGAACAAAACCAGGCTTGTTGCTCAAGGGTATACTCAGGTTGAAGATATAGATTTTGATGAGACTTTTGTTCCAGTATCTAGGATAGAATCTATTAGATTACTTCTAGCCATTGCTTGCTGTCTTAAGATAAAACTATATCAGATGGATGTGAAGGGTGCTTTCCTAAATGGGTTGATTGATAAGGAAGTATATGTAGAACAACCTAAGGGATTCATTGATCCAAAGTTCCCTAATCATGTGTACAAGTTGAAGAAAGCTCTGTATGGGCTTAAACAGGCTCCTGGAGCATGGTATGAAAGACTTACTGAATTTCTCTTAAGTCTTAGTTTTGTTAGAGGTGATGGAGACAGGACACTGTTTGTTTTAAAGAAAAATTCTAATATCTGTATAGCTCAAATTTATGTTGATGACATAGTGTTTGGTTCCACTAACAATTCTATTTTGGAAAAGTTTGTTGAATCCATGACTGGAACATTTGAGATGAGTATGATAGGAGAATTAAATTTCTTTCTTGGTCTCCAAATAAGACAAACAGGTACAGGCATATTCTTGAACCAGGAGAAGTATGCAAAGAATTTGGTGAAAATGTTTGAACTTGCAGATTCAAAGCCTTGTAAGACCCCGATGTCTGCCTCAGTCAAGATATTCAGAGATGGGACTGGAACCAATGTTGATCCAACATTGTACAAATCAATCATAGGAAGTTTGCTTTACTTATCTGCTTCTAGGCCTGACATAATGTTCTCTGTTTATGTATGTGTGAGGTACCAGGCATGTCCAAAGCAGTCTCACTTGATTGTTGTGAAAAATAATCCTTAGATACATATCTGGAACTTAGTCCCTTGGCATCTGGTATTCATTTGACACTAACACTAACCTTATGGGTTTCAGTGACTCAGACTGGGCAGGTGATGCTGATGATAGGAAGTCCACAAGTGGAGGATGTTTTTATCTATGGAACAATTTGGTCTCAAGGTATAGTAGAAAGCAAAATTGTGTGTCTCTATCCACTGCTGAATTCGAGTACATAGCAGCAGGCAGTTGTGTCACCCAACTTGTGTGGCTCAAACACATGTTGCTGGATTATGGGTTGTATAGTGATACCTTACTTATGTTCTGTGATAATCTTAGTGCTATCAGTATCTCTAAAAATCATGTACAACATTCTAGAACTAAGAACATAGACATAAGGCATCATTATCTAAGAAATATGGTTGAGGACAAGTTAATAGACATTGAGCACATTGAGACAAACAATCAGCTTGTTGATGTGTTCACTAAGCCCTTAGATTATGAGAGGTTTTTTAGTTTGAGGAATTCTCTTGGCATGTGCATTGTGTAGGAATGTTAGTTCACTAGTGTTGACATAACACCATTGTCTAGCACTGGTTATTAGTTGTGGTGTGTCTGTAATTCTTTTATTTCTGTGTTTGCATTTCTTCTTTCTTGCATATTACATCTTTATTTGCCATCATTTGGCTTGTGTGGTTAACCTATGCAACTGACTGAATTAACTGGTGAACAGGTTCATATCAAAGTTTTGTAAAGTAAGAAACTATGATGTTGGTCTGGGAATGTTAACCTAACACCAGGAGAAGCTGGGATGCACAGAGTTCCCTACTTTGGTGTTATTTAGTTGTCACTTATCCATGTATAGGTTAAACAGAACATGAAGAGAAGCCGGGGTACATGATATTGAAGAGCTTCAGTGTTATTCAGTTGTGCTTATGTTCATCTTTTGTTATATTTGGCCGAGGAAATGCATTATAGTGATCTTTTCTACTGGGATGTTTGTAGTTTCGACTACCTCACATTTAGTATCACTGATCACTTAGTGTTTCTCTTGTAAACAGGTTGGTCAACAAGTATGCATAAGGAGTTGGGGTGATAAAGTATATGATAAGTGTATTGTCCTCATTCAGTTCCTTTTTATCCAAAATTACTCTAACAGTGGCCCGCAAGTCTTCAATTGATGCTCTTGCAGATGCTGCTGAGCAGATTTAGCAACCAATGAGGTATAATACCAGGCATGCATCTACTAAATCGATCGTCACCGCTGTTGTAAAAAGGAAAACTACATATCAATGGCGTAAAGGAAAGAAATCGGCAAAGGGTAATGATGGTTCAACATCAAAAACTGCTGAGAACACCTCCACTCCCACCAACACAGAAAACGAGGTAATAATGGTTAACCCTACTCAAAATTTACCTACTGAAGTTGATATTGAGGGGGAGAAGGAGGCCCCTATTGTTTATGTGGGTGAGTCTAGGGATGTTAATGAGGAGGATGTTGAGGTTGTTTCTGAGAAGGATGTGATTCTTGAGGAGAATACCTCTAATGCTGAGAACAATCAGAATGAGGATACTATTGCTGGGTTGGATACTACTGAGGCTATCTCTGCTGATAATGTTGAAGAGGACAATGAGAGTGAGAAGGAAGAAGAAGAGAGCCTTACTCTGACTTCTATAGCTACTTCTGCTAGAAAGAGAAAGGCAAAGCAAGTTGTGGTTGCTTATGAGTCTGATTCAGAAGCAACTGAAGAAGAAGAGGAACAGGAGGAAGAGGAACAGGAAGAAGAGGAACACGAGGAAACTGGGGATGAAGAACAACTTGTGGCAGAAGACCCCGCTGATGCTGATGTTACTCCAACATCTGATGATAAGGAGTACTGTGATGTTATGGAGGTAGAGTATCCCAAGAAGCCTTATTCTGACTTCTATGTGTCTGTGGAAGCAGATGAGCAATGGGAGGCTTATCAAGCAAGGGTAATTCACAAGGAAAGGGAAATAAATGAGGATAGTTTCGAAGAAAACAAGATTTATGAACTGCTGGAAGCAAGAGGTGTACTGGGGTCAGTGATGAACCATTTATCCTATGTGCCAGATGTCATCAGAGAGTTCTATATGAACCTCTCTCAGTGGGTGTGCCACCAGAATTCTCCCAAGTATGGGAAGGCTTGGGTTAGGAAGGGTGTCTTCGACATTAGCCCCTCCATTATCAATGAAGCATGGGTACTTCCTGATCCAGAAGAGTCAGATGAACCAAGCATGGATGAGATCATCACAGATCTCACTGGTGGGCTGACCAGGAAATGGAATGACAACTTTCCCACAACAAGACTGGCTTCTTTGAGTGTTGTACTGCACAATATTTCTACCTACAACTGGGTACCATCTTCCAACACAACAGTGATGACTAAGGAGTCTGCAAAGCTGGTGTTTAAGTTGAAGAATGGTCTAAATGTCAACATAGGGGAAAATGGGTTGAGGTCTATGAAAGAGGTCACAACAAAATCAAAAGGAATCATTCCATATCCCTCTTTGATATTTAGCATACTGGTGAAATAAGGGTTTAAAGCATTGAAGACAGTGGGGTGGGTCAAGAACAAGGCCAGAATGCCTATCACCAGGAACTACTTCATACATGTGAGGATTCAAGATCTTCCATGGAATCTTGAGGATGCAGGTGGACCAAGCAGAAAGGATAAGAAGAAGAGGACTCACAAGTTTGCTGCCTCTTCAGTTCCTATGGCCAGTGGTGACAGCTGCTCAGTGATAGATGATGCTTTTGTGGAAGTGACCCTCATGTGGCTAGACAGAGAGTACAAGGACATCCAAAAGGAGATTGCTGACAAGCAAGTTAGGCTTCAGGAGATTGACAGCCTCAGAAAGAACATAAGGGATCTGCCTTCCTCACAAAAAGGGGGAGAGTAGATCAAATTTTAATTTCCGAGTTTTAAATTTTCTGTTTTTTAGCCTTTTCTAAACTATTTCTGTTTTGCATGAACTGTTTCTATTTTCTTATCTTTCTTTATTTTGATCAAGGAGTGTGTTCCTTGTTACAGTTATGGCCTGTAATTAAGTATTCTGCTTATTGGTACTTTGTGTTTTTGCTTATGAAATCTTGAGCTTCTGTCAAGTACTAACTCTGTCTGCAGGTGTTAGCTGATATCTGATGTTAAGATAACATTAGAAAATTCAATGTTAGAACAATCGACTAGAGTCAATGTTAAGTTAACATTGATATAGACGGATGTTATGACAACATTGGAAAATCAATGTTAGAATAACATTGTGTTGGACTCTCCTGATATTAAGGGGGAGTTACTTGTTGTAGATGTACCACAAGGTTGAATAAGTTTTGTTCTGAATATTTGATCTAAGGAGACATGTTCTAGGGTTTTGTGAAGTAAGACAAAAAGGGGGAGATTGAAAGTGCAGGTATTCTGGCAATGTTATAAGGTCAATGTTAGAATAACATTGACTCACATAATATGTTTTACAATCTTGTTTCGAATATATTTATTATTGTTTTGCCTTATTCACTCGACTAATCTAGTTCTACAGTTGTGATTGTCTTTGGTTATTATTCAGGAAACAAACTTGTCATAGCTTGATCACGAAAAGTTTCCATAAAGGGAAGTTTCCTTAATTAGAGCTAATCCCTCAACAAATAAGGAAAGAAAAGTTCGAGTGCAACTAGGAAACATCCAAGTTGAGTTCTGATTTGAAGAATGAGTCTTTCCTAAGTTAGTTCACTAACATAGGAACTATTATTCAAGAAGAACGGCGAGAACAAGGAAGAGGATTCCGATAAGGAAATTGGAAGAATTACCAACCGTGTACAACACACCTTGAAGTCCAAGTTAAAAAACTATATATAGGTGTGAAATACATCAAGACAAACACAAGACAAGAGCTAATAAATCCAAGAGATTAATTCACGAGTTGTTGAGTGTTGTCTTGCTTTTGTAAAGTTTGTGAGTTGTTCAATTAGTTCTAGGTTTAGAATTAAGAGAATAATTATTGTCTTCTTTGTTGAGTTCGATCAATTCAAGAGTGAGGAGCTTGAGAGTTGTAAGAAACATATTTTGATAAACTCTTGTGGTATTTTACCTACAACTCGAAAGTTAATATTAATATATTCACTTCTTAAATTTCATGTTGTTTATTTTCCGCTGCATTGTTATTCTGGACGTTGTTAAAGTAACATTGAGAAGTTAACAACGAACACATATCAACCGATCCACAATTTCAATTGGTATTAGAGCCAAATACCATTCTTCTATTTTATAGCGCATAACTGTCTTAACAATCTTCATTGTTGAAAATGCTCGTTTTGTTGTTACCGTTGAAACGTGAAGAGTCAGAACAAGATGAATTAACTTATTAATCAAAATGATAAGTTTCTCTCCTATTTTCGCAAATAATCGTTGGCATAACTCGGAAGCTGTTTAAGTATTTGAAACTTCTCATGTCGAATAAAATCACATTTATAATGGTCTAACTGAATCCTCAAATAACGTAAATTTTGTTCACAAAAGAGCAAAACTGTTTTTTTAGATACGAAAACAGTTAGGAGGATAGATTTGGATACACAATTAATTTGGGTTTATGTCATCTAAAAGTACCAAACTACCAATAATCTACAAAAAAACAAGTTTTGGGACTAAATAATAAGAAGCAATTATGTCTTTGGTGTATTGTGTAATTTCTCATCAATTCAATTTCTCATCAAAACAATAAATAATAATCAATTCAAGCCCCACTTTTCATTGGCGCAGGAACTGCTCTGTCTTCTGCGGTCTGCCAAAGGTAAACTCTATTGTTTTATTTTGTTATTTCATTATTTTAACATGTCAATTGTGATTATAGGTTGTTAAAGGCTTAAAGTTATGGGCCATTCTTTACACATATTCTTTCGTTTTTTAATCTTTTTCTTGGGCTTTTCATTTTTCTTTAAAATCAAACATGGTGATATATGGACGGACTACTACTAGTGGGTTCGAGAAATTCTCACCCGGGCTTCAGCCCATGTGAGCCCTTCACTGGTTCCGCCTCTGCTTAAATCTGATTTTTGATCTGACCTAAGCCTTGAAGGAAATTTCACATCAAACTTGATCCTCAACTTTCCATTTTCCCCGCTTCTTTTGATACACACATTCCTTCATTTTGGATCACCATTTCATGGCCTGGTTTAACATTATTTGAACACTACAAGATTTTCGGTTATTAGCTACCGCATTTTCGGTAGGTAATGATCTAAATGCGGTTGCTAATGATCATTAGCGATGGAATTCCCGTCGCTAATTTTTGGTAGCTACTAATCGCGCCGCTAATAATTAACTACTGCATTTCGGTAGGTAAAGAGACCATTTCCTAACAAAATTATGTCGCTCATATTAGTAACAAAAGTTTCGTCGCCACTTCCGTCGCCACAACTTTGAAATTAGCTGCCGAATTTCGGTAGCTAATGTGTACATTTTCCACCGGAATTCTGTCGCTCAATTTAGTAACCGAAGTTTCGTCGCCACTTCCGTCGCCATAACTTTTAACATTAGCTACCGATTTTCGGTAGCTACTAATATTTGAACAGTTTGCTACCGACTTGCGGTAGCTAATAATATTTAAAGCTTTGAATATTATTAGCTACAGCAATGCGGTAGCTAATAACATTTACAGATTTAAAAAAAAATATATAAATTCCAGAAATTTTCCGAAAAATTATTGATTTATTGTTTTACCAATATGAAAATTAGTGTTGATTTGTTAATTTAACACTATCAAGCATTTAAATAAGCGAAGAAAGATTTTTTAACAAAATGATTGTAAAATAAAAAAAGGTTTGGAGTTTTGAAAATACGAAGAAAGTGTTGAGAAATGAGAAACATTTTGAAGATTTGAATAGAGTGTTGTGATAAATAGAAAAAAATTGGAAGATATGAAGAACATAAAATAATGATATTGAGAAGTGAGGATATTTTGATGATTTGAAGAGAGTGTTGTGATTATTTTGAAGATTTGAAGAGAGTGTTTTGTTTTTAGATTGGAGAAGTGTGGGGATTATTTTGTAGATTGAAGAATTGAGGGGTATTTTGAATTTAAAAAAAAAATATTCTCACTCTTGGCCGCCCAAATTTTCGACAATTTGCTGCCGAAAATTGGTAGCTAATGGTCAATTTTTTTGAATTTTAGGGAAAATTTGAATTTCCCACACTTGACCGCCCAAATTTTCAAAATTTTGCGATCGAAAATTGGTAGCTAATTGTCAATTTATGGGTTCCACCAGGAGGAATATTAGTAACTACTGACTTGCAGTAGCTAATGTCCGTTGAATATTAGTAGCTACTGACTTGCGGTAGCTAATGTATGTTGAATATTAGTAGCTATTGACTTGCGGTAACTAATGTCCGTTAAATATTAGTAGCTACTGCCATTTGATCGCCATTTGATCAAATATTAGGGTATAAATATTAGCTACCGCCATTTGATCGCTACTGTTAGGGTTTGGGTAAAGGGTTTAATCAAATTTTTAAATTTGTGCCAACAATAAGAGAGGTTAGCTACCGATTTTGTAACATCCCTAAATTTTCCTAGTACATATATATATATATATATATATATATATATATATATATAAGAATAAGTATTATATAGGTACTTATTAAAGAAAAGGAAAAAATAAATTATTTGGTTAATTTCCTTTAAAGCCCTTCATCTTTTAAAAAATCATTATTTGGCCCCAACTGTTTTAAAATTTGATTTAATCCTTTTAATTTAAATTTAGATAAAAGAATAAAATAATTAATTATTGAAATGTGGTTTTTTCTTCACTAGAGCCCAAGAAGTAATTGTTGGTACATGAATAACCATAATAGGTCGAAACATTAAAAGCTTGAATGAAAAAGTCTTCATAATAATAATTTTATATAATTAATAATATGATATATTTGAATAAAATATTGTTAGATCAAACATGGCTGAAAATTCTAGAAAAAGCACAGTAAAATACTTGAATATAATAATCTAAATAGTATTGGTAACCATAAAAAATAAGTAAACGGATTAAGCGACATGTTCTCCCTAAATCTAGGGATTAATAATTGGACAATACTATTGTCACGAGTACTTCCGATGAGATGTACCCACTCCCAACGAGAGGCCCTCGGAGCGTCACCAATACGCTCAGTCACTGACACGAAGTAGTACAAAGGGACACCCGAGGAGACACCAAAGCATCCCTTGGAAAGTCAACGATGATGAAAAAATAGATATCAACGCGGCATCGGAAAAATATCAAACCCTGACGGATCCGCGCGACTCCGATATCCATCGATGCGCCAAGAGGGACCCCTACGGACCCCAAGTCCAAGAACCTGCGATAATATCTCCTCACTGAACACTCCGTTAAATACAAATACCCCGCGGAGCACCTATCCCCAAAAGCAAAGATAAAGAATAATGTCCTACGGAAATACAAAACCCCCTCGGAACACCTATCCCGAAAAGCAAATATAAAGAATAATGTCCTACGAAGATATAAAACCCCTCAGAGCACCTATCCCCAAAAGCAAAGATAAAGAATAATGTCCTACGAAGACATAAAACCACTCGGAGCGTTTACCACGAAGATCGTACTCAAGGAACAATGTATTACTGAAAGCCAGAAGTCCTCGGAACCGGCACCACCAATAAAAGAAAACAAACCAGCCCCTCGGAATACTCCTCCTAAAGAAGACGAACAAGAATCAATCACCATAGAAGCTACCATCGGAGGAACACACCGCTTTACTTATCCCGACTTTCCGAGAGATACAAACCCCTCGTTGAGAAGAAGTCAGAAGAATCGGCCCTTCGGAACCTCTCAAGCCCTCGGAAGAGATCAAATTTAATCCTAGTCAGCGCCCAATAGATAAAGAATGAGAAGATAAGATGGATAATATCTTCCTCTGTACGCCAATAACAACACGTGTACTTTTACTTCACATGCTTCAAGACACGTGTCCCTAATAAACCTCTATAAAAGATGGGCAAAAAGAAAGGAAAAGATAGGCTCAAGACTTTTGAGACTTTTCACTAGAAAATTTGGAGTGGATTTCAGTAAATAAAGAAGAGGGATATTCTCGTAATATTACATTTTTTCCACTTTACAAGCTTTTGAACCACGGGCAGGGCGTTCCAGCCCTAACTAAATCCGTTAAATAGAGAATAATATCAAAACTGTTAACAAAATGGCGCCGTCTGTGGGAATGCCATAGAATCTGCCCTTGATAGTGTTCTACAAGCGTCGTCTAGTATGGATAATTTGTTCAACAGCAAAATCCTTCAAACCCGTCAAGATGTTTCGGAAGAAACTTGGTCGAACCACCAGTCTGGCACAAGAGATTTTATCAACATTCCTCGCTCTGTCTTCAAAAGACTCGTGGAAGCTACGGCTCGGAGAACGCCACAAGGATGTGGGAATTTCAGGAGCCAGTACTCCGAATCCCCCCAACGAAGAAATACCATTTCGGAAGAAAGGACACCCCGCGCTAGATGGAGCCCTACTCTCGTCTCATGGCACCGCGAACCTCTGCAAGAATCACAAAGGTATGATAATTATGAAAGAACCCCGATGAGGGTCCAAGGGGAAGAAATCCCCCGCCCCTCAGAATATCGTAGAGATAGTGATCATACCTTATGGGGAATGATGGATGGCCTACGTCAAGAGCTGAGCGATATTAAGAAAACCATGGCCCCCAAGGAAGATCCCACGTTTAAAATTTCCCCATTTACTCCCGAAATTGCCCTAGCCTCTGTCCCTTCGGGGATGCAGCCCGTTAATGCCCCCTTATACACCGGGGAAGCTGATGGAAGGGATCCACATGATCATATCCATCAATATTTGGTCGAAATGGACATATCCTCCGCCCCAGACCATGTCTTATGCCGCGTGTTTCCTGTCACCCTCGGAGAACGAGTTCAGGCTTGGTTTACTCACCTTCCCCCTAACTCTGTCACGAGCTTCGATTGACTAGCTCACCTGTTTGTACGACAATTTGCTTGCAACCGGCGGTATCCCAAATCCGCCACTCATCTCTTCACGGTCAAACAACATAAGGATGAACCCTTATGAGGGTATATAAAGCGCTTTACGGATGAGGCATTAGATGTCCCTAACGTCAGCCCAACCATCCTGGCTGACATATTGACGCAGGGACTTCGAATAAGGGATTTTTTCCGATATCTCATGGGAATTCATGTCACGGACATGAATGAACTTATGTAAAAGGCAGAAGTTTACATCCTTATGGAGGAAGCGGAAGGTACGAAGAAACACATGGAACACGATGACAACGAGCACCAGGAGCGTGCCAAAAGAGAGGCAAAAACTAAGGAGAAGGGCATGGAAGGAAAACCGGCCCAACGCAAAGATGAGGGTGGTGTGGTCAAAACAATTATGTTGCCCCCGATAATCATTGCTCCCTCAGAAGTACTCAACGTGATGAGAGGTAACGTTGAGTTAGATTGGCCCATGCCGGCTAAATTTCCTAATAAAGAAAAGAACACAGGAAAGTATTTCAAATATCATAGAACCTATGGGCATACCACCGAGGAATGCACTACCCTACGCAGGGAAGTGCTCCGCCTCCTGGAAGCGGGATATTTGAAGAACTATCTTAACAAAAATAACCCCGAAGAGCCCAAGACAAATGTATGAAAAAGGTCACGAAGAGAACGAGAAGAAGAAGAAGCGACTTCCAGACGCCGGTCACGCGAAAGGACCACAGAATGCCGGCGACCCCGAGAATGGACAGAGGAACGTTGAAGGAACTCACGAGAAAGAACGGTGGGACATCAGAATTTACCCCCTCCCCTAGACTGGTACGAAGATAACGCCCCATCAGGACAAACGATTAACATGATCGAGGGAGGAGATATCTCAATAGCGCCCTAAGGTAAGAAGAAGAAATATTTAAAAGAAGCAAGGCAGACAGAACAAGAGCCCCCTGTGTGCTCCATTCAAGGAACAAATCTACCTAGCATTACTTTTGGGTCCGAGGATCGGAAAGGTATAATTTACCCCCACGAAGACCCCTTATTAATTCCGGCCATTATCCATGGAATTGAATTCCAACAGATCCTTCTCGACTCTGGTAGCTCTGTAGACATTCTATTTCTTCCTACGTACCTGGCCATGGGGTTAAAAAATGAACAACTGGAAATAGCTGAGGTCTCCCTCGTAGGTTTCTCTGGAGAAGCTTCCAATACCATCGGAACTACTATCCTGTCGATGCCTTGGGGAGAAGGAGCCCTTCGAAGAACGGAACCCACTAAATTTTGGATGATGGAGGCCCCATCCCGGGCGTACAACGCTATATGTGGAAGGCCGTCCATCCGAGCTTTCAAAGCTATTCCCTCCACAATTCATCATAAGGTAAAATTCCCTACCTTCTTAGGTATCGGAGAAGTCCGAGGAAGTCAGTCTAAGGCTAGAGAATGCCGCATGAATGCTATCCCCTCGGAGGAAGGCGAACTCTTTCTCGGGAATAACAAAAAATGCAAAGCGGAAGAGGCACGAGTTCAACCCGTGGAGGAATTAGAGGTGGTGGAATTGGTAGAAGGACACCCAGAGAACGCAATTAAGATGGGCACTAGCATGGAGCCCGCAGTAGAAATCCAACTGACTTCTATTCTCAAGAAATTCCATCACCTCTTCGCATGGGAAGGAGGACCGCCCGGGCGAATCAGCGACAAGGTATGTTAGCACTTTCTTAATGTGAAACCAGGGTTTAAACCAATCCAGCAAAAAAAGAGGAAGATGGGACCCGAGCGTAACAAAATTATTCACTCGAAGATACAACGAATCCTGAGTCTAGAGCAGATTCGGGAAGTCACGTAGACCGAATGGTTGGCCAATGTAGTGTTAGTCCCCAAACAAGGAGGAAGATGGCGGATGTGTGTTGAGTTTACCAACCTCAACGAAGCATGTCCAAAAGACTTCACCGCTGGATGTGCGCTGTTGTCAACTCTAGATGGGGACCAGGGATACAATCAAATCCCGATGGCAGCAATTGACCAGGACAATACTAGCTTCATCACTGACGCTGGCACTTTCTGCTACTTGGTAATGCCCGTCGGGCTCAAGAACGCCGGAGCTACTTACCAAAGACTGGTAAGCCTTATGTTCACTGGACTAATCGGAAAGTCGGTAGAAGTCTATGTGGACGACATGGTGGTTAAAAGTGACACCATGGAAGACCATCCCGAGGATTTGCGGAAGGCATTGATGATCATGGATAGCTTTGGAATGAAAGTTAACCCTAGAAAATGCTCCTTTGGCATCCGATGAGGGAAATTCTTAGAATTTATGGTCACGGAGAAGGGAATAGAGGTAAATCCTGAGAAGGCCAAGGCCATTGTGGGACTACCCACTCCGAAGACAGTAAAAGACGTTCAAAAGTTGACATGTGTTAACGGTGGTGTATTTACGACCTAATTAACTGAATTATTTATTGGGGTTGGAACGCCTTTGTCCATGGTTCAAAAACTAAATGCTATTTAACGGGATGATAAACTTAACAAAAACCTTCATTCCTTTTATTCACTATGATCCACTATCCTTTCCGAGTTAATATGTGTATTTCCGAGTCTATGTATGTTTTGCTTGAATTTTCCGACCTCTCTACCTCTCCCTTCTTCCTCTGTTTATATAGAGTTTTCAGGGACACGTGTCATCATGCATGTTTTTACAGGTGTCACTATGCATGTGGTGGTGTTCTACACGTGTTACAATGTTCATTTAACCAATAAGATAACGGGTTTATCTAAAGAGTCGACTGTATTATTTCTTCTTCCGAGGGCTTTTTGGTCTTCTTCATGATCAGGGGTAAGCTGTCTTCTTTATTTCCGAGAGTTCATTACGTCGAATGGTGACTCGAGGGCTGAGTCTGAGTGTTCTCATAGTGACAGTGCTTCTCCGAGAGGTGTGTATTCTGGGGTGTTTGCTTCAGGGTATTCTCCGAGGGGGTGTTCGTTCATGGTTGATCTCATAGAGGTTTTTAGCTATCGTGGGTAGGTGTTTTCTTTCTCCGAGTGCCCGAAGAGAGTTGTTCTGTAGTTGTTGAGTTATTGTGAAGTTCCGTCCTTTGGGTCGGTCGACAGGAGTAATGTTCCGAGAGTGTTTGAGTTGGGAGTGCATAGCAAGAAAGTGTTTTTGTCAAGGTTCTGGGACTCAAGAGTCCATTGGGGCCCTGCTCGGTGTCGTGATGGATATCTGAATCAGGTGGATCCATCCGGGTTTGCTTTTTATCCGATGCCACCCTGATATCTAGTTTTGAATCATCGTGATTTTTCGAGGGACGCTAGGTGCCCTCGTCGGATGGCCATTCCTACCACTTTGGGTTAGTAACCGAGCGGTATTGGTTGCACCCGATGGGCCTCCTCGTTGGGAGTGGGTACAACTCAAAGAAAGTACTTGTGACAATAGTATTGTCCAATTATTAATCCTTTTGACTTAGGACTAATATTCTCTTTAATCTCGTATTTTCTTTTATACGGTTAACACTAGCCCCCCCAAATTTCGATCGCTCTCGTAGAGACGAGGGAAATTTTATTTCGTGGCCTCTGTGAGGTAAGGGGATTATGTTGGTGGGTTTTGTGCAGGGAGGAGAATTTCTCCTTTTTTGGGATTTTCAGAGATATTACGTGCAGATAAGCATATGTTTATAATATCGTGAGAAAATTACCTTTTTGCCCCCGCATGTTGACCTTAAGGACACGTCGCTTTACGGGTGGAGACGTGGGTTGCGGAGAATGGGGCACGTTTTAATGACGGTTGTCTATAATTAGGCTCGTCCGTATCATCTTTCTCATTTTACCTTTCTTTCGTTCTTTACTGATTTGTCAACTTGCTCAAAAAAGAAAATGGCTTCTTCCGTTAATCCCTCTGTCATTGATGTTCCCGCCGCTTCGGTTTTCACTACTCCCCTTGTAGGGCCTGCTGCGGCTACCCGTAAGAGGAAATCTCCCGCTGTTGAAGAGAGCGGTGACGCTTCAGCTAGGAAAGCTAGGGTTTCAAGATCGAAGAAGTCCCTTGTTCGAGATTTCTCCAAAATTGAAGGGATTCGGTCTGCTGTCACCTACGAGCAGGTCATGGATTTGTTCCAGGCCACGGAGACCGCTACGAAGAATGTGACTGTTCACGTTCCAACTGAGGATCAAAGTGCTTGTTATCCTCCCGAGGGTATGCTCACGGTGTATTTTGCACAGGTGAACTACGGGTGGCGTTCGTTTATGCCATCCTTTTTTTGCGAAGTTTTCAAGACATGTGGCATATGTCCAAGCCAATTGGTGCCCAACGGGTATGCTGCGCTTTGTATCTATGTGTTCTGGTGTCACGTCAAGGGGTACGAATGTGGGGTGGACCATTTTTTTTTCGATTTTTGACGTGGGGGTATCGCCCGGGGGGTACCCCTTTTATCATGTCCGTCATCGAGACAATTCTGGGAGTTCCACGAGAAGGATTCTGGGTGCAACGATTACCTCACATAGTGTCTGGAAGGACAAGTTTTTCTGCGTGAAGCCTGTCCGAGGGAGATGGGACGTTCCCTTTAAGTGGGGGGAAGGCGCGACTCCAATTCACACTATCGATGAGAATACGGTGCTTTCCCTGGTGGTGGCTCAGCAAAGGTTAATGGAGTCAGAAGATTTTCTGAAGCTATTTGACTGGGCGGGGCTTCATCATGTAGTTTCCGCTGATGATAAGGAGAAAAAGCCGCTTTCTGTCTCGTCTTTGTATATGCCAGTTTTTAGTAAGTTCTTTCTTATTCCCCTGCTTTTTCTCTAGTAATTATCTTTTCAATTTTGACGATCAACCATTAATCGCGATATTCCTCCGAGTGGTTATTTGTATTCTTCTACCACTCATCCTGACTTGCTCTGGCCTGGGGGTCAACTTCTGATTCAACTGCTGTTATTTCTCCGAGTAATTCCGAATGGGTTCTGTCTCCGAGGGTGGGAGAAATAAGGCCCATTCCTCCCGAGCCAGAGGTTGTGCATATCTCTTCTTGGGACCCTTCTCCATCTCCTCTTCGTAAGTTTTCTTCTTTTTCCTACTACTTGCTTGGACCTCTAGTCTCTTTAGTATGATTACTTAAATATATCCATTGTTCTGATAGCGACACTTCATAAGGGGAAGGCCCCTATGTTCCCAGGCGCTGGTTTATTTGCCCAACTACTCCAATCAAATCCAGGAGAACTGGCAGGGGGTCCAAAGGCATTTCTCGGGGGTCCTACTGACTCGTCGATGGGCTTGGAGGTGAAGAAAGAAGTACTGGGCACCTTGCTCAAGGGAGAGGGTTCATCGGCCTCCTTGGAGGTTCCTGAAGTGGTGACGTTGAAGGCAATAACTGTAACTTCCACTGCGACTGTCCTTCCTCCGACTACTGATCTTCCGAAGGGGGTTATATTGCGAAGGTCTGCTTCCGAGGGAGACTTTTCTCAGCCGCCTAGGAAAGAGCATCCCACTGTGGGGGAAGATTAACATGAGATCCTTCATTTCTTTGGGTCCGCACTTTCCGAGCCTGCGGAGGGGTATCAGTTTCTGCGGGCTAGTACCGTTTGGATGGAGGATATCGTAAGTATCTACTGTCTTTTGATCTTTATTTGCCATGGCTCTCTTACTCTCTTATTTATATTATTCTCTGTGTTTTGCAGTCTAAGAAGACTCGGGAAGTTATTACTTCCGTGGAACAGCGTGGTTTAAGAGAGGTGGCGGAGATGGGGACTCTTCGGGAACAATTGGCTGTTCTGCGAGCTCAACTCCACGAGGCGGGGTCGTTGGTTGCAGTCCTTCGCACCAAGTTGGAGGCTAGCGACTTCAAATGGAAGGAGGACTAAGGGATAAAGGAGGTGATGCGTCTTGTCTTGCAGAAGGTGCAATCGGCCTATGATCAGATGGAGGCTTCCGAAATGGCTGTTCGAGCTCGATTTTCTCGCTTGATGAAGGAGAAGGCAGAATCTGAGCAAGCCTTCTGTGCTCGGATAGAGGCTCTAGAGGAGGAGAAATCCGCGGGCTTGGAGAGGGAAATGAAGCTCCAATCGCAACTACATGAGCTAGTGGAGCTGAGGTTAGTTGATGTAATGCCCCTGAAAGACGTGCAGCCCCGGATCGTTGAGGCTGTTAAGTGTGCGACAGCGGAGGTGGAACGCCGGTTCATGTCCCTGTCCGCTTGGGATACTCTTGGGCACATGCTATGGGGATATTTGGAGTGTGCCACATTGGCTTGAGAAGTGGTGCCTTCAGGAGTGAATTTCGGCCGCATATTTGATATCAAGAAACTTGCTAGGCCGTCCCCCGAGGAGGTTCAGAACATACTGGAGCTGTTTGATAGGGTGGTGATGCCAAGGGATCCTCCTATCCCCCCTTCGATTATCTCCGCTCCGGGCGCTAGTAGTTCAGGTCGTGTTTCGCTCCCGGGTCCTTCTGCGGGAATCCCCGAGGAACTTTTCCTCGCTCTACCTCCGCCTCCTCCGAGTACTGGAGTGTAAAAATAGAATTTCTTTTGTTTTTATTTCATGCACTTTTAATGTCCCGTCTTGTAAGTTTTTCCGAGGGCTTCTAGCCTAATGGACAAATTCTTTTTCGAGTATTTGTCTATTCTGAGCAAATATAATTTTAATGTTTCCTGTATTTCTTTAAAATAATAAAGTCTTCCTGACTAGTTAAAAATTAAGGGTGAGGTGTCGCTTGGCATGTAGCCCCTTTCCTTTAAGTAAGAAAATTTTTGGACACGTGTATTCCATTAACTAGTTTAGACAGCTTAGGCTTTTCACTCTCATTCTAAGATGGTATAAGTAGTTGTTCAATAATTCTTTCAGAATTACAAAAATTTTTACTGTTCAAGGCTTGTCATATTTTTCTGAAAAGCGGAGTTCCCTTTTGGAATTAAGTAAAGCAACCACATTGCTTACCTTGTTAAAATGATGCCCCCGTTTTTTAAGCAGGATGATCCTTCTTCGTCCCGTCATTCTCCTCGGAATTCTACTCGGACTACTTCCCTATCGTTAGGAGTACGACACGCGGCCTCGGAGAACTCGGTTCAGGGGAGCAGGCATAATGAACGCAGAGTTCGTGGGGGGAGAGGCACTTCCGTGAGGACCGTGTCTATGTCTCCGGGGGAATCTCTCTCTCGTATTAACCACATACGTCAGGTGTTCACGGGCCGCGACTCTTATCCCTTGGTAGATGAGTCGTCGGTGTTTACTAGGCTCGTGCTGGAGCCCGAGAGGATGATGGGACCAGGGCGTGTCGGCACTGCCGTTGGTAGTGAGCATGGTGCCTCCGTTACAGCGCTTTTTGCCCAATACAACCTGGATATTGATGAATATGACATAGTAATACCGCACCCTGATTAGAGGGCTATCTCACCGTTTTCCGGGACCAGATGCGGTGCGGTTTCCGGGTGTTTTTTCACCCTTTTCTCCAGACTTTATTTCACTATTGGCAAATATGCCCAAGTCAGATAACTCTGAATTCTTATCGTTACCTGGTGGGATATATTTTATGTTCCGAATTACTGAAGTTGCCACTGTCTCCTTCTCGGGTGGGGGCAATATTCAACCTTCGCCCCTGCTCGGGCGGTCTCCCTTTCTTTAGCCTGGCCCATCGGGACAAAAGGAAGGCCTTTCTAGACGTATCCCACTTTCGTAATAATAGGACGGATTGGAAAATGGGATTCTTTTTCGTCCGTGCGAGGGGCTTATCGGCTAGGTCGTGGGGAGTACCACTTCAATGGGGGCTAGGTTATATTACCCCTGCCGAATCGGTTTTGCGGAGAGAATGGGACATCCTGTCCGATAGCGGGTTGTTTTCGGGGATGTACAATATCAGTAGTCTGTTAGAGTTCCCAGAGACATTGATCATGGCGGGCTTGCAACAGGGGGTGGAAGTCTTCAATCTTCCACAACAGCCTCTCTATAGCAATTTCTTTTTCCCTTAGTTTCTTTTCTTTCGCAACCTCTTCGTGTGGTACTTTAAAGTCTCCGTGGTCACGCTATTTTCTTGTTTTGACAGGAGCGGAGATGGGGGCTTTTGCCATTGAGCCTTTCAATGAAACTTTCCTAGGGAGAGCAATGAATAGTGGGTATAATACTACGGATGACAACTCGTCAGAAAGTTTCAGTTTAGGTGAGGTGGCTGGCCCCTCAAGGACAGGGGATTCGCCCGTGGCAGCCCCCCTGTGAATTCTGTGGCTCCTGAATATGATCTGATAGCTGTGCTTGCGCAGACGGATATTCCAATGCCTCCGTTGATACCGTATTCTTCCTCTTGGGGGGATGCGATGATTTTGCATGTTGTTGAGGAGGGTTCTTTGTCCCCAATTGTGGGAGCCTCTACGACACCCGGAGATGGTTTCGATCGCATCTCGGGGCCGCCCTTCGAAGGAAATCCCCCTGCTATCGGGTCGGAGCCACTTGGAAGCGGTGTTCTGTCCCCCTCGGTTTTGGGGACGATTAGCTTTTGTCGCAATTATCTGAGCGGTCTTTTGAATGCTACTGATTGCGAGCATATGAAGTCGTTACCCCTATCCGGTCTCCAGGATTTAATCTGCAATGATTTGTGTGAGGTAAGGTATTCTTATTTTATGTGATACTAACCTTTATGAGTTTTCTACAATTATGCATTTATTTGTCCACAGATCTATATGGTATTGAACGCCA
This sequence comes from Linaria vulgaris, assembly GCA_948329865.1. Lineage (NCBI taxonomy): Eukaryota > Viridiplantae > Streptophyta > Magnoliopsida > Lamiales > Plantaginaceae > Linaria > Linaria vulgaris. The sequence continues at coordinate 72,017,315 of OX415253.1, forward strand.
TCGGGTCTCGGGGCGGGTCCTCCTCAGATACGGAGTTGGTGTACCGCCGTAGGGATGAGCTAGAGCAGGGTTTGCTGGATGCTCGAGAAGAGATTGATCAGCTGCGGAATGATCGGGAGAATTCCGATGAGGCTCATGCCATCCTCTTGCAATCAGAGCGGAACAAATCTTGGGACTTGGAGCATCTTTTGGCGATGGAGAAGGCTCGCGTAACAAGCCTGGAAGACCGGTTGGGCGATTTCCGGGAGCAACTTCGTTCTATTGATGAACAATTATTGCGGGTTACCGGTGAGAGAGATGCAGCAAACTTACGGATGTTGGAGTTAACTCGAGCCCATGAAGTTGCGTTAGTGTTGGCCAGAGTCCAAGCGGTTTTGGGTGTTGCGGGGCCTTCTGTCCTCCGCGAATCCTTTGCGCATGAGATGCGTGATCTAGTCCGCACGGGATATGACTTGTGCCGGGATAGAGTGGAGGTTTTGCCGGGATTCCCTTCGGATATGGTGATTCCTGATCTGGATATTCGTCAGGTGTTCCCAGAGGCTCCTCCTTCACAGGGACCGATTGCATCAGCCGGAGATCCGGATAATCTATCTACGGAGGATCGCCGCCGCTTGATAAGGGAAGGAAAGCGTCCGATAGAGGATGTTTAGTTGATGTGAGTGTGTGGTTGGTGTAAGGGCCCTTGTATAGGATACGGCACGACCTACTTCTAGTGTGGGATCTCGCGTCTTACGCTTGATGGTCCCTCGAGTTAGGGTGCTATCATGACTCATAGACAGGGTGTCATTATTTTGTCGGGCAACCTTATCTCCCGTGTATTGTACATGCACTTATTTATAAACAACTTTATTTATATACAAAGCTGTTTTATTACACTATGCATAGTATTTCCTAAGGTTAAAGGCATTCCAAGTATTCCTAAGGATAGCGTCCTCGGAATTGGCAAGGAGATATGTCGCAGGTCCGACGATCCCCGCTATCTTGTAAGGTCCTTCCCATCGCGGCTCGAGCTTGCCTACGTTTTTGGAGCCTCCGACCCGTTTCATCACTAGGTCCCCAACTTGAAAAGTCCGGGGTTTCACCTTTGAGTTGTAGTACCGGGACATCCAGCCCTTGTATTCTTCATTTCGGGCCGCAGCCCGCATTCTTTTTTCTTCGAGGAGGTCGAGGGCGAGGGCCAAGTTAGAACTGTTAGCCACCTCCTCGTATTCCTTAACTCGCCAGCTCTCTACAGAGACTTCCGTAGGTACGACAGCTTCATAGCCATAAGCTAGGCTGAAAGGGGTTTCGCCCGTGGCTGCGCTTTGCTTAGTTCGGTAAGCCCATAGTATGCCTGGTATTTCCTCCACCCACCTAGCTTTGTGTCAGTCGAGTCGGGCCTTCATATTCTTCAAGAGAGTTCGGTTAGTCCTCTCTACTTGACCGTTGGCTTGGGGGTATCCCACTGAAGCGAAGCGGTGTTTAATTTCCCAATGGTCGCACCACTCTTCCAACCCCTGATTCGTAAACTGTAGACCATTATCACTTACTATGTTCCGAGGGACGCCGAAATGGCATAGGATGCTTCTCCACAGGAAATTGATAACCGCGCCCGTGGTTATACGGGCCAGGGGTTCTGTTTCTACCCATTTGGTGAAGTAATCCACTGCTACGAGGAGAAATTTCTTCTGTCCGACATCGGGTATAAGAGTTCCCACTATGTCTATGCCCCATTTAGAGAATGGGTAGAGGGTTAAGTGTGGTTCCCATGGGGCAGCGGGCTGATGAACGCGAGGGGCATAAGCTTGGCACGGTTTGCACCTTTTGGCATGGCTTTTGCAATCATTGGCCATCGTGGGCCAGTAGTAGCCTTGTCGAACCAGGCGCCCGACCATACTTTCGCCGCCCGTATGACTGCCGCATCTTCCCTCGTGGGTTTCCTCCATAGCTAGTTGTGCTTCCTCCTCACTTAGACATCGAGCATGGGGGCAGGAGTATGTTCTGCGGAATAATATTCCATCTTTAAGGAAATACCTGATAGTTTTTCTAGCCATAAGCCGTTGCACGGCTTTATTCGTGGAATACCCTTCCGGGTCCTGTAGGTAGATTTTGATTGGGGTCATCCAGTTTGATGGAGGGTCTGTAGTGGAATTCACTTCGTGACTCTCGGCCTTCTCAGATTCGGTGACTTGAAGTTGGGTGATTTTCCGAGAGCGAATAACGGCCGTCTGGGTGGCCATTTTGGACAAGGCGTCCGCCTCTTGATTCTCCTTCCGTGGGATTTGGACTATTTTGCACTCGTCAAACCACTCTTTTCGGCGGTGAACCGCCTGAAGGTATGTTTGCATTCTTTCTTCTTTAGCTTCATACGAGCCATTGACTTGTTGTACAATTAGTTGCGAGTCACTGTGGATGACTATCTTTCTGATATCACCTTCTCGGGCAAACCTCATTCCTATGAGTAAAGACTCGTATTCCACTTCGTTATTTGACAAGGGGTAGTCAACTATGACCGCGAAGTGGAGTATCTCCTCCTCAACTTCTTGGTTTGCTAGAACTATCCCTGCCCCCCATGGGTGCTCACAGAGAAGCCATCCACATAAATGTGCCACAGGGGTGTCTTTTCTTCAGTTCCGATGCCCGTCATTTCCGTCACAAAATCTGCTAGGACTTGTGCTTTGACAGAAGGTCTCGGGGCGTAAGATATGTCATATTCGTTGAGCTTCACGACCCACTTTATCAACCTTCCCGAGGTCTCGGGCTTGTTAAGAATCGCTCGTAACGGGTGTTTAGTTAACACAGTCACGGCATGGGAAAGAAAGTATGGACGAAGTTTCCGAGCCGTGGTAATCAAAGCTAAGACAAGTTTTTCTGTTTGGGTGTACCTAGTTTCAGTCCCAAGAAGAGTTTTGCTCACATAGTATACTGGGTGGTGCTCCTTGTCTTGCTCCTTAACTAGCACCGCACTTATGGCTTCCTCTCCGACTAATAAATACACAAAGAGCTCTTCATGTGATGCTGGTTTAACTAGTAAAGGAGGTTTCACCATGTAACTCTTTAACTGTTGGAGAGCTTCCTCGCATTGCGGGGTCCATTGGAACTTCTTGATATTGCGTAATACCTTGAAAAATGGGAGTCCCTTTTCTGCCAATTTGGAGACAAATCGGCTCAGGGAGGCCATTGGACCCGTAAGTTTTTGCACATCTTTGATGGTTTTTGGGGTAGGTAACCCTAGGATGGCTTCGGCCTTCTCGGGGTTGACTTCTATTCCCCTCTCTGTAACCATGTAACAGAGGAACTTGCCCCCTCTGATGCCGAAGGAACATTTCTTAGGGTTAACCTTCATCCCGAACCGGCCCATGATAGCCAGGGCTTTTCGTAGGTCCTCGGGATGGTCATAAGCGGAACGACTTTTCACAACCGTATCATCAACATAGACCTCCACTGTATCTCCGATAGATCCTGCAAACATTAAGCTTACCAATCGCTGATAGGTGGCCCCTGTATTCTTGAGTCCAAAAGGCATTACTAAGTTGCAAAAGGTGCCAGCATCAGTGATAAAGCTAGTCTTGTCTTGATCCATAACGACCATCGGGATTTGATTGTATCCCTGGTTCCCATCCAGGGTAGACAAGAGTGCGCAGCCCGCTGTTGAGTCTACCAGTTGGTCAATGCTTGGGAGGGGATAGCAATCCTTAGGGCATGCGTCATTGAGATTTGTGAAATCCACGCACATTCGCCACTTACCCCCATTCTTCGGGACTAAGACCACGTTGGCCAGCCACTCGGGGTAAATGACTTATCTGATCTGTCGTAGGCTAAGGAGTCGCTGAATTTCTGACCGGATGATTTTGTTGCGCTCCGGGTCCATCTTTCTCTTTTTCTGTAGGACTGGCTTGGCCCCGGGTTTCACATTAAGGAAATGTTGACATACCTTATTGCTGATTTGCCCAGGTGGGCCGTCTTCCCATGCGAAAATATGTTGGAATTCTTTCAAGATGGGGATCAATTGGGTTTCCACTTCAGGCTCCATTTGGGTACCTACTTTGACAGCTTTCTCCGGACTTCCTTCTACAAGTTCCACCAATTTTAGCTCTTCCACGGGTTGTACTCGCACTTCCTCTGCTTTCCGTTTTTTGCTATTTCCGAGGGTAGGTTCGTCCTCTTCAGGAGGGAGGGCATTCATGCAGCACTCCCGAGCCTTGGCCTGGTTCCCTCGGACCTCTCCGATACCTGACAATGTTGGGAATTTTACCTTGAGATGGAGTGTTGAAGGGATTGCCTCGAAGGCCCGAATGGAGGGCCGCCCGCAGATTGCATTGTACATTCTCGATGAAGCCTCTACTACCCAAAATTTTGTGGGCTCCATTCTTCGAAGACCTCCCTCTCCCCAGGACATTGGGAGCATTAGGGTTCCGAGGGTGTTGGAGGTTTCTCCCGAGAAACCTATTAACGGAACTTCGACTATTTCTAATCGTTCTCTCTTTAATCTCATGGCTAGATAAGTGGGAAGAAATAGGACATCTACAGAACTACCGGTATCAACCAGTATTCTTTGGACGTCAATCCCATATATCACGGCTTGTATTACTAAGGGGTCCTCGTGGGGATAAATTACTCCTTTTAAGTCTGCGGGTTCGAAGGAGATGCTAGGAAGCTTTGCACCTTGAATAGACCCCACGAATAATCCGTGTTCTGCCCTCCTAGCTTCTTTCAAATATTGCTTCTTTTTACCTTGCGACGTTACGGAGAGATCTCCTCCTTCTATCATACTAATGGTACGTCCCGAAGGTGCGTTATTTTCGTACGTTTCTGGGGGAGGCGGTGGGGTCCGCTGCCTCGTAGTTTTCTCTCGAGACTTCCGATGGGGAGTCGTCCGGTCTCTTTCGTCCTCTTCCTTTCAGGGTCTCTTATAGGTATAACGAGGGGGATTTTCGGGGTTGTTTATCTTGAGATAGTTCTTAAGGTATCCGGCCTCTAAGAGGCGGAGTACCTCCATTTGCAGGGTGGTACACTCCTCGGTGGTGTGCCCGTAGGTTTTGTGGTATTTACAATACTTACCCGTATCCCTATTTCTGTCGGGGAATCGGGCTTCCCTTGGCCATCGCAACTCAGTGCTACCTCGCATCACATTGAGTACTTCAACGAGAGCAATGGTCATTGGGGGCAGGGGAACCGGTTTGAGGAATTTCTTGACCGGACCCCTCTCGTCTTTACGTTGAGGTGGTTTCCCTTCTCGGTTTCTCTCCTTAGCTTTTACTTCTCGTTCGGTGGATTCATGATGTTCATGGTCATTGTTCTCTAGGCGCCTCTTCGCGCCTTCAGCCTCTTCCACTAGGATATAAGTCTCCGCTTGCTGCATCAGTTCGTTCCTATCTGTGATATGATTTCCTGTAAGGTAGCGGAATAATTCACCCGCCCGGAGTCCTTGCGTGAGTATATCCGCCAAAATGGTGGTACTAACGTTTGGAACATCCAGCGCCGCATCTGTAAAGCGCTTTATATATTCTCGTAAAGGTTCATTCTTCTTCTGTTTAACGGTGAAGAGGTGCGTGGCAGATTTAGGGCACCGTCGGTTGCAAGCAAAATGTCTCACGAATAGGTGGGCTAGTCGATCAAAGCTCTCTATGGAACCGGGTGCAGGATAGGTAAACCACGACTGTGCCCGTCCTCCAAGGGTTACGGGGAATACACGGCAGAGTACGTGGTCCGGGGTGGAATTGAGGTCCATCCCTACTAAATATTGGTGTATATGATTATGCGGATCCTTTCCATCTGCATCCCCGGTATATAGAGGACCATTTACAGGTCGTATCCCCGCAGGGATAGAGGTTAAGGCTATCTCGGGGATAAAAGGGGATGTTTTAAAGGTAAGTTCTTCCTTAGGTCCCATTGTTTTTTTAATATCACCCACCTCTTTCCTAAGATCATCAAGAATTCCCCATATGGTAAGATCCTCACCTGAAGAGGGGAATGGTGCGAGAAGGTCCGGAAGCACTCTTCTTCTCTCTTGTTGACCCGTTCGGCGCGTTTCCCGATAGTCGTAGTGTGCTTGGCCGTTCTGCGGGGTTTCGTAGCGCCAGGGATCGGAGGTAGGGCTTCACCTAGATTGAACCCGTCCTTCCTCGGTCCAAGGGTTTTGATGGTGAGAGGATCGAAGGGATAAATCGTGAGGACCCATGTATCCAGGCGAGGCCCTTCGGGCCCTAGTCTCTATAAGTCTTTCAAAGACGGAACGAGGAACGTTGATAAAGTCCCTTTCTTCGTATTGGCGATCGGACAGAGTTTCCTCCGAATGTTGAGGCTGGCGAAGATGATTCTCGCTGTGGAATAGGTTCTCCATGTTTGGCATTGTTTTTGAACACTGTCGAAGACAAATCTTATGGCGTTCCCACATGCGGCGCCATTTTGTTAACGGTGGTGTATTTATGACCTAATTAACTGAATTATTTATTGGGGTTGGAACGCCTTTGTCCGTGGTTCAAAAACTAAATTCTATTTAACGGGAGGATAAACTTAACAAAAACCTTCATTCATTTTATTCACTATGATCCACTCTCCTTTCCGAGTTAATATGTGTATTTCCGAGTCTATGTATGTTTTGCCTAAATTTTCCGACCTCTCTACCTCTCCCTCCTTCCTCTGTTTATATAGAGTTTTCAGGGACATGTGTCATCATACATGTTTTTACAGGTGTCGCTATGCATGTGGTGGTGTTCTACACGTGTCACAATGTTCTTTTAACCAATAAGATAACGGGTTTATCTAAAGAGTCAACTGTATTATTTCTTCTTCTGAGGGCTTTTTGGTCTTCTTCATGATCAGGGGTAAGCTGTCTTCTTTACTTCCGAGAGTTCATTACGTCGAATGGTGACTCGAGGGCTGAGTCTGAGTGTTCTCTTAGTGACAGTGCTTCTCTGAGAGGTGTGTATTCTGGGGTGTTTACTTCAGGGTATTCTCCGAGGGGGTGTTCGTTCATGGTTGATCTCATAGAGGTTTTTAGCTATCGTGGGTAGGTGTTTTCTTTCTCCGAGTGCCCGAAGAGAGTTGTTCTGTAGTTGTTGAGTTATTGTGAAGTTCCGTCCTCTGGGTCGGTCGACAAGAGTAATGTTCCGAGAGTGTTTGAGTTGGGAGTGCATAGTAAGGAAGTGTTTTTGTCAAGGTTCTGGGACTCGAGAGTCCATTGGGGCCCTGCTCGGTGTCGTGATGGATATCTGAATCAGGTGGATCCATCCGAGTTTGCTTTTTATCCGATGCCACCCTGATATCTAGTTTTGAGTCATCGTGATTTTCCGAGGGACGCTAGGTGCCCTTGTCGGATGCCATTCCTACCGCTTTGGGTTAGTAACCGAGCGGTATTGGTTGCACCCGATGGGCCTCCTCATTGGGAGTGGGTACAACTCAGAGGAAGTACTTGTGACAATAGTATTGTCCAATTATTAATCCTTTTGACTTAGCGTTAATATTCTCTTTAATCTCGTATTTTCTTTTATACGGTTAACAACAGGCATAATGGCCTCCTTGAGCCGATTCGTTTCCAAGTCGGCAGAGAAAGGACTCCCCTTTTTCAAGATACTCCGAAATGTTAAAGAATTTCAATGGACCCCCAGTGCGAATAAGCCCTCGGAGAGCTGAATACATATATGTTGAAACCACCCTTGCTGGTAAAGCCTTTACCCCAAGAGGAGCTCTTCCTCTATCTATCTATCAGAGAAGAGGCCATAAGTGTTGTATTAGTCAAAGAGCAGGACAGAGAACATCATTCGGTATACTACGTCAGCAAAACCCTCAATGGAGCAGAAACCAGGTATACCCTGATTGAAAAACTTGTCTTAACTTTGGTTACTACGGCACGTAAACTACGCCCCTATTTTCTCTCCCACCCGATTACTGTGTTTACAAAACATCCCCTAAGGGCGATTCTTAATAAGCCCGAATCATTGGGAAGATTGATAAAGTGGGCAGTAGAGCTCACCGAGTACGATATTTCCTACGCCCCGAGGTCCTCCATCAGAGCGCAAGTCTTGGCGGACTTCGTAATGGAGCTAACAGGCATCAGGTCCGAGGAAAAAGAGCCCTTATGGCATGCCTATGTATATGGATCCTCTGTAAGCACGCACGAGGGAGTGGGAATAGTATTTGTAAACCAAGACGTGGAAGATGAGAGACTCCAATTCGCAGTCAGAATTGATTACCCCTTTCCAACAACGAAGCCGAGTACGAAGCTCTTCTCATCGGGGAAGGCTCGCAAAAGAAGGTGTAATAAGAAGGATACTCATCCACAACGATTCTCAACTGATTGTTCAGCAAGTCAATGGCTCGTACGAAGCCAAATAAAAAAGAATGCAAGATTACCTCTGGGTAGTCCATCAAAGACAAGGATGGTTCGATGAGTGCAAAGTCACCCAAATTCCCCGAGTAGAAAACCAGGAGGCAGACGCCTTATCTAAAATGGCCAGTCAAATGGCTGCTGTCCATGCCCGCAGAATCTCTATACTCCAGATCAATGAGTCCGAGAAGACTGAAGGCAAAGAAGTGAATGCCACTAGGGATCCCCCATCCAGTTGGGTGACCCCAATCAAAGCCTACTTACAAGATCCGGAGGGATACTCTATGCACAAGGCCGTACAATGGATAATGTCTAAGAAAACCATTCGATACTTCTTCAAGGATGGAGTGCTATTCCTAAGGACATATTCTTGCCCCGACGCCCGATGCCTAAATGAAGAAGAAGCCCAATTAGCTCTATTGGAAACTCACTAGGGGACATACGGAAGCCATACCGGCGGCAAAAGCATGGTCGGGTGCCTGATTCGATAAGGCTATTACTGGCCCACGATAGCTAAAGATAGCAAATGTCATGCAGAAAGCTGTAAATCGTGCCAAGCTTACGCCCCTCAAGTACATCAGCCCGCAGCCCCTTGGGAACCCCATCTGACCCCTTGCCCGTTCTCCAAGTGGGGCATAGATATAGTGGGCCCGCTCATCCCCGACGCCGGCCAAAAGAAGTTCCTACTCGTAGCGGTTGACTACTTCACCAAATGGGTAGAGGCGGAATCCCTAACCCGAGTCACTGCGGGTGCCATCGTCAACTTCTTATGGAAGAATATCATGTGCCGCTTTGGTATTCATCGGAACCTAGTAAGTGATAATGGCCTACAATTCACGAACCAAGAATTAGAAAAGTGGGGTGACCACTGGGAAATCAAACACCGATTTGCTTCGGTGGGATACCCCCAAGCAAACGGACAAGTGGAAAGAACCAACCGAACCCTCTTGAAGAACATGAAGGCCCGACTCGACGGGCATAAGGCCAAGTTGGTGGAAGAAATACATGGCATACTGTGGGCCTATCGGACCACACAAAGCACCTCCACCGGTGAAACTTCTTTTAGTCTGACCTACGGTTGCAAAGCGCTCTTGCCCTCGGAAGTCTCCATAGAGAGCTGGAGAGTCCGAGAATACGAGGAAGTCTCCAATAGTTCCAACCTAGCTCTAGCCCTAGATCTCCTCGAAGATAGGAGGGCACGAGCCGCCATCTGGATTGAGGAATACAAGGCCCGGATGTCACGATACTACAACGCTAATGTGAAACCTAGAACTTTCCAAGTGGGAGATTTAGTGATGAAACGGGTCGGAGCTTCCAACAACGTAGGCAAGCTGGATCCCCGATGGGAAGGACCCTACAAGATAGAGGGAATCGTCGGACCAGCAACCTATCTTCTCGCCAACTCCGAAGGCGCGGTTCTCCACAACACCTGGAACTCACTCAATCTTAGGAAATACTATGCTTAATGTAATGCAACAGTTGTACATAAATAAAAAAGTTGTTTATATATAGAAGGCTCCGATACAAAAATCAAAGGAAAAAGGGGAGGAAAAGGTTGTAAACAAAATGATGACTCCGCGAGAATGTCATCACTAGCAACCTGACTCCGATGAGCCATCTAATACAAACAACTAATACAAATATTTAGCACCAACAACAAATCCTCATCCCAAAGGGATATTGGATCATATCCGATACAAATAGATCAACATTGTCCCCGCCTAAACTAGAGCATCCTCGATTGGACGCTTCCCTTCTCTAACAAGATGACGATGTTACTCCTCGGATAAAGACACATGATCATCTATTACAACCGTCGGAAGTACTGAATCTTCAAATGCTGAAGAAGAATCTTCTGCAAAAGCCCTATGAAGGTCAGTTTCGGGGATGGCTAGACCCGAAGGAAATCCTGGCAAATTTCGAACAGCATCCCGACAAAGCGGATACCCTATGCGGTCGAAGTCATGCATCTCACTCTGAATAGACTCACGAGGACCCGAAGGATCTACAACGTCCAGCACTGCTCGGACCTGAGCCATCACTAGTGCCACCTCGTGGGTACGAGTAGTCTCCAACAACCGCTGATTAGCTACATCTCTCTCCCTCGTGGCACACATCAACCGATCGTCAGAAAATCGTATTTGGTCCTTCAAATCATCCATCCTCTTCTCGAGCACCAACTGGCACTCCTGCTCCCAAGATTGATTTTTTTCAAATGGTAACATTTCATCGGAAACTTCTCTAGCGATCCCCATGTCCGCAGTCAGCTGAGCTATCTCTTCGCGAGCCTCAAGCAAACCCCTCTTCAGCTCATCCCGACGGCGATACACCAGGTCGGGATCAGAAGAGAAATCTCTTCGAGATCCAATGGCATTCAGAACCATGTAAATATGTATGAAGACAGCCCATTATCACATAGATGGTAAAAAGGTTAGTATTAAATAGAACGAATAAAATTACTATACCTCGCACAAATCCTTGCAGGCTAGATCCTGAAGGCTTGATAGAGGAAGGATCTTCATTAGCTCACAATCTGTTGCGTTCAAAAGTCCACTCAAAAAATTTCGATAGAAGTCTGTAACCGAAGAGAACTTAGGAACAGAACCACCCTCCCCGAGGGGTCGTACCCCCGCCGGAAGGGGGTGTCCCTCGAGAGGCGATGGAACAACACGATCAGGTCCCTCCCCTAAGGGCTGGGATCCGCCCGGAACAGAAGAAGGGAGGTCCTCCTCCACCATATTTATAATGCCAACTCCTACCAAAGAAGAGGAACGCAATACCCGCTGAGGAATCGGAAAATCCATTCGAAGAAGAGTGGAGATTGGATCTTCCACAACAACATGAGCTCGAATGTTCACCGGGGGGGCTGCAATAGGCAAAACCTTCTAGTTCCTCCTCTTCGAGGAAGGACTTGTCACCTCTTCAAAACTCTGCTGATCAGAATCACTCTCTTCCGGCAAAATATAATCATCATATGATACTTGCGTCAAAAAAACCTTGTCAAAAGGCTCAATCGCAAATGCGGCCATCTCCGAACCTATCATAGAGATGACCATATTATAAGCCCAAAGCATAAAAGAACGCTATGGACAACGAAGACCCAAAGAAGAACTTACGAAAAAAGAAATTGCTACAGAGCGGCTAAACAGGGCGATTGAACACCTCTACCCGTTCTTGAAGTCGTGCCAAGATCATAGATTCAGGGAATTCCAACAAACCACTCGCGTCATAAGTCCCCGAGAACAACCCGGAATGGGACAACTCCTCTCCCTCACACACCACGGTATCGGAGTTGGGGGTAACATACCTTAAACCCCATCGGAGAGGTACTCCCCATAAATTAGCTGATTGGCCCTTCGGACGAACAAAAAAGAATCTCCGCCTTCAATCCCCTCTATGAGGGCAAGGGTTGGATACATGAGTGAAGGCTTTAATGTTTTTCCAATAGACCAGGATAAAGAAATGAGGACCACCCGAACAGGTGCCTAAGGAAAAAATAGCCCCCACCCGATGAGGAGTCATAGGGAGGTTCAAGAGCTCACAACAAAGGATATATCCCACCAAGTGACGGTAGAAATTCGGCATTAGTTGGCTGGGACATAGCTTCCAATAATGAAAGAGGGTTTGAAGAAAAGGGTGGAAAAACACCCGCAACCGATAGCGTACCTGCTCGCAGTATACGGTTAAATAGCCTGAGGGGGGATCGTAAGCCCTCTGGTCACAGTATGGTATGATTACATCGTACTTGTTATAATCCAAATTATACTCTGCGAAGAGGGTCATAATGGACCCCTCGTGTTCGTTGCTCGGGGCATTTCCGACATGGCATCGGCCCATTAACTTCGAAGGAGTCAAGGGAAGCATATCAAGAACAGAAGATTGATCCGTAAGGGTGTAAGACCCCCTGCCCATGAATACCTCTCGGATGTGATTCATCTTAAGAGAATTTGTATGCGAAGACCGTGAAGTTGCTCCCCTCGAAGAACTCCCTAAAATGACAACTATGTCATCCTCTAGGCTATCCTGCCATGAAGAAAAGATGTCCGAAGAAGCATGGTGTACCCCTAGCAACTACGAAGGAGTCCGAACCGAATTTCGAGTAGAACTATGACATGAGATGGATTCTCCTCGCCTGTAATGTGGGGGCATCATCTTATCAAGTAAGTCTTTTCCCCTTTCTCACGATTATTTGAAAATTGAAAAGGAAGAGGAATCGAAAGGTAAGAACTAGCTAAATTGAAGATAAGAAGATAAATTTGCGAGAGAATCAGTGAGTTCAAGTAAGTTTCTTTCGAAGTGAGTATAATAATATGCACTAAGCACCTATATATACTTCTTCTCATTCCATAAAAGCATGAGCTGCCTAGGTTATTCAATGGTTAAAGCTACGTGTCCAGTGAAAATCCTACTAAGGATGGTAAAATCTCATGCATGAGGACACGTCCTGCTAAGCCTTACTTGGCCATCAAGAATTAATCTTGCTTATCTTTAAGAAATAATGAAAAAGTCAAACACTTATAGAGGCTAAACGTTCATTGTTGCTCAAAAGAGAAAAATACCAATTTGGCCGAAATACGATAATTGTTCATTCAATTAGAAACCGAGAAGCCCTCGGAAGATGGAGTACATTTGCGGGAAAAAAATGACTAAAGCACGAAAGCATAAAAAGTACAACAGAGATAGAAAGAAATTCTAAGCTAAACTCGGGTCGTCGGAAAGGAAGGGGCGGAGGTTGTAGAAATGCCCTCCTTGGAAGGAGTTGCGGTGGAAGATGACCAAGCAAGAGGTGAGAGAACTCCCCCGGAATCGCTGGTCCTCGCACTCCGACTCCTCGCTGAAGGGGTCGGGGAACCCCGAGGAGACAACAAGCTGTCAAATGTCTCCAAAAGGGAGCGAACCTCCTCGGAGGAAGGCCTCTTCAGCTTGGAACCATCAAAGGTCCTAGAAAAGTCGATTTCTGGCCGCACCACCCCTCGGACCACCTTCACGCACTCCAGGTAGCCCCACAGCCTATGCCCAAGAGCATCCCTCGCGTGATGCCCACTGAAAAGCTCAGTGAACTGCCGCTCTGCCTCTGCCACAGCATGCAAAACATCAGCCTCTACCTTTTTTTGTACCTCATCGGGATGCGCGGATCCAACCAGCTTTTTCTCGGCCTACTCGGCATGATCAGTGAGCTGACTCAATAGCCCCTAGATTTCTCTTTCCATTGCCAGCCCTTCGACCTTCTCCCCCTCAAGAGCTGCAATCTGAGCCCTAAGAGCCTCATCAGACTCTTTCTTCTCCCTCTCCATCAGGATAATTCAGGGCTTAGAAGCCTTTTCGGATGCCTCCACCCGCTCATACTCGGAATTCTCCCGCTCCATCATGAGGCGCAAAACCTCTTTCTCCTTCTGATCCTCCTTCCATCGGAAGTCGTAATCCGAGATCTTCGTACGAAGCACTTCCTCTATCATCTTACCCTCTTTATCCCTAGACAGAAGAGATGCCAGTTGCGCTCGGAGTGCTTCCACCTCCTCCACATCCTTTAGCATGCACTGCTCAACGACGGCGACTGCCTCCCGAGTCTTCCATATCCACAAAACAAGAAGGACAAGAAAAAGCTATAAAGATCCGAGCATATAACATGAGGAAACAAATACAAGTAAAAGAAGAAGAAAAAGTTTAAACCTACCATAAGCCCCATCCAGTTAAGACTGGTGTACAGAAACTGGAACCCCGTGACAGGCATGGAATTGGAAGAGGCGAAGAACAGGATAATCTCCCGTCCTCCACAGTCCGAGACGAGGGTTGTTCCTCCGGTTCACGAGGAAGTATGTGCGCCTGAAAGGTATGCCCCCTCGGAGACAAGGTCACCGGAACATGATCCATCGGAGGAAAAGTCGTCGTACCCGGAGTGGTAGTGGTCGCCTCTGTAAATAAGGCTTGAGGAGCCCCAATGGTGGTCGAAGGACCAGCCCCTTCCAAAAGCGAGCTTAAAGCTCCTTCTGCAGGGTCAGATCATCAAGCTGCACGTTTGGCACCTCTAGGACCTCATCGGAGTCTCTGAATGGGAACAGAGGAGTTTCGCTAACAGTACATTTCTTACAAGAATAAAATAGACAAGTTAGAGAAACTATTCTATGATAGACTAATTTAAACAAGGCAGTTGGAGGGTCTACTAATTACCTGACAAGGGCGCACCCTCCTCCTCTACCATAGGAGATTTTCCCTTATCTACCATACCTACTCGGAAGATAAAAACGATTAAGTGCAAAAGCAGAAGCGAATTGAAGGAATTTGAAGGAAAGAAGAATAAGTATAACTCACCGAGGGGAGTAGGCTCGGACATCGCCCTATTCGAGAATGCAAGAACTATCGCAGACGTAGGCAAAGGAACCTCAACTCCACGAGAAGAGGCGGGAGACGGATCCCTGGAAGGTATGACTATTACCTCTAAGGTCTCTCGGGCAAAATCTTCCCCACCAGTCCTCGGAGAGAATTCTTCTTCTAAAGCCCTCGGGGAATTTTCCGTATCGGATCTAGGGACCGGTACCAGAGCCAAAGCTGAGTAAGGACCTACCTGGCGTAACAGAACCGCATTCTGAATCACCCCCGCAGCATCTATGTATAAGGGTGCATGATCCTCGTAAGTTCCTTCCGTCTCCGGACCCATATGCGCACCCTCATGAGCATTAACCTCCTCCTCATCACGGTCGCCCTCCTCCGGAGCGTTGGAAATACCACTCAAAACGGGTTCCATGGGGCCCTTCTGCGAAAAGTAATTCGCTAAGACATCTTCTGCACCACCCAAAAGCCAACGAGTATAATTATAAACTATTCCTATGCCAAGAAAAAGGACAAGAGCAGAAACAAAATACTTATTGAAAAGAGCCAGGGCCTCGAAAGATATAGACAATGGCTTCTTGATAGCATCATCGGTGAACACCACATGATGAAGCTTGGACGTCTCGAACAACATCAAAAAATCATCCGATTCTATTAAAAGCTACTGAGAAATTACCGGGGACAAAATTATCTCTTGATCCATCGTGCGCACGGGAGCCGCACCCTCCCTCCAGTCAAAATGCATGTCCCATTTACCTTGAGCGGGTTGCACGAAAAAATATGTGTTCTTCCAGACACTGTGAGAACTGATTGACCCATCCAATATCCTCTTCGTGGAATTTGTGGCATTGTCCCGATGACGAACGTGGTAGAAGGGATACCCCCGGGTGAAATCACCACATCGAATATAGAAATAAAGTGATCCACCCCACACTACAACCCGTTCACTTGACACCAGAAAATATAGATACAAAGGGCCGTAAATCCGTTCGGAACCATCTGACTCGGGCTAATATTACACGCCTTAAATACCTCGCAGAAGAAGGGCGGCATAAACGAACGCCATCCATATTTTACTTGAGCAAAGTAAACGGTAAGCATCCCCTAGGGTGGATAACATGCCCTCTCATCCTTCGTCGGAATCTGTAATACCATGTTCTTCTAGAAAGCCCCCGTTGATGTAAATAGCTCCAACACCTGCTCACGAGTAGCAATACTTTGAATCTTCTCATTTTTGGCGAAATCCCGAGCAAGAGCCTTTTTTTAATTTGGAAGCCCTAGCTTTCTTGGCAGAAGCAGCGCCGCCCTCGATAGCAGCAGAGGTCTCACCCTTTCATTTACGGGCAATTACCCCCGTCAGGGCACCCCCATACCTGCCAGAGAACCAGCAGTAGCAGTAGCTCCAGAAGTGGTGGAAGCCGCAATTGGATCGGAGGTAGTGGAGGAAGCCATTTGTGCAAAAGCGAAAAAGAAGATGAAGTATTTCTCCGAGAAGGGAAAGGGAAGAGGTGCGCGTGAATATAAAGGAAAAATTTGCGAGAGAAGAAGAGAAGATTTTTGCTCTGAGGAGAATTTACCGAAAGAGTGAAAGTTAGTAGTGGGGAAGAGGGAGAAGATCGCGACTATTTATAAGCAATTCACTGGACACATGCCCCGCCTTCCACAGCCCACGTTGCCCACTCAGGCGACACGTGCCCCTCACGCGCTAGCCGTTGAAGACGGTCAACGGATGGATGAGTAACACACGATTAACGAATATAACGGCTAGAAAAAAGCCGTTACAAACAGGACCGTTAACGGCGCCGCTAATCTCAGGGGCTAAAAGGTAATTTCCTTACGTAAATATTATATATATACAATACGCCCCGGAAATTATTGAAATAAAAAATATAGAGAGAAAAGACGGGAAACAATTCCCCTACACCCCTCGGAAAGTTGTCAAAAAATAATAAAAAATAAATATGTCAAAGGAAAAAATTAGAAAAAGTCCCTTGCCACACGGAGGCCACGAAGTAAAATTTCCCTCGTCTCTACGATGACGATCGAAATTTGGGGGGGCTAGTGTTAACCATAAAAAATAAATAAACTTATTAAGCGAAATGTTCTCCCTAAATCTAGGGATTAATAATTGGACAATACTATTGTCACGAGTACTTCCGATTAGATGTACCCACTCCCAACGAGGAGGCCCTCGGAGCGTCACCAATACGCTCGGTCACTAACACGAAGTAGTACAAAGGGACACCCGAGGAGACAAAGCATCTCTTGGAAATACAATGATGATGAAAAAATAGATATCAACGCGGCGTCGGAAAAAGAGCAAACCCCGACGGATCTGTGCGACTCCGATATCCATCAATGCGCCAAAAGGGACCACAACGGACCACGAGTCCCAGAACCTGCGAGAATATCTCCTCACTGAACACTCCGTGAAATACAAAAACCCCTCAGAGCACCTATCCACAAAAGCAAAGATAAAGCATAATGTCCTACGAAGACATAAAATCCCTCGGAGCGTTTACCACGAAGATCGTACTCAACGAACAATGTATTACTGAAAGCCATAAGTCCTCAGAACCGGCACCACCAATAAAAGAAAACAAACCCACCCCTCGGAATACTCCTCCCAAAGAAGACGAACAAGAATCAATCACCATAGAAGCTACAATAGGAGGAACACGCCTCGTTGAGAAGAAGTCAGAAGAATTGGCCCCTCGGAACCTCTCAAGCCCTCGGAAGAGATCAAATTTAATCCTAGTCAGCGCCTAGTAGATAAAGAATGAGAAGATAAGATGGATAATATCTTCCTCTGTACGCCAATTACAACACGTGTACTTTTACTTCACATGCGTCAAGATACCTGTCCCTAATAAACCTCTATAAAAGAGGGGCAAAAAGAAAGGAAAAGATAGGCTCAAGACGTTTGAGACTTTTTACTAGAAAATTCGGAGTGGATTTCAGTAAAAGAAGTGGGATATTCTCGTAATCTTACATTTTTTCCACTTTATAAGCTTTTGAACCACGGGCAGGGCGTTCCAACCCTAAATAAATTCGTTAAATAGGGAATAATATCAAACCTGTTAACAAGTATCTAAGTAGTTGATGACTTAATTACCTCAATCATGTAAGTTTGCTTATAAATACAAGCCTTTTTCTTTGTAAAAATTCCACACCAAAATCCTCTAAGAGTTTGCATATGCTTTCTTCACCAAAGTTCTTCCATTTTTTGTCCTCTACTCATATGATTTTTTTCCAGAAGTTCCTAAACTCAAAAATTGTGAGAAAAAGCTCAAATTCTAATTCTTCCCGGTTTTACCCCTGAACTTGAAAAATATAGAAAAAATACCAAGGCTTAAAATTTTGTGAAACTGCTCTTTTCACATCTTCCTAAGTGTGTCTAGTACGAAATCCCTCAAAACAATTTGGAATTGCAATTGATTAGAAGGGTCGATTAAAGGTAAATTTAAGTTTGCTGCAATTTTTAGCCCTAAATAGCATATCTCTTTTGATTCTTCAAATTAATCTATGCATAATGATACTAATCTTAAAATTGATCATATGTAGTAGTTAATAAAGTCCCGAGGATATGTTAAAACCCATTTATTATAAGTTTTAGTCAAATATAGGTAGTAATTATGAATTTTTCTTTAATTACATGTTGTACGAAATATATTCATAATTAATTTCTCCTTAATTCCAAATCAAGGTGTGAAATTGTGTTATGATCTAATTTATAACTTGATTATATAAACTTGTTTCCAAGTTAATAATTAAGCTTCACCTTAAATTAGTTCTACGAAATTATACCTTTGTGATTCCTTATATATGTAACAATATGTATTGTTAATAAGTAGTAAGCATAGGAAATTCGATAAATTATGAGATATGAGTCACATGTTAAAATAAAATTTATTTGTGATATAACTAATAGGTAACCGTAAAATAAAACAAGTTTGCCTAAATAGTTCATACATGGATTTTAACAAGAAACTAATAATCTTACGGTGAAATAACGAGAACCGGGTTAAAATGTGATTCTTTGTCATATTTATATTTCTTGACTTGGTTGTAATTAAAGATAAGAAGGACATACGAGAAAATATAACAAATTATAAAAGTTAATTATTATTTTAAACTTATTAACGCATTTAAATTTATTTAGGAGACGTCGCAGAATTTCCCGAACGCGAAGTTATTGTGGCAGGTGAGATTTATAATACTTTAAGCCCTGTTTGGCACCCGGCCTGAAGAACTTAGACTGAGTACTTGTGATTCTTGACTCTAAATGGAGAACAACTGATTCTTTCAACAAAAGCGTTTTCATTTATGATCTCGTTTCGTAACCTAATCCTTTTGATTATTGTTTAAATATCCTTGGACCATGGATTCTTAATCATTTTTCATAATTACAATAATTTCTCCAATATGATAATCCACATGTTGGTTCTTGAACTGTGCAACGAGCAACGAACTATCTTCGGGGCATGTAGCTCAAAAGAAACGAACATTGTCCAGGTTACTAGCTTATTGTTTATCTGTTATACCCATTGGGACGCCTTTGGGAAGTTGGGCCCAGGGATTGAGACGGTTTACTGCTGGGCAGCAAGGGTTGTCGGATTAGGTAAATTCGTTCGATACCCATTTATCTAGGCGCCGCTTGCAGTCAGGAGTTGGTTGTAACCGCGTGCTAGGTTGACATGTACTCGAGCTTCTCTCTTGATCTGTTTGCGAGGTCGCTCCTCGTTGGGAGGTACAAGGTAGTATACTGGATGAAATAAGGTTAAATATGTTATATGCAGTGTTATTAAAACTGGACCGGACCGACCGCTCTAACCGGTTCAACCGGGAACCGGCCATTGATCTGGTCCGAATGGCTGCTTGGAATCGAACTGGATCGGTAAAAACTGGCCCAGAACCGGCACTCGGTGACCGATAACCGGCCCAGTGGATCGGCCCAGTCTGCCATATATTAAAACAAAAAAAAAACAAAAAAAACAAATAAGATAAACTGCAAGCCCTCAACTGCAATTTCCCACCCGTTTCCCCTACAATCCTTCTCGTCAAATCCCTAAAACTAGAAAGGAAAAAAAAAACCAACAACAAACAAAGTAAGCAAAAATCCACCACCACCACGCCGTCACTCGCTGTTCCCCGCCACCGTATGTTGTTAAACGAGGGAGCAGTCGTTAGTTAGTCTGGTTAGTATGATTACTACTATTTTCTTGTCACTCTGTTTCGATTAGCGAGTCTTCCGATAGTTGATTAGGTTAATTAAATCTAGTCGTTGCAACAAGAAAATTATCTTTTGAAAAATGCTTTGGAGCTTTTTTTTTTGAAGGAACAATCTCTACTCTAACCGCTAGTGTGATGACTGATGAATAACAAACTTTGAGGGTGTATAGTCCTGTTGTGTTTATGAGATTCCGTATATACTTTGGCTAATGTATAATCCAATTCAACAATAGTTTTCAAGTGTCATGTAATGTGCATAGCTTAACATGATTGCTAATGTCACAAGCTACAACGTGATACTATAATTGGGATTTTGTGTTTATGACTTTATTAAGATTGGTTTGTTTAAAATTGATATAGGTGATGGCAAACAACTCTTCAAGTACACCAACAGAACCTCAAGATAATGAAGAGGATCAATCAGCTATTAATGTAAATCCTCGACGTCGAGATGATATTGCATGGACTCATTGTACCCGATAGTTGTACTAATACCTATTGTCCCTAAAAAGAACTTGTACATAATCGTTGTACCAAAAGATATTTCGGTACAAAATTGTTGTACCGGTGTCTAGGGAGAAACAGTCTGTACCAAAAGGTAAGTACAAACCAGTTGTACCAATAAAGAAGTATTCAGTATAAATAATTTGTACCGAGAAACGAGGTAGGGGTACGAAATGACTGCACCTACAATCATTTATTCGGTACAAATCGCCATCCCAAGTAATTATTTTACACTATTTCTTATTAATTTAAACACAGACTTTCGGTACAAAGGCTCGTACCAATAACCCCTACTAGGTACAACAGTATTTGTACTACCAAGTAATTTTTTAGTATAAATTATTTTGCACCTACTGATAATTTCGATTTATTTTAAAAGCTTTCAGAATAAATAATTTTGTACCGAAAACACGAATTATTTCAAAACAATTGGCAGTGCACACACACACACATATATAAAAATAAATACATAGTTATAATTATGTAATACATACATAGTTACACTTATATATAGATAATTACATAATACACACATATATTTATGTAATATACGTTTTATAACAAATTCGAGAAATATTCGTTAAAATTACATAAATATCATGCATTTGTTGTGCATATAAACAATACATATATATAAATTAAGATTAACATAAAATTACGATATGATTCTAAGACATTTGAAAGTTGTAAGGAAAAGTAGAATATTTTGTTCAAAACATAAAAAGTGATATCAAATATATATGAAGGAAACGAAAAAACTTGTTTTGAAAAGTAAAGACAGAAGATAGTAACTTTGTTGTGGAAAAACCTTCAATATATGTGTGTATGGAACAATAATATGTAAGAAAGAAAGAAGAGGAAGAAAATCATTAAAAAAAAGAGAGAGAGGAAGAACTTGAAGGTGTTGGAAAATGAAATGTGGTTTGTGATTTATGTGTAGAGGGGTTTTTTTGTTTTTTTTTGGTGAC
Organism: Linaria vulgaris; assembly: GCA_948329865.1. NCBI lineage: Eukaryota > Viridiplantae > Streptophyta > Magnoliopsida > Lamiales > Plantaginaceae > Linaria > Linaria vulgaris. The sequence goes on from OX415253.1 coordinate 72,038,654, forward strand.
GTGGGAACTCTCAGCCGCTACCCGTGCGCACCGGGTAAAACCCCTGGGTTGATGAAATAGCCTGCAAACCGCGCCAACCAGTTAAGCCACACTAGGCTAACCATGTGTGACAGGCTCAGACCTAGAAGGCATAGAATCAAATTCGCTCCCACTGGGATTCGAACTCGAGACCAAGGAGAGGAGACCCCTCCTCTTTAACCAACTAGGCCACCCCAATGGGTATGTGTAGAGGGGTTGTGTATTTATTGGTAACTTTTGTATAATTATAGTTTCCTACCCAATCATTCTTTTAACGTCTTCCATAAATCCGTTTTTGACAAAATTTGGAAGAACATATGTATTTAATGTTGTGAAAATAGAGGTGAGAGAAAAAGTGAATTCGGACTTGTTTTGCAACTTTTGTATAATTACATTTTCCTCCATAGTCGTTCTTTTAACGCCTTTTGTAACTCTATTTTTTTACGAAATTTGAAAGAATACACCTATTGTTTATTACATAAGGTATGATGGAAAACAATTTGGCATTGGAGATGTTTTGCAACTTGTCTACATGATAACACAATTTGGTTTAGTAGGGTTTGAGGTTTAGAGTATAAGGTAAATGGTATAGGGTAAAGGGTTTATGTGTGTTTAAGTATTGAACAGTTTTCAAGGTTATAACGTTTTTCAACGTCTTTCGAGACTCTATTTTTGACAAAACTTGGCTCAACAAACCAATTTAATATTGTGAAGATAGCAACGAAAGAAAAAGTGAATTTCGGAGTTGTTATACAACTTTTGCATAATTTTATTTTCCTCCCCAATATTTTTTTAACTACTTTCGTAACTTATTTTTTACGAAATTTTTAAGAACACAATTAATTAATGTTTTTAAAATTCACCGGAATGAAAAAAAGGATTTGAGGTTGTTTTGCAAATTTTGCATAATTATATTTCCTCCCCAGTCGTTTCTCTAACCTCTTTCGTAACTCCATTTTTTACGAAATTTGTAAGAACACACCTAAATAATGTTTTAATGTACGTGTGAAAGAAAGAGTAAATTCGGATCTGTTTTGCAACTTTTGTATAATTATATTTCCCTCTCCAATTATTTTTTAACGTCTTTTGTAACTCCACTTTTGACAAAATTTTAAGAACATACATGATTAATGTTGTTAATATTCGTGTGAAAGAAAAAGTGATTTCGGAGTTGTTTTGAAACTTTTGTATATTTCTCTAATTATATTTCTAACAGTTTTTTCTCTAAAAGTGATTACAGTTTTTTCTCTAATTATATTTCTAACGTATTCCATAACTCTATTTTTTAGAAAATTCGGAAGAACAAACCTATTTAACGTTGTGAACATAGCAGTGAGAGAAAGATTGAAATTAGACTTGTCTTGCAACTTTTGTATAATTATATTTTCCTCCCCAGTCGTTCTTTTAACGCCTTTTGTAACTATTTTTTTTTGTACAGAATTTGGAAGAATACACCTATTGTTTATAACATAGTGTATGGTGAAAAACAATTTGGGATTGGAGATGTTTTGCTATTTGTCCATACGATGACACCATTTTGGTTTAGTAGAGTTTGTGGTTTAGGGTATAAGGTATATGGTATAGTGTATGTGTGTTAGTATTTAAGTATTTTGAAGGTTATAACTTATAAACTTTTTTAACGTGTTTCAAAACTTTATTTTGGTCAAAATTTAGAAGAGCACACCTATTTCATGTTGTGAAAATAGCAGCGAAAGAAAAATTGAATAGCAGTTGTTTTAAAACTTTTGCATAATTATATTTTCCTCGCCAATTATTTTTTTAACATTTTTCGTAACTCCGTTTTTGACAAAATTTGTACGAACACGCCTAATTAATGTTGTTAAGATTTATGTGAAAGAAAAAGTGACTTCGGTGTTGTTTTGCAACTTTTTTATAATTACAGTTTCCTCCCCAACCATTCATATATTTCCAAAATACCGTTTTAATTTGCAAAAATTAAATAAGGAACCTTAAAAAGTAAAATTTAAAAATAATTCCTATTCCAAATCTAATTAGCAGCGGTAATTCACACTAAATAACCTAATAAACTTACTTAATCTTTTAAAGGATTTCCTTATTCTTACATATTTATAAAAATATAAGCCCACATACATAAAAAAAATAAAAATAAAAGGGGCACAAGTATAAAACTAACCTTTGATTGAGGTGTGATTTCACTACAAGAATCCCGATTCATCCGTGACCGCCAGCTCGTGACCGCCGGGCGGTCATGAGCATCCGTGACTGCTGGGCGGTCGCGGATGCTACCGTGACCGCCGTGTGGTCACGGTAAACTACACCGTGACCGCCTAGCGGTCATGAACAAAAATCCCGTGACCGCCCAGCGGTCACGGGATGCCATAGGCGGGAAACTTCTCGCCTATGGCTGGCCTAGTGGCGTCGGACGTAACTAGCGGAAATTTGACCGCCATGGCGTCCGCGACCGCCTAGCGGTCAAATAAGGCTCGTGACCGCCCAGCGGTCACGAAAGAGGGGTCATTCGTGACCGCCCGGCGGTCACGGATAACATTCATAAAAAAAAGTTTGATTTTATGAATTCATTTTGATGTGTTTATGATTTTTAACAATAAGTCTCAATACTACATGTGAATTGAAGTAATAAATTAGTACAATATTAGTAATTAACATATTAAAATAGCGAATTAGATGTAATTAGGCGAGTTATGAACGAATAACCTATTTTATGTTCTACCACTAGTTCATCACATACACCAAGTTGTTTTAGATGTAATGTGTCATTTTGTGATAAAATCTCTTTTAATTTACTTAGTAGTAACTATTTTATCAATTTAACAAACATCGGACCTTAATTAAACAAACGAAAATCAAAACTTTCAAATGAGATTTATTCATGACCGCTGGGCGGTCACGAATAACATTCATAAAAAAAAGTTTGATTTTATGAATTCATTTTGATGTGTTTATGATTTTTAACAATAAGTCTCAATACTAAATGTGAATTAAAGTAATAAATTAGTACAATATTAGTAATTAACATATTAAAATAGCGAATTAGATGTAATTAGGCGAGTTATGAACGAATAGCCTATTTTATGTTCTACCACTAGTTCATCACATACACCAAGTTGTTTTAGATGTAATGTGTCATTTTGTGATAAAATCTCTTTTAATTTACTTAGTAGTAACTATTTTATCAATTTAACAAACATCGGACCTTAATTAAACAGACGAAAATCAAAACTTTCGAATGAGTTTTATTCATGACCAATGGGCGGTCACGAATAACATTCATAAAAAAGGTTTGATTTTATGGATTCATCTTGATGTGTTTATGATTTTTAACAATAAGTCTCAATACTACATGTGAATTGAAGTAATAAATTAGTACAACATTAGTAATTAACATATTAAAATAGCGAATTAGATGTAATTAGGCGAGTTATGAACGAATAACTTATTTTATGTTCTACCACTAGTTCATCACATACACCAAGTTGTTTTAGATGTAATGTGTCATTTTGTGATGAAATCTCTTTTAATTTACTTAGTAGTAACTATTTTATCAATTTAACAAACATCGGACCTTAATTAAACAAACGAAAATCAAAACTTTCGAATGAGATTTATTCGTGACCGCTGGGCGGTCACGAATGACCCCTCGTGACCGATGGGCGGTCACGAAGAAGGTTCGTGACCGCTGGGCGGTCACGAAATAGTGTTCATTAGTGACCGCCCGGCGGTCACGAATAACATTCATAAAAAAAGTTTGATTTTATGGATTCATCTTGATGTGTTTATGATTTTTAACAATAAGTCTCAATACTACATGTGAATTGAAGTAATAAATTAGTACAACATTAGTAATTAACATATTAAAATAGCGAATTAGATGTAATTAGGCGAGTTATGAACGAATAACTTATTTTATGTTCTACCACTAGTTCATCACATACACCAAGTTGTTTTAGATGTAATGTGTCATTTTGTGATGAAATCTCTTTTAATTTACTTAGTAGTAACTATTTTATCAATTTAACAAACATCGGACCTTAATTAAACAAACGAAAATCAAAACTTTCGAATGAGATTTATTCGTGACCGCTGGGCGGTCACGAATGACCCCTCATGACCGATGGGCGGTCACGAAGAAGGTTCGTGACCGCTGGGCGGTCACGAAATAGTGTTCATTAGTGACCGCCCGGCGGTCACGAATAACATTCATAAAAAAAAGTTTGATTTTATGGATTAATCTTGATGTGTTTATGATTTTTAATAATAAGTCTCAATACTACATGTGAATTGAAGTAATAAATTAGTACAACATTAGTAATTAACATATTCAAATAGCGAATTAGATGTAATTAGGCGAGTTATGAACGAATAGCTTATTTTATATTCTACCACTAGTTCATCACATACACAAGGTTGTTTTAGATGTAATGTGTTATTTTGTGATAAAATCTCTTTTAATTTACTTAGTAATAACTATTTTATCAATTTAACAAACATCGGACCTTAATTAAACAAACGAAAATTAAAACTTTCGAATGAGATTTATTCGTGACCGCCGAGCGGTCACGAATGACCCCAGCGGTCACGAAGAAGGTTCGTGACCGCCCGACGGTCACGAAAGAGGGTCATTCGTGACAGCCCGACGATCACGAATAATATTCATAAAAAAAATTATGAATTTTCAAAAACTTTGAATTTCCCCCCAATTCAAAGGTGTTTTGCGACCGCCTGTCGGTCGCGAAAGACCTTGGAATTGGGGGGAAAATTCAAATTTTTTGAAAATTCAAAATGTTCATCCAAATTCTATATATACCCACCATTCCACCCATTAATTTTCATTACACACAAATTATCTTCTCTAAAAACCCAACACTTTCTCCTCCTTTCCCACTCCAAAACATAAACACCAACAATTTTTCTTCTCCTCTTTCCTTATATCTCCAAAAAACAAAACACCAACTCTCTTATTTTCTTCCTTTCTTTACTTATAACCCAAAGCATTCCCTTAAATAATGTTTTATATAAAAAAATCGCCCAACCATACATTCTATTCGCCAAAAACAAATATATATTCCAGTATTTTGCCGGAATATATTTTTTTATTTCGTTGAATATCATCCGTGACCATCAGGCGGTGACGGATGGATTGAATATCATCCGTGACCGCCCGGGGGCCACGGATGGTTTAAATATTATTCGTGACCGCTCGACGGTCACGGATGACCGTCGGCGTCATCCGTGACCGCTGAGCGGTCGCGGTGTTGCCCGCGACCGCCGAGCGATCACGTATGAGCCCAGGGTCATCCGTGACCGCCGAGCGGTCACGGTGTTGCCCGCGATCGCTGAGTGGTCACGGATGACTCTCGTGACCGTCGGGCGGTCGCGGATGACTGCCGTGACCGCTCAGCGGTCAGGGATGACCTCCACGACCGAGGTCTTCCGCGACCAGATGACCATCCGCGACCGGAAAAGGGTCATTCGCGACCGCCCGGGCGGTCGCGAATGACCCTTTTTTCTTGTAGTGTTTGAGGTATAGGCGGAATAACTTCTTCATAATGTTAATGGCCGTTGTTTGTTTCTTTGTTAATTTTCTTTGGCTAAGAGAAATGATGAAAAAGAGTTGTTGTGGAGGAATTTAACATATGCATTAATCGGTGCAAAATATTAATCCAAAATATCTATTTGGTACGAATCATTTTGTAATAGGTAGTATGTTTGGTGGATCCCGTATCACTCGGTACGGATATTCCGAATCTAATACTCGGTACACGTCATTCGTACCGATTGATCGCTTAATCTGACACCCTTATCTATGTCCCCTTTTTTTTTGTCTTTTTAACCTCTTTAGGTACCAAATTTTTGTGCCAAGTAGTTGGTACAACGAATTTGTACCGATAGACATATTTATAATTATTTTAACATACTTGTACCAACTTACTTGTACCAAATTGGTACAGTTTTAGTCTTTGTACCAACTTACTTGTACCAAATTGCAAGATTTCTTGTAGTGGTACAGGTCGGCGGTTGGTTGGTTGATTTTGGAGATTCGCTCGTTTAAGATACGGAAAAGGTAACTAAAAAACGAAAAAGATATTTTGGCTTTGTTTTTTTTTTTTTTGCGTTTGGCCTAATTTTTTGATTTTTTCTCAAAAATAAATGTTTCGCATTTGTGTAAAGTATACTATACAACCATATACATTTCATGAACTAAGATGGGAATATACAACAAACCGGAGCAATAGCATGAAAGTAAAAATGGAGTAATGAAAGACGCACAATAAACAATATAACACTATATGATCTTCAACTCTAAACCCTAAACCTTATATAGGTATACCCTATTAAACCAAAATTGTATTTTTACATGTAGAGAGTGTCAATCAAGTCCACTCGTCGAGTTTTTTTCCATACGCTATGTTATTAAAAATAATAGTGTTCTTCAAAATTTCGTAAAAAACGTAGTAAGAAAAGACGTTTAAAAAATATTTGGGGCAGAGTATCTAATTATGCAAAAGATGCAAAACGACATCAAACCTCCATTTTTTTAACCACTATTTTAATAACACTTATGAGGCATATGTACATTCAGAATTTGTCAAAAATGCGGAACGAACGATGTTTAAAATACTTTTGGGATCAAAAATATAAATATAAATTTAATAAGTATAGGTTTTTTATAAATAATAATAATTTACGCATAGAAATTTTTCTATGCAAATTGTACCTGTTTCCCCTTGCATAGGAAAATTGCCATGCATTACAAGTTGCATGGGAATTTTCCCATGCAGTACATGTTGCATGAGAATTTTTCCATGCAAAGAAAATCATGCATGGCAATATTGCAGTGCAGTACATCTTGCATCCGAATATTCCGATGCGAAATTTGCAACCTTCTCTTATATCCCCACCCCCATTCACTTCTCATTCATCCCATTCTCTCTTCTTTCTCTTTCTACTTCTCTTCTCTATAAATTTACAATATAAATATATATACGAGAAATATAAATATATATATATACGAAAAATATAAATATAAATATAAGTTTTCATCATAATTTTTTTTAATATAACTATACGAAAAATTTAAATACCTATGTATAGAAAATAATTATAGTTAAAAAATAATCAATATTTATAATTTTGTATAAAATATGTATTTTTTTTGATAAAAACAATACTTAAAATTTAAAAGAATATACTTTAAAAAATTATTTATATTAATAAAAAAAAAAATATTTAAAAAGTGGCGGAAAAATCCAGCCAATTTTTTTTTAAAAAATTCTCATTTTTTGCATCGGAAATTTCCAATGCAAAGAATTTTACCGAAGCTCCCTAACGCTGCCACCACTACAAGAGGAATAGCCTTTACCGACGGCTCAAAAACCGTCGGTAAAGGCTCTTTTGCCAACGGAAATACCCATTTCCGTCGGCAAAAGTCGTCGCTAAAAGCCGACGGAAAAAAGCTCGTCGGTAAAGAGCTTTTCCGTCGGACTTTTACCGAAATCGTTTGTACTATACCGTCGGCTTTAAGCCGACGGTATTACTATTTTTCCGGTCGGCTAAAAGCCGACGGAAATGTTAGTGTTTTTCCGTCGACTTTTAGCCGACGGGAAAACACTATCCCGTCGGTTTTAAGCCGACGGGAATGCATTTAAAAAATTTTTAAAAAAAATTATTAATTGATTAAAAATTGATTTAAATTATTATTTTAAATTATTTTTTGTCGATTTATTTAAAAGAAATCGATTTAAAATCATTATAATATAATATTTTGGCGATTGTTTTAAAAAAAACGATTTAAAATAATTAATTTTATGTTTATTTGTCGATTTAATTTAAAAGAATTCAATTTAAATAATAACATTCACATTTTCAAGCGTTATTATTAGTTTTATTATAATAAATAAATTTTTGTATTTAAAATAAATTCTTGATAATATAAGTTTTTTATAGTTATTATTAGTTAGATAATGAATAAAACATAAGTAGAAATAAATTACTTAAACAAATAATAAACTCTAATTATAAGTTAGTGAATATGGATAAATTTTTGTTAGTTATTAAGAATATTTGGGAGAGAAAGTAGATAGTTTTTGGAGAATGGGAAGAATGAATGAATTAAGTGGGTAGAATAAGGGGTATTTATAGATATTTAGGAGGAGTGGGGGTTAAATTAAAAAAAAAAAAAGGGGGTGGGGCGTGCCACGTCAGCATTCCGTGTGATAATTCACACGGATCGCTGACGTGGCAACACCCCCCTGCCCTAAGGCCTATATATAAATCGAACGAGTTAGTCTCACAATTCATTCGGTTTCAAAATAAGGTTCGTAAACGTACTCATTTTAATTTTTACATAATAATTATTTTTTTATAAGCGTACGTTAATTATGTTTATCTAATTTATCTTTCCTTTTATTTGCGACTTAGGGAAAATGTACGAGTCATCTTGGAGACCGGTGCCATAGATCGAAGGAGCAGTTTCAGAAATTTTTTACGTGCTACAAAAGGTACGTGTATAGTTTCGAGCTCTTATTTTTTGTTCTAGTCGTACGATTATAAATATTGTTTGTAACCCCTAAATGTAGAGACGTCGTTGTGCTAATCGTTATAATTTAAAAAATTTATAGATAATATATATTGAATCCAAACGGAGATAGAGATTGGATGTATGATCGTTTGAGTGAGACGGGTCGAGTGAATGAAACGTTCGGGGAAGGTGTATACCATTTTTTGGCGTTTGCGTTAGATCAAGAGCGTTATCTAGACGGTGATCGAAATCCTAGATGTCCATGTAGAAAATGCAGCAATAGGAAATACTTGGACCGTGGCAAAGTGGCAGCTCACCTTTATCGATGGGGTTTTGTAGAAGGGTACCGTGTATGGATATTCCATGGGGAAAATTTTGTCGCGCATAATAGCCAAGGGGCGTCATCGTCGAGGCACGAAGTTAGAAACGACCCCGAAGTTGTTCAGGACGAGAGTTTGTTTGAAAATCTAGTTGACGACACTTTTCGGGCACAATTCGACATTAACAGTGAGGAGCCCAACGCCGATGCAAAACATTTTTTAAATTTGCTACAAATGTCGGAACTCAAGCTGAAGGGACCAAGCAAGAAATCTGTTTTGCAGTGGGTGTCCGAGTTTTTTACAGCCAAGATTGAGAATAACTACAATCAATTCGGGTGCAATCAGATGTACAACTTGCACCGCGATCTTTTGTACCCAGAAGATCAACTCTTACTACCAGAGGATATGCACACATGACGTCTTAAACGACTCTTCATGACTAAATCAATTGTTGAGCACATGACATGGCACTTAAATTGTAAGTCGTCGGACGATGTAATGATCCACCCTGCAGCAGGCGAAGCGTGGCAAGATTTCGACAAGAAACATCCGCAATTCGCAGCAGGGCCACAGAACATCCGCCTTGGTCTATGCACAGACGGTTTCACTCTGTTTGGAAACTTTGGGAAACAATATTCTTGTTGGCCTGTGTTCATGACTCCCTATAACCTTCCTCCAGATCTTTGCATGCGAGAGGAGTTTATTTTCTTGAGTCTTATCATACCGAGTAGTACAGGACAAAACATTAACGTTTTGCTACGCCCTCTGATTGACGAGTTGAAGGTTTTGTGGCATGACGGCGTTCGTACTTACGACAGATTCAGGGAGCAGAATTTTCAGTTGAGGGCTGCATTGATGTGGACTATTAGTGATTTCCCCGCCTACGGGATGTTGTCTCAGTGGAGCACACATGGAAAGTTATCGTGCCCGTATTGCATGGAGAACACGAAGGCGTTCCCTTTGCAGTATGGTAGGAAAGCAACGTGGTGGGGATGTCATCGTTGTTTCTTACCAGTGGGACATGAATTTCGGCACGACGTGATGGGATTCAATGGACATACAGAATTTGATGGGTCTCCACCGCGTAGGACAGGCGCAGAAATGGCAGCAATTGTTGCACAACTACTAGGAAGGTCTACAGCGCCAGATGCACCGATAATGCCAGGAAAAGGAACATAGCACAATTGGACCCACAAAAGTATCTTTTGGGAATTACCCTATTGGAGTACGAACCTGATACGTCACAATCTTGATGTGATGCATTGCGAGAAGAACTTTTTCGACAACATAAAGAACACGGTGATGGACGACCAAGTTAAGAGTAAAGACAACTTAAAAGCTAGGAGAGACTTAGAATTGTTGACCACTCGGGTCGAGGTTTTTGTTGTCGATACCGATGATAATAAAACCTACAAGCTGAAAGCCAAGTATTGCCTTGATCGACCTCAAAAGAAACTACTATGTCAGTGGTTGTCATGTTTGCGATTTCCGGATGGCTATGCTTCAAATATTCAGCGTTGTGTGCAACAACAACAATTGAAGTTGATTGGGATGAAGAGTCACGATTGTCACGTGGTCACAATATGCAAATTAGAGAAGATATTTCCACCAGGCTTTTTCGATTCTATAGAGCACTTGACGATACATCTTCCATACGAGGCCAAAGTTGGTGGACCGGTTCAGTATCGTTGGATGTACCCTTTCGAGAGGTATTGGCATTATTTATTTCATTCCTTATATATTTCAATACGTATTGGCATTATTTGTATCGATTCTGAAGTTATATACATGTATTTCCTTGTAGGCAAATGAACGGGTTGAAGAAATCAGTTTTGAACAAAGCTCGTGTTGAAGGTTCAATTGCTAATGCTTATCTAATGGCAGAAGTCACCTATTTTACCTCGCGCTATTTCGACAATAGTGCTGAAACAAGGTACAACAGACTTAGCAGAATTGAAGCTGAATTACGTCGTGATTTCTCTGGTGCTCTGCCGATTTTCCATAGAAGAGGCAGAGGACTATATCCAGATAAGAACCAGCGGTATATTTCTCCAGATGAGTTGAACCAAATTGAGCTTTACACGTTGATGAATTGTTCAGAAGTCGACGGATGGGTCACGTAAGTTTCAAACTATATTATTGTTAAATATGGCTTAATTATATTTAACATTTTGACTCATGGATTGAAAGAAGGTTCCAAATGATTACAGGTTGTTCGAGGACCTACATTGTGGAGATCTTACTCCACGACATTAGCAGCCGCGGTACAACTGTACACCCGAAGTATGGAATGGTTGATATCGATCCTACGCGGCTTCTCGCGACAAATGAACCGTTCATTTTTGCTAACCAGGCTCTACAAGTGTTCTACACGCCATATCCAGCGCAACATGTGTCGCGAAGGAAAGTATGGTGGGCAGTTTGCCCTATTTGTGCAAGAAACGTCATCGACGTAACCGGGATACATGAGCCTGAAATCGACGTCGAGTTTAATTCGCCCGAAGGCTTATTCCAAGATGATGTATCGCCGGGACTTAATTTGGGCGCCGATTTGATCGATTTTGACATTGAAGGACAGTTGCCAGATGATGAGTACGAGCTTGTTGAGGAAGTTGACGATTAATTTTATTTATGTTTAAATCAATGTTATTTTAAATTAATGTTAGTTTTCGAGTTTAAATCAATTTTATTTAATTTTAAAGTAATGTTAGTTTTCGAGTTTAAATCAAAGTTATTTTAAATTAAAAAGACAAACTCGGATATTAAACACGCAAAATCGTAATTCAAACACTCATACTCGAAAATTAAACACACATACTAGAAATTTAAACACTCATACTCGAAAATTAAACACACATACTCGAAATTTAAACACTTATACTCGAAAATTACACACACATGCGACCCCGGCTATCATTTTTGTATTTTTTTTTATTATTAAAAAATTCTAGTGGACATTATTTTTTTATTTTATTATTATTTTTTTTAAAAAATAAAACTCTGCCGACATCAATTTTTCTTTTTCTTTTTTTATTAAATGGGCCATTTCCGTCGGCCCAAACCCGACGGGAATGGGCTTACATCAATGTTTTTTTATTAAATGGGACATTCTCGTCGGCCCAAACCCGACAGGAATGGGCTTTACCGTCGGATTTGGGCCGACGGTAAAGCCAGCCCATTTGTACCGTCGGCCCAAAGCTGACGGTATAACCCATTACCGTCGGGATTGGGCCCGGCGGTAATAATTGGGCCTTTACTGTCGGCCCAAATTGGCGGGCCCAACAGTAAAGGCCCAATCTCTTGTAGTGCACGTTGCAGTTTCACACATGTGCTATGCATCGGAAATTTCCGATGCAGCAGCTTGTTTTGCATGGAAAAATTTCCATGCAACTTTGCATCCAAAAATTCGATGCAGAGCCCTATTGCATCGGAATTTTTCGATGCAATTCTCTTGCATGAACACCAAAAGCATGAAAATTTTGCATCGGTTTTTTTCATGCAATTGATCAATTGCATGGAAAATGTACCCAATTGCATGGAATTCTTTCCATGCAATTAATGCGTTTTGTTGTAGTAGATCAAAAGTCGTATTTTTTATACATATTTATATTTATTTGTCACTACAATTACAAATTATATCAACGACGATAATGAGATATGTAATAACAATTGATCAACTATAATCAGAAAAGAGTAGAAATTAAATGCAGCAGCGAATTGAAGAAATCCTAACTCAATGCTAATCTTTAAGAAGCAAAAAGTTCAAACATATATGCATGTGTATGTGGCATTTATATATATTTCCACTATAGTGAAACAAATAGTTCCCAACTTCCATTATTGCAATTGCTAGTGGCATTGACAAGCAACAATTTGTTGTGCTTAGCATTTCTTTAATTCACCCTCAAAATAGTTTCTAAAGATTGACTAACTTTTTTTAGAGATCTCAAATTACATTGTTCTTTTATTTAATTAATCTTCAATTCAACAAGTAAAACATGTATTCATAAAATATAATCGATATACAATATATGTACAATTAGAGAAACCAAGAATTGCCTTTTTTTTTCCCATTCTCTAATATATGTATAGTTAAAACAATAAAACTAGATTATTTTTATTTGTAATAATGTTCAATATTATTGTTTAGTATGTCATGACTGGTGGAATCCAGTTGAGTAAATACATTTTATTTCGATAAGATAGTTCGGTAAATATTGCAATTTTTTTTTTATGAGCAATGAAAATTTTATTGAAGAAGTACAAATAGTACTTCAAAAAAGCATGTCCATGTTCAACACATTAAATGACAACTTGACCATTAAAAAAAGCATGGTCATGTACTGCAATATTAAAACAACAAACATCGGATTCGATCAAGGTTGTACGGATACGGATATGAGTATCGGTATCTGTTGAATACGGATATGTGGATATGATTTTTTTTTTTAATTTACAAGATACGATACATATGCGATAAGCCAAATATTTAATATTAATAATTATATATAAGAATATAATTTAAATAAAAATATTAAATAATATTATATCTAATCACTTGCACCGTCAATAGTCACATACTATTATGAAATATATCAAAGATTTGTGTTGTTTTTATTTTGATTTGAAATAGAGGGCTTTCACGATTTTATATTTAATTTTCTGAAGATATATTGCAATTTGGTTCTTGTTGGACATTTTCTAGTTTATAAAAACTACCACACAACTTTTATAAATTGCTGATACGTATCGAATAACCTCGAATACGCTTCACAGCATATCCGATACGTGTATCTATCTTTTTTAATTATTTTTAATTCATGATACGTCACATGGCGTATCTGAAGAGTATCCAGATAGTATCGGTATCCGATACTGACCGGCCATTTTTTTTGAGTATACGTACATAATAGGGTGTTACCTACCTCGTTAATTAAACCCCAACAAACATCATATCTTTTTTTTGGTAAATATTAAATACAAACATCATACTAAATACAAACCCAGGCAGTAATGTAATAAAACTAGTTTCCATGATTCTAGGGAATCAATCATCATTTATTTGCAGAAGCTTTGAGTCTAGCACCAAAAGATTATTGCAAAATCGTGGAGCTCATCCAGGTCGGGTAAAACATCCTTAGTAGCATCATGAGCAAGAAATTCTTGAGCCCATTTGAATAAATTAGGAGTCTTTTCTTCATTAATAAAACTGAAATTAGTCATTTTTTGTACTACGGTCACCCAGACCAAGAAACATCCAAGTGCAACGTCCAAATAACCATTTTTTTCACCTCCAAAGAATTTTTGGCCTTTGCTGCAATAATTTAAGGTATCTTCTAACTGAGCAAAGATTTGTGTTGTTTCCTCTATTGCGGCTGCCCTTTTGGGGCAAGATAAAATAGAAAGTCAGTTGTTAAAGCAATGGCAAAAATGTAAGATGGAGCCTTTAGGAGAGTTTAAAATTGTTCAGCTTTTCAAAGAAAGTTCTGAGAAAGTAACAAAAATTGGACTAGAAATGGACTAGATTATAGAGGTTGCGTTGGTAGACTGTCTCCGGCGTAATTCAGATATATTTGCATGGTCCGATTCTGATGTTCTCGGGATAGACTCTAGGATCATAGTACATCGTTTGAACGTAGATAAGAGTGCGAAACCGATACAGCAAAAGAAGCAGAATTTCAGCAAGGAAAAAAATGAAGCAGCTGAAAAAGAGGTACAAGAACTTTTAGCAGCGCGACATATTTATGCTATAAGATTCTCAGAATGGTTGAGCAATATTGTGTTGGTCTTGAAAAAAGAAGCTACATGGAGAATGTGTGTGGATTATACTGACTTAAACAAGCATTGCCCGAGAGATCCCTTTCCATTGCCTCAGATAGATCTACTTGTGGATTCTACAACAGGATGTGCATTGCTGAGTATATGGATGCAAAGAGTGGTTTCCATCAAATCTTCATGGCAGTGCAAGATCAGAGCAAGACAACATTTGTGACAGATACCAGAGTGTGTTGTTATAGGGTAATGTCGTTCGGGTTGAAGAATGCGGGAGCAACTTTTCAGAGGTTGGTGGCTAAAATGTTTTACCAGCAGATTGGAAAATCGATGGAAGTGTATATTGACGATATGCTTGTAAAGAGCCTAAAAGCCGATGAGCATGTGCGACATTTGGATGAGGCCTTTACTATAATGAGGACATGCGGAATGAAACTAAACCCTAAAAAATGCACCTTTGGAGTAACGGCTGGGAAGTTTCTAGGATATGTGGTGAATGAAAGAGGAATTGAAGCCAACCCTGATAAAATAAAGGCAATATTGGATCTACCATCACCAAGAACAGTGAGGGATGTTCAATGTCTGGTGGGACATCTGACGGCCTTGGGAAGATTGATATCAACATATGCGGAAAAGAATCTTTCTTTCTTTAAAGTGATGAGGCGGAACAAAGATTTTATTTGGACGCCGGAATGTGAAGAGGCTTTTAGATAAATGAAGAATTATTTGGTAAGCCCGCCGTTGTTAGAAAAACCGGAGGAAAATGAAATGCTATATCTCTATTTGGCAGTATCTGCAAATGCAATCAGTACACTATTACTCAAGCAAAAAGGAGCCCAACAATTACCCATACATTATGTGAGTAGAGTACTGCAAGGGGCGGAGAGAATTACTTGGAAATAGAGTTGTTTGCATTAGCGATTGTTGTTATAGCTCGGAAGTTGAACCCGTATTTTCAGTCTCACCCAATTACTGTGGTAACAGACAAACCATTGAAGCAAGTGTTGGCAAAGCCAGAAACCTCAGGTAGATTGGTGAAATGGGCAAACGAACTCAGTGAGTTTGGATTGGAGTTTAAGCCACGAGTTGTAGTCAAAGCGCAAGCTCTAGCAGATTTCATGGCTGAGACCCTAGGAAACAGTGCAAACGAGACTGCATGTTGTATCTTTTCTATATCAAACCAAGTTGGAACCAGCAGGGCAACATCGACGTGGATATTACACACTGATAGATTTGCCACAACTCACGGAGGGGGAATTGGAATACATTTTCTGTCCCCAGAGCGAAGGGAATTTGAATTTGCTATTAGCCTGAATTACATGGTAACAAATAATGAAGCCGAATACGAAGCAATAATTATCGGGGTCAAAATGGCACTCAGACTCAACATTGAACATCTGGACGTATTCACCGATTCACTCTTGGTGGCAAATCACTTTTCGGGAAGATATGAGACGCGTGAGGAAACTATGAAGCTGTACGCCGCTAAGGTTAAAGAATTGGCAAAGAACTTCAAATTCTTTGATATAACTCAGATCCCTAGGGACGACAATGCAAAAGTAGATGAACTTTCCAAATTTGCAAGTTCTTCAGATATTCTGGCGGAAAAGGGAATCACACTAATGGTCGCTGATAACCCTTCGATTGGGATATCAAAATATATTACCACGGAAGCCCGGGTGGAGTTTATAATGGCAATACAAGAAGACCCATCCTGGAAGGACGAAATCATGATTTATCTTCAGCAGGGTATTCTACCAGCAGATCCGAATGCACAGTGCAAAATGTGTTATAAGGCTTACAGATTTACTATCAGCAATGGAGAGTTATATAAAAGATATTTCGAAGGACCGTTGTTAAGATGTTTGACCCCTACTCAAGCTGAGTATGTCATGGAAGAAATCCATGCAGGTTGTTGTGGAAATCATTCTGGGGGACGAGCTTTAGCTCAACAAATATTGCGTCACAGATATTATTGGCCAACTCTACTTAAAGACGCAACAACTTACTCGAGGAAATGTGATAGTTGCCAATATCATGCTCGTCTCATTCATAGACCAGCGCGTCAGCTACAACCCATCGATGTGGCATGTCCGTTTGATTAGTGAGGAATTGATATTGTGGGTCCGTTTCCACCCACCAAAGGGCAAAAACGATACTTAATAGTAGCAGTTGAGTATTATACTAAGTGGGTCGAGGTAGAAGCTATAACGTCGATCACAGAGAAGAATCTGATCAAGTTTATATGGAAATACATCATATGCCGCTTCAACATCCCGAGGTCTATTGTATGTGATAACGACACGCAATTTACTGGAAAGGAGATAAAATCATGGTTTGGAGAATTAAAGATATCACATAATCTCACTTCAGTATATCATCCACAATCCAATGGTCAAACGGAATCCACTAACAAAACATTGAAGGATTATCTCGAAAAGAAAGGGAGGTGTACAGGAAAAACTTGGCCGGAAGAGCTTCAAGGAATATTATGGGCATATAGAACGACTCCGAGAACGTCCACAGGGGAGACTCCATTCGTTCTTGTTTATGGCACTGAAGCAACGTTACCTGCAGAAATAGGTATGCCAACGCGCAGAATTACTGATTATGATCCAGAGCAATCAACCAGGCTGCGACAAATGGATCTGGATATGAGAGGATCGACAAGGGAGGATGCATATCAGCGTACTGTTGCTTTTAAGGCAGCAATGGCCAAAAGTTGTGATAAAAGAGTTCAATTCAGAAATTTTGAAGTAGGAGACTTGGTTCTGAGAAGCATTGCAGCTAAACAGCATATCGGAAAGCTTGAACCAAAATGGGAAGGGCCTTTTAGAGTCACGCGAGCAAGTTCACGAGGATACTATTATTTGGAGACTCTAAGAGGAATTCAACAGAAACGCCCATGGAATGTGCAACATCTCAGGCGTTATTATGCATAAAATTGAATAAATTTCATCAAATATTAAGTTACATACACTTTAATTGATATTAATCCCTCATGAATTATTAACTGCAAATTTTTATTCATCAAATGACACAGGTAGAACATGACGGAGGGGTAAGAAGGCCCAAAGTGGTCCACCCCCGCATGCCCGAAGAAAACATGACGGAGGGATAAGAAGGCCCAAAGTGGTCAACCCCCGCATGCCCGAAGGAAGAACATGACGGAGGGATAAGAAGGCCCAATGTGGCCCACCCCCGCATGCCCGAAGGAAGAACATGACGGAGGGTTAAGAAGGCCCAAAGTGGTCCACCCCCCGCATGCCAGAAGGAAGAACATAACGGATGGGTAAGAAGGCCCAAAGTAGTCCACCCCCGCATGCAAGAACGGCGAGATAAAGGCCCAAATGATCCGATCTCTCAGGTGAAACATGAATACCCTAACGATAATAATAACAGCTCAAAGTGCTCATATTTTCATTGCATGCACAATCATAATATTAGATATGAACCATGACATCAAAAAACCATTATCGAACACCAGAAAAATATTGACCCAACAACAAGCAAATGAATGAAGTAGCGTTCTTTGGAATGAATTGGAAAGAAACAATATGCGAGTAAACGTAAATCAAAGGTTATAATGTCAAACGGTTGAATCATTCTCATTAATAAAGCAACCGCTAAAGAGTTACATGGCTCTATACAAAACAAAAGACCTAATATTCACAGAATAATATAACCTCAATATCACTACTCATTCGATGAATGGGGAGACTCCTGACGAAGAACCACACCCACTGAACGCGCAAAGTTGGCACAATTGCCCTGAATTTGATCCTCTGTCAGAATCAATTCGTCAGTTTGTGCCCAATCATCGGGCAAGACAACTTCAACTCTTTCAGTAAGATCGTTGAGTTGATATCTACTATGAGAAATCAGATTCTGTGCACTAAATAATGGATCAGGTACATTACGGGCCAACGCAGAAACCCTGTCACCATGAGTAGGATACGTTCCGCCTGGTAAGACTGTTGTAGGACCAGAAGTCTTAGATGCGCTTGCCACCCTATTTCTTTTATCCGAGGCTGCATGGAGAATATTTTCAAAACACGTTGTCTTTGGAGGACTTCGGAGAAAAATTGTAGACCTAGAAGTTCTCGGAGGTAATTTTGAATCATCATCGCTCGAACCAAAAGTATCATGAAGAGATCTTTTGATATTCTCTGAATTCCCCAGAGTAGTGCTAGGAACACTCTTCTCTTTTCCTGAATGGGCCAGAGGTGAGCTCGGTTTTAAGGAGCTTGAGCCGGCAACATTTGGTTTTTTACGATCGCGCCACACATCATAAAATGAATCACCAGGCCTAGGAGTATGTAAATCGTCATTATCATCATCACTGCTAGCCTCTGGGATCTCCATTCTTGAGTTACGACTCGCATCAAGCATATCTTTGCGAAAACCCTCTCCGAGGTACCCAAGATATCCAGCTTGGTCAACACCGACTTTCATTCCATATTTCATATCAGCAGCACCGCGAAGTAATTCCAAGAATTTATACACGTTACTTTGCGTAAAATCTCGAACGATTGCACATTTGTAATCTTCAGATTCAAAATACTGAATACGACGCCGCAAATTAGAAATAGCATTTTCCGCGTCCACATTTGAGGCCTGAAGAGAGCAATTTTTGCGTTTCAAGGATTCATTATCCTTTTTAAGCGCAATAATTTCAGCACGCAAGACTTCAACATTCTCTTCTGCTTTCTTGGCCTTAACTTCGGCATCATGTTTGTCGCGGATGGCTTTAGCTAGACGCTCTTGTTTCTACATCCCTAGAACGTTTCAGCGCATTTCGGCGACTATAATTCTCGTTATGAATAGTAGCACGTAGATTGTCGACGACAGCATTGTGTTGGTTCTGCACCTCAACCAAACCGCTATAATCCCTGCATAGCCGACATACTGCTAGAATGACATCCGCAAAGAATAGATGTCCAAAGCGAGCTAAACCATGATATCCTAGACGGTTTATTACGGCTTGCCGATCCAGCTGAGGCCATAGACCCTGCATTATTTCTCCAACTTGCTCCTCTCTTAACCTATAACTTAATGATTCAGAATTCTCGTCATTGAGAAAATCATATTTAACAAGACTTCCTAGAGGGGCCGATCTCGGGTTCCCTGAAGGGCGAGGCCGTCTAGGTGGAGGTGGAGGTATATCCTGAGCATCTCACGCAGATTCTTCCTCCGCCAATTTCCTTTTAGCAGAAGAAAACCAATCCTCACCGACTGGACGAGAGGAGCTCGCTTCATCTACGCTTCGTTTATTCCTAAATGTAGGGTTAGCCGCATTAAACCTGGCCAGATTGGCAGCAATTCTCTCATCTTCAGCACCAATATCTTCCATTATATGGATATGGCGATTAGTCCCAACTTTTATGCGTCCACCAGTAGAGGTTGGCGTCAACACCAATCTCCGTGTAGTAGCATCTTCGTGACGTTCAAAATCGCTCACTATAGGCACCCGAGTGCCAGCACTAATACCACCAAGCCTTATGGTAGTATAATCAGCACTAACACCACCCGAATGGCCCGTACCCCAGCTGTCGGAAAGATTTCTAGGGGTTGTGGTCGCAGGATCTTTTGCTGCAAATGCCTCTGGATTATCTTCTAGGGCAAGGTTGGCAGCAGATGGGCCCGCCTCCTATGGCTCATTTTGCTCGACTCTTCTCTGAGTATCATAAATATTTTCGGGTGACATCACAATTTTACTTAGATTTCGAGATTTTGTGCGGGTCATGAAAGCCTCAATTATCTTAATTGCTTCACGCTGTAAAAAAGATAAATAAAGATCGCATCGAATTTCCAAGATTCGATGCGTCACGTATCAAACAGACTCTGTTCGATGCGATCCAGAAATAAACAAAAAATCCTTTTTATGAGTGAGAACAAAAATGTCAGAGCAGGTGGGCCCTTATATATAGGCCCATGAGCCGACAACTATCGGAGGCACATCGAATTCGATGCGGTGTATTGAATTTTCACAATTCGATGCGAATCAATAGTACACATCGAATTCGACGTTGTATTGAACTTGTCAAAATCGATGCCTATCTATAGCACGCATCGAATAGTCACAATTCGATGCCTTCAAATCAGTCAACAGTGAGCATAATCATAAGTTTGGAAACCGTTCTCATCTTGAGAACGTCTCCCAAACTGGGGGGGACTATGTGATAGGGGTATTTTAGGATTGGCCCAGCACTGTGAATTGGGCCGGCCCAAGATCGTATCGAATTGGCCCAATTCGATACCTTCAGCGCATCGAATAACCCTCATTCGATGCGCGCATCGAATCGATATCGATTCGATGCGCTTTATACAGCTGTTTATGGGCCCCGCAAAACGAGGCTATTATATATATCCCGATTTTTAGCATTCAGAGGCAGATCGAACCCGAGTCTCAATCTTACCACATCGAATCACCCGATTCGACACGCTCCATTGTTCGACACGTATCTGAATTCGACACTAACAGTGTTTTATCAATGCCATATCGAATCAATCCTGCATCAAATCAATACCGTTCGAGGCGCACACCGAACAACCGCAATACGATGCGTTGAGTAGTTTGTGTAATTTATATATTTAAATCAGTGTAAGATATGTAATAGATAGTAGGTGTTTCAGACAAAGTTAGTCCGATTTACTTTATTGGATTAACATTATTTTGGTTATTTATATTCCGATTGTATTGTTTTACTGTGTTATATTACCGTGACGAAATAAGACCAAAATAGGGGTATTCAGCATATCACTAATTTTAAAACCTTAGAGGGCCAAGTAAAAAACAAAGTATGCGTTAAGGAGTACGGAATTTACCTAGAAAAAGAAAGTGAGACAGTTATCTTAACCTTGAAGTACTTGCCTGGATCACTAAGCCATAGTCCAAGGAATCCCACGACAGCGCGCGAGGGCCCGACAGCAGATCAGGTCTGCATTCCTTCGATGAAATGAAACTAAATGATTAAATGTTATAATTTTGCAAGAAATATTAAGAGTACTGTCCCTCATGAATTATATTGTGAACTCCCACAAAATTTATTATTTTTTCTTTTTTTATAAAGCCTACGTAACAGAGGCATAGAGCTCGGTATAAGATGATTCATCGTGTGCCTCAATTGGGTCCTGAGAGCCAAAATAGAGAAAAGGGAATTTAACTGCAGGACTACAAGTTATTCTTAATGAAGAAAAAGCAGAAAACTCCATGAGAAGATGCTATATATAGAACGCAGAGATGGAGGAATATCCATCTTGAAACCGAACGATTGCCGTTAAAGTAGAGCTCTTGTTCGGAAAAATAACGTCAAATATTAATCGCCATCATCGAAGCAGAAAGAAAGATATAATGAAGGTGATCGATCTGCGAGTTATGAGGAAGTTATAAGTAACCTTATGTTCATGTTGGCTTACTTGAATAATATTTACACCTTTCGGAGAAGGGAGTGACGGAATTTGAGACTCTGTATTTGTGTTTGATTCCATATCATGAATATACCGTTTGTACAAACACGACAGCAATATAATTATATAAAGCATATCACGAGTCGTAGAGCCAAAATATCTTGCTGTCAAGTCTCCATCGTGATTGAAAGATTAGTATGAACACAATATAGTTGCCAAGTTGACTGACTTTTATATGCACACACGGTTTGACTTAAGTCAACACAACTGGGACAACCTCAAATCATGATGCATGCACTTTTTCAACTTTAAAATTAGAATGCCAAATCTGAAGTGAACATAAATAAACGGAAAACACTTATCTCACAGTCTGTATAAATATACAGACACTCTATGTTGCTTTTAGAGTTTATTTGGAAATTAGTTATCACGTGATACTATTTTTCAAGATTTTCCCTATACTTCTCCCAATTTACATATATGGCCATAAACTCTTATAGTAATGATTTCAGCCCATACCTTACATCAATGCAAAAGTTTATATTTCAAATATTTTGTTCAACAAGAATGTTCTCAAATATGCAATTGTCCTATAACATTTTACAAACGTACACTAGCCAATTACTTACTTGTTTCTTAAAACAAAAATTAATGAATAAATTAACATTCCACAATCATACTCCTAATTTAAAAAAAAAAACTCAGTCATATATTGCATATGAAAATTGGTGATGCAAATAACTATTTATTTTGTAAATAAAAAAATTCACCATTCATCAACATGTGATTTAAAATGAAAAGAAAAAAGTATTACGTTTCAACGTAAATAACTCTACTAATATTGAAAGTTTTTTTTCAAAGCTATAAAGAAATTCTTGAAAATTGTAAAGAATCTTCACCAATTTGCTCCGTGTTGATTATGTCGCTGTAAAAGAAATAAAAAACTTAATTAATACCTTAAATTCAAGATTAAAAGAAAATTACGATAGTAGAATGAAAATTGCATTGTTATTGAACTAACCTTTTATTCAAGTAATATATGAGTTTAACTGTCACGAGCTTCTCGTTGTGCTCTCATGAAATCATAATTAACTACAACCACACCAGAGAATCAATTAAACAAAAAAAACATCATAAACATAATGAACTATATACGTTGTTTCGAGAATATTAGTAAATAATCATGAAGCATTATTAGCAATAAATCATGACACATTCTACACTCACATGGTTCTTGAACTCCAAAATATCCAGTATTTGGTTCAACTTGTGCCTGCAAAGAAACATATATATACGAATAAATGAGAAAGTAAAAAGTATAGTGAGAAAATACAAACAATGTATATTGCTTACCAAAAGAGACTGAAAACTATTGCCATATTGATGAAGATGTGTGAATTGTGGTAAATCGTTGCTAAGTGGATATGGACAACTCTGTTCAAGACTTACTTGAGAAGAATTTTCATCTCTTTGGACAAAAGTATCATTATCATGTGCCTTCAAGTAAACTACAAAGGTTAAAACACGCTTATACAAGAAAAAAAGCACGCTTATATAGCCAAACTATATGCATTAGGAAACAATAAACAAGGAAAAAAATATATACATATAAAATATTTATTTCATACCTTTTTCTTATTTTTTTTGGTTGGTTTGTGTACTTTTTCCCTTTGAGGTTTGAGACGGCATGTTTTGGGTCGTCCAGGTCGTTTTGACATCACGGGATCTTGTACTATTCTTTGTGCCGAGTTTGACAGAGGAACCTCGTTGACAGATTCCAAAATATCACTCTCAATAAGGCGAAGCTTCTTTATAGATTCATCTAAGTCACTTATAGCAATTGCAAAGTGTTTTTTAGATGTGGTTCCTTCTTCTACAAGTTGAATAGCCCGCCTATACAGTTGATCATACCATTCTTCAGAATCATCATAACTAACATCACCTGATATATTTTCTTGAAGATATCGGCGCTTGAAATCCTTTCTCCAACGAGGCAAGATGTATTGTGCTGGTAAATCTTCAACCCCATTGTAATGAAGCACGCATAAAGCGTGTCTACACAGATAACCTTTAAAGTTAAATAAATTACAAATGCAACTAATTTCCACTTTTGTTGCATTGTATAACACCTCGTAGTTAACAATTCGCTTCAAATCTTCTGCATAGGAAACTCGTTCTTTCACCGAGTAAATTAGAAGTGGACCTTCTGATCTTACTTGGGTTATATGGAAACAAGAAAACATCTCCTCCACTTCAACTTGAAACTTCTTAAATATACTATGAGTATAAACTATTGCCACTTGTTTCTCATAGGAACACCTCGTTTTTATGACTGCCTGTGAATGTCTAGAATGAAAATCTGCTTTAGCTTCCTTCTCATACTTGTCTTTCAAAGCTAAAGTGTATTTACTTGCAAATTCACTCAATGTTGTTCGAGAATATACATAGCCATCAAAGAAAGCATTCATACTCTCACTTCTCTGAGTAGTAGACATACCTGCAAAAAACGTACCTTTAAGAAACGCAGGGACCCATTTTTCTCTGTCATTATATAATGTCTGGAGCCACTCATTATCTTCTATACCGTGATCACGGATCATTCCATTCCAAGATAATTCAAACTCACTTGGTCGTAACAAGTCATATACAACATTTTCTATTGCAAGCTTAATTGACTTATACTCAGTGTATCCCCTCAACTTTTGCGGCAACTTTTGCATTATATGCCATAAGCAAAACCTATGTCGTGCTCCTGGAAACACTTGTAAAATTGCATTTTGCATTGCTTTGCACTGGTCAGTTATTATGGCAGAAGGAACACGATTCGACATACAAGTTAACCATGCACTGAACAACCAAACAAATGACTCAACGGTTTCATCTGCTAACAACCCACAACCTAAAAGAATAGACTGACCATGGTGGTTTACTCCTACAAAAGGAGCAAAGGGCATATCGTATCTATTTGTTAAGTATGTTGTATCAAATGTAATAGCATCCCCAAAAAATTCATAAGAAACTCTTGACCTTGCATCAGCCCAAAAGACATTTTTCAATCGAGTTTCATCATCAAAATCCATAAGATAAAAGAAACTAGGATTTTTCATCTGCATACGACAAAAGTACTCATGCATGGCTTGTGCATCTCCTTGCAACACCTTAAGACGCTTATAATTATCAACATAATTCCTAACGTCCTTTTCGTTAAAGGTTAGATGTTCTGGTCCCCCAGCTTGTACGGTTAGGGAATGGTATGTCTTATTTGTTCTTATTCCAGAGTCAGAATTCAACTGGAGCTTTTGTTTAACCTTTGCACTAATATACTTATGTGACCTGTAAAATCGTGCACTTGATGGTGTAGTATCATGATTATGGTCAAGAACAATTTCTGTAATCACCCACTTTCCAAGATTATTGCGTTTTATCCTCATCATTGCACTACAATCAACTCTTTTCCCAGGCCTAGGATGATTCACTTCATTAATTTTTTTGTGTCCTTCATGAACACAACAAATTACTGCACCTTGTTTCTCGTCACTATTTCTGCCTTTATATGAGTTTCTCACTCTGACACCAAAGCCAGAGTCTTTTGCATAAAGATTATAAAATTCATGAGCATCTTCATAGCTATTGAATGTCATACCTAGTGAAGGTGGAACTTGTCTCGTTTTGATTGGAGTTACTGTATCGTTTTTATCAATCTCTGTATTTTCCATCTGAAAAAAAAAAATACAACTTCATGTACAAAATCTTAGCAATTAAATAATGCATAATAATTTGCAAAGAAAATCATCTTATAAATAATGGGTAATAATTTGAAAAGAAAAGCTTACCAGAAACAAAGTTGAAAGATGATGCTTTGGTGGCTGCAATTAGTTGAAAGAAAAGCTTACCAGAAAAGCTTACCTTAGGTTTTTGTTTATTTTTTCTTTTTTGTTACCGTGTGAGTATTAAAGAGAATGAGAAGTAATTTAGCTGATTAGATATTATTATATATTATGTTTCCATGTTTATATTGGGGCTTATATTGATATTAGATATTAATGGGCCATATCCGTAAAACTAAAAGAACCTAGATTACTAATTGCAATTAAAATCATTCCTAATTAAGCGTCTGTACTCACAGACACATTAATGTGTCTGTGAGATTAGGGTCTCTCTAAATAAACCGAACAGCAGCAAACGACGGTACAAGCATTAAATTTTAGGGATAAAAACGTCCATCCCCGATTTATTATTGCCTCTTTTGCTGGGAAATTTACTACTTTGGTCCCGTAATTTGACTCTTTTTTAATTTTGGTACATTAACTTGGCAGACCTTAATTTTAGTCACACAACTTTGCACATACACTGAATTTTGGTCCCATCACCACACCTCCGCCATAATCCGCCCGGAAAATCCTACGTGGCTGCCGTTGACTCAATAGTGTCCAATTTTGACCCCATATTGAGGCCCACTTTGCCTGCGTGGATGACACGTGATTTATTAAAAAAAATTAAAAATATGAAACGGCTTCTGAACATTCCCCGCCATCCCCAATTCTCCCCCAACTTTCACAATCCTATCCTCAATCTCCCCTGCCTCCACTCCACAAGTAAACCTCATCTCCTTCCTATTCATTTCCGCCTCGAAAAAGGGAGATAAATCCAACCCCGATGACATCGATATTAAATCAAAAGCATTCACTTGAGACATATACTTCATCTCCTTTTGCCCAAGAAACTCCGAGTCCAACCTCAGCTCGCCCCAGGAGCTCGATTTCTTCAACGAAGACGATTTCTTAAACCACGAATGGTTCATTACCTCATCAAGACTCAACCTTGTGACTGGATTCAGATCCATGAGCCTACAAATCAAATTCTTGGCGGACTTCGACACCCAATCGGGTATTTTAAACTCACGACAATGCATTGCACGGTACATATTCGACAAATTGCCATCGTCGAATGGAAGCGAACCAACGAGGAAACAGTAGACCAGGACCCCACAGGACCAAGCGTCCGCCTTCCCTCCGTCGTACCCTTTATGGTAAACAACCTCGGGAGCAGTATACGACGGCGTACCGCACGCAGTGTGTATCAAGCCGTCGTCTTTTTTGTGCTCCGTTAAAGCGGAGAAGCCGAAATCGGTGATTTTGAGGAGCCCATTTGAGTCCAGTAAGAGATTTTGGGGTTTGATGTCGCGGTGGAAGACGCCGTTGTGGTGGGAGAATTGGAGGGCGGAGATGAGCTGGTGGAAGTATTTCCGGGCGGTGGGTTCGGAGAAGCGGCGGTGTTGTGCGAGCTTGGTGAGGAGTTCGCCGCCGTGGGCGAGCTCCATGACGAGGTAGATCTTGGTTTTTGTGGCCATGACAAGGTAGATCTTGGTTCAGGAAGCCGTTTCATTTATTTGTTTATTTTTATTTTTTTTTTATAAATTACGCGTTGGCAAAACTAGGCAAAGTGGGGCCCAATATGGGGTCAAAATTGGGTACTGTAGCGTCAACGGCGGCCACGTAGGATTTTTCGGGCGGATTAGGGCGGAGTTGTGGTGATGGGACCAAAATTCAGTGTAGGTACCAACTTGTGTGACTAAAATTAAGGTCTGCCAAGTTATTGTACCAAAATTAAAAAAGAGCCAAATTATGGGACCAAAGTAGTAAATTTCCCCTCTTTTGCTACTTGCCACCTGAAGTGTTTATCAACACTTTATTTCTTGAACTTTGTATCGTCTGTTCGATTTGTCCCGCCAGCGTATTTCTGGTCATTTTTTATCGGAATATTCTTCCCACGCGATTCATATGTCGTACTAGATGTATTTTGACAGTTCGTGACAAAAAATAGGCGAAAACACCTCAAATTGAAATTATTCCGGCCGAAAATACACTTGTGGAGCAAATCGAAGAGTCCATACAAAGTTGAGGGAGCAAAATGCTGATAAACAAAGTTGAGGAGGCAAGTCGCAAAAAAGCAACCGGTTGGGGGTTTGATGGTTTTATCTCTAAAATTTAATAAACCAGATTATAGTAGCTGAGCAATCAAAAGACTCAAAACTGGAAGATCTTGAAAAAATCAGACTTTCGAATTTCTGCAGGAACAATATAACCAATAAAACTAGAGAAGAATAAGAGCAGAAGAACAATTACAAACATTCAAATGACTGATTCTAAAGAAAAATTAAGCTTGTACGTGGTACGTCGTCTAATTAAGCTTGTATGTGGTACGTAGTCTAATTAGTTGAAAAGGATAGTTTCTATGCTACCCACCGGGCATTGTACAGTGCACTTAATTACATGTGTCACATATGGACAAGGACAACAGAAAGAGCTGTAAGTATGAAGTGCAATTCAATATAGCTATAGTAGTTATATTTACACCTATTACTTTTGATATAAATACTAGAAGTTTCCGCATATTTGAATAATAGAGTATATCCTTGAATGACATGTGAGTGTACTGTGCAGCATAAAATAAATCTTTGAAAAGATGGTAGAGGTGAGAAGGTAAGAGATCTTATATTTTTAATATAAAAATATCTCTTTTTTTGTAAAAAAAAAAAACAAAAAAAAGAAGCTATATGCTAAATTCCTAATTACTTTTGTTTCAGCATTAAACTACGTACCCTTGTAAAATCGTTTTCAAGATCTAGTTAATAACTTTTATTGACATGGCTTTGAGTATTGTGTAAATTTTTGGATAATGTTAAGGAGGATACTTACAACTGATTTTTGGATAATGTTGATGCGGATACTTACAACTATATGTTCCCTAAATTCAAATTATTATTAAAGATAAAAGGATAAATATGAAAGGTTGAATATGCATAATAACTAAAACTGCAATGCATTATTTGTCACCTCATGGGAATTGAAGATGAAAAATACCTATTTAGAAAAGAAAGCTACTATCTAGAAAGTAGTTATTTACTCAATTCTAAATAAGTTTTCGATTATAAACAAAACTCTTGCCTAAGTTTATGTCTTTCTTTTTAATTATAGTTTCAAGTGTCAACTGCCAGAAATAGATCAACAGGAGTTGTCAATGCTTGCAGCGTTCATGGTCTATTGCGTGTGACATGTGCTTAAGAAAAGCTCATGACGAAAATTTCCTCAAAGAGGTTAAATAGTAAGTTCATCCCGGTCTCTTTTATAGTTATGAAATAATGCTTACATTATTCAGATACTCAACTCTATTATTCAAAAAAGGCGGAAACGTCTCGTCTTTATATCAAAATTCAGAGGTGTAAATATAATAACTATATAAGGAATTGCACTTCATACTTACCGTTCTTGCTGTTGTCCTTTTCCATGCAGTGATCGCTTCTCAAACTACAAAAAATAAGATCAACTATGAGTAAACTCAGCAAATCAGGGCACCTGAGACCTTTTAGCCTACATTGTCAGTCCTTTTCGGGACATCTTTCAAACCCCTCATCCTGTTTTCCTGAAATAAAAGTTCTTAGGGTCCTGGAACTCTCACAAAGCAATGGCATGCATAATCGCTATAAGGTGACGAAAATAAATCATCTAATGTATTTAAGGTACTTGGTTGTTGATCGGATGCCTGCACTAATAGATGCACGCACGCTTTATTAATCTAGAATTTCTTTGCATAGATAGAACGGAACACTCTGTTAATGTTTTGAGAATACACCAAAGTTGAAGAATTAGCATGTCAGACCCCGAGCCAAGTTCAAAGACAAACGCGATAGCTCCCATAATAATAATCTGGAGACTCTTTCATTTATTCGCAGTTACAGCAACAAAGGTTACAAGATATTGAGAGCTTCACCACATCTCCGCAAACTAAGTGCACATGTAAACCATTACTCCCTGAACCTCAATTCACAAAGCTCGAATCACATGAAATTGAGGTGTGTGACATTTTCCAGATACCAAAGTATCCCACAGAGATATACTTCCCATTGACTAGAAAGGGCCAACGAACCTCCGACGGGATACCTCACGGTGTATTTTGCCCAAAAAGAGTTGAGTTGTTCGGAATTTGCTTACATTGGGAGAAGCTGTCGGTAATAGGGAGATTGACGCACCTTCAGGTACTCAAACTACTTATGAAGGCCTTTGATTGAGAAAAATGGCAGACAACAACTTATATGTTTCTGTAGGGGATAAGGTATTCCTTCGGAAGTGATCGTTGATTCACAATTACGTGTTTTGAAAGAAGGTGTGAATTTAGTAGACATCTCAAACCGTTGATGTGGAAGAAGTTAGTGTTGTTAGAATCGTCTTTATAGTACACAGTTAAATCTATTTTTGTCTTCAGTGTCGCGAGCAAAGATTTGTTAACACAGTAATCATGTTGGAAATAGTGCACCGTTCATTGATAGTCGCTACCAATAATTACAGATATTACTCAAAGTTTTGTGTCAACTCAGGAAACAAATTGAGCACTATTGAGCGCTTCTTCTTCCTATATTTCAGCTTAATTGAAGTACTCAAATAAAAACATAATTAAAGGGCAATTATGCCACTTGAGCTCCAAATTTATATTGACCCCATAACCTTTAAGCTAAGTCTAGCCAGAAGAACTTCTGCAAACTGCAGCATTTTTTCAGTTTCAGGCAAGTCGACCATAACAGTTGAATCTGCTGAGATCGAGAAATTCCGAGACCATTTGAACAACTTAGGAGTCTTGGCTTCGCCGATCCAACTAATATTTTCTCTTATTTCTATCACCCTCACCCATGTCAAGAAACATCCTAGTACTATGCATGTCCAAATAACCAATTCGTTCTTTCACTTCCAAAGAAAGTTCGGCCATTGCTGCATCTAGCAAAAGCTCTACTCCTGGATTTGGAGTTTCTACGTTAAATCTCTTTACTCGTTTTAGTTCATATTTCTATTTACTACAAGTGTGTTGCGTAAGAAACACTATTAGGAAAAGCTATTTACCATCTTTACATAAATGACAAACATCACAGGCTAAAGAATCATTATAAAGAGTATCAATCTGTTAATCTGTTTGAATAACTACGGTATAAGTTAGAAAAGTTTCATGAAATAACCTAATCTGTTGTGACAAAGACGAGAAACTTCAGATAAGGAAGAAACAACAAAACCGAAGGCTGATTGAACACGGTGAGAAGGATCTGTTGTGAAGAAGGCAACAAGTGAAGTCAAATTTTCTCCACCTTAACAAAAACTATCATCCTTGAGTTGGCCAGATCTGGCGAAAGACAAAGAAGAAATAAAGAATTTAGAACATTTTGTAAGGTTGGAAATAGAGATTTAGTTGAAGTGAACAAAAAGCACGCTAAATGATTCCTGAGGATAATATCCGAACAGAAATGAAGGAAAACTGACCAATGTGAGTAGCATTGACAAATGAACCACTGGGATGGTTAATATAGATAGACGTAAGGGAATGACTTGAAGAGTAAAAAGGAAAGACAACAACCTATGTGGTCAGTAGCACCCATGTCTAAGATCTACATAAGAGAATTAAGAGAAGCGGGATTGCAAAAAGTAAAAGAATGAGAAGGAATGCAAGTAAATGTGATGACTGAGCTGTGATCAACAGTGGTTAACAGTGTGGTAGGAAATTAGGATTTACTAAAGCTCCAAACTAGGTATATAGCTCAAAATGAAAGTCGAATCACCTCTGAATGATCCAAAATGTGAGAGGAAACAGAAGAAGCTCAGTGAGCTGCATGTGTTCGAGGAGCACGAGACCCTTCCATCCAAGAGAAAATCCACTCAACTTTTAGAATTTTACCATTACTGTAATTAAAGAGAAAATTGAGTGTTGTGGAGTTAGTTAAAATCAGCTGTTATGTACTCAGGGGCATAGTGGTCTTTTCATCTGTATTTAATTAGTTGTTAATTCTGTTAATTATCGAGTTAGTTAGAGTTAGGTAATCTTGTATATAAACTCCTCTCCACTCTATTCTGTACGATCAGTTCATAATAATATTTTCATTTCACTTGATTTTACTTTCTCTCTCTATAATTGATCATGGTATCATTCGCCGATGATTCTCGATCGTCTTCTCCGACTAATTTGTTGGTGCGATCACTACAAATTCGCCATTAAAGCTCTGTGCAGCTACTTTACCTTTCTCTCTCCTCTACAACAATGGCGGATTCGACTTCGTCAGCTACATCTAATGTCGAAGCACCTACTCGCACTACTTCGATCCATGGACCTTTGTCTCTACAAGGATCTGATGCTCCTAACATGAGCTTAACTTCTGTTCCTCTTACTAGCATAGCAAATTACTTACCTTGGTGTAGATCTGTGTAAATCGCACTTGGTGCGAAGAGGAAATTAGGGTTCATTAATGGTAACACTCCAAAACCTCAACCCTCTCATCCTGATTATGAAGATTGGATTCGAGTTGACTGTATGGTTACTTCATGGATATTACACTCAATTTCAGATGAATTGCATGATGCTTTCTTTTTTAATGAATCTACTGCTGATTTGTGGTCTCAATTGGAGAAATTGTTTGGTATGAGTAGTGGTCCTTTAGTGTACCAATTGCAAAGAGAAGCTGCTTCCATTTCACAGGGATCCAACTCTGTCTCTCAATACTATACTAGACTTAAAAGACTTTGGGATGAATTGAACTGTCTCCTACCTGTAATTGCCTGCCACTATGAAGCTGCTGCCTTATGTACTTGTCAGATTGCTCAGCATGCTCTTCATGCAGCTGCTATGAACAAGTTGATGCAGTTCCTTATGGGACTCCATGATTGCTATGAAGCTATAAGGAGTCAAATCCTTGGCTGTGAACCCCTACCTACTGTTGAAAAGGCATACTCCATGGTTTTGAAAGTTGAGAAGCAACAAGAAATTCAACTCAACATATCTGCTCCATTGGAGAATTCAGCTCTTTTTGCTAAGAGCTACTCCTCTCACAACAAACAACCACATAGCACACCACCTTACTCTAAGGAATCCAAACTGAAGAGAGGAATCCAAACTGAAGAATGCTGATAGATTTTGTAACCATTGCAAGAGGAAAGGTCATACCAAAGACTCCTGCTTCAAGTTGGTTGGAATCCCAGACTGGTACAAGGAGCTCAAAGACAAGAGATCTGGAGAAACTTCTGGCAATTACACTGCTAATCTTGCTGACACCTCTATCACCAACACTGCTTCATCAAGCTCTGCGGCTAGCTCCAACACCTCCAACATATCCCCTGAACTTCAACAACAATTCTTTCAGCTCATGAAGAATATGATGACACCTGCTACTCTTCATCAGCTCTCTCAAACTGATGGTGGCAAAGTTAACTTTGCCCATTTTGGAGATTTTGCTGGTACTAATTACTCTTGAACATATCAAGCCCACTGATTGGGTTATTGACACTGGTGCTTCAAATCACATGGTTGTTCACTTATATTCCATGATTAATCCCACACCTACAACATTTCATACTCTTGTCTATATGCCAGATGGCTCTGTTAAGTTGATTCATCACATAGGTGATGTGAATGTTACCCCCAATATCTGTTTGACAAGTGCCTTGCAAGTCCCTGAGTTTAAGTTCAATCTTCTCTCAGTAACTAAACTCACTAGAACTGCTCAAATCAAATTTACATTCTTTCATACACACTGTGTTTTGCAGGACCTACTGACTGATAAGGTTCTTGCTTCTGGCTCATTGGTGGGAAATCTATACATTCTTGACATTTCTAAATGTAACAATTCTGTTTCCCATCTTTCCAATTTAGTCCAGCATTCAGTTGCCAATAACTCTCCTTCTTTGTACTCATTACATTGCAATAAGAGTACAACTGATGAACTTTCCTTACTCTGGCACATTAGGTTTGGACATGCATCTTTTGCTGCTTTGAAACACTTATCTCACTTGTCTCACTTACAACATTCTGATTTCTTGTCTGAATGTCATATATGTCATATTTCTAAACAACACAGGTCATCATTTCCCTTGAGCACTTCCAAATCAGCTCACACATTAGCTTTGTGCATGTTGATTTATGGGGACCTTATAAATTACCAATTGTCAATAACTCCCATTATATACTCACCATTGTGGATGATTTTAGTAGGTGCACATGGACTTTTCTACTAAACAATAAAACTCAGGTGATATCTACCCTCACTCATTTCCTGGCATATATTAAAAATCAATTTCAACAGAATGTGTTAGTACTCGGATCTGACAATGGTTCTGAGTTTACTAACCTTGCTTGTCAGCAACTTCTCTCATTTTATGGCATTCAACATCAGAAGTCAACTCCATACACTCCTCAACAAAATGGAGTGGTGGAAAGAAAACACAAGCATCTATTGCAGGTAACTAGAGCTCTCCTATTTCATGCCAACTTTCCTCTCTCATTTTGGGGATATGCAGTCCTCATGGCCACACATTTAATAAATAGAACACCTTGTTCTGTGTTGGGATGGTCTACTCCCTATGAACTCTTTCACTCTAAACCACATGACATCTCTACTTTGAGAGTCTTTGGATGCTTATGTTATTACACACTCACCAAACCACATAAAGACAAGCTGCCTCCGGGCTGCAAAGGGTTGTTTCCTTGGTTTTTCACCAGGACAGAAAGCCTACAAAATTTTTTGTTTTACCACAAAAAATATTGTCACCTCCAGAGATGTGTCTTTTTATGAGAACTATTTTCCTTTCAAAGTTATTCAGTCTGAACCCAATGCCACACCTCTACCTGCTTTACCACTAAGCACAGTAGACATAGCTGATACCCCTCTTTCCATTCATAATATGCCACCTCCCACTATACCTTCAGCTGATAATGGAATTTCTTCATCTGATAATGAAATTCCCTCAGCTATTACACCTTCTGATCTTTCACATACAACTACTCCAGCTGATACTACACCTGCTCCTATTCATTCATCCCCATTACCCACCAGAAAAAGCACCAAACCACATAAATTACCTGCTCATCTACAGGATTATATACTCTCATGTTCTATTGATCCTTCCAGTCAATTTCCATCATCTACTTCCTCTTCTTCACATTATCCACCCACATTTCCCTACATTAAACCACCTCATTTCACTGCTTCCTATGTGCAGCTCCTTGCTAACCTCTCTCTTACTACTGAACCCCACACATACAAGCAAGCCAGCTTGGATCAGAACTGGATCCAAGCCATGAATGCTGAAATCAAAGCCCTAGAGGACAACCATACTTGGGACATTGTTCCCCTTCCACCTGACAAGAACCCTATTGGTTCCAAGTGGATTTTTAAGTTGAAATTTAAAGCTGATGGTTCTGTAGAGCGCCACAAAGCCAAACTAGTGGCAAAGGGTTACAATCAAGTGTTTGGACTTGATTTCAATGAAAGTTTCTCACCTGTTGTCAAATTGGTAACTGTCAGAATATTATTAGCAGTGGCAGTGAATTTCAATTGGCACATACAACAACTGGACATCAATAATGCCTTTCTACATGGGTTATTGGATGAAGAATTGTATTTAAAACCTCTGAAGGCTATCCTGTGCCGCCTGTATGGCCTTAAACGGGCCTCTCGCCAATGGAATGTAGAATTCACTAATAGCCTGATTTCTTTTGGTTTCTCACAGTCTGTCTTTTATCATTGCATGTTTACTAAAGGCTCTGGAGACTCATTCATTTGCCTATTGGTCTATGTGGATGATGTCCTTATTATTGGCCCTGATTTACGTCTCATTCAACAGGTTAAATCATTCCTCAATCAGACATTCACTATCAAAGATCTTGGGGAAGCAAAGTATTTCTTGGGACTGGAACTTATCAGATCTCATGATGGTCTTTACATTAACCAGCGCAAATACATTCTAGACCTTATTGCAGAAGCTTGTCTCACTTGAGCAAAACCTCAAGCTGCTCCATGTCTAAAAGGAATTTCTCTTATCTCAGATGGTCCTTTACATCCTGATCCAAATCAGTACAGAAGACTTATTGGGCGCCTGTTGTATCTAAATATGACACGCCCTGACATATGTTTCATGGTGAATCAACTTAGCCAGTTCATGTCCTCTCCCAGAGTGGCTCATTGGAATGCAGCTAAATCAGTGCTCTTGTACCTGAAGAACACTCCTTCTTTAGGACTCTATTACTCCTCAGGCTCAACTTTCTCACTTAAAGCTTTTAGTGATGCTGATTGGGCATCATGTCCAGACACTCGACGCTCCATCACTGGTTCTGTATATTCCTTGGAGACTCTTTAATTAGCTGGAAATCCAAGAAACAAGCCACAGTCTCCAGGTCTTCTACAGAGGCAGAATATCGCAGCATGGCTGCAACAACTTGTGAAGTGCAGTGGATCAGTTACATTCTTTCTGAGCTCAAGGTGCCACTGCAACTTCCCATTCCCTTATATTGTGACAATCAATCCGCAGTGCATATCACACAAAATCCTATATTTCACGAGCACATAAAACATTTGGACATTGATTGTCACATTGTACGAGACTGCTTCAAACGAGGTTTCCTCGTACCTCAACACGTCTCAGCCACTTTTCAACTCGCGGACTTCTTTACAAAGCCCTTTGGGATCTCTGCCTTCCTTCATTGGTTGTCCAAGCTCGGTCTTCGTGATGCTCACTGCGATCCGGCTTGAGGGGGGCTGTAGAGTTAGTTAAAATCAGTTGTTATGTACTCAGGGGCATATTGGTCTTTTTATCTGTATTTAATTAGTTGTTAGTTCTGTTAATTAACGAGTTAGTTAGAGTTAGTTAATCTTGTATATAAACTCCTCTCCACTCTATTCTTTACGATCAGTTCATATTAATATTTTCATTTCACTTGATTTTACTTTCTCTCTCTATAATTGATCAAGTGTAATTGATCTTTCAATCATCTGTCCTTGCAAAATGATTAGAGTTGTACCCTTGTGGGTGAATTCAAATACTTTTGTCAATATTTCAACAATTAGTAAGATATAGAAAGCTCTATAGATATACGGAGAATGAGACTAATCTAGAACAATGTCAAAATGAGTAACTCTCCAACTATTTTGATGAATGTTCTTTATCTAATTTTCTTCACTGTTTGAAACACGAGAACCAACTGTAAGACCTGCAAGATCCAATGTGTGCATTTATTAGCTTAGAGTGGAAGAGTTTACTGGAACTAATTAGAAAACTATAATACAAATTAACCGCAGTATAGATATACTTCTCACACTTTTATACAATGATTGTGGTATTGAATGTAAGAAACACCGATTGACATTCAGTGTTATGAGATATGTATATATAAATATGTGTGCATGCTTTGTTACCTTCTAGGAGAAATTTGATTACTGTGATGATCATATGCCTCCATGGCCCTTCGTAAAGTCACTGGTATGTATTGGATGACTTCCTCACAAAAACCACAGCTTTCGTTTCCTTCCTTCTGAATACACATCTCGTGTATTAAGTTTAATTTGCATTTGCAACTCACTCTACATAAATTCACTTCATCGATCAAATTATACTGGCACACTCTGCAAACTGCTTCTTCTTGATGTATCTTCACACTGTTTTCACCTGCAACAAATTATGATCATATTAAGTGGTAATATAATCTTAAGTGGTTTGTATTAGAATATAATTCAAATGATATATTTACAATCATAGCAAATAGTTACATAATTAGTGTTCTAACTGTGATCTTAATAAATGATTGTGAAGTGAATTTTTCCAATAATCATGTCAACTGGTTCTGATGTCGCTCCTATGAACCGATCACAATAAAATTTCAATCTTGGCGAAGATTTATGTTTAAACAACAAATATATTGTGTTGTTCGCTTAGCATACAATTGTAGTTATTACTTTTCAAAAAACATGCAATGTCAAATGAATATACTTTACAGTACAATCGACGTTCGGTGCTCTGTCTCTCACAATAACAAGTTCCTCCTCCTGCAGAATTGGGCTACAACATGTTGTTAGCAAGCACATTATTTTTCGAGGAATTTATTATGTTTCAACTGGATATTTATATATTTGAAATAACTAATAACGAATTTGTTTGTTAAAGCCATGAGATTAAGTAGTTTTGGCCATAGAGAAACAAATTAAACTTGAGACAATTATCTGATCTTCACCTTGAAGTACTTGGCTGGATCGCTAAGCAATAGTCCAAATAGTCCCACGACAGGCGCGAGGACCCGACAGTAGCATCACATAACCCCTGCATTCCTTCCGATGAAACAAAATGATTAAATGATAATTTTTGCAAGAAATATAAAGAGTACTGAAATTGTCGGATCGTGAATTGATACAACAACTTTGAGAGTTAAGCTGCCGTTGTCTTAACTCTATTATGATCTTTCTGATTAGAGTAATATGCAGCGGAATTAAAAACGCAAGAAGATATAATTTTCAGAAGTTTTCAATATTATTAAAAACTACCTAGCCTTAGGCGAAATAACCAATAAATGTTTTAACAAAACGTTCCTCACAATAATTCACTCACGCTCTTTGTTGATCGGACTCAACCAAGCAGACAAGCACGAACTACTTAACTTCTAAGAATTAGACTTAAAGTAGTTGATACAAAAACTTCGCAAAAGCAAGACGAAGACAATACAAAGAATTAATCTCTTGGACTATTTAGCAGTATTGCCTTGTAATCATCTTGATGAACTTCACACCTATATATAGGTTTCTTGAAACTTGCACTCCAAGGTGTGTTGTTTACAGTTTTGGTAACTCTTGTTGTTTCCTTGTTGAATTGGACTTCCTTGTGAACTCGGTCTCTTTCTTGAATAAGTGTTCCTTTTATTATAGTTCTAATAAGGTAACACGCCTTTTTCAATTCGGAGTAATCCTGGAAAAAATCCAAGTTGCAGTGGAACTCCAATTTGTTTCCTTCTTTGCAAACCGTGTTGGGTTGACTATTCAACTTAACTTGAATTACAGAAACTTCAAGTAAGGAATCTCCCAAAGCTCTTTCTTATGATTAAGATACCTTCCTGGACATAAACATAAATAACTAAAACCGTGAAACTTGATTAATAAGTGAATGAAGTCAAAACTCAAATTTAGGAGTTAAATAACAGTTTTCGCGCAGGTTCTCTGGTTTCAATGTTATCCTCAATGTTGTCCCAACATCGCATAACATTGATTCCAGAATACATTGCACTTTCAATCTCCCCCTTTTTGCCTTTATTCACAAAACGAATACTTGTTCCAATCAAGTCTTATATCCAGAAAGTTAGAATCAACAAGAAACAAATTAAAACTACTAAACTGCTCCCCCTTAATGCAAACTAACATATTCAAAGTTAAAATAACAAAGATATGTATTAAGGTCATCACTACATCAAAAGATGTTCAGACTTCAACATTCATCAATGTTGCCTCAACATTGAAACCAGTGAGTTTTCTGCATAAAAGGTTAAACAGAAAAACAGTTCAAAATTTGCTTTCATAAGCAACAGCAGTCAGAGCAATTCCAACAGTAGCCATACTTAGAGTTACAGACCATAGTTAGATAACAAGGATCATGTTCCATTATCAAATCAAACCACATAGAGATAATGTACCGTCAAACACACAATAACAGCAGTTCAAGAAGCAAAAATAGAAACCTAGAAAACCAAAAAAACAATTCGAATTACTCTCCCCCTTTTTGTGAAAAAGGGAGTTTCTCCAAGTTTTTCACCAAGCTCTCCAGCTCCTTTAGATGCTCCTTCTTGTCCTCAATCTCTCTTTGAGTTTCACTAGTGTGCCCTTTGATCCAATTCAACAGATGATCCACAAAAGTTGAGGTTATGACCATGCGATCTTCCTCTTTGGACATAGGCACTGAAGTTCTAGCAAACTTATGAGCCTTCTTCTTCTCTTTGCTTGGTCTTACCACTCTTTTTGGGTTCCAATGAAGATCTCTCGCTCTTGAACCAGACAAGTAGCTTGAAAGAATTGTAAGTTCAGCTTCATTCTTCATCCAGCCCATTGTGGCACTTGTCTTCAATCCTTGCTTGATAAGGATTTTGCAGATGAGTGAGGGAAAAGGCATCATGCCATTCTTCCTTCCGGCAACTTCAGACATTGACTTCAAAATTCTCTCCCTCATATTTACAACTAGCCCATTCTTGATTTTGTACAATAAGATTGTTGATTCCTTAGTTAGTACAGTAACATTCTTACTTGGCAACCAGTTGAAGCATGTAATCTTATGCAAGACAACACTAAGGGACGTGAGTTTTGTAGTTGGCAGAGCATCTTTCCAAACTTTGACCAACCATCCTGTCAAATCTTCAATCACATCATTGTAGTAAGGGTCCTCAGATTTTTCAACAAGTGGAATCCACATATCTTATTGATGGTGTAGGGTTCAATATTGAATACTCTCCCTTTCACCCAAGCTTTTCCATACTTTGGAGAGATCTGTAATCTCTTATCCACTTGGAGAGATTTATGTAGAATTCCATAACAATTTCAGGAGTATAATCAACCAACTCCATCACATATTGATGAATCCCTCTTACTTCAAGCAAGTCCATCACTTTGTGTTCTTTAAAACTGGCCATCTTTACAGTTCTTTCAAGGTGAATTTCCTTTCTCTTGAAAGAATCCCACTTCTTCTCCAAATCTTTGGTAAGATAATAGAGAGAGAAGTATTCCTCCTCGTCTTCAAGGTAAATCACATACAGTCCATCTGAGTATTCTTCTGTCTCTGATGTTGGCTTAACATCAGCATCAACATCCTGCTCTTCTTCATTAGTCTTCTCCTCTCTTTCTCCTCCTTTTCCACTTCATCCTCAACATCCACAACCTCAATTTCCTCTTCCATAACTTGCCTCCCCTTGCTCTTTGTCTCAGCAGCAGCAGATTCTCGATCTTCTTCAGCCTTTTTCTTAGCTTCAGCAACCTTTTTCTTAGTTAACCTCTCAACTTGCCTTTTTTCTGGCCTTATCACGTTTCTTGGCAATCTCATACATTTTTCTACCACCAATAAACTTCTCACCAGTACCCTTGCTCTTTTTCTTTTGAGCCCTAACCCACTTCTTCACCAATTTATCCACATATTCACCAACCTCCCCCTCAACAGATATATCAACATTAATCTCAGGGTTAGGTTCAGCCACATTTACCTCAATTTTAGCTTCATTGATGATTGGAGTGGTTGACTCAGCTGTTGGCTCAACATTTGAAGTCGATTCTCCCTGCTTGGATTTCTTTCCTCGTCGTACGTAGGTAATCGCCTTTCTTTTAGCAGCAACTTGAGTATCATCAGATTTTGTAGCATCACCTCGAGTGTGAGAGCGAGTGCGTGCAGCTATAGGTTCACTGCTTAGAGCAACATCTGCAAGATTATCCATAGGAGACTTGCTCGCCATTGTTAGTAAGAGAGTTTTGCAGAGACAAATTGAGAGAATTTTGAGAATATAGAGTAATATTGCAGAAATTTTGAGCACAAAGAAGGAAATTAAGGTTGTGATTCTGTTATGAACCTAGTAAACGACGAAAGCGTTAGTAAGATCAATTGTAAGAATCAAACGGATTGGGAGGCGAAATTGATTGAAGAAGATAAAAATGCAACCTTTGAGAAAGAGGAAGGGGATCTGGGAATCGATTCTAAAATACAGAAGGGAACGACGTCGTTTGAGGGAGGAGAAACAACGGTCACGATTGGCACACGTGGCTAAAGCTAGGGAGTCAGATTGGAAAGGGGCGCAAATCTAATTGAGGAAAATTAGAGGGGCGCGGGTCTAATTTATGTATTTCTATTATCAATTATAATTTAGGTTATTTCAATTAAATAGTGAAAGGACTATTTTACCCCCAGGTTGTTAGGGGTTTTTGTCTCATTCTGCAGAGGCACGTTATATGTATTGTGAACAGTATCTTTTCAGGGAATTAAGCAAAAGTTCATATATGTTATCTCATCTTCTTCTCCGTACTTCTCTCCTTCCATTTCTCTCTCGTGTTCTTTCATTTACAGTACAAAAAATACAAAAATAGTACCACAAACTTTACATTTGGTATCCCAGAGCTAGGTTATATCTACTTGGGCACCATGGTTGATACAAGACTCAAAGATCTACAAGAATCACAGCAACAAATGAACCAAAAATTTCAAGATGAAAATTCCAGGCGTATGGCAGTTGAAGCAGGCCTACAGGAGCAGATGGGGTTGATTAACACCCAGATCCACGAGCACATCCGCCACCTGGATGAAAAACAAACAGCCCTTAATGAAAAAAATGCATGAAAGAATTATACACACTGATGACAAACAAACAGAATTTAATGCTACACTTATTGGTATGCAAAATTAAATGTCACAAATGATGGCTATGATGAACCATACTTTGGGTAAGGATCAGTCCATTCCCATATTTGGAGGATCACCACCCAGCAAAAGTGCTGATAGTCACTCTCAGAACATGAACCTTAATATGAATGTTGACAGATCTAACAACATATCTCAGGAAACTCCATTTCAGGGTACCTTGTCTAGCCCTAGAATTGAGTTTCCACGTTTTGATGGTAGTAATGCTAGGGATTGGATGGTTAAAAGTTTGGGTTATTTTGAGCTGATGCCAAGTACCTATGACATGCAGAAGGTAACTATGGCCTTTTTACATTTTGAAGGAAAGGCTGATGTGTGGTATCAAAATAATAGAACCAAATTCTTTGGGATCAGCTGGGAAGGTTTTTTGAAGGAGGTTACTGGGAGGTTTGAAAAGCTTAAGGAAGCTAATGTCATAACTGACTTTAATAGGCTTAAACAGACACATTCATTGGAGGAGTACAAAGAGAGGTTTGAGGAGTTGAAATTGTACATGGGGATTGTGTCTAACAGGGAGTTTGATGAGGGGTACTATGTGGCATGCTTTGTGAGTGGATTGAGTGAAGGGCTACAGTCACAAATTTCCTTGTTTAACCCCACCACCCTTCAGCAAGCTATGGAGATAGATAGCAAGCAGGACAAGGTGAATGAAACAGCCACGAGGTTCAAACCTAAACCATATACTCTGCCCTATCAAAGTCCAAAAAGGCCAAATGAAGTGACAGTACCACCTGTCAAATCATTCACCCCACCAGCTACTAGCAACACTAGAAAACCCCTTACTGCAGCAGAAATGCAGGCTATGAGAGCTAAGGGTTTGTGCTTTAACTGTGATGACCCCTATACTTTTGGTCATAAGTGTAAGACTAAGCAATTCTACCTATTGCTTAGTGAGGAGGAAGAGGAGGCATATCTGTATTCACTGAGAGAAGTAGGGGAAGGAGTGCAATGGGCTGCTGAGGATGTAGCTGAGCTCACTGTCCAAGCACTCAAAGGAGAAGCCACTGAAAATACATTCAGATTGTTTGGAGAGTATAAAGGGCAACCTCTGCTCATACTCAGTGACTGTGGGGCTAGTTACAGCTTCTTGGATGCCTCATTAGCCAAGAAGTTTGGGTGTAGTATTGATTCTACTACACCCATGCTATTAAAGGTAGCTGATAACAGAAAGTTGATAAGCAACCAGAAGGTGCTGGATTTTCAGTGGAACATGCAAGGGCATAATTGCATTTTTTCCACCAGATTGTTGAACATGGGTAGCCACCACATGATCATTGGTGGGGATTGGTTGAGACAAGACTATCCTATCAAGCTTGACTACAGGGATATGACTTTTAGTGCCAGACTACAGGGGGAAAAGGTTACTTTCCAGGCTATTACTAAAGGAGCAGAATGTCATGTTATATCTGGACCAGCTATGTCCAAACTACTGATGACAGAAGGGGAGGTGCTAGAGGGTAATGTCTTCTCCATTACCATGCTACCTGGGGAAGGTGAGCAGAGCAGTCAACTCACCTGCCTACTGGAGGAGTTTAATGATGTTTTTATAGAGCCAGAAGAGCTCCCACCTGTCAGGCAGTGGAACATCAGATTGTGCTTAAACAGGGTAGTATCCCTAGGAAGCAATGCCCCTACAGGTACTCACATGATTAGAAAGGGGAGATTGAGAATATTGTGAAGACTCTTTTCAAGGAAGGGGTGATCCAACACAGTATGAGCCCCTTTGCATCCCATGTCCTGTTGGTTAAGAAGAAGGACTCTACTTGGAGATTATGCATTGACTACAGGTACCTAAATTCACTCACCATTAAGCATGGATATCATATACTAGTAATTGATGAATTATTGGATGAGTTACATGGAGCTAAATATTTTTCAAAGATTGATCAGGGTATTTTCAAATTAGAATGAGAGAAGAGGATAAGTTCATGACTGCATTTCAGACTCATCATGGGCAGTTTGAATTCTTTGTGATGCCCTTTGGGCTTTGCAATGCACCAGCCACTTTTCAGTCCTTAATGAACCAAGTTTTTGCTGAGCAGTTGAGGAAATCAGTTCTAGTATTCTTTGATGACATACCAGTCTACAACAGGACTCGGAATCACACATCACCCACTTGACAACTGTGTTGCAGCTTTTGAGACAGCACGAGTTATTTGCCAAGAGGAGAAAGTGTGAGTTTGGCAAGGTTCAAGTGGAATATTTGGGCCATATTATCACTCAGGAAGGGGTAGCCACAGACCCCAGTAAGGTGGAAGGAATGGTTAACTGGCCTAAGCTAAAAACAGTCAAGGGTTTGAGGGGATTCTTGGGCCTAACTCGTTATTACAGGAAATTTATTAAGGATTATGGCCTTATTAGCAGACCACTTACACAGATGCTCAAGAAGGACAATTTTGTGTGAAGTGAGGAAGCAGTTTTGGCTTTTGAGAAGCTTAAGGAGGTTATGACTAAGGCACCAGTTCTGGCCTTACCTGACTTTTCTAAGGA
Organism: Linaria vulgaris; assembly: GCA_948329865.1. Classification (NCBI taxonomy): domain Eukaryota; kingdom Viridiplantae; phylum Streptophyta; class Magnoliopsida; order Lamiales; family Plantaginaceae; genus Linaria; species Linaria vulgaris. The sequence continues at coordinate 72,083,410 of OX415253.1, forward strand.
TTTTGTGGTGGAGACAGATGTTATTGGCAAGGGAATAGGGGATGTTCTAATGCAAGAGAACAAACCTATAGCTTTTCTCAGCAAAGTTTTGTGCCCTAAGAATCAGCTACTCTCTATCTATGAGAGGGAATTCTTGGTTGTATTGCTAGCAGTACAGAAATGGAGACACTATTTACAAGGCTCCCATTTTGTGATCAAAACTGATCAACAGAGCTTGAAGTTTTTGTTGGAGCAGAAAATTACTTCTGCTCTCCAACAAAAGTGGGTCTCAAAATTATTAGGACTGGATTATAGTATTGAATATAAAAAGGGTTGTGAAAACAAAGTGGCAGATGCATTATCAAGGGAATTTGTGGATGGGGGTGACTGTAATGCCATATCCATTGTGCAACCACTATGGTTACAGCAGGTGGTGCTGAGTTATGAGGATGATAGTTTTTTCACTAACATTTTGGCAACTAAAGTGTTGGACCCCACAACCTTTTCTGAGTTCAGTGTGAAGAGTGGGGTACTGAGATTTAAAGGGAGGATTTGTGTGGCGGAGGCCACTGAATTGAGGGATCAGATCCTACATTCTTTGCATAACTCAGCTATTGAAGGCAACTCTGGTAATTTGGGGACTTATATGAGGGTTAAGGCTCTATTCTTTTGGCCTAAGATGAAAGAAGAAGTTTTCACATTTGTGCAGAAATGTGATGTGTGCAAGATGACTAAAGATGAGCACAATGCATACCCAGGGTTGTTACAACCCCTGCCCATACCAGACCAAGCTTGGTCTCATATTGCCATGGACTTTGTAAAAGGGCTCCCAAAGTCAGAGGGCAAATCTGTCATACTAATAGTAGTTGACATGTTTACTAAGTATGGCCATTTCTTACCACTATCTCACCCCTACAGTGCTAAGAATATTGCTCATTTATTTATGGTGAATATTTTCAAGTTGCATGGAATGCCAGCAAGTATAGTTAGTGACAGGGATAAAAATTTCACAAGTTTGTTCTGGAAGGAGTTTTTTGGTTTGGTAGGAACTTCTTTAGACATGGGCTCAGCTTATCACCCTCAGTCTGATGGACAGACTGAAAAAGTTAAACCAATGTCTTGAAAACTACTTGAGGGGGATGGCTTTTGAGAATCCCAAACTTTGGGTGAAATGGTTACCACACGCTGAATATTGGTATAACACCAATTATCACTCCAGCTTGCAGCTCACACCATTCCAAGCTTTGTATGGGTATGTCCCTGATCATTTGGCAATAGGATCATTTGGGGAGTCACAACACACAAAAGACAAGGACTTTTTAGCTTAGAGGGAGAAGCTGAATTCTCTACTAAAGGAGAATCTCTTGAAAGCACAACAGCGCATGAAGCACTATGCTGACAAGGGTAGGGTTGAGAGAGTTTTGAGGTGGGTGATGAAGTTTTCCTCAAACTTCAACCCTTCTGACAGAACTCAGTCAGTATGCGCAAGAACCTAAAGCTCAGTTGCAGGTACTATGGTCCCTACAAAATTCTGGAGAGGATAAGAGAAGTGGCTTATAAACTAGAACTACCACCAGGGGCCCAGATCCACCCCGTGTTCCACGTGTCACTACTTAAGAAGAAGCTCAGTTCTAAAGTCATCCCTAGTCCAGATCTACCGTTTTCAGACAAAGATGGCAACTTTAAGGTCTATCCTACGATGGTTCTCGACAAACGATTCATTAAAAGGGGAAACATGGGTGTACCTCAAATCTTGGTGCAGTGGGAGAACTCCGGCCCGGAATCGGCGACTTGGGAAGACTACAGCTTTATCACTTCCAAATTTCCGTCGTTTGATCCTTGGGGACAAGGATCGACTGCTGCCGGGGGTAATGTTATGAACCTAGGAAACGACGAAAGCGTTAGTAAGATCAATTGTAAGAATCAAACGAATTGGGAGGCAAAATTGATTGAAGAAGATAAAAATGCAACCTTTGACAAAGAGGAAGGGGATCTGGGAATCGATTCTAAAATGCAGAAGGGAACGACGTCGTTTGAGGGAGGAGAAACAACGGTCACGATTGGCACACGTGGCTAAAGCTGGGGAGTCAGATTGGAAAGGGGCGCAAAGCTAATTGAGGCAAATTAGAGGGGCGCGGGTCTAATTTTCGTATTTCTATTATCAATTATAATTCAGGTTATTTCAATTAAATAGTGAAAGGACTGTTTTACCCCCAGTTTGTTAGGGGTTTTTGTCTCATTCTGCAGAGGCACGTTATATGTACTGTGAACAATATCTTTTCAGGGAATTAAGCAAAAAATCATATCTCTTATCTCATCTTCTTCTCCGTACTTCTCTCCTTCCATTTCTCTCTCGTGTTCTTTCATTTACAGTACAAAAAATACAAAAAATAGTACCACAAACTTTACAAATTCCTAATATAATCGTGAGTAGTGGAGAGAGAGTGAATGTTAGTGGGTAGTTAGTGATCCTTAATCAATTAAAATCGTCCCACTATGTTTTCCCGCGCACACGTGTCAATGTTTAAGTAACAAGTAACCAGAGCATTTTTCAAAAATTAGAAAACTTATAAGTTCATGTTTTCAATGTTGGCCTGCGATAGTGCACAATGTTGGAATAACATTCAATAACATTCAAACCAGAAAGTGGAGGTACAGGCTTCACCAAGGAAAATTCATGTGAGAGCTTGAGGTACATCCAAAAATACATCTGAAACTTAACCAATATAACAAGTGAGCACCTCAGACATAATGTTCAGATCAAAATCATGAGTAAGCAACATAGATAACAAGAAACACACAGAGATAAGCAGTTATGAATTCAAGAAAAATTCACTTCCACAGCATAGAAAGTCACAGAACAGTGTGTCACCTGCAGTATGTCACCCAAAGTGTATACCTCAACACATGAATTATACTCCCCCTAAGCCTAAACCGACACAACTCAAAAACAAGAAATAAAACGATGCAGTTCTACAGGAATGCAACAATGTAATGTCAAATAGGCAGATGGTAAAAACATATGAAGAACTTCTCAAACCAGCACAGTTCACATCTCTTTAAAATCTTTATTATTTTCATAACTCATCTGAACCAAAAACTGAAGGTTGCTAAACACAAAGCTAATGTCACTACTGAATGAGGTCATCCTGAACTCCACACATCCCAGTAACAACATTAACAGCAGCAAGTTAGGCAAGTACAAAGGCCTTGAATGTTGGAAATTCATTTATCATGCACCCCAACACCCCAATTCCTTATGCATACCTGTTTACCAACCTGCATTCAAGAGAATTCACCAAGTGATGAGTGCTACTAAGTGTTAGGAAATCGAAACCCCAAAAACACCCTGGTAGAAAGGATCACCCTCATGTGTTCCTTGGTCAAACAAATAGAAACAAGTAAATAAGCACAACTGAGTAACAGTGAAGCTGACAACATCATGTACCCCAGTTTCTCCACATGTCCTGTACACCTTTCATATGAATAAGACACAACTGAATAGACATCAAAGTAGTGAACTTTGTGTACCCCAGCTTCTCCATATGTTAGGCTATCACAACCTCAGATAAAGAGAAGAGTTTTATTACTTTTTCAAAACAAAGATGTGAAACTGATAACTATAAAGAGTTGTTCATCAAAGAGTTCAACCACACAAACCAAATATGACAAAACAAGGATTAAATGAGACTCACAAGGAAATAAATTCAACAAAGGAAAACAATAGAATACCTACTACACCACAACCAATATACCAATGCTAGACAGTTGTGTTATGTCAACACTGGTTCCCTCAACATTCTCACATATTTCACATGCCAAGAGATTTCCTCAAGCTGAATAATCTCTAACTATCTAAAGGTTTTGTAAACATATCAGCAAACTGATTTGTTATCTCAATATGATCAATGTTGATCACTTTGTCCTCTACCATATCTCTCAGGAAATGATGCCTTATGTCTATATGCTTAGTTCTAGAATGTTGGACAGGATTTCTAGAGATACTTATGGCACTTAGATTGTCATGGAACATGAGAAGTGTATCACTATCTAACCCATAATCTGAAAGCATGTGTTTGAGCCATACAAGCTGGGTAACACAGCTGCCAGCAACTACATATTTTGATTCAGCTGTTGTTAATGAAACACAGTTCTGTTTCTTGCTATACCAGGAGCCCAAATTATTCCCCAAATAAAAATAGCCCCCACTTGTGGATTTCCTGTCATCCACATCACCTACCCAGTCAGAGTCACTGAAACCAACCAAGTTAGTGTTAGTGTCATAAGAATACCAAATGCCTAAAGGTGAAGTTCCAGAGATATATCTAAGAATCCTCCTCACAGCAATCAATTGAGATTTCCTTGGCTCAGCTTGGTACCTAGCACAAACACATACTGAAAACCTGATAGAGGCAGAGAGATACAACAAACTACCAATCATGGATCTGTACAATGTTGGGTCAACATTGCTGCCAGTGTCATCTTTTGTTATCTTCACTGAAGAGGACGTAAGAGTTTTGCAAGGCTTGGACTCTTGTAGCTCAAATCTCTTCACTAGATTCCTTGCATACTTCTCCTGGTTCAGGAAGATACCATTCTCCAGCTGTTTCACTTGTAATCCCAGAAAGTAGTTAGGCTCACCAATCATGCTCATCTCAAATGTTCTTGCCATAGATCAACAAACTTGTCTAAGGTAGACTTGTTAGTAGAGCCAAATACTATATCATCCACATAAATTTGAGCAATACAGATATCAAAGCTTTTTCTAAGGACAAACAATGTTCTGTCTCCATCTTCTCTATTGAAACCTAGGCCTAACAGAAAATCAGTTAGCCTCTCATACCAAGCTCTAGAAGCATGTTTTAAGCCATACAAAGCCTTCTCAAGCTTGTACACATGGTCATGATGTTTAGGGTCAGTAAAGCCTTTAGGTTGTTCTACATAAACCTCTTTGTCAATTAAACCAGTCAGAAAGGCACCTTTAACATCTATTTGGTAAAGTTTAATCTTAAGACATCAAGCAATAGCAAGAAGTAATCTAATTGATTATATCCTAGCTACTGGAGCAAAAGTCTCATCAAAATGTATACATTCTACTTGAGTATAACCTTGTGCAACCAACCTAGCTTTGTTCCTCATAATTACACCATTCTCATCAGTTTTATTTTTGAAAATCCATTTTGTACCTATTACATTCACATGTGATGGCCTAGGCACTAGATTCCAAACTCTATTTTTTGTGAATTGTAAGAGTTCCTCTTGCATGGAATTAATCCAGTAACGATACTTAAGAGCTTCAGTTACATTCTTAGGTTCAATGGAGGACACAAAACAAGATGTATTTTTAACAGTACATGAAGAAGACATTCAAACACACAACCTTACCATAACCCTGTAATTCACCTTTTCTTTGTTGCGTGTTCTCACCCTTTCAGTAATTTGACCAATTACTTGAGTGGCTGGATGATCTCTTTGTATCCTAGCAGAAGGATCTCTTATGGATGCAGGAACTATTTCATCTTCAGAATCTGACAGTACATATGTTGGCCTAACATTGGGGGTTTCTGGTGTTAAGTCAACATTTGTTCCAGTTTCCAGTTTAACATCTCCAGCTTCTATGTTCAATGTTGGGTCCAATGTTGGAGCAACATCTGAAACAGTGACTTCTTCAGTACATACAGAAACAGTTAAATCATCAAAAATAACATTAACTGATTCTTGAACAGTATGCAATCTTGGATTGTAGACCCTGAAAGCAGCACTATTAGGAGAATAACCAACAAACATACACTTTTCACTTTTGGGATCAAATTTGCTCAAATAATCTCTATCTTTTAGCAAATAGCAGTTAATACCAAACTCATGAAAGTGTGCAACAGTTGGTTTTGAACCCTTCAAGATCTCATAAGGAGTCATAGTAGTACCAGGTCTAAGATAAACTCTATTACTAATATGACATGCAGTATTCAAAGCTTCATCTCAGAGTTTCTTAGATAAGTTTCTAGAATTTAACATTACTCTAGCCATCTCTTGAAGTGTTATATTCCTCCTCTCAGCAATCCCATTTTGCTGAGGTGTCTTAGGTTCAGAGAACTCATGGAAAATGCCTTTCGTTTCACAAAAATTAGCAAAGCTTACATTTTCAAACTCTTTTCCATGGTCAGACCTAATTCTTCCTACAGAAGTGCCATACAAATTTTTAATACTAGCATGCAAAATCTTGAATGTGTTGAATGCTTCTGATTTTTCTTTCAAAACTTAATCCATGTATATCTTGAAAAATCATCAACAATAGCAAAAGCATACTTCTTACCATTCGGGCTACTAACCTCAATACGACCCATGGGATCCATGTGTAGCAATTCAAAACACTTATTAGTTCTAGGTTTAGTACTCTGTACCTGGAGTGGTGTATGAACAACTTTTGTTTGTTTACCTTTCAGGCAGTCTTCACAAACAATTTTACATGTACTAATCAACTTAAGTAGACCTCTGACATCATCTAATTTCTTTAGTTTCTTCAGATTTCTATAGTGCACATGCCCTAACTTCTTGTGCTATATGACAGATTCATCTACCTTGGCATGGTAGCATTCTGCTTCATCTTGAGAAAGATAGCAGTTATCCTTTGATCTTGTACCTGTTATGACACAGACATTGTCACTATTAAACACATCACATGAACTTTTATCAAAAGTAACTAGCAAGTCATCATCACAAAGTTGACTTATGCTAATTAAATTTGATTTCAATCCATCAATCAACAACACATCCTTGAGTGGTGGAAATCCTTCAACATCCAGTACTCATTTTCCAATGATGTTCCCTTTGGTACCTCCTCCATAGGTAACTGTTCCAACAGTCAAAGGGATCACATCTTTCAGGTTGTCAGTGTTTCTAGTTATGTGCCTTGAACATTCACTGTCAAAATACCACTTACCTGCAAGGTTAGAGTAAACAGTAGAAAAGACAACATTGCAAACAATTTTAACCTTATGAGTGTTTATCTTTTCAATCCAAGTTCTACTTTTATGTCCGTTAGCTTTGTTACCTAATGTTGGGATAACATTCTGATCAGAGGTTCTCCTAACATTGGTACTGCTATTAATTATTGTTTTCTTCTGAATCACAATTTTATATTTTTTACAATAAGGCTTAATGTGACCAGGTTGAAAACAATATTGATAGATAAAAGTAGGCTTTTTCACAGTGTTGGAAGGAATTTCACAACTCAAGCTATTACTTTCCTTGATAAACCCAACTTTCAAATAGGCAAAATTAGCATCTTCAGAGGGAGGTTTCTCAACATAGCCCAAACCACTTTTACCTTGATTTCCCATACTCAGCATTACATAAAGCTTAGAAGTAGACGAGTTCCATTTGGCAATGGTTTGTTCAGCTTTATCAAATTATACATTAACCTCCTTCAGTTCAGCCTCAATTTTGTCAAGGTCTTTCTCATACAGTTCCAGCATCTCTTTCATGCATCCAATCTCTTCCTTCAAGCTTTTGTTGCTCTTGATGAGTTTGTGATTCTCAAGCAGCAGTTTGTGGTAGATAGACTTCAGGTCTTCAATGATTTCCTTCTGGGACATTTCACCTTCAAAGAAATATTCTTCATCTAGGTCCACTGAGCCATGAAAACAATCAAAGTTAGATTTATCATTGTTAGACACAAGATTAGGTTCAATATTAGCATTATATTCACCCCAATCTGCAAAGAAGGTCTCATATTCTGATGTTGGATCCTGATTGTTGGGGTAACATTGAGATCCGAGGCAGTTCTGGGAGTCTTCTGGTGTCCAGTCAATCTGAGTGAGTAGCACAGCAGTGTGAATCTCTTCTGATTATTCTTTAGCTTTTCCAGAACTAAAGTCATCTTCATTGAAATCATCTACACAAACCCAATGAGAATTTTCTCTTTTTGTATGAGTGTTAACACATTCATTAGCCATGCGACGATATCCTTTACATTCAAAACATTGAACATCTTTTAACTTATCAACTTCTAAAGGAGTAGGTTTTGATGCCATGTACTTCACAAACTTATGAGGTATTTTCTTATAACCAGGATAACTATTACTAAGATTCTTTTCTTTACCTTTTCCTTTAAAGTTCAACTTATTGAATTTCTTAGTAATTTTACCATAGTTTGAAGAAATTAATTCACATTCATCATCACTTTCATTATCAAGACTTGATTCTCTTAAAGCAACAACCCTATGTTTGCTAGGTTGTGAGGCAAGCTCCATCTCAAATTCTCTAAGAGTATTCATCAAGACTTGAAAATGTAGATTAGTAAGGTTCCTAGATTCAACCATTGCAATTTTCTTGAGAGCAAATTTAGATGACAGTGTTCTCATTGCTTTATAAACCATCTCTTGATTAGTCATGGCAAATCCTAGATTTTCACATTGGTTAGCAATATCAAGAATTTTCTCAAAATAACTATCAACCCTTTCATCTTCACCCATCTCAAGTTTTTCAAATTTCTGAAGCAGTTATCTATGTTTAGAATCTTTAACAACGGATTCTCCTACACAATGTAATTCAAGTATATACCAAGCATGTTTGGCTTTTTTACAATTCTGGATTACCTTGAACATGTGATGATTAACCCAACTAAAAATAGCATTAAGAGCCTTTTCATTAGAGTTATAGAGACTTACCTCTGCTGCTGTCCAATCTGCTTCTGGTTTTGGTACTAGATCACCTTGACCATCTCTTGCAAATGTTGGAAGAGAGTATCCATTGATCACAGATTGCCATGCTCGAATATCAATAGCTTTGATGTGAGACCTGATCTTGATCTTCCAATATGCATAATTGGAGCCATCCAAAACTGGAATCCTGTTGGTATTAGGATTGACATTGTCCATTGTGTTGTATCACCTCCAAACCGCCAGTGTAGTCGGTGTTTGGCTCTGACGCCAATTGAAATTTTCAGATCATGGATTGACACAACAACTTTGAAAGTTAAGTTGGCATTGCCTTAACTCTATTATGATCTTCTTGATAAGAGTAATATGCAGCGGAAATAAAGAACGCAAGAAGATATAATTTTTAGAAGTTTTCAATATTATTAAAAACTTCCTAGCCTTAGGCGAAATAATCAATAAAGGTTTTAACAAAACGTTCCTCACAATAATTCACTCACGCTCTTTGTTGATCGGACTCAACGAAGCAGACAAGCACGAACTACTTAACTTCTAAGAACTAAACATAAAGTAGTTGATACAAAAACTTCTCAAAAGCAAGACGAAGACAATACAAAGAATTAATCTCTTGGATTAATTAGAACTATTGTCTTGTAATCATCTTGATGAACTTCACACTATATATATGTTTCTTGAAACTTGCACTCGAAGGTATGTTGTTCATAATTTTGGTAACTCTTGTTGTTTCCTTTTTGAATTGGACTTCCTTGTGAACTCGGTCTCTTTCTTGAATAAGTTTTCCCTTTATTAGAGTTCTAATAAGGTAACACACCTTCTTCAATTCGGAGTAATCCTGGAAAGAATCCAAGTTGCAGTGGAACTCCAATTTGTTTCCTTCTTTGCAAACCGTGTTGAGTTGACTATTCAACTTAACTTGAATTATGGAAACTTCAAGTAAGAAGTCTTCCAAAGCTCTTCCTTATGATTAAGATACCTTCTTGGACATAAACACAAACAACTAAAACCGTGAAACGTGATTAATAAGTGAATAACGGCAAAACTCAAATTTAGCAGTTCAATAACAGTTTTCGCGCAGGTTCTCTGTTTTCAATGTTATCCTCAATGTTGTTCCAACATCGCATAACATTGATTCCAGAATACCTTGCACTTTCAAGTACTGTTCTTCGTGAATCGTCACAAATTTAATCTATCCTTTTAAAGCCTATATAGGGTATGGTTGGTTTGCTGGAGAATTGGTGAAGGAGGATAATGAGAGTTACCAGTTCAATCATCAGGAAATCCGTAAGCATATTCTGGCTCGATACGGGATGATTCATTGCATTCCTCAATTGGATCATGAGAGCCAAAATGGAAAAATGGGAATTTAATTGCAGGACTTCAAGTTATCCTTAATGAATAAAAATCACAAAGCTCCATGTGATGAAATTGTAACTAACCTTATGTTTATGTTGGCTTACTTCAATGACATATACACCTTTGGGTGAAGGGAGTGGTGAAATTTGAGACCCCGTATCTGTGTTTGATTCCATATTGCTAACAGGTTTAGAATTATAACCCATTTAACTGAATCATTTAGGGTTGGAACGCCATGCCCGTGGTTCAAAAAGCGATGATATTATAAAAGAGAACAAAGATACGAGAATATTCCTTCCTTTATTCACTGAACTTCACTCCCAAATGTCTTGTGTATGATTGTGTGTAAAAGTCTTCTCCTCTTCTTCAACTGTGAGATCACCTCCCTTTATATAGAGTTTGTTAGGGACAGGTGTCGTCATGCATGCGTTTTAATAACGTACATGTGTTGCAATATGTGTTAAAGGATAAGATAAGGTATATCTTTAATCTACTAGGCTCTGACTAGGATAATCTTTGTTTCTTCCGATAGCTCCTCAGATCTCTGATGGGTTGCTCTTCCAGACTCTATTTTCCGAGGGGTCCTATATTTGGTAGCGACTTGATGGACAAGTTAGGACGTTCTTCTGGTGGTGTTGTTGGTCCGATAAGGGTTCATTCTGGTGTAGTAGCTTCTGGATATGCTCTCCAAGGGGTGTTTCCGCCCGTGACTTGGAATCCGAGGGCTCTATCGTCCTCGTGGAGTAGCGCTTTCTTGTCCAGGTCCCCATATCGTGCCTTCCAATGGCTTCTGTATTTAGATCTGGCATTGTTCTTCAGATTCAGCCTTGAGAGTAATGTTCTGAGGGCAGTTTAAGTTGAGGAGTGTTCAACAAGGAAGTGTTCCTATGAGATTCTGGGACTCGGGGTCCGTTGTGGTCCCTCTTGGCGCATTGATGGATATCGGAGTCGCGCAGATCCATCGGGTTATACTCTTTTTTTCCGATGCCGTATTGATATCTTATATTTAATTCAACGTGACTTTCCAAGGGACGGTTAGGTGCCTCCTCGGGTGTTCCTTCATACCGCTTTGGGTCAATGACCGAGGGGTGTGGTAACATCCAATGGGCCTCTTCATCGGGAGCGGGTACGTCTCATCGGAAGTACTCGTGACATTAGTATTGTCCATATTTTAATTCCTATATATAGGACTAATATTCTCTTTAATCTCATATTTATTTTTCATGATTAACACTAGCCCCCCAAATTTCGATCGCCATCGTAGAGACGAGGGAAATTTTATTTTTTGGTTTTTGTAAATGGAGGGGCTTTCTTTTATTTTTTTCTTCGTCAATTTTTTATTTGTTGGCAATTTTCCGAGGGTAGGGGAATTTTTCCCATCTTTTTTCTATTTTTTCAACAATTTCCCGGGGGTATTATAAATATATATTATAAAAATCACGTATGGAAATTAGCTTTTAGCCCCTGGGAGCAACGGCCTAAATAACGGTCCGATTTGTAACGGCTCTTTTTTAGCCGTTCGATTCATTGAAGGCGCATTATTCATCCGTTCGTTGATTTTCTCTAACGGCTAGCGCGTGAGGGGACACGTGTCATCTGAGTGGGCAACGTGGGGCGTGAAAGGCGGGGCACATACTCAATGGCGGGGCACGTACTCAATGGCTTTCCCTATAAATAGGAGTGTCCGCACCCTTCCTCTTTATTCTTCATCTTTCAAATTCTCAATTTTTCAAACTCTCTATAGCAAACCGAATTCCTTTTCGTTCTTTTCACGAAATTTCTTTAAACTTTTTCCTCCCTCGCATCTAAATTTTCTTTTTAACCACGATGACTTCCTCTGCATCTACTGATCCCCTGACCGCTGCCTCTGCCTCGGGGACCGTTGCTTTCGTTTTCGCCGTTGACTCTCCGGCAGTTACTGGTGGCATCGCTGCGGGGGGTCCAGCTCTCAGTACTCGTAAGCGGAAGGTGAGCGGTTCCGTGGGGGAGGAGGGTGGCGCTACCCCTTCTAAGATGGTTAGGGTTTCAAAGCCCAAAAAATATGAGAACCGAAATCTTCTAACGGTTCTGAAGACGACGAGTACTGCTACTCGGAGCGAGGTGTCGTCTTTATTCAAGACGTTGGGGGCGTATCAGAAAAACATGACTTTGCAGATTTCAAAGGGTGATGAAAGGGCCAATTCTCCTCCCGAGGGCTATCTTACGGTGTATTTTGCCCAGATGAAGTTTGGGTGGAGGTCCTTTATGCCCCCCTTCTTCTATGAAGTTTTCAACGCATGCAATGTTTGCCCAAGCCAGATTACTCCGAATAGCTTCGCAGCGTTGTGCATCTTCGTATTTTGGTGCCAAGTGAAGCAGATCAGCTGTAGGCTGGACAGGTTTTTCTCCATTTTTTGACATCGTGGCGGCGGGGGGGTGGTCCATTTTATCACTTTCGCCATCAGGACAGCGCAAAGAACCTTACGAGGAAGATTCCGGATGAGACGCTCAGCTCCCACAGTACCTGGAAAGACAAGTATATTTTCGTGAAGCCTGTGGGGGGCAAGTGGGACGTGCCTTTTGTGTGGAGGAGGGATACCAAGTTGGTCAAGGCTATGACGCCTCTTCTGGATCCGGGGATGACTTTTACCCCCGTGATTCTTCAAAAGTCTCTGATGGAGTCGGAAGACTTCAATAAGCTGTACATTGTATCGGGGCTGCATAGCGTGGTGTTTACTGATGACGCCATCCCCGAGCCGCTCTCTCTTCTTTCCGATGAGTTGACAGTCTTGAGTAGGGGTGGGTACTCGAACCCGAAATTCGGGTACCCTAACCGCCCCGATCGGTTATTACCCGAATTTCGGTTATTAATACCCTACCCGTACCTGAAAATTCGGGTACCCTAACCGAATAGGGTATTTCGGGTATGGGTTCGGGTAGTGATTTTGGAAAAGTTAGGGTACGCTAATACCCGAATTATAAAATATATGCTTTTTACCTTTTGTTTCCTTCCTTTTCTTTTTATTTCCTTTTTATTTTTCTTTCGCTTTCTTTCATCTTTTTTCACTGACTCGCGGTTTGTTCACTTTTTTTTTTCATTTTTCAAATCTCATTCTCTTTCTTTCACTCTTTCACTCTTTTCAAATCTCATTTTTCATTTTTTCACATCTCTCCGCGCCGCCCGTCCGTCTCCGCCTCCGCGCCGCGCCGCGCCGCCCGCAAGCTTCCTCTCTCTCCCTCTCAACCGGCAGTACGAAGCTCCCGCTGTCTCTCCCTCTCTCCGCTCCCGCTCTCTCGCCCTCTCAACAACGGCGCCGCCGCAGCAGCGGCGACTTTCCATCTCCCTCTCAACAACGGCGCCGCCGCAGCAGCGGCGACTCTCCATCTCCATCTCCCTCTCAAAAAAATCCCCTGTTTTCAATTCGAAAACAGAGATTTTAAAAAAAAATCCCCTGTTTTCGAATTGAAATCAGGGGAAAATTTGTCCAGGCGCCAAAATGGCGCCTGGACAAATTTCGGGTACCCATACCCGAAGGTTGGGGTACCCGATCGGGTACCCTATCGGGTACCAGATTTCCAGCAGGTTACCAGTGGCTTTTTTGGCCACTGGAAATTATTCGGGTACCCCAAACCCGAAGTTTGGGGTATCCTAAATATAGGGTACCCGAAACCGATCGGGTACCCCATATTTAGTTAGGGTATCGGGTAGGGGTTTTACCCTACCCGAAAATACGGGTACCCTACCCGAAAATACGGGTACCCTACCCGAATCTTCGATTACCCACCCCTAGTCTTGAGTAAGTGACTTCTTTCCTTTTCTTTTATGACATTTTTATGTCCCTCATGCGTGAATTTTAATTTTTTCCAATCTAATGTTGTTTATGCGTGACGCATGGGGAGTTTTGTCGCACTATTTTTCGAGCAAGGGTCCCTCAGAACCGTCAATCATGGCGGCGTTATCGGAGTAGGAGGTTCCGGCTAAGAGTGGTCGGTTAAGTTTCAGGGTTCAAGCATCTTCTTCAGCCCAATCATCGAGTGGAACCTCCGATGCCCCTGAGGAGGGGGATCCTGTCTACGAGGAGGTTAACACTACCGAGGATGAAGGCATGCACCCGACAGGGGCTACAGGGGCGGAGCACGAGGTTGAGGAGGTAGAGGACCACACACCCTTCATCATTGGGGATGATGGAGCCATCATAGCTGTTCTTCTGGCCAGTTTCGACCCGCGGGTTGCTATGATCCCGGTAACGGGTCAAGGTTTGACTGCTTGGATTTCTTCAAGGACTTCTGGGGATGAGTTCACACCAGAGGGAGGCCGTTCTGTGGAGAAGAGTCCACCTTCGGGGGCTACTGAAGAGGAAGTGGGGACTACTTCGCATGAGGTGGTGGATATTTCCTCGGAGGATCCTTCTTTGTCCCCTTCTCACGAGGAGAAGTCAGCTCCTGGTAAGTTTTTTTCTTTTTTCTTTTTTTTTTGACTTTTAGATTCTTAGCATAGTATCTCTAGTACTCAGGCAGTTTATCGTTTTTCCAGTTGGCGTAGACAATGGGAAATCTCCGATGGTAGAGGGGGAGGGTGCTTCAATGTCAGGTAATTAGTTATTCTTCTAACTTCTTTGTTTGAATTAGTTTATCATAGAATATCCTCCCTAACTTGTCTTCTTTATTTTTGCAGGAAACGCATTGTTAGCGCGACTTCGAGGAGGTTCTAGAGGTGCCGGACGCGCAGCCTGATGACCTGATTATGCAGAAGGAGCTTTTGAGCTTGCTTTTTGGAGGGATTGGTCCTTCGGCCACCACTGGGGCTTCTCAGGCCTTATTCACAGAGGCGACCACTACCACTCCGAGTGCGGCAGCCTTTCCTCTGATGGCTCCTGTTCCGGTGACCTTGTCTCCGAGGGGTCATACTTTTCAGACGCCCATACCTCATCGTGAACCGGAGGAGCAGCCCTCGTCTTGGACTGTGGGGGATGCTTATCGGGAGATCCTCCAGTTCTTCGCCTCCTCCAATTCCACGTCTGCCGAGAGGTTCCAGTTTATGTACACCAGTCTTAACTGGATGGGGCTTATGGTAAGTTACAACCTTTCTTTCCTTTTTTTATTCGTATCTGTCTCCTCGCGTTATACGCTCGAGTTCTTATATCTTTTTCTTTTTCTTCTCGTTTTGTTGATAGGAAAGACTCGGGAGGCAGTCACCGCCATTGTGCAGCGCGGCTAAAAGATGTGGAGGAGGTGGAAGCACTCCGAGCGCAGTTGGCGCCCCTTCTGTCCAAGTATAAAGAAGGCAAGATAATGGAAGAGGTGTTCCGCACGAAGATCTCTGATTACGACTTTCGCTGGCAGGAGGATCAGAAGGAGAAAGAGGTTTCATGCCTCATGATGGAGCGGGCGCAGTTCTTGTATGAGCGGGTGGAGGCGTCCGAAAAGGCTTCCAAAGCCCGGATTGCTCTGTTGGAGAGGGAGAAGAAAGAGTCTGAAGAGGCTCTTAGGGCTCAGATTGCCAGTCTCGAAGGGGGAGAAAGTAGAGGGGCTGGTGAGGGAGAGAGACCTTCAGGGGTTGTTGAGCCAGCTCACTGATTGGGCCGAGTCGGCCGAGGGGAAGTTGGTCAAGGATGTGCCGACCACTTGAGTTTGTCGGAGGGTGGAAGTTTTGACCACTTGAGTTTTGAGGCGTTAACAAGCCCTTCGGAGGTGAGGGATTTGGGGGCTTCACCCGTGGCAGCCCCTAGTTGACTTTTGGCCCCAGTTGTAGAAGATTCGATTGCTGTACTTGCTCGGATGAATCTTTTGATGCCGCCATTGGCGCCTTGTTCTCCTCCTCGAGGGGATAGGAGCATTGTGTATTTAGTTGAGGAAGGTTCCCTTTCTTTGGTCGCTGGTGGTTCTCGGCCCCTCGGAGGGAGTCTTGATCGGGTCTTTGTGCCACCACTCGAGGAAAACCCTCCTCTCGGGGAGTTTCCGTCCCTTGGGGGAGGTAGTATCTTTCCTCAGGCCTCTTCAACTGTTAGTTTTTGCCGCAATTACTTGAGTGGTCTGATGAATGCCACCGATTGTGAGTTGATGAAGACTTGGCCTTTGTCTAGTCTTCAAGATTTAGCCGGCAAGGATTTGTGCGAGGTATGGTAGTAATTTATTCTTGTTTAATACTGACCTTTAAATGTTCCTCGTAGCAATAAACTTGGCTTTTGTAGATCTACATGGTGTTGAACGCCATCGGATCTAGGGGGAATCTTATTCGGACACTGATTTAGTGTACCGTCGTAGAGATGAATTGGAGCAAACTTTGCTGGAGGCACAAGAGAAGATTGCCCAATTGAAGACAGATCGTGAAACTGTTCAAGATGTTCACGATGGGATCTTGCAGGCCGAGCAGGAGAAGTCGTTGGACTTGGAGCGCCGTTTAATGTTAGAGAGAGCTCGTGTGTTGGGTTTGGAAGAAAGATTAGAGGAGCTGAGGGACCAGAGTCGTTCCTCCGATGAGCAACTGTTGCGCGTCACGAGGGAGCGAGACGCGGTTAACCAGAAGGTGTTGGAGATGACCCGTTGTCACGGGGTGGCTTTGGTTGTGGCCCGAGTCCAAGCTGTATTGGACATTGCTGGCCCATCACTTCTTTGGGATTTCTTGCACCAGGAGATGCGTGACTTAGTCCGCATCGGGTATCGGTCGTGCCAGGATGCCGTGCAAGCTTTGCCAGAGTTTTCTTCAGGTCTGGATGTTCCTGAGCTGAGCCTTCGCCAGGTATTTTCAGAGGTTTCTCCGATAGAGGATCCGGTCGTATCACTAGACGACCCTCTTAGTTTGTCCGTAGAGCAACACCGTCATATAATCAAAGAAGAAAAGCGTCTGATGGGGGGCGCGTAGTTTGTGTAAGGGTTTTTTTGTTGGTATAAGGGCCTTTGTATAGGATATGGTCCGATATACCAATAGTGTATGGGGCTTCGTTGTTTGTATCAAATGGTCCATCGGGTTAGGTTGCTAAGATGACTTACATATAGAGTCATCATTTTATCGGACAACCCTATTTCCTTTTGTATTGTAAGGGAACCATCTATATATAAACAACTTTTTTATTTATGTACAAATTGTTGCATTACATCAAGCATAGTATTTTCTAAGATTGAGTGAGTTCCAGGTGTTGTGGAACACTGCGCCTTCGGAGTTGGCGAGAAGATAGGTTGCGGGTCCGACGATTCCCGCTATCTTATAGGGTCCTTCCCATCGGGGATCGAGCTTGCCTACGTTCTTGGAAGCTCCGACCCATTTCATCACTAAATCTCCAACTTGAAAAGTTCTAGGTTTTACCTTAGCGTTGTAGTACCGTGACATCCGGGCCTTGTACTCTTCAATCCGGATGGCGGCTCATGCCCTCCTTTCTTCGGGAAGATCAAGGGCCAGAGCAAGGTTGGAGTTGTTGGCGACTTCTTCGTATTCTCGGACTCGCCAACTCTCTATGGAGACTTCCGAGGGCAAGACCGCTTCGCAACCGTAGGCCAGGCTGAAAGGAGTTTCGCCTGTGCCGGTGCTTTGCGTGGTCCGATATGCCCACAGTATGCCATGTATTTCTTCAACCCACTTGAGCTTATGCCAATCGAGTCGGGCTTTTATATTCTTCAGGAGGGTTCGGTTGGTTCTTTCCACTTGTCCGTTTGCTTGGTGGTATCCCACCGAGGCAAAGCGGTGTTTGATTTCCCAGTGGTCACACCACTTTTCTAATTCTTCGTTCGTGAATTGCAGGCCGTTATCACTTACCAGGTTCCGAGGGATGCCAAAGCGGCATATGATATTCCTCCATAGGAAATTGACGATGGCGCCCGTGGTGATTCGGGCTAGGGGCTCCGCCTCTACCCATTTGGTGAAATAGTCAACCGCTAGGAGTAGGAACTTCTTTTGGCCGGCGTCGGGGATGAGTGGACCCACTATATCTCTGCCCCACTTGGAGAATGGACAGGGGGTCAGATGGGGGGCATGGCTTTTGCTATCTTTAGCCCTCGTGGGCCAGTAATAGCCTTACCGAATCAGACGCCCGATCATGCTTTTGTCGCCGGTATGGCTTCCGCATGTCCCCTCGTGAGTTTTCGCTAGAGGTAGTTGGGCTTCTTCTTCATTTAGGCATTGGGCATGGGGGCAAGAATATGTCCTTGGAATAGTACTCCATCCTTGAGGAAGTATCGAATGGTTTTCTTGGACATTATCCGTTGTACGGCCTTGTCCGTGGAATATCTTTCTAGATCCTGCAAGTAGGCTTTGATTGGAGTTACCCAACTGGTTGAGGGATCCATAGTGGCATTTACTTCTTTGCCCTCGGTCTTCTCGAACTCGTTGACATGGAGTAGGGTGATCCTTCGGGTATGGATGGCGGTCGTTTGAGTGGCCATTTTAGACAAGGCGTCCGCCTCTTGGTTTTCTTTTCGGGGAATTTGGACTATCTTATACTCATCAAACCAGTCTTGCCTTTGATGGACCGTCTGAGGGTATTCTTGCATTCTCTCTTTTTTGGCTTCGTATGAGCCATTGACTTGTTGCACGATCAATTGTGAGTCGTTGTGGAGGAGTATTCTCCTTATTCCCCCTTCTTTTGCATGTCTCATGCCGATGAGAAGGGCTCCATACTCGGCTTCGTTGTTGGAAATGGGGTAATCAAGTCTGAGTGCGAAGTGGAGCCTTTCGTTTTCCACTTCTTAATTTACAAAAACTATTCCCGATCCCCCGTGCGTGCGTACAGAGGAATCATCTACATAGGCGTGCCATAGAGGCTCTTTTTCCTCGGACCCGATGCCTGTTAGCTCCATTACGAAGTCCGCCAGGACTTGCGCTTTGATGGAGGGCCTCAGAGCATAGGAAATATCGTATTCGGTGAGCTCTACGGCCCATTTTATTAGTCTTCTCGATGACTCGGGCTTATTGAGAATCGCCCCCAGGGGGTGTTTTGTCAACAGAGTGATTGGGTGTGAGAGAAAATAGGGGCACAGTTTACGTGCCGTAGTAACCAAAGTTACAACGAGTTTTTCAGTCAGGGTATACCTGGTTTTTTCTCTGAGGAGAGTCTTGCCGACATAGTATACCGGATGATGTTCTCTGTCCTGTTTTTTGAATAATAGAGTGTTGATGGCTTCTTCTCTGACGGATAAATAGAGGAAGAGCTCTTCTTGGGGTAATGGTTTTACCAGCAAGTGTGGTTTCAACATATATCTCTTTAGCTCTCTGAGGGCTTCTTCGCATTGGGGTGGGGGGGGTCCATTGGAATCCCTTAACATTTCGGAGTATCTTGAAAAGGGTGAGTCCTTTTTTCTGCCGACTTAGAAACGAATCGGCTTAAGGAGGCCATTCTGCCTGTCAACTTTTGAACGTATTTTACTGTATTTGGTAGCGACTTGATGATGAACAAGTTAGGACGTTCTTCTGGTGGTGTTGTTGGTCCGATAAGGGTTCATTCTGGTGTAGTAGCTTCTGGATATGCTCTCCGAGGGGTGTTTCCGCCCGTGACTTGGACTCCGAGGGCTCTTTTGTCCTCGCAGAGTAGCGCTTTTTTGTCCAGGTCCTCGTAGTGTGCCTTCCAGTGGCTCATGTATTTAGATCTATCATTGTTCTTCAGATTCGACCTTCGGAGTAATGTTCCGAGGGCAGTTTAAGTTGAGGAGTGTTCAGCAAGGAAGTGTTCCCGTAAGATTCTGGGACTCAGGATCCGTTGTGGTCCCTCTTGGCGCATTGATGGATATCAGAGTCGCGCGGATCCATCGGGTCTTACTCTTTTTCTGTTGCTGCATTGATATCTTATCTTTAATTCATCTTGACTTTTCAAAGGACGCTTAGGTGCCTCATCGGGTGTTCCTTCATACCGCTTTGGGTCAATGACCGAGGGGTGTGGTAACATCCAATAGGCCTCCTCATCGGGAGCGGGTACGTCTCATCGGAAGTACTCGTGACAATTGTATTGTCCATATATTAATTCCTATATTTAGGACTAATATTCTCTTTAATCTCGTATTTATTTTTCATGGTTAACACATATCATGAATATACCATTTGTAAAACGACGCCAATATAAAGCATATCACGAGTTATAAAGCTCAATTATGTTACATCTGTGTGAAGTCTCCATCGTGATTAAAACAATAGTCTGAACACAGTATAGTTGCCACTTGCCAACATAATTGATTTTATTTTGGACATCTCGTTTGACTCAAGGTCAACACAAGTGGGACAACCTCAAATCAACCAGTAAAACTTTGTCAAAGCTCATGTGTTAGCCAGTTCACGCGCCTCTCACTTGAGTTTAACAGAAGGTTCTTATCATTATTATGGCAAATGATGGTGCATAATGCACTATATTGTTTTCTTTTTAATCCGTCCACATTCAGAGAATGCCTTCATTTGTTTGAGATTTAATGCAATTTTGAGGGATACACCTAGTACTTATCAAATTATGTCATCTAATTTTGTGAAGGCAAAGAAAGGAGACAAAAGTAGGGTATGATCTGATAATGTATTTGAAATAAAAGGAATATAGGGCTCGGTAGAAAATGATCGAAGAGGCTAAACTGAAACAACTAAGCACCTCATCATAAGTTATTCTTACATCTAATATGTGTGTGTAGCCGTGTAGAGGATAATATACTCCTTCATTAGGGATTGTCGATTCACGACTATGTGCTTTCAGAGAAACACAAGTCCAATTAGTAGATATGTCAACACCCTGTTGTAAAACAAGCTATTGTTGTTAGAATTGTCACTACAGTATACAGCTAAATCTATTTTTGTCTTCACTATCAGAATCAATTATCACTACAAGGTTGGGCGGTCTTTAGGGACCGCCCAATTAGCGACCTAAGTTAGGTCGCTCACCTTCAGTGACCGCTGAAGGCAACAGCGACCTAATTTAGGTCGCTGAAGGTTATGAGGACAACAACGACTTAATTTAAGTCGCTGAAACTCTCCGCGACCTAAATTAGGTCGCTGAAAGTCCTAAGTTGTACTGGGCCACACATTTTGGCCAGAATTGGGCCAAAATGTGGGCCAGTAATTGGGCATTTACCCTAATTTTTTGCGGACGAAATCAGCGACCTAACTTAGGTCGCTGATTCCGCTGTATATAACAAATCTTTTTTTTTTATTTTCTTTATCTCTTTCTCTCCTAACCCGTTTCACTCTCTCTCCTCACCCGATTCTCGCCATGTCCGCCCTATTAGCGACCCGGAGTACGAATAGCGACCGCAATTGAGTCACCCATTCCATTTATTCATCAATTTTCACTCCCCTCCGGCCGATTTCCGCGTTTTCCGTCGATTTCAATCTCTTCCGCGCGTCTCCGCCTCTCCTCCGCCGGTTTCCGCCCCGTCGTCGCCCCCTCTCCGCCACCGGCACTTAGGTAGCTTCGGTCCCTATTAAATTTTTGTGTTAATTTGGTAACTTTGATTTTTTGTGTTAATTTGTTAATTTTGTTTGATTTTAGATTGTTGTTTTGTTAATTTGTATTAATTTTGTTAGATTAGTTAGATTGTTAATATATTAATTTGTGTTAATTTTGTGTTAATTTTTTAATATTGTTAAATTGTTTGATTAGTGAAGAATGTATTTTTTTGTTAATTTGTTAATTTTGTGATTAGTGAAGAATGTATTTTTTTGTTAATTTGTTAATTTTGTGTTAATTTGTTAGATTGTTATATTAGTGAATATTGTTAGATAGTTAATTAGTGACTAATGTTAGATTGTTAGATTAGATTAGTGTATGAAAAAATAAATAGATTTCTTAAGATTTTTAGATTGTTAAATTAGATTAGTGAATGATTAAAGAAAAAATTAGATTGTTAAAATTAGATTGTTAAATTAGATTAGTAAGTGATGAAAGAAAAAAAGATTATTGTTAGATTAGATTAGTGATTGATTAAAAAAAAGATTAGATTAGTGAAGATTGTAAGATTAGATTAGATTAGTTTAAAATTCGATTGTGAAAATTAGATAAATTAGATTAGATTAGTTTATAATTAGATTGTGAAAATTGGATTATTAAAATTTAATTAGTAAAACTTGTTAATTAGTGTTAATTTGTAAGATTATATTAATTAGTGTAGATTATATTTTTTAGGTTATAATTTGTAAATTTTGTAATTAGTGTAGATTTGTAAATGTTGAATTGATATTTAAATTTTTTTTACAGTGCATATATATATTCGGCATGTCGTCACGTAAGACCCCTAGCGGTACTGGAGATCGAGGTCTTGGAGGTCGAGGTCGTGGTGGGGTATCGAGTTCAGGTAGTGGTAGTGTTGCTCGTGGAGGTGTTGGAGGTAGTGGAGGTCGAGGTCGTGGTGGTGGTACTGGTAGCGTTGGGCGTGGTGGTACTGGTAGCGTTGGACGTGGTGGTGGTAGTGGTGGCGGGATTGGTGGTGGTAGTGGTAGTGGTAGTGGTAGCGTTGGGCGTGGTGGTGGTAGTGGTAGCGGGGGTCGAGGTAGTTGCCGACCTATACGGGTTGTTCGATCGGGACGTGGTGCAGGGTCGAGCCATCAAGCCGAGCCGTCTGTCCCGCTACCTGGGTCAGGTGACGGATCTGCATCGACGACACCTCCACTACATCGGCAGTTATTTGGAGACGATGAGGCGGCCATCTCCGGAGCGGGTGTCCGATCATCAGAGTCCACCGCATCCCAGGTGGCACGACCACATACTGCGGATTCAGTTGGGACTCACGTGCCCCCATCAGTCGAGTCTAGCAGACTTCAGACTCCACCGCCTACAGTCGACACCGGAGCTGGACCGAGCCAGAGATCGACCGGTACTCCACGACCGACCGATACTCGACCGGGTAGGGGACCCAATGTAGGGCTTACGGCGCTTCCTAAAGGGAAGAAGAGGGAGCTTATTGAGTTGAAGAGGGGTTGTTTTTCTAAACCCCCCGGTCGCGAGATTTCCAAGACGATCACTGGCCTCATTCGACAGTTTATGAGTGAGTTTTGGCCCTCCTACTTAAAGGTTCCTGAGGATGTACGAAGAGAGATGTACTCGAGATTTACGGTGAGTTTTAAATGAATTATTAATATTTATTGATTTACTCGAGGTTCAAAATATTGTTTAATTTAGTTTATTAATTTAATGTATTAATTTATTGTTTAATATTTATCTTTTTTGTAGAATGTCTATGGGATTCGGCGGTCAGAGAGGGAGCAGGTACATAGGGCATACCAGTTGAAGGCGAGAGGGATTTATAAGCGTATGCTTAACAAGGCGAAGGAGCAGTACATGAAGAAAAAGGACAAGGAGGAGTTTAAAGATAAGCCTAAGACGCCGTGGATGAGTCAGAGTTTGGAGGATCAGGCGGCAAAACACTGGGACACTGAGGAGTTTAAGGCGAAGTCCGTGAAGGGAAAGAAGGCTCGACGAGGCGGCAAGTTGGACGGCGATGCGCCCGCCACCTTTTACGGTGGTTCCATTGACTACGAGGAGATCCGGCGGCGCCTGGTATGTTTTGTTAAATTATATATTTTATTTGTAGTTAAATTTTAAGATTATTGTTTATTGATTAGTTTAAAACAATGTAATTTTAACATTTAAAAAAAAAGAATTATAACCAACTATTACTTACAATTTGAAGGAGAGGAATCAGCCCAACCGCACCCACCCTATCAGGCACGACGAGATTTATAAGGCAGGACATACGAAGAAGGTGGCGGGGACTGGCAGAGGTACAGGCGTACCATTGAGGCGGGAGTGGAAGTCTGAGATTACCAGACTTATTTACGTAAGTGTTTTAAATTTTCTACTCTTTTTTAATGATCTTTGTTTTAATTTAATTTCTTTTTTTTAATGATATTTGAATATTCAACAGAAGACTTATAAGAGGGAACTGAGGAAGAAAAATCCGGATGCAGTGGAAGATAATGACTTGCCTGAATGGGACGCCGATTCGTGGAAGAAGGCGATAGGGAGTATCAAGAAGGGGAAGGCATCGGGGTTACCGAGCTATGCTGATCCTCGAGACTTCGACTTGGAGGTCGGGAGGGAGCCAGACTACAGGCGGGAGTTGCTCAGGCAGCTCCAGGAGGAGAACAACGAGTTGAGGTCGACAAAGGACCCGAGAGTCGACTCCATGTTGTCTTGGCTCCAGTCTTTTAGAGAGGACATGCAGAGGGATACAGGTCGACCAGTGCGAGAGCTTCCGTCAGACTTGTTCATGGGGAACGCTATTAGGAGCGGAGGCGCATTTCGGGTTCCGAGGCCGATACGTGAGAGACCAGATCCTTTTGCTCCAGGTACTTCCAACCCCACCCAGTATGTCGATGATCTTGATATTGATACTGATACTGATGAGTCGGAGGGTGATGATGATCTTGGTCTGATGGATGTTGAGGCAGAGGACCTCGGTGAGGGTGAGGGGGGTGTTGGCGTTGATGAGGGTGGGGTTGGTGTTGATGATGATCCACTGGCGACCTTGGATGAGATGTATGATTTGGCGGAGAGTTCTGGTGATGAGGGGGTCATGTATCCGCCTAGTGATGTTGAGGGGGGTCAGTGATCTTGTTGCGGGTTTTTATTTGTAAATATGGATTATGATATTTTGGAACATATGGATCATTTATGGTGTAGTTGTTTTGTATGTATGGTTTGTAGTTGGTATGGAATATGGATTGAATGGTTTTGATTATATTTTTTTGTTTATTTTGGTTATTTTGAATTTATATGGTGTTGATGGTTGGTCATTTATGGTGTAATTGTTTTTGTTTATATGGTGTTGATGGTTGGTCATTTATGGTGTAGTTGTTTTTGTTTATATGGTTTTGTTTATATGGTGTTGATAGTTGGTCATACTGAAAAAATCACATTGTCATAGTCATACTGAAAAATCACATAGTCATCGTCATACATAAAAAAAGCAAGAAAAGAAAGAAAGCACTAGTCTTCTTCTGAATATTGAAACTCATAGTCATAATCATTTGCCTCACTATCTACGCCTTCTTCTGCTTGTCCATCATCGTCCTCGTTACCACCTAGTTCATCAACGACCTCGAAGTCACCTCCACCCAACTGAATATCCATGTTGAACGAACTCAAGTCTACAAACATATTAAGACCTGCTGATTCGTTCTCTTGAAATACTGTCTCCGGAATTTCTGGGTCATCAGGGGTAGAATCTTGAATTGTGAGTGACGACATGTCGATAATGTGTCTAGCTGGAATATGTGATACTGACAACCATCCTTTTCTCCCTGGCCTTCCATTTGGTAGAGACGGATATGGGGCGTAATACGCCTGCATTGCTTGATTAGCACAAATAAATGGTTCATTGGTCTGCAGTTTTTTAGTAGGGTTAATTTCCACCATTTTGAATGTCTCGTGGACATTTGTGCCTCTCGGTCCAATATCATACCACAAACACTTGAAGAAGACAATGGTCAGTTGTTTTCCAGTTCTACCTCCCCAATATTCCACTTCCAATATCTCCTTTAAAGTCCCGTAGAAATTGGTTGAAGCGGTGTCTCCCATGTCACCCTTCACGTAAACCCCACTGCAGTCACTCTTCTTGGGCCCCAATTTCGTATCAATGTGGAACCTAAATCCATTCACAATGTATCCATCGTACGTGATTGCATCGTTCAGTGGACCGTTGAGCAACGGCAGTACCCTATCGTCTATCATGTAATTTCCACTACGGTACTCTTGCTTGAACCAGGCCACATACTCCTCGTTCCTTTTCGTTTGCACCTCCATGGCATTCAATCTACCGCACTCCTCTTCTATGAACAAACTGCATGTTACAAAAAAATAGTTAGTACTAACACATATAAAAGAAGATGATACTAGATGAAGAAAATTGTAGTAGACTCACTCTTCCCATCCCTCCAATTCTTCACAGTTAAGAAGTATGTACAATTCAATCTGTTCTATTTCTTTCCCCGTTAACTTCTTCATCTTCGCCGATGGGCCAAGCGGTCGTCCCTTCTTTCGGAACAATAAGAGCTCTCCATCCCAATCCGTGCTTTCCAAAGTCTCGTTCCTGTTAAGTCGTCGGTGTGTAGCACCAGGGGTTACATCGAGATACTGGGAAATCAAATTTGATATCTCCGAATTTAAATAGGCATTGGCCATGCATCCCTCGGGCCTCGCTTTGTTCCCCACTGACTGCTTTAAATCAAACATTTGTCTGATATACACAACAAAAGGAACCATCTTACATTACACATAAAATAAATTAAAGACAATCATCAATATATACACCAAAAGTGATTTACCTCTCGAATGGATACATCCATCTGTAGTGAACTGGACCGCAAACTCTAGCCTCATACGGTAAGTGAATGGCCAAATGCTCCATAGAATCGAAAAAAGAAGGAGGGAATATTCTCTCTAGCTTGCACATGGTGACAATAATAGATTTTTCTAGTCCCTCCATAGCCTCTACCGATACCTCTGATGCGCAAATTGCCTTGAACAACAAACTAATCTCCACAAGTGTTTCCCATATGTCTTTCTTAAGGAAATCACGAAAAGCAATTGGAATCAATCTCTGCATGAAGACGTGGCAATCGTGACTCTTCATTCCGGACAACCTTTGTTGTTGCACATGTACACACCGTCCCAAGTTAGAAACGTATCCATCTGGAAATTTTAGCGTGCCCAACCATTCTAACAAATTTCTCCTTTGATCTTTTGAGAGACAGTACAATGCCTTTGGCTTCTTCGTTCCCCCCCCTCGGGATGTTGAATCTAAAAATAGCTCACTACGGTTGGTCCAAAGTCTCAAATCTTTTCGTGATTTGATGTTGTCCTTTGTCTTAGGGTCATCCAAAATCGTGTTGACGATGTTATCGAAAAAGTTTTTCTCACAATGCATGACATCTAGACAGTGACGAACCAAGTTTGTGGACCAATAAGGCAGTTCCCAAAATATACTCTTCCGCACCCAATTATGATTTTGGCCAAAACCTGGGAGTGGTCTGCATTGGGTACCGAACCCCACATTCCCAAGGCCATTAACAATTTCCAACATTTCAGCACCATAAATAAAGTGTAAAGTGTTGCACGTAAAATGCAACATAAAATAAAGTGTTGCTTCCTCGAGACGTCGTACGTCTCGACGCCAGTGCTCCATAAAAGCTTGAGATCATCAATAAGTGGCCTAAGAAAAAGATCCAAGTTCTTTGTTGGACTATACGGCCCGGAAATGAGTAGACTCAAAAAGATGAACTATTTCTTCATGCAAAGATCCGGTGGAAGGTTATAAGGGGTGACAAACACCGGCCAACAAGAGTACGTCTTGCCAGACATTCCAAAAGGTGTGAATCCATCTGTGGATAAACCAAGTCTTACGTTCCGTGGTTCCGCTGCGAAATCTGGGTGTGTCCGGTCGAAGTGGCGCCATGCCTCCCCTGAAGCTGGGTGAATGATTTGGTCATGAACCCCATTACACTTCGTATGCCATGTCATATGTTTTGCAGTTCCTATTGTATAATACAACCTCTGAAGTCGAGGAGCAATAGGAAAATACCACAATTTCTTCTTCCCAACCTTAGATTTTAGTCCATCCACGTATCTACCTGCGAGGCATATCGGGCACTTATCGTAGTCCTTCGTCTCCTCTCCGTAGAACAAGAAACATTGTTTTGGACAAACATCATACGTAACGTACCCTAACTCGGACTGCAGCATTTTACGGATCCCTTTCGTGTCCTTAGGTAATAACATCCGCACCTCAGGCGTGAAACCTCTCTTCGCTAAATTAAAAACCTTATCAGAATAAATAGTACTAGCCTTGTGTTGTGTCTTGTACTCCAACCACTCCGACATCCACTGAAGGATACTTATATCTTCACCCGAGTCGGAATCCGAATACATGGGTATATTTCCTAGGTGCATCAACTTGTAGAACGCATGTGCTTCCGGGTTGGGCTCCTCGTTAGTTGACTCGTCCTCAAATGATCGACCTCCACGTGCATCCACGACCATGTCTACGAATGGCACATCAACATATACTGGGTTGTCGGGAATATCGGTGTGTGACGAGCCGGGGGAATCGGGCACATACGACGGTGTAGTATCTATTAACGTTTCCCCATGAAAAATCCACTCTAAATATCCATTTGTAAAACCCGACTTATGAAGATGATCCCGTACAACCTTTTTATCGAAAAACCGTATATTATTGCATTTCATGCAAGGACACCTAATTTCGCCCCGTAGATCTACGAATCTAGGACCTTGTTGCGTAGCATATTCAATGAAAGCCCGAACCCCAAACACAAATCTATCGCTTAAACAACCATCACTATCATACATAGCATACATCCAAGATTTATCTACTATATAATCCATTATTCATCTAATAAGTTGTAAAATATAAAACATATAATTACAAATAATATAACAAGAATTTTAAAGAGCTAAATAGAATGATCAACGTACTTCTTGAAGCGTGAAAAAACGCGACACAAGAATGTTTTGTACACCACGATTACTCTCGGTGTGTATAATATTACCTATCACCAAATAAATATAATAAATTTAAGTTAGAATAATTAAATAACAAATTACATTGAAAATAAACATTTGGGATAGTGTAAGGCAAAAAAATGTGCATACCTTAAGGATTAGTAAAGGATGTAATGAATTTTAGAGGAGAATGGAGTGGCCTTTTTATAGGCCACTAACAGTCAATAGGGACCGCACTTAGGTCACTATTGCAAACAGTAAGTCTCAATAGCGACCGCAGTTAGGTCCCTATTGATACTAACCGTTGTTAATAGCGACCTACCTGCGGTCACTATTAACAATAGCCGTTATCAATAGGGACCAAAATTCGGTCCCTATTTAATAGCTGTTGTTAATAGCGACCCAACCGCGGTCGCTATTGACAATAGCCGTTGTCAATAGCGACCGCAAGTAGGTCACCGATATGTCAATAGTGACCGCGGATCAGGTCCCTATTGACCCAACAGGCACCTATTTGCGGTTGCTACTAATATTCAAACTTTAAAATCATTATATTATGATGATTTGAGTACACCGTTGTTTGTTTAGTTCGTAATTAATAATATAATAGTTAAAATAACAACAATTCACATGTTGCAATGTGTTTGGTTGTTTGGAATCACAAACACATCTCGTTCCTAAAAAAAATCAAATTTCAAGAATAAATATTAGTAGGGACCGCTCATAGGTCCCTAATAATTAAACAGGGACCGCTCTGCGGTCTCTATTAATTATTAGTGACCTAAGTGCGGTCCCTAATTATTAATAGTGACCGCAGTTAGGTCACTAATTGTTAATAGTGACCGCACTGCGGTCCCTGTTTCCTTATTAGGGACCTAAGTGCGGTCCCTACTAATATTCATCCTTGAAACTTGATTTTTTTGTATTGATGTTGGTGTGTTTGTGATTCCTAGCAACCAAACTCATTGCAACATGTGAATTGAAGTAATAAATGATTGCAAAACCAACCTCATAATAGTTTAGTTGTGAAATAATAGATTGAATGAAATTGATCGAGTTATGAACGTTCAACGTATATTTCATGTTCTACAACTAATCATCAATATAGTTAGTTATAGTTGTTATTCATAGTTTAATTTTTTGTTTAACAACATCAAATAACATGATAACTTGATTAGTTAATAACTACAAATAACTATAATTAACTATTGATGATTAGTTGTAGAACATGAAATATGTGTTGAACGTTCATAACTCGATCAATTTCATTCAATCTATTATTTCACAACTAAACTATTATGAGGTTGGTTTTGCAATCATTTATTACTTCAATTCACATGTTGCAATGAGTTTGGTTGCTAGGAATCACAAACACACCAACATCAATACAAAAAAATCAAGTTTCAAGGATGAATATTAGTAGGGACCGCACTTAGGTCCCTAATAAGGAAACAGGGACCGCAGTGCGGTCACTATTAACAATTAGTGACCTAACTGCGGTCACTATTAATAATTAGGGACCGCACTTAGGTCACTAATATACAAAAATTTGAAATTTTGGCGAAAATTTTAGGCGGGATTGAGGGGGAAATTTGAATTTTACGAAAATTTAAAAATTTCACCCTATTCTCTATATATACTCACCACTCTTACACATCAAAATTACTTAATCTCATAAAACACCCAACACCAAAACACTATCTTCTTTTCCAACACCAAAACACTATCTTATTTTCTCCAAACACAAAAAAAAATTCTTCTTTTTACCAACACAAATCCAAAACAAAAATCACACAATATAAAAAACAAATCACCTACTCAATATTTCATTGTTATTATTTTGGATCTACACTTTCTTTTCTTACTTTTCTATTATTTTGGATCTACACTTTTTTTCTTACTTTTCTATTATTTTGAATCTACACATTCTTTTCTTATTTTTCAATTTTTTTGGATCTACAATTTCTTTTATTTCACTTGTTTTTTTATTCATTCATCTTTTTGTTTTTATATTATTCATATTTTATATTTTATTATTAGTCATATTTCATTCATTTTTTACATTTTAATACTTTAATGTCATTATATTAATTTTTTCTTTATTATTTTATTGTATTGATCTTATTATAACCATATTTCAACAAAAAAAACAATAATATTTCGGAATATTTCCGAAATATTATTGTTTTTTTTATTTTTGTCGCAGACTATTAGGGACCGCAGTTAGGTCCCTAATAATATTCATAGAACTCTATGAATATTATTAGGGACCTAATTGCGGTCCCTAATAAAAGTAATAGGGACCGCGGTTAGGTCCCTACTAATATTCAAAGAGTACCCTTTGAATATTAGTAGGGACCTAACTGCGGTCCCTATTTCCGTTATTAGGGACCGAAACTAGGTCGCTACTAATATTCATAGAGTTCTATGAATATTAGTAGCGACCTAGTTGCGGTCCCTAACAAGAATAATAGCGACCGCAGTCAGGTCGCTACACAATATTCATAGAATCTATGAATATTTTGTAGCGACCTGATTGCGGTCGCTATTATTCTTATTAGGGACCGCAACTAGGTCGCTACAAAATATTCATAGATTCTATGAATATTTTGTAGCGACCTGATTGCCGTCGCTATTAGTCTTATTAGGGACCGCCTGTAGGTCGCTAATATTTATAATAGCGACCGCTCTCAAGTCGCTATTGTTTTTGCGACATTAGGGACTTAATGACGGTCCCTATTGTTTGAAAAAAATAGTGACCCAAAAACACAATAGCGACCGGCGTTAGGTCGCTATGCTTTAAAGTGTCAGGGACCGGAAAGCGGTCCCTGATACTCCGGTCGCTATTTCCCTCATCAGGGACCTAACTGCGGTCCCTGATGGAAAGCGACCGAGGTCAATAGGGACCGCACAATAGCGACCTATGTGCGGTCGCTATTGAGCTTTAGGGACCGCGGGAGAGGTCAATAGGGACCTAATTTTGGTCCCTATTGACCCCTTTTTCTTGTAGTGTATAGCGTTAAAACATTAATCAAGACGAAGATGATGTTAAATAGATGAAAAATCCAACTTGATAGTTTCGACCAATAAATTACAACATAGAATTGAACGTTATTTGTCAACTCAGATAACAAATTGAACACTATAAAAACACAAACGAAAAGCAATGTGCCACGTGAGCTCGACTCTTAATCAAATCAAGTCCACTACACGCAGAAGATACACGATTAGTGATGTTGCATAAGGCTGTGCCGGCTCCTCCAAGTGCAGTGCACATTCCCTTTATGTCAGATTCCACATATTGCACTTGATCATACTTTTGATACTCCCCCTCAAGAGGAGAATACATGTCATGTATTCCAATCTTGATCATGATTACCTTAAACTGCTTCATGCATAACCCTTTAGTGAATACGTCAACTAGTTGTCTACTTGTAGACACATGAAACATCTTAAACAACCTTGCATGAGCTTTTCCCTAACCACATAGCAGGTTATCTCTATGTGTTTAGTTCTTTCATGGTAGACTGGATTTGAAGCTATGCGGATAGCAACCTTATTATCACATAACAAGAGGGTTGGTTGATCATGCTTGTTGAAATCTAAGTCTTCCAACAAATTCTTCATCCAAACAATATCATACGCTGTAGAAGCCATTGCCCTATACTCAGCTTCAGCTGAAGATCTTGACACAGTCTGTTGTATTTTAGATCTCCAGAAAACTAAGACATTGCCAATGAAGACACAAAATCCAGTAATTGATCTCTAGGTATCTGTGCATGCAGCCCAATCTGCATCACAATAAGCCTTAATGTGAATGCCATTCTCACTTGGAATGAACAATCCATGTCCTGGAGCATTTCTCAAATATCTCACAACTCTGAGAGCTGCATTCATGTGTGATTTCATTGGATTTTCCTGGAATTGACTTAGAGTTTGAACCACATAGGAAATGTCCGGCCTTGTGATTGTCAAATACAACAACCTTCCTATTAGTCTTCTGTAAATAGCAGGTTTGTCAAGAGGATATTGGTCATCTTGAACTATCTTCAGATTAGGATCCACTGGAGTAGTGACAGATTTACCTTTTAGTAATCCACAATCATTAATGATATCCAGTGTGTATTGTCTTTGATTTAAAGATATTCCACTTCTATTTCTTGCAACTTCAATTCCAAGAAAAAACTTCAAAGGACCAAGATCTTTGAGTTTGAAATTGTCCTTGAGGAACTATTTTAACTGAACAATTTGTTGCTCATCATTTCCTCCAGTGATAATGTCATCAACATATATTAAGATGACAGTTATGGAGTTAGATACTCTCTTGATAAACATTGAATGGTCAGTGGAAGATTGTTTGAAACCTTGAGAGGATATGACAGTGGTAAGCTTGTGATTCCACTGTCTGAAAGCTTGTTTGAGACCTATAATGATTTGTGAAGTTTGCAAACTTGCCCCCCCTCAGTAGCAAGCCCTGTAGGAGGTAACATGTAGAATTCTTCCTCCATATCACCATAGAGAAAAAGCATTATTTACATCCAACTGAGAGAGAGACCAACCATGAGCCGTGGCAAAGGAAATCAAGCATATCACTATGGTGATCTTAGTTACTGGAGAAAAGGTCTCAAAATAGTCATAACATTCCCTTTGATTGTAACCCTTAGCCACAAGCCTTGCTTTGTGACATTCAACAGTACCAGTGGAAGTATATTTGACCTTGTAAACCCACCTACAACCAATAACATTCTTATCAGGAGGAAGAGTTGTGAGGGATCAAGTGTTGTTGTCACTGAGAGCAGTGAGTTCAGCAAACACTGCAGCTTGCCATAGGGAATTAAGGTTAGCCTCATCAAAATAAGTAGGTTCAGGGTGTGTAGCAATAGATAAAACAAAATGAAGATGAGAAGAAGATAACCTGTTGTAAGACAGATTGAGAGCAAAGTCAGTAGACCTAACTAGTGAACCAGAAGCATCATTGTGAGGCAATGGGATTGTTGTTGCTGCAGCAAGTCTGTACTGATAGTCTCTGAGATAATTTGGTTGTCTCCTAACTCTAGTGGAACGGCAAGGAAAAGAGGGAAAAAGAGGGATAATATCAGTAGAAGAAGCATGATCAATGGTGGGAAAAGCTGGAGTACTTGACAGAGGAGTATCAGCAACTTCAGTAACTTGATTGAGAGTGTTCTCATTGATTGAGAGTGTTATCAGGGAGAGTGGGAGAAAGAATCACAGGGAAATCATTATAAGAAATACAAGTGTCAGGTGGGGAAAAGAGAGAAGTGGGAGGTGGTGAGATAGTCTCAGAGAAGGGAAATACGTTTTCATAGAAGACCACATCTCTGGAGACAAAAGTTTCTTTGGTGGTGAGGTTATATAGTTTGTAACCTTTAATATGAGCTGGATATCCAATGAAGATGCATTTGGTTTCTCTGGCAGTGAATTTATTATGAGGTTTGGGTAAGGTAGTGGCAAAACACAGGCAACCATATACTTTGAGGTGAGAGTAATGTGGTTCTTTAGAGAACATAAGCTGAAAATGAGAGGAATTTGTACTAATGGGGTAGGAGTTATGTTGATGAGGTAAACGGATGTTTGAATGCACCATCCCATAAGTTAAGAGGAAATGAAGCATGAAGTCTAAGGGCCCTTGCTACATTAAACAAATGCCTATGTTTTCTCTCTACAACTGGGTTATGTTGAGGGGTATAAGTGCAATTTTGCTGGTGTATAACTCCTTTGGAGGTGAAGAAATCATTCATATCAAACTCCAAACCTTGATATATTCTAACAGATTTGATGACTTTATGAAATTGTGTTTCAATGAGTTGAAAGGCCTCAGTAATGAGTCGTCTCACTTCACTTTCAGATTTCATAAGGTAAACCCATGTGAATCTATTGTCATCATCAACTATGGTCAAGAAGTATTTTGAACCAGTGAGTGAAGGAGTGTTAAAAGGTCCCCAAATGTCCATATGAACAAGATCAAAACAGTTATCAGTTATGTGAAGATCAAGCTTGAAATGCATTATGTGTTGTTTAGCTAGGTGACACACATCACAAACAATGGAATCAAAACTCAAAGGAACTTTTTCATTACTTGATTTCAATAGAGATAATGTGGACACAGAGGGGTGACCAAGTCTATAATGCCACAACAAGGAAGAAGATAAGGGAACAGAATGAGATTGAACTTGACTAATTCTACTAGAGTCCGTGCCACTGTTCTTCAAGACTATCTGATACAGTCCTCCTCTCATCTCATCAATCCCAATTGTCTCCCAATGTGCTAGCTCATGAATCAAACACAAGTTAGCCCAAATTACAATACAACAATGCAGATCTTTAACAAGTTTACTAGCAGAGATAAGGTTGAAAGTGAATGAGGGAACACATAAGACGTTTTTTAGGGTGAGTTTATTGCTCAAAGGTACAGTTCATGAGTGAGTAACATGAGATGTTTTGCCTGCGAGAAGCTTAACCACAATGTTATATAGAGTGTGTTTATCAATGAAGAAATTAGAGTCACATATAATGTGATCAGTGGCTCATGAGTCTAGTATCCAAGAATGTTTTGTGAGGTGAACTGAGTGAGAGCAGCTGAGTGCATATTATCTACCTGTGGTTTGAGATGAAATGATAGGGGGTTGTGAGGCTTGAGGAACCTGATTGGGTGTAATGTTAGATCCCTGAAAGTAGCTGCAAAGCTGCTGAAATTGCTCCTAAGTGATTGGCAACTGTGGTCCTGAAGCAACAATTCCGTGAGATGCTTGATTAATCGAAGGAGTCTTGTTATAGTTGTTATTGTTGTTGTAGGATTGAGATTGTGGAGCTGGCTTGAGGAACCTAGCTAGCTTGTGCCGTGGTGGATAGCCATAGATCTCAAAACAAGTATCCACATTGTGATTTCCTTTCCCACATTTACAACATGTGAGTTTCTGCTTTCCATTTGCAGGTTTATTCCATGGTTTGTAAGGTGGTTTTTGACCATGATTCACCATAGTTGCTTGTGGCATAATCTGTTGTGTTCTAACTTGCATTGCAGAAGTATCAACATTGTGACTGGATCCAGAAAACAACTCAAGATTTGCCTCCTCCTGCAACACAAAATTGAACACAGAATCCATTACAGGCAATGGATCTCTCAACAGAACTTGATTTCTCACCTGACCAAATTTATCATCCAATCCCATTAAGAAATTCATGATGTGTCTATACTCAGTCTTAGCATTAATATCATGAGTAGCACCACAGTCTCTGTTGTTACAAGTGTATGGTGCATCATATGCACTCATCTCATTCCATACAACTTCATTTTTGAGAAATAAACACTGATAGGACTACCATCTTGTTTCATACCAGATAATTGTTGTTCTAACATATAAAGTCTATTATTACTATTCTTTGAAAATGTTTTTCTTAAATCACTCCATAATTTTTGTGCTGAAGCAGAATGTTGAGTGTAACTTGGAATCTCATCTGAAATGATGTTTGTAATCCAGGACAACACCATGCAGTTACATCTCAGCCACTGTGTGTATGATGGATCTGAGGTTGCTGGCTCCTAGATAGATCCATCTATGAATCCCTATTTGTTCTTAGCTAAAAATGTTATGCTCATTGCTCGGCTCCATTTATGATAATTTTGACTGGTAAGGTGCTGATTTACCAGCATTTGACCTGGATTTTCTCCATGGTGTAGATAGAGAGTGGGTGAACTAGATCCTCTGCTAGATTCACTACGCTTGGTAATGGTGGCCATTGTGTGCCAGTGTTTCCTCCCCCTGTTTGATTTCGAGGAGGTTGTGAAGGACATGCATCTGTCATTGTAGCGGTGAAGAAGAACTGATTTTCTTCTTCACCTGTTTTGTGTGTGTTGCAAGTGCAGAAAACAAAGAGAAAATGAAGTACTCATTGCATTTGCAGAAAAGAGAAATTATGTTTATTGATGAAACAGTACACATAACTAAGTACATTTATATGAATGAATCCAAGCTAAAAAACGAAGATACATGGTATAAGATGAGCTAAGAGGAATCAATCTGACTACTTTTTATTCCTTTCCAGCTCAGCATTTTGTTGAATGTTCTTTATCTCTAATCTTCTTCACCTTTTGAAACGAGAGAACCACCTGGGAAACCTGCAAAAGCCAATGTCTGCAATATTAGCTTAGAGTGAGTTTACTCGCACTAATTACAAAAGAACTATATACAACTAAGTACAGAATATATACACTTCTCTCATTCTTATACTATGATAAATTTGGCTTGCTAGTTTATTAATGCAGATTGTTTTGGTGGAGTACTGGAATATAATGTGATACTGAATATAAGAAAAGAGCGCTAGAAACGCAGTGATGCGAAGAATATATTTAATCATTAAGCCCTTTATTACCTATGAACATGGTTCTTGTGATGATCAGATGCCTCCGTCGCCCTTCGTAGAGTTACTGGTATGTATTTGATGACTTCCACACAAAAACCACATCTTTTGTTTCCTTCCTTCTGAATACACATCTCGTGTATTAAGTTTAATTTGCATTTGCAACTCACTCTACATAAATTCGCTTCATGGACCAAATTATAATGGCACACTCTGCAAACTGCTTCTTCTCGATGTATCTTCAAACTGTTTTCACCTGCAACAAATTATGACAATATTAATTAGTAATACAGTTCTTAGTGAATGTGCAAATTGATTATTTGATGTATTTACAATCAGAATAAATAATTACATAATTGGTGTGACGTGTGGTAACTTTTATCTTATGTAAATGATTGTGGAGTGAATTTTTCCAATAATCATGTGAATTTGATCTATCATAAGATTACTATAAAATTTCAATCTTGGCGAAGTGGAATGTCCGGTCGATTACATGTTCTGTTGGCTTAGCTTACACTAAATCTAGTTTGAATTTCAGAAAACATTGCCCAACAAAATAAACTTTACGGTACCATCCACGTATGGTGCTCTGTCGCTCACAATAACAAGATCCTCCTCCTGCAGTATTAGGCAGCAACAGGTTATTAGCACATCATTTTTCAAGGAATATATTATTTCCCAACTGGATGTTTATATATTTCGAAATACTATCAAAACTAGAATACTTAGCTAATTATTTTTGTAGTGAATTTGTTTGTTATAATAATAGAATACGGAAAGCCGTGAGATTACGTAGTTTTGGTATTAGATAAAAAAATTGCTGATCAGAAAGTTATTATCTACAACTTTAACTTAAACTGGACGGACAAAAGTCTCTTATTCTCCACCTTTACAAAACATTATATTTTTGATGAATCGCTTATTCGTAGATGAACTAATAACATGTTCAAAACAAAACACGAGCCATAAGTAACACGACGAACTAAAAGGGTGTTGAAGAGCTGAAGTACTTGCCCGGGTCACTTGGCAGTAGTCCACAGAGCCGTACGGCGGCGAGGACCTAACAATGAATTTCTTTTCCAATGGAGTTCAGTGATTAAATATTAAAAAAGTTGCAAGAAATATAAAGACATGAAATTCAAAAGGGAAGTTTAATATAATGCAACAAATTTGAACTTTTTTTCTTTTCCTCTTTAGCTAATTACTAAGTAAGTGTAAGTACAGCTGATCAATATGAGTATTCGGACTCGTTGTGGGATTCTTCGAGTGGATACTGAGAGTCAAAATAGAGAGAGAAAAGGATTTAACTGCAGCACTTCAGACTTCAGTTCAAATCTTAATTAAGAAAAAGCAGGAAACTCCATTCTATATATACAAATCCACTTCGCAGACCATATTCAAACCAAAAAACGATGTCCATTATTAAAGGGAGCTTGTGTTCGGGAATTTAAGGTAAAGTATCGATATCATGGAACAAAGAAAAATCTGCACGCAAGGTCAAGTTGGCTTACTTCAATCACTTTTACGCATTTGCGAAAATGTCGAGGCTGTTCATTTGTGTTTGCTTCCATGTCACTCAGATCTACTTGATTTTAAGTTTGCTCTGAAACGCCAATAGGTGAAGCTACAATGTTTTACGTCCGTGAAGTGTCCATTGTGATTAGAAGAATAGTCTGACGGCTCTGAACACGTGCGGTGTAGTTGCCAAGTTGACTGACTTTACATCGTTTGGCTTATAGTTCTTCTTTCTCATTGAGTTCCTCTTGTAATATCTTCTCCAAAATCTAGACAGTAACTTTAATCTACTCTGTTTTGAGCTATATCTAAATCTTGCGGATAATAATATATCAACGATAGTTACAGCAAAGCCCATTGAGTATGCAAATTCGAATATTAGAGAGAGACCTCCCTTCAACTAACAACCATTAAAATCAATTACATTTTTTCTTTAAAAAAATGAAAAACCATTTTGTACGAATTTTAAATTATTGTACCTACACTACCTCAAGTTTACCAAATATATCAAGTGAACCCAAGTTATATCATCACATTAACACCCCATAAAACTTTTAATTACAAACAGTACAACATTAGAAGTTCAATTTTATATTTTACTGACATCGGAATATTCCAAACATCAAAGAAGCTAACAACAACCAAAACATGTCATTCCAATAAAATAGAGTAAGATATATGAACCATGAATGAATTGTTGTTCTACTATTTAACAATTCACAATAATTAAATAAATAAACATGTAAAGTAAAGTTATATTACCTCGAATTTGCATAGGACTGAATCGTACCTCGAACGACAATAATAAGAAATTTCTAACAAGACAAAAAATGACGATATTACCGAAACTTCATCGGTTCACGCCGAGTGTGAAGTATAAACGCTAGACTGAGGCGCGGATTATGTCGGCTCTCTTTAAGACGATTTGCGCCCCTAGTTGGTAATTCTCAACATGCAGTAGGGTCACACACAACGCGTCGTCTCCAGGATGCAACAGCCCAGCAACACCGTTGTTTCTTATTTCTAAACTGCACACTTAGAAATAAGATGGAAGCTCGCACAGCACTTTACTCTTTTGATCATATATATAAATATTATCAAAGTAATAATGTTTTCTTTTTTTTTTCTCTTCTATCTCACGGCAACATGTATATATCTTTCTCTTCATTCTTTTTCACATGCTCACATTATTATTTATCCAACACATAATTCTCCTTCTCCAATCATGTATACCATATATATATTATATAGCAAGAGAGGTGTATGTGAGCATAACAATAATTTTCTCAATAATTACTGGTGTAATTAGAATTAACTTGGCGCCTTAAATTGAGAGACGAAACTGAAAGCTGCAAATATAATGACATAAAGATGGTCATAAAAAAAAACGGTTCATCTCCTTGCCAATTAATTCTTTTATTACCACATTGACCATGAGATAGAATAAGGTATTTACACCTCAAGTATTATTTTTTATTAAAATATTCCAACAATCCCCCACTTATTTTAATAAAATATTAATAGCAATATACATGAGCAATATATGAGCAAGAACGAGAATATTATGCATCATGAAAGTGGCAATGCCTTTAAACCTTCACTTAGTATCACACAATTCCCGTACTAGAATCAAAGTGGACAAATCCTTTAAACAATGATCCTCGATGGCACGTAAAATCATGCAACACACATAATACTCAAAGTGTTCTAAAAATAGCTTCACCAGCTCGCACATTAACGGCCTTGTGCTAATCCCGGTTTTCACAAGTGTCTAAAAGAATTAGCCCAACAATTCTCAGAGAAAGCGGCCCCACTTTCTCACTTGTATAGGTGAGTCTATCAAGGATGCTCCCATGACTATTACATCTCACCCATAAGGGTTATAGAACTCATTAAGAGATTCTTACATGATCCCAACCTCCCCATCGTCATAGGAATATGCACTTACACCATAGGGAGAGACATTTGATAAAAAAATCTTTTTAGTGCATATATATTCTCCAAACCACTCTATGATTCGTTTGTCCCTTTAACCTAGTTCGTAGGATCTCTAGCCCCTAGGTAGGGTATCCTCATAGGAAGTTTATAACATAATAGGGCTCGTCCCCTCCCCCTCGATGTATCTCTAGACTTTCACCACAAGCTTGGGATTTAATAATTTATATCATAAATAAGAAAGTCTAGGATGTCCGCCACTTGAGCTCATAAAAATATTTAAGTTGAGCTTTTAAAAAAAAACATTTCCAAACAAGTGCACATAGTTGGAAATAATGCATCTCAATCATTTATATATTCACAAAGAAATTTGTCATCACACAAGTGACAAGGAGCCTCTCATGCTCAAATAACCTTTTGAGGTATTTTTAAATATTTCTCATTTAACCGTTGTCAAAAACAACAACAAATAGTATATCACATACTTGAAACCGTAGATATATTCTCAATTTT
This sequence comes from Linaria vulgaris, assembly GCA_948329865.1. Lineage (NCBI taxonomy): Eukaryota > Viridiplantae > Streptophyta > Magnoliopsida > Lamiales > Plantaginaceae > Linaria > Linaria vulgaris. Next base: position 72,124,160 of record OX415253.1, read on the forward strand.
TTACCATTCACTTATCTTGTTGGCCAGTAGTCCTACACCTACTAGGAACCAATTATCTCACAAAGTGTTTTATTGCATAAAATGCAATTTCGTGTTGTGCACGACACAATCTCATATATCGAGATTTTAATATTAGTATCTAATAGTTTGTGATGCATCATCATAGCTGCACAAGTGGTTAATTCACGACATAATAATCACATATGATAAATATGTTTTCACCATGAAATATTAATCACAATAATATTGAATAATGCATTACCCCCACTATTCAACATAATATCTTCACAATCTCAAATTTGTGATGTGAACTTATGCAGTTATAAAAAGGTTTGATTCACATGATACGTTCTGCTACTCCCACTAATCAGGAACTAATCAAAGATAATATCGATAGTTAAGTTTTTTTTTTTCCTTAGTTGTCCACAATAAAATATTCACAAGAATTAGGCTCTTTATTGCATAAGAGTATTTTATTTCACTAACCGAAAAAGCAATGGACTTACCTCATAGAGTCATAGTGTTAATCACTCTTGCTTCACTGTATTTCTTCACTGTATTTACGTAAAAGTAAAATGTTAGCACTAAAGAGTACTTCATGATAATTGCACTATGATATAATAGTCCTCAGTAAATTCTAATTTTCATGAAGTCAGAAATTATATTATTTCGTGTGACCAATCTATTATATATCTGGACAATACAACAACATATAAAAAGATTCAGACACTTGTGAATATTTTGATATTGATGGAATTATGCTACTCACAGTAAGTAAGCATATTATGATTGAATGATATCGCACGCTATAAAAATGCATATTATCAAGGTACGAAATCAAGTAGACAATTATGCATACTTGATTTCAATAGAGAATCAATTATGAGGTAAAAACATTACCTGGTCATAACTCATGAGGACATAATTTAGCTTAGAAATTCTTACCAAACGTACATTTATCTGCTAACTGATAAGGAAAAAGCTTCCTTCCGCAAATGCTTGATGTTTTTTCCACGAGTCTCATCATTAAAATCATGATAAAATAAATTAATTAGTAGCCTCATAATAAAACATACAAAGTGTGGCTGTACTTTGAGGTTTGACCAAACCAACACCAACATTTTGAATCACTATCACAAGAGTCCAGACACATATAACTTCAGTCCAAATAAAAAGGCTAAAAGTAAACTGCTAAGCTAAATAGCTAATCAATAATCATGCTTAACGGCTTCACTGTCCCAGAAAATATTATGCCAACATAAAAGTTACAAAAACTTACTTCTCGTTCATCCTATTGCTTTTTATTTGTTAGCACTTTATGCTCGGATTATCATTGCAACACAAAAAAAAAGTAATTTAGATATTCTTGATCAGTACACCATAACATATTTCGGTAAAGAGGTAACATGGGCATAATCGTCTTAAAATTGTTGTTCCTCTATTTAACAATTCACAATAATTAAATAAAGAAACATGTAAAGTAAATTTATATTACCTCGAATTTGCATAGGAATGAATCGTACCTCGAACGACAATAATAAGAAATTTCTAACAAGACAAAAAATGACGATATTACCGAAACTCCATCGGTTCACGCCGAGTGTGAAGTATAAACGCTAGACTGAGGCGCGGATTATGTCGGCTCTCTTTAAGACGATTTGCGCCCCTAGTTGGTAATTCTCAACATGCAGTAGGGTCACACACAACGCGTCGTCTCCAGGATGCAACAGCCCAGCAACACCGATGTTTCTTATTTCTAAACTCCACACTTAGAAATAAGATGGAAGCTCGCACAACACTTTGCTCTTTTGCTCATATATATAAATATTACCAAAGTAATAATGTTTTCTTTTTTTCTCTTCTATCTCACGGCAACATGTATATATCTTTCTCTTCATTCTTTTTCACATGCTCACATTATTATTTATCCAACACATAATTCTCCTTCTCCAATCATGTATACCATATATATATATATATATATATATATATATATATATATATATATAGCAAGAGAGGTGTATGTGAGCATAACAATAATTTTCTCAATAATTACTGGTGTAATTAGAATTAACTTGGCGCCTTAAATTGAGAGACGAAACTGAAAGCTACAAATATAATGACATAAAGATGGTCATAAAAAAAAACGTTTCATCTCCTTGCCAAGTAATTCTTTTATTACCACATTGACCATGAGATAGAATAAGGTATTTACACCTCAAGTATTAAAATTTTAAAAAAATGTAAAATTTGTTTTCAACCAAATTTATTTCCAAAATATTTTTTTTTCGAACAAATTCTTTTTGGCGACAATTTTTTTTTCGACAACATTTTTTTTTTGCCAAATATTTTTTTTCAGAAAAATTATTTTTCGACAAAAAAAAATTTCGACAATTTTTTTTCGAAAAAAGAATTATGTCCAAAAAAAAATTATGTCGAAAAATAATTTGTCGAAAAAAAAAATTCTGAATAAAAATATTTGCCGAAAAAAAATATTTTTTACATTTTTTAAAAATTTTACATTTTTAAATTTTTTACAAATTTTTAAATTTTACATTTTTTTAAAACAAATATTAAAATTTTTAACATTTGACGAAAATACCCCTGAAAAAAAGTGCTGAAAAGTTGACTTGGGGCAAAGTGATGATTTTGGCAAACGATGGGGGGTTGACTGAGTCAAAACAAAGTTAAGGGGGTTGACTGAGAAATGAACCATACGATGGGGGGTTTAATGTAATTATCCCTATTATATATATTGTCTGGAATTCTATTTAATAATTGTAAACATTTCAGGGTAGCGGCAGGTTATTTTTCAAAATTAGGCGAAGATTATGCAAATAGGCCAAACTTTTGTAGAAGTAAATAGTTATTCCTCTATTATTTGTATTTCGTAATTTCGACAATGATGTGTGATTCACAAATGGGTTTTCCACCATGGATCAAAACAGGGACCTTTTTGTAAATTGGATTTGATTTTATGTGGAGCTCACTTTTCTCAAAGCTTCTTCTTGAAACTCTTACGGTACGCACTTGATGTTGAGTGCGAGTTTGGCCCGAATTACAAACAGGCTGGGCCATGAACCTAACAGTATGCCATTCATTTTTCCTTCTTTTTTCTCTTAGTACTGTGATTTAGACAATTGTAGGGAATGTAAATAGTAAGGATGTTTGCCGAAGAGTATCTTGAAACAGTTTGAAAAGTTATCTTAGAATGTTTTAAATATTTTAAGATTATTTAAAGTTGCATTTGATTATAAATTAAAAGTGTATAATATTCAAAATAAAGTCACTTTGAAAGTCTGAACAGAATTTAAGTTAAGCAATTTTGGTATAGGTTGAATTTCTTCAGTATAGACTGTGAAAAAAAAAATGATATTGCAAATCTCTTTGACATTGACAAAAACAAAAATGGCCTCAACTTATTGAGTAGCGACTTTAATTAAAATCTTATAAAAACAAATATTTTTAAAAAAAAAATTGTACAAATTTTAAGTTATTGTACCTACACTACCTCAAATTCAATAAATATATCAAGATGAACCCAAGTTATATCATGACATTAACACCCACAAAACTTTAAATTAAGAACACAAATAAAAAGCAATCGTGCCGCTTGAGTTCGACCCTTATTCAGATCAAGTCCACTACACGTAGCTGATACACATATTCGAGCAACCAAATGAATACTGCTCCAAGGCTCTTAACCTTTAAGTCTAGTCAGAAGAACTTCTGCAAATGGCAGCATTTTTTCAGTGTCAGGCAAGTCGACCTTAACAGCTTCATCGGCTGAGAAATTCCGAGACCATTTGAACAAGTTAGGAGTCTTGGCTTCGTCGATCCAACTGATCTTTTCTCTTATTTCTATGACCCTCACCCATGCCAGGAAACATCCTAGTACAATGTCCAAATAACCAATTCTTTCCCCTCCAAAGAAAGTTTGTCCTTTGCTGCATCCGATGAATGCAACCTCTAGCAAAGCAAAATCTCGACCTGCTGCTTCTGCTGCCGCAGTTTTAGCTTCAGGCTCGGACGATACACAAGTCGCCCATATGTTTGGAAACCACTGAACGCATGCAAGTTGTTAGTATTAAAGCCTTACAAAACGAGAAAATCATGTGAAAGAAAAAACTATAAGCAAACAATGAGGGATCCAAAATCAGTACTTACTTTATTTTCAAATTGAAATAAATAAAGAACTAATAGCAAGTCACTCATTCACGCCTATATCTTTACGTTATATTTATGCTAGTATAAAATTTAGAGCCCCTTTCTTTTCTTCTGTATTAAACAGAAGTATCTATATGTATCCTTCTTACTAATAAAAATCAGTTATCATTCTAAGTACTTGTGAAAGGGATCATGCTATATAATAGCTAAGTTGCTATTTTTGTTTTGAAAAGATTTACTACACTGATGTAAGTCGTATGCAAAAGATTTTATCCGTCGCTTGGTAGGCATTGTGTTTCAAGGCGGCCGGCGCAGATCGTCCATCGCGATGGCTTAGCCAACGAAGCCAAAATCGAACCACATCAAACATACATTTGCAGTCACAAAATGCTCAGTATTTTGTATATAGTAACCCAAATTAACCATAAACAACACTCAACAATCGAGATTAACCTTTGTTTCTTTTAATTAAAACAACTAAAAAAGCAAAATGCCTCACCCAGTTAATTAAGTAACGAGCAAAATAACAAGGGAATAAAAACTAAAGAAGAAAAAGAAAGGTTATATATACCACCTTAGTATCAATAAAGGTACCCCAAAATCGAGCTAGGGCCCGATCGTACGGATCAGCAGGAAGAATGGAGGGCCCGAAAGCCCAAACTTCATCAATATACTCAACAATGATGCGTGATTCACAAATGGGTTTTCCTCCATGGATCAAAACAGGGACTTTTTTGTAAACAGGGTTTGATTTAATGAGGAGCTCACTTTTACCAAAGGGGGCATCTTCTTCTTGAAATTCGTACGGTACGGACTTGATGTTGAGTGCAAGTTTGGCCCGAATCACAAACGGGCTGGGCCATGAACCTAACAATTTCACTTCTTCTGATGCCATTCTTTTTCCTCTGAATACTGATACTTAGACAATTGTAGTAATGGAATGTACGAAGAAATAATGATCAATATATTTTATTCTTTTGAAAGTTGAGGAACAATATATTGAAGAAGAAAAGAACAATTTGTCTTTGTATTGTAATTACAACCGTTTAAATAATGTAGCTTTATCGTGTTAGGATTGAATGTGCCATAAGGAAATGGTGAGATATACAGAGGCTAGGTGGCTACATAAGCCTAGGATTCATATTGCATCAAAAGGGATTTTTATATACAGATTTGAGAATAAAGAACAAATGCTAGAAGTGTTTGGGGGGACCATGGATGGTTAAAGGCACTCATGTTTTGCTTCTGAAAAAATGGGAGCCAGGTATGACTTTGGACCAGAAATTACTAAACGATTATCCAACGTGGGCAATCGTCATGATTGGATCTTCAGTTTTGGTCACTTAAAATGTTGGGAAATATTGCTAGTGTAATAGGGAAACCATGCTACATAGATAAAATGACAACTAATAAAGATAGATTGGGTTTTGCAAGGGTTATGATGGAGCTCCACGCGGGAGAAAAGATGATAGATAGTATACAGTTAAAGGGGCCTAAAGGTGAGGTATACAACCAAAGAGTGGTGTATGAAGCTAGACCTTATCAATGCTTCAAGTGCCTAAAGTTTGGTCATGGGGCGAGAGAATGTGAGGCAAGAAAGGAATTGATCAAGAAGACAGCCACATATGCAGATGCAAGGGAAGAGGAGAAAGAACAAAACCAAGGAGAAGACCAACTCAAAGATACAGAAAACACAGAAGTTAGAGGAAAAGCAGTGGAGGAGAGGAACCAAACTACTATGAGGGAGATCAAGGATTTTGTTGTGGATAAATTCGCAAGTGCACGAAATCGTAACAAGTAATAAAGTGAATGATAGGGTTGTCGATCCCTCAAGGAATAAATAATTAATTACCAAAATTTATTAACTCTAATTTTATTTGAGAAATCGAATTTCAGATTGTTCAAGCGAAAAGATTAACAATTTACTAACTATAGTAAAAACTTTTAACAAAGTATGGCGTTGAGACAATAGAATAACAAGAGTATTTCAATAAATAAGTGTAGACAATAAGAGAAGAGCTGGGAATCATGATTTTACTGTCATTAGTCTGATCTAACTTTTAATTAAGCATATTATTATGAGTTTCACGTTTAAAATTGTTGTTGGTTATCACCATTTATGCTTTATGTACTCAATCTCAAGTTATACATAAATTCTACAGCTTTACAACTAGAAAATGAGTCTAGTTATAAGATGTGCACATGTATGTTCGGTGGTGATTTTATCAACCACGTGAAAACGATAGATATATTTCTATTAAATTGAGAATTCACAGTATTTACTTCAAAGCTGTTTCACGAAAATCTCCTCGGTTTCAATTCGATCCTTAGTTCATCCAAAAGTTGGCCAGGATTTTAGAAGCATTATATTCACAAATAAATACACCAACTATTTGACATCGTAACAATACGTTTTAATTAAAGGTTAGATCATCGTAATTAGGCTACATCACTATCCCAGCAAAGTAAATTTAGCTCATAATGGAATCTAGAACAAGACTATAAGATAAAGATAACATCATAAAGTAAAGAGAGAAAAGTAAATAGAGTTTAGAGATCGTTACAGATTTTTACTTCCGTAAAACCTCAGGTGGACTCCCCCGTACAAACTCCGAATTACTCCTCCAAAATTACAAACTACTAGTGAATACTACTACTATAGAAAGACTACTAAGTGAAGAGAGAATGAAGAAGATTGGTGTGTTGAAATATGGAAAATGTGAGGTATATTTATAGTTGAAGCAAAAGCATAAGACGACATCTCGACCGTTCATCTCGTTTTGATTCAATGGTCCAAATTTGTCATATAATTGATGAATTATTGATCACAAAAGTCATCTAATTGATGAATTATTGATCACAAAAGTCATGACACTCTAGAGTCTTCCATTTGGAAGCTTGCAAGACTGAATATAGACCATTGATTAGCCATTTTGATCTGACGGTCATCGAGCGCACGAGTTGCGTATGTACATTTCAGCTTTGCGCAACGTCACTGTTTTGGTCATAACTTTCTCTCCAGATGTCGGAATCACAAACCGCTTGTTGCGTTGGAAACTAGACATATGTGGCTTTCCAGTGATATAAAGAACCAAACATGACTCAATCTACACAAGTGTCGGTGAATTTTTGAAGTTTCGGTTCTTGATTGACAAATCATATTTCAATCTACTAAACATGAAAACAAACATAAAAATACCACAAAACTATCAAGAATAATCAATAAAACAAGTGTAAAAGTATGATAATGATGAGTATTTCCCAAGCTCATCAGATTTGGAGGTGGTCATACAGATAGAAGGAAAGTCTGTAGAGAGAAACAACATTGGAGGGAGGAAAGATCAGACAAACGCAGTGACAGAAGGACAAAACAAAGAAAAAATCAACAAGGTAAATAGCAAGAATACACCTCAGAGGAAGGAGCAAGACATCCAGCAGGGAGATTGGCAAAACATGGAAACAAAGAAGTCCAAGAGAATAGAAAATTACAAAGGGGAGAAAACTGGGAGAACTACCCAGAATGGAGGATCCAGAGGGGCAAAAAGCCTATATGGATAGCACCAATTTCTGTTGTTGGAACTTGAGAGGACTGAATGATCCTCTCAAGCAAGAAGTTTGGAGACAACCTATGGAAAGGAATAATTGTTGTTTTGGTGTTGTGTTAGAAACTAGACTTAGAAGTGAAGCCTATGACAGAATAAATAAGACATTTGGGAATAAATGGAGCATTGAGAGCAATATAGGGCTCAGCAAAAACTGTAGGATCCTTATTGTTTGGGAGGAGCACACAATAAATCTGGAGATTGAAGAGAGAACTGGTCAATTGATTCATTGCAAGGTTTAGACTAAAGACAACATAAGGGATTTCGAATGCACTTTCATATATGCACACAACAGTGTTGAAGATAGCAAAACTCTGTGGAAGGACCTAGAGAGGATTAACAGAACTATTACAGATCCTTGGATGCTGGCTGGGGAGTGGAATGTAGTGTTCGATCAAGAGGACAAATGGAGCGAGGTGCGAGATTCCCAACCAGTGGGAGATGAGCTCAGAGAAGTCATGAAAAATATCAAAGTGCAAGATCACCAATATTGTGGGCCAATATATACTTGGTCAAATGGCCATACCTACTGCAAGCTAGACAGAATAGTGGTGAACCAGGAGTGGATGATGAAGAATTGGGACTCAGGTGTAGCCTTCTTAACTCATGGGGTTTCAGACCATGCCTTAGGTTACATCAGGCTACATATTGAAACGCAAAGAGGAGGATTCCTTTTAGATTCAAAACCATATGGACCAGAGACAAGGAGTACATACCTAGAGTGCAATCTGCCTGGAATGTTAGTATTCAGGGGTACAAGATGTATCAAGTTGTTGAGAAGCTCAAGATAGTGAGAGAGGAGATGAAAATTTTAAACTCTAGAAAATATTAGGATCTAGAGAAGAAGGCAGAGGACATTCTGAAAATGCTTAACAATAAACAAGAAGAGGTGCTTAGGGACCCCAAAAAGAGAGAGGGCCAGAAAGCAGTTCATGAGCTTTGAAGACTTTATGAGGACACAAAAGAGGTCTTATGAGTCAGGTCCAACAAGCAGCAAAAATGGACTGGATTAAGGAGAGAGATAGCAGCACCGGGCTATTTTTCAATAGTGTTAAAATGAAAATAAATGCTAACAGTATTCTAGTCTTACAATATGTTGATGGCAATCTGATTAATGGGAGACATGAGATTATTCATCATATCATTGATTTTTATACTGATCTCTTGGGGAAGGAGCAAAACGTGGAAGACATGGATAGAAAGGTGATAGGACAAGGGCCTATTGTATCTGAGGAGATGAATAACAACATGAAGAGACAGGTCACTAATGAAGAGATAAAGAAGACCATATTCAACATGAATGACCTCAAAAGCCCATGTCCAGATGGGATGAGCTCAAGCTTCTTCAAAACCAGCTGGAGGGTTACTGGGGATCTGATCAGTGAGGCTATCAATGAATTCTTCAAAACAGGGTAGTTGTTGAAACAGTTTAACTCTACTTCTATTTGTCTTATTCCCAAAGTAGCTAATCCCACTAAGATTACTGAATATAGACCTATATCATGTTGTAATGTTCTCTATAAGTTGATTAATAAGATCCTAGCTAATAGACTTAAAAGCATGATATCTGACCTTATCATGAATAGACAATCTGCTTTTGTTAAAGGTAGGGAGATTTATCAGAATATCTTCTTAGCCCAGGAGCTTGTCAGAGGGTACAACAAGAAAAATATATCCCCTAGATGTATGCTTAAGATAGACATTCAAAAAGCTTATGACACTGTCAATTGGAGTTTTTTGAGAAATGTGCTTAAGGCTTATGGTTTTGAACCTTATTTCATTCATTTGATTATGACATGTGACACTAGCCCTAGATTCTCTTTCTGTATTAATTGCAGCCTTGAGGGCAATTTTGAAGGCAAACAGGGCTTGAGGCAAGGGAATCCACTATCCCCCTACCTTTTTGTTTTCTGTATGGATTATTTGGCTAGATTGTTAAAGGATATGACTGATAATTAAAAGAATTACAATGATCACCCCTATTGTAGCAGGATCAGACTTTGTCATATGACATTTACTGATGATTTACTCTTGTTTTGCGGAGGGGGGGGGGGGGGGGGGGGATGCAGAGTTTTTAAAAATCCTAAGGGATACCATCCAGGAATTCTCTGCCATGTCTGGGCTCAGGATAAGCAAGGCAAAGAGTAATATCTTTATGGTTGGGATGAGCATTGGGATGAGAAAGGAGGAACATGAGGAAGTAAAGGTGGTATGGGGATTCACATAAGGAAACTTCCCCATCAGATACTTAGGCATCCCTTTAAGCCCAAAGAATTTGAGAATAGAAGAATATGAAGCATTGATACAGAAGATGGTGAAGATGATTCAAATATGGCAAGCAAAGAATCTTAGTTATGCAGGAAGGCTACAATTAGTGAAGGCAGTACTGCCAAGCATACAAAGCTTCTGAAGTCATATTTTTGCAATGTTTTTGGGGGTCATAAAGAGAATTCAGAGAATATGTAGAAATTATCTTTGGTCTGGCAAGGAGGAAAGGAAAAAGAGTGTGGTAGCATGGATATCAATCTGCCAAGAGTACAAGAGGGGAGGATTACAAATCAAAGAGGTGTTGGGATGGAACAAAACTGTCTTAGCACTGCAAATCATCAAGGTTAGTGACAATGAAGGATACAACACCATCTGGAAATAATGGATTAGAGCCTACAAATTAAATGACAAGTCCACTTGGGAGATAGAAGTGAAGAAGAGTGATTCTCCATGGTGGAGGAATCTACTCAACCTAAGAAAAAAAGTGAAAGAGTGTCTACCAACTAGCACTCTAGGAATAAGGCCTACAGAAGGGATGCATAAACTATACAACGACCTAGTACCACATAGACCAGAGGGAGTGGTGGAAATAGATATGGAATCCTTATTCTAGCCCCAAAGAAAATTCCATATACTGGCTAGCTGTACAGAAAATATTATCCACTAAGGACAGACTATGTAAGTTCATGAAATTGGATGATCAATGTGTGTTCTATGGGGATAACAATGAGACCCATGATCACTTATATTTACAATATAATTGGTCATATTCTATGATGTGCAAAGTACTGACCAAAATAGGTATAAGAGCATGCTCTAAGGATATGGCTTGGTGGATCGGAAATTTTGCACAGTCTCAAAACAAAGGATCAAGCATCAACAAGATCAGAGCAGCAACTCTAGGAGAGACCATATCAACAATATGGAAGGCTAGAAATGCAATTTTTTTTTAAAGAAAAATATGTCACAGACACCCAAGTGAGCAAAGAGATTGCATACACAGTGATGACCAGACTTCAAGGTAAAAAGGGTAAGAAACAAAATAGAATGATAAAAGCCATTTGTGATAAACTACAACATGTTTAATGTTGGGGAACACATGATCTGCTTGTTTGTGAGTGTTTTCTTTAATATGAAGGTAATAGGCTCTCACAAAAGCTGGACAGTGCTACACAGGCTTTCATGTAACAAAATCTATCTTCTCCTTTCCAAACCATCCAAAAGGAGAACTGACTGCTGGGAGGTAACCATCAAAAGTGGCAGGCAGATTACACTGGCAAGCCAAGGGAAAATGGTCACAGTCTTGGACTAGAGCCATGAAAGAGAGGCTGAACCAGCCTGGTGATAGCTAATAAGACACTCTAGTGGTAATGGTAGGAGTGTTTGTAATCTTCTGGGTATTACTTCAAGTCATAGACCTAGTCTAGAGCTTGTTTAATCATTTGCTAGATGGTAGCAATAAGCATTAGAGTTGTAGACACTTGTGTCTTGAGCCTCACATAGGTGTATGCCCCTTCTCTTCTGTAAAACTCTCCGATTTGGACGTTCTAGTTAACTTTCTGCGAAAAAAATAATGTAGCTTTACAATACAAAAGAAGAAAATTTATCAATCAATAGTGAAGAAAGCATAGGCGCTCGTTTGGTTGCAAGAAGCCCTAATATGCCTCTTCATTTAACTTCCTCCTAAGATACTTATTATTCAAAATTTAACAACTTTGGTTGGTTATCTTGTACACTTGTCTCCTCTATGCTTCCTCTCTATGTTGTGAATCCCACTAAATTCTTTGCTTTGGTTGCAAAGTCTCTTACTCGTTTTAAGTCGGATTAGATGCAAATTTCCTACATTACTCTTTAATTAATACTCCTCAAATTAGGGTGCATAAGTAGAGAATACCAAACCAGAGAATGAAATCCCCTCACTCCCAATTCGTCTCTCTTAACTCACATATCGACGCGGTGATTAAGTCTAAGACAAACACGAAGTCAAATATAAGTTAATCACAGACCGCAATAATCCAATTCAGTTTAATCTATTAAACCAAATCTCAAGTCTACATCATCTGAAATACGCTTAAAATAATCACACATTTAATCACTACACAAACAACTACGTTTTTTTTTTATGTCAGGTAGCTGAGATCCAGAGCCTTACCACTGAAACAGAGGAAACCCAACTGATTTTATCAATTAAATATAGTAAGTAGTACATGGATAGTTGTTGCAATTCAATCCTTCATCAAAATAACACAAACACACAACGCAATCCAGCTTACATTGAGCAATAACTTTATTCAACTCCAAACTAGCTGATATAGATAATTCAACCAACCAAATCAGTTTCATAGCCTCTAATGACCACTGATTTTGGCCAAAAGTTCTTCCGCAAACGCGGCCATTTTCCCAGTTTCGGGCAATTCATCCTTAACAGCAGCATCAGCCGAGAAATTCTCTGACCATTTGAACAAGTTAGGAGTCTTGGCTTCGTTGATCCAGCCGATCTTTTCCCTTATTTCTATCACCCTCACCCAATGCAAGAAACTTCCAAGTGCAATGTCCAAATACCCAATCTTTTCACCTCCAAAGAAAGTTTTGCCTTTGCTGATTTTAGTGAACTCAGCCTCAAGCAAAGCCAGGCCTTGAGATACTTCTTCTATTGCCGCAGCTTTGGCCTGTGGCTCGGCTGTCGCATACGTTCCCCATACATTTGGAAACCACTGTGCACACATTGATTAATTTTGTTAGGAATATGAGATACACATTGAGAAATGAAGGTGAAACTATCTATTAGGTAAAAATCACATTAAACTCCTCAAGGTTTATCTTAAAATTGTAGTACCTTTGCCCGCCCGTGAGGCGAATATCAAACACGACGAGAACGAACACTGAAACGTGTCGAAATGGACGTGGCTTTATCGCACAATTTCGAAAACTAAGGAGGTTTACTAGGATTTACCCTAATTAACTGACACTCCAGAAGTTTCCTCCAATTACAGACATTTCTTCTTTAATTTGAACAATTAGAGATACCCATTAAAATTCAATAACAATATTACAAACAGTTTTTTTTTAACCAAAAATACAGGGCAAACAGTCAAAGTGACACTCATGGTTTTACTAAAAAAACATTTCTACAAAATTTCAATCCAAATATCAAAATAAAAATTAAAAGAACTTCCAAATCACTCTTGATTATTTTTAAATGAAACTTTAAATACAAAATTTTACTTCAAAGAGTGTAATTAGGGGTATATTCATAACCAATCGGCACATCTCACAAGCACATATAATTGCTAACCAAAATAACATGAGAGAAATATTGCTACTTACAAGAATCAAAATTATAAAAACAAAATGATGAAAAGAACTCATAACATGGTGATAGAAGAAAGGTTACCATACCTTAGTATCAATAAAAGTGGCCCAAAATCGAGCAATGGCCCGATCGTAGGGATCAGCAGGAAGAATAGAGAGCCCAGAAGCCCACACCTCATCAATGTACTGAACAATGATGAGTGACTCACAGATGGGTTTTCCTCCATGGAGCAGAACAGGGATCTTCTTGTAAATAGGGTTTGATTTCAAGAGAAGCTCACTTTTACCAAAGGGCACATCCTCCTCTTGGTATTCGTACGTAACGGACTTTATGTTGAACGCAACTTTCGCCCGAATGGTAAAGGGGCTGGGCCATGCACCTAAGAGCTTCAGTTGCTGTGATGAAGCCATTTTTTGTGCTTTTCTATTTTTTATTTTATTAATAATGGAAGATGGTATGGTTTGTGTAATGGGAAAGTTTAATTATATTTGTATTTGTTTGTTGATTGTGTGGTAAAGTTGAGTCTGTGGGTTGCTGCAGTTGCAGCCCCCTGTCCTGTCCAAAATAAATGCCAAGAAACGTCTAGAAATGCGAGAACCACACGATTATTATATATAAATGTTTTTTTTATATTGTTAACAAAAAAAAAAATCTCTTTTATTTTGTGTTTTCTATTTTACTTTTGAAAAATGAAAAAAAAAGGTTGAACTTTGAAGAGCTTTCGATTGTTGTTGTGGTCACATTAAACACGTCACGGGAATTGGAGTTTTCTAAATTGGTATACCAAGATTTGGTACATTGAAAACAAATATATTACGATTTAAGAGAATCTCGTCTGAGTTTTAGAAGTTAATTATATTATATCCTAATTTTCCTTATATTCGGATTTAAACTAATATAAGTCATGAATCATGATTCGAATATGCAAACCCCTTCTTTAATATATGCTTATCTTGAGGTTGCGTACACGTGTTTATAATTAAACAGCCGGAGTTGATGGTATATTACTATATTTTATACGATTCCCTAACCATATGGTAGAACAGTCTGTCACATTATGTACTACAATAATACAAATATTTACTACAATACAGAAACAATAATTGCATAGAAGATGGACCACTTTACACAAACAGAGACATATGTGTATCTATACGTTTGTTCGATTTGTTACTTACATAGAAAAAATAGCAAATTTAAATGAAACATGAAGCGCCCTTCCTAATATTTCACTTTCACAGGACAACACGTAACGTCAATAGACTTATTATGACTCATAAATTCATTATAAATTTGGCTTCTTACATGCGTGCGAGCACGAGGGCACGCGGACTGCGGACACAAACAACCACTAGAAACCTTTCAACCATACATTTTCCAGAAACCACTGCCATAAATTTTATTTACGAAATCATAAATATACATATATCTATATATATTATCAAGTAAAATAGTAAATAGTGTTAGATCGTGTGCGCATATGCAAATAGGGATGAAGCCAGAATTTTGGTTTAGTGAGAGCGAAATAGAACCGAAGATTTTTTTTTTTCGTAAATATTACTTAGACTAAGAAATGTTGACCCCCCCTCTATATAGTGAACAAGTTTTTTTTTTAATGAGTTTTTTTGTTTATTACATATAATAAATGAGATTGTTGGGTAGTTCTAGATTCTTTTTGTGCTATTAGAAATATCTCATGAGTTCTATTTTTAGTATCTCTTAGTTATGCATTTGTAGGTTTAACGTTAACTAATAAAACATATTTCATATGACATTTTTTTAACATCGCTAACGCAATTTTTTATATTTTAGTTGATGTTTGTTTGCGTACACCAAATTTTTACCCAAAACTTAAAAAATCAATTTAGACGATAAGAGAAGCAAAAATAGTCATCGTAAAGTAAAGTATATAGTTGAAATATTGCCACAAATGGCCTTTTTTTATCACTTCATAAGTCTCAAATGTATAAAATTATTTAGTAGTGAAACAAGAAAAAATTAAAGCTCCAGCATATACTAATTATGAAACAATTAAGATTTTGTATAATGAACGAATAAATTAGAACTTTAAGGTAAATAAAAAGTAAAGCAAGAAAATCTTATTTGGACGCCCCAAAAACTAGGAAGAAAATAAACTTATTCTTTAATCTTTGAACTTTTGAAAATTTTCATTTTTGACCTTAAATGTTTAAAAAAACTTTGTCTTTTAGTCCCTAAACTTATAAGTTGGTATTTTACTATTTTATAGGTCTCTAATTCTAAAACATATATTTCAATTTCAAATATTAACCAAGATGATCGAATTATCTAGAAAAATTACATAAGTGAATATATGTATGTAACAAAGAAATCTTATTATACATATTTGAATTTTAATTATAAATAATTAAGGGACTTGATATGCAACTAACTAATAGATGAGGTAAGCCATGACATCTTTTTGATAAGGTAAGCCATGATATCTTTTTGATGAGGTAAGGCATGACATCTTTAAGAGTGAAGTTGGATTTTTTTTGTGATTTATCATAAAATAACCATGGTGGGACATGAATATTAATTATTAAACTATAATTTTTGCCTATAAATACTCACCATTGTTCAACATTTTATATAGCTCAAAATCATCCGATTTTGAAAATATTTCCTAAAATAAGAGTTGTTCATTTTTGTGTTTTCGTTTGGAAATTTTTTTTTTTTCAGATTTTTATCTTATTATTTTCTACCCAAAAAGACACCAAAACTTTTAGCCCCTGTTTGGTTTTCATTTGAGAAATAATTTTCAGAAAACAAATGATTTTGAGGGATATTGGGCTTCTCAGAAAATATATTTTCGGCCCATTAACAAGAATTTTGGGGGGAAATTGAAAATAGCTGAATAAAATTAAAGGGAAATAGGGGGGAAATATAGCATTTCGCATAAACCGAGGTGGTGCTATGACATAAAGCAAATGATAAAGCTGTTGCTTTATGTAGCTAATCATTACATAACTGACATTAATAAAATTTAAAAAAATGGTTGGTTCCATTTGCTAAGGAGAGAACCGTTGGTTTGCCTCCATTTTTTGAATTTCATTTAAAATGCCCCACTCCACTTTCAGCACGATTTTTTGAATTTTATGTGGTTGTGTTCATGGTTGACAATTTAAATAATTCTATAATCAATAAACCCTGAATATTATTGTCTCCAAGAGGAAATATTTATAAATTTAAAATTTCATATTATATTTGGCACAAGCAAACAAAGTTTAATAGATACTAATATATCACCATACGTAACAAAACAAACATATTTTATATTGTCCCATTACTAGTATATTGAGTTAACGTTTATCACAACAATAATTTCACTAATACGAAACTACATTACATATTGTTGATCACAATAAAGTTTACTGGAAACAATGTTATATCAATGTTTAGCCAACATCCATCCAACATTGAAATCCAAATGTTTGCTCACTATTATTGTAACTATAATTTTGAAGTTTGCGTAGACTAATTAAATCATATTTGAACATGACCAGGTGTCATGAATAATAGTGTTACATGTAAGTTTTAAAATACATAAGTTATTGGATTTGTCTGTTCGTGTACCTTTTTTCGGAAATTCAACCAACGGGGGGTTGCAGCTGTATTTTCCGTATTCGTAGTTGTCCTCCTGGTTCTCTTTACCAAACTTTGTTTCCAGTGGAGTTGTTCTAGTAATATTGATGAAAATTGTGTTGTACGGAAAACTATGCATATAATGCCTCTCTTGAGTGCTTTATCTAATTTTCCCCCGGAAAAGTGAACTGCCAATACATATATGATACATATTAAATGTGGTAACCATTAAGTAGCCAACTCTTCCTGTGACTTCTTCAATGCAATCTTGTAAATCTTTTGACTGGATTGGCATGGATACTCCATAATTGTGAATCCCCCAGCACATCAATGAACTTTGTTAATATAGTAATGCCATAGCTGTGTTTGCCACACGCCTACCTAATTAAATACCCAAGTCAACTCATTTGATTGTTATCGTCAAATATAATTTAAAAACCACAATTTTTTTGGCCATGCACGCGATGTAAGCATTACGATATAGGCAGACAGTCAAAAATATTGACAATACATTTCGTTGGATATTATGACAACTTAGATCTCCCTAATTTATTTCACCCTCTTATGAATTTATTATAAACATTTAAAAGTACTCGTGTGTTGAGATTGAATTATCCTTTTGAAAATAGAATATCTACTTTTATCCTGGGTGCTGAGATTGATTTTGATTTGCATGTCTTTTGATGCAAGGTTGTCCGCGTGTTATTTTTTTTTGTTTGCTAGAACTCAAATAGGTTGTTATTTGTAAAAGGGGCGGCAAGTCACGCTAACAAAGTTAAGTTCAATCGCCGAGTGAAATCCCATCTTTTTCGGCCAAATGAGTTCACGTGCCACTCTGTTAATATCATAACAAATTGTGTCATCCCATTGACGTGGGCTTAATCAAAACAATACATCAGGCGACCAGCATATATTGAGAACTACATATATAATTCGAGGCAGGTACCATTCGAGCATGATAATAATATAAATCGACGACGAAGCCGCAAACGTTGCTCGATTGACTGACCACAATGTTCCTATCTTAGTAACTTTTCGGATGACGCGCATCTCTTTCCCCGAAAATGAACTCCATTAAGTCGTAGAGCGGCAAACCGTGTTTGCGAAAGAACTTCTTTCTAAAGTCATCCTGAGAATGCAGAAAACCATAGTTAAGTTATGAATCACTTGTGTCTACGTTATTTAACTAAAGTTTAGTTTTTCTCCAGGCCGTTACCGCATCGCCGTTCTTTAAAAGCTCTAATTTATTGGATACGCTAACACAATTGTTCTTGGGGTCGAAGGTTACGCCCGATAAGCGAATGTAGTCCTTGAACCCGACATACCTCATGCATAGATTCCGGTACTGATCCATTACATCCGTGATCGTGATGCCGAGATCGGGACGAGCATAGCATAGCATGAAGTGCACCCGGTTGAGTGCTTCTGCGACACCACGTCGCGTTGTTAAGTCGACCTCTTTTGCAACGCTGTACAATGTGTTTATATACAACTCATCCAATGAACGGTTCCATCCCCACTTGTAAATAGCCTGATTGGTATACATAGTACGCACCCGTGTCTTCCAAAATTTAAAAATGGAGATGTGATTAGCATAAGCACCCGCCTAAATGGTTGCAAAAAATATTACTGTAATGTGGCATGAAATGAAACGGAAAATTATAATAAAATGAACCTTCCTCGCGGAATGGCTACTATTCACTTCAATTTAATTTTGCCACGTTACCTGAATTCTGGGTAAAACATGATATTGAGGGTCCGAGCTACCTCCTCCATACTCGAAGTTCTTGGCTCTGCAATCGCCATTTACTTTTTGCTCCATTGCTACGTATTCTTTAATTTTTTTTGAAAGATTTACTGATAATAATTGTTCATTGCACAAGATGTTGTAGTTGAAAATGCATTTTATAAGGTGTTACATGTCCCATCATGGTACCTCCTACGGCGATATTGCCATTATTATCCCTGCAACCGGTAGATTGATTTATTTAATAAATGTGGGTAAGCAACAAAGCCCTGTTTAATTAATGTCCCCACAGTTCCTTTATTTTATTCTATGGCCACGTTAATAACCCTACAACTAATTTGGTCCAACATGACGTTTAACTTTTTGGACCTCTAATGTTTGATTTTTTAATGTAAATACGGAGTTTTATTTTGGAAATTTAGAGATTGCCGAGAATATAATGCGCAGTCATTATCTGAAATTGTAGTACACAAAAATTATTCCAACTAGAATTAGGATGCCGACGTGTTTTGGTCTCAATGTTTGATGCCTGTTGCGTCAACATTGTGATAACATTCAAACCCGAACCCTCCTCTTAAGTGCAGATAAAGTAAGCCGTTGTAAGTACGCGGCCGATGTTCAATATAGATTAATGCCACACCGCTGTTCACAAATAATCAATGTATTTGGTATCTATACAAGGTCATGATTATGAATAGTTTTTACTGGTATCAATCGTTATGCAAATATGAGCTAACCTTCAGGAAGTCGTTCGCATTAAATAAAATATTTATAGTATTTGCCATAGTTTGGGGATTTATTTGCGTATTCACATATCCTTGATAACCATCAATGTGAACTCTATTCGTGCGTATCACACGATCCCTAATTAGGAACTACGCCGCGAGTTGTTTATGGTTTGATCCGCCTTTTGAGAACAATATGAAAAACCTGCATTATCATTATTTAAAATATATGGTAAGTAAGTGCAGCCCATAATATAGGGAATTGGTGTTTATTAAAGTGTGTTTAAAAGTTGCATGTATCGTTGACTTGTAGTTGTATGGGGGTGGGATGTGTACGCAACGAAATACCCTCGTGGAATTTATTTAGTGGGGATGTCCTTCAACTACCCCAACCACCATTGATCAATGCCATGCAATCTGTCTTAAATACCCTAATCATGTAGCTATATTATACCTTCCTTTTGTATATTATTCATTTCCCCTATACCTTGCTTACGAGACATTTATCACGTTCGAAGACAATCCTATCTCCAAAACCCTCAATTGCCATTTCACCATGTCGTATGAATTTTCCACTTGCTCCACCATGGATAGCACCGGCCGGACCCCTTCGATCGAGGTAGACTAATCCACTCATTATTGAAAATAACTTTGGCATGAAATACCAAAGTTATACAAAACATATGATTCTTATTGTTTATGGTCTAACCGGCCGATATACACTTGATATTGTTAGGATAACAACCGAGCCTCTGGACATCCATTTCAGTACAACAAATTTTGGTGCGCCAAAACCGAGGCACAACTTGCATTTGCCCTATGCGAGTTCTCCAAACCTCATCCGATTTTAGATTGCACGCACATGTGGAAGGTTATGAAACAGGCGGGCGTTTTCATGTCGAAAACGTTCGTTAGCGATATTACCCCCGGCATGATACAAGCTCGCGTTGGCGTAATGCACGAAAGATTTATCAAGTTGCGTCGATATATGTCAATCCCAGGAGTTATTTTCGACCCACAGAGTGATTCTGTTCGCACCGACGAACTCTACGCTGAATACGAGCATAAGGTACTAATTTTGCAAAACCCCTTAATTTCTACGTCATTGATCCATTTATGCATAACAAATCTGAAAATATCATTTAGCACAAATGAGGAGGTTATTTTTGAAAGAAAAATTTTCATCTAAAACAACGTAAAATTCGTTGAAATTTATATAAGATTAAATTATACAAAGTTTTTGTATTTGTCGTTGTAGTTGTTTTCGATGCCTACTATATTTACAGTTCAAAAGATTTATCACGTGGAGACAATTTATTTTGACTTTGAAGTATGAATCACTCATCATTGCCGGTTATCAACTTTTGTACCCGCGCAAGATCTTTGCATTTTGTTTGGGTGGTCATATTGAAAACGTGAGTTAAATGCGTCGTTGTAACTACTCACACAATTCATCGAACGGATATTGTCCTCTTCACTACTCTATACTCATTATGCAGGAGACACTGCTTGACTTCTATTTTAAGTTGCACGGAATGCCCAATTATTTTGAGCTTGATTATTTCTTCAACGTTAAGCGTGCTCCGCTGACACGTGTTGAGGAAATTGGATCTTCAAGCACCCCGTATGAGATTTATGAAGAAGCATCAACAACCCTTCAGCTGAGCTCTACGTAGAGTGTTAAATATGATATTAACATGTTAACAAGTTATATCTTGGTCAATGTTGTTATATATATCAAGTCCAACACAATTCAACACGTGAACACGTTTGTTTGTAACAGTTGATACTTTACTATTGGGTGGCCTAATGTTTTGTCCCATAAATTAATTTGATGAACCGTCAGTATAAGTTTTTTTGTGGACGGTAACCGGCACAACAACAAACATTCAAGTAGATTGTTGTAATTGTCCCATCGGCTGTACATGGGGAACACAAAGCATTAAATGCACCAAACTCTCTCATGATTAACATTATCTCAAGTGTGATTATAGTACATTGTTGGCGGTAAAATTACCCGCCACAAATCCGCTATCCATTTCCCCCCCTTTTTCTTTTGCCTACAAATGAATTCCTTTGGGCAGGCTATTTGACCAAGCACTAACAAAATCCTCGTTGCAATTAGTTTTTTTTTGGTACGACTCGTTGCAATTAGTTAAGTAATAGAAATTATTAGAATTGGGTTGAAGTTGTTTTTCAAAGTCTACTGTCGAATTTTTGTTGTTTGTTGCTGTATTTTGTCATATTTTAAAAAAATATCTTTCAAAAAAATGGGTGCCAAAAATGTGTTGTTCTACGAGTCCCCTTGGAATGCCGATATCGATGGCACTTTCATTGGGATCTTGGCAAAACATGCGGAACTTCTCGAGCGAAACATACAAAAGAATGATAACTTTGTGTTTGTCGAGTGTATGGATAAACTGAACGAGAAACACAGCACAACATTCAACCTAAAGG
The DNA here is from genome assembly GCA_948329865.1 of Linaria vulgaris. Classification (NCBI taxonomy): domain Eukaryota; kingdom Viridiplantae; phylum Streptophyta; class Magnoliopsida; order Lamiales; family Plantaginaceae; genus Linaria; species Linaria vulgaris. The sequence goes on from OX415253.1 coordinate 72,146,042, forward strand.
CATTACGTGAGCGGTTTGCGCACTTGCATGCTAGGTTTAACTACTTCTCTTGGCTCGTAGATAATCCGTTCATAAAATTTAATCCTATCACTTTTGAAGTAAGTGCTGACTATCAGTGTGTGTGGGACTTCGCCGTACATGTATTATTTTTAATGTAGCAAGCGATAGGTTCTGGCAAGTTAATTACAACGTGTTTTGCGTTAATTATTGCATTGTTGATTTGTATATTACCTGATGGAACTGTATTAGTATTACAAAAGTAACTATAGTTGATCTATGTTACCTTTATAACGTTACCACATCAAATGAGTTAAGCATACGTTTGAAGATATCCTTGCCATTTCATCTACATTTTGATAATTTTTTGCCATACATACGTGATGTATAATACACATTTCTTGGACTGTAGAAACACGCCATTTTCGTGGCATATCACACAGAGGGTGAACTTGCTTGGAATGAACTCGTTTCCATATTTGGGCGACTAGAGCCTGCTGGATCCGGTCGCACTTTCCCAATCGTCGATCTTACTGTCGATCCATTTGTGTTCGACGAGGTGGACGCCGAGGACAAGTATGGTTCCGGGACCACGGCCGACAATTTCATTGACCTCCCGAGCCCAGATTGCGTTCTCCCTGTCCAGACTCACAAGCGAAAGACATTCACAATCGATGACCTTCTCGAGTGGTCTCACCCCGCAAAAGATCCTCCCGTAGAGGAGCTTGTCCCCAAAAGGAAGAGGGTTGCCACGGCAAAGTGCTTTTTCCCCGTGAAGAAAGAACAGAAAACTCCGGACTCGAAGCCAAAAAACGTTGTCATCATCGACTCTAGCCCCGAAACGCCTTCTACCAAGAAGTGATGTCTATATGCATTACAAGGCTCTGCTCACTAACTACTGAAAAGCCCTTGAATGTGTACCGTAATATGCATGCAATCATCTTTACTCTTTAAGTCTGGGTTTATTTTGGAGCATTGCAGTTTTCGGATGTTTTGTTATAGTCTTGAACATCTACACGTGGTGTGTTTTTTGTTGGTTGATTGTGGTCGACCATATGTATGTAATTTATCTTATTTTGTTATTTGTCTAATCAGTACCTATGTTATTCGTGTTTAGTTCCATTTGATGATTACCCTCAATTCAATTATCTAACTACTATAATTGTGCAACTGCAAATTCGTCTGGACCTATTGTTGAAATGATATTCCACCAACTTCAATCTAATATTGACAACAGTTAGGTGTGCCCGTTATCAAACACAAATAACACAACCAACCATGTCCATATTCGGGGCATGTTTTTGCTACACAAATATTATTTGTTGTTTGAACCCCGACCAAAAATAATCAAGTATAACAAATGTCAATTTTAGATTATCTATTTTAAAACCTCGACCTATAACAGATTGTTACTACTAAAACATAACTTATTTATAAAAATCAATAAATTACCAATTACTTTTTACGTCGATAACATATGTGCCACTCACATGTCTATAATAACAAATGTAGGAATTGTAGCAAGGCTTAGTAAGTTATACTTATGTAAATTTATTTTGGGATGCGTTACAAATTTAATGTATTATTTATTAAAAAGTGTAAGCTTGTCTGGAGTCAATGTTGGATGGATTATTGTTACTTATTGCAAGTGTAAACAGATGAATGGTTGTGGCAAAAATACACTGACTCAACCCTATTTTTTCATCTGGTTCCCAGGCATCACACCTCTTTTAACTTCCACTCCCTCATTAATTGTACGCGACGATTTAGGCTGAACGTTGTACCACACTCAGGTTGGGGTTGCAACGGTCCATTATTTGATGTTCATATTTGAAGAGGCCCTGACCCAGAAAAATTAAGTAGGCGACGACAATATAGACATTCACAACCCCGCCCTCCAATTTATAATTTTCAAAATCCATATCACCAGACAAGGAGCACTTAAAATCAAATTCTTATGGAACAACTAATCGCCGAGATGAAGCGTCTTGGTTCCACACCTATTGAAAGAATCGTTGTATGATTATATTCCGTTAGAAAAAGTGTCAATCGTTATTCAACATTGCTTTGATTAATTTACTTTTCCATATCCATTAAGCAGTTGTTGAGAAATTGACATTTTCTATAAATGCGTCAGGAACCGCCAAATGAAGCGGTCTATGCACCGATGGAGTACAACGACGAGTGGGATGACGCTAGAGAAGCAATGTTACTCAAATATCTCCAGTTGGTTGGTGACATATCAAGGGGCAGATCCATGCACATTGCATTAAGAAAACTTTCAATCGAACTACAGATGCACAGTGGCCCACCCTGGTTCTAGAGAGCCTTGTATCGAAGATTTTGTATCGACGCATGTCTACTTTCTGTGCCTTCATTCGTAGGGAAGGTGTATCTTACGATGAGGGCACGCATCTTCCTACTATTAATATTGAGGCTTATTTGGCGGCATGGGCACGCGAAGGGGTAAAGCAAATGTGTTTGGCTTTCTTCATAATAAGCATTCTGGATGCAATGTTGGGTGAATGTTCTCCCAACATCAGCCCAATATTAAAAACTGATTTAGCGCTGCCGTTGATTTTTGCAATTTGTGTTTCTGTAGAAATTTATATTTCATTAGTTAATTTTACTAATCATTGTATATGTTTACCTTAGGGTACTGAGCCTGGAATGTATAAGTACTTCCGTCTACACGGGTTACCGAACCACGTAGTTATGTTCGCCGTGTTTGAAACTATGGGTGGAACATATCCTAATACAGACGCCGAACTCAGTGAAGACTCCGACGATGAGCACACTTGCGTCGATGGGTCAACAGAGGTCGAAGACTCGGGTCCGATTAACGCAGCCGTAGATAACGACGAAGACGGTTGCTCTTTTGATAGTACCAATATGCCATCGCCCATCAACGACGGAAAAACGCATTGCTTGAAGTGTGGCGATTTTTATGATCTGTGTGTTTGCCCATCTACAGAAGGGTCGGAGGACATGTCAACAGAATCATATTATGATGAATCTGATTAAACCATTGCATAATTTTATTTCCAATGCTTTAATTTAATGATTGTTGGCTAATCACTTGTTGTCTTGGAATGTAATTTTAAGTAAAGGTGTTTTAATTGTTGCATTATGGATCTTATCACATTTATTGAATTGAAAACGAAGTGCATCAAACTATAGTTTTAATGTTGTTCGTATGTTGGCATAACATCCATGCAATATTACATCCATTATTGACTCATTTTATAGAGGACCCACTATTAATATGCTTACCACCAGATCAAACAAGATGATACTCACCATATATTAAACCCACAAATCCAGTGAACAACGAACATATCATGCTTGAAACCGTCAAAACAAAACAGGGGAGTTCTACCTAAAGCCCCTTACAATTATGAAACGCAAAATACATATTGAAATGCTCATGCGATTACACATCACATAGCATAACCATCGTCAAATGGCATTCAGGGGGTGGCAGACAAAACGTCCATCTTGGAAAGCACCTTGATTTGAGGGATGGGGAGCTCCTTCACCACGAAAAGATACTGCATTTTTGAGTAGTTCATGAAACCCTTGTCCTTGAACCACGTATCAATCGTCAGAGGCTGCATTTACAAAATTAGATACATATAATTACTTGAGGCAATACTCATTAACAATGTGGGATTCAGATGAACTCACGAATCTGGAATGCAAGTCATGAAGATTTGTTTTAATTGTCACTTTTTCTGACTTCTTGTTTAGCCTAACCCCAGGGACTTTATAAAATCTGTTGAACAAGTGGAAACGCGTGTGCATGATCATGAGTCGTTCCTTGATCATCATAGGGGATATATCAGTCCCTTTTGCCCTCGTTAATTTTTTACCCAATTCCTTGTATATCGCCGGCATCATCTCCGCCGTGTACCAAATTTGCCGATCGACGATCTTGCGAAGACAGCGTAGTAGTATATTCTCATCTCGCTGACTAAATTCTTTGAAGCTTAGGAACACATTATGTATGTCATCCTATTAATGTATCGAGACAAATGAACATGTCAACAGTGGACGCCATATGAATAATAGACTTGAAGTAATATTATTGATCATTTACCTTTGTCGAATCGTAGACTTCCTTCAAAGTGCTTCTGGTGGAAGCCATTGCGAGAGGATAAATGAAAATGTTCTCCCAGAACGGAAAAAACAAAAAATAAATTATGAAACATGTGGTGTATAATTTATGACTATGTAATATAGTGAAACCTCGGGATGTACATACCTATCATTACTACTCTTAATGGTGCTTTTCAAACTAAAAAACAATGTAATGTACGACGGTCAGGATTAAGTGGCAGATTAACTAAACAAATAGATTAAATAAAATATATTATATAGCATGTACGTAATAGCAATGCGGAATTACTCGATATTAGGGTGTTCAACGTTTACTCTAGTCAATATTATTCTTCGTACCACATAGTAATATGAGGTCGATTTAATTATGTTTAGGGTTAGCAAAATAATAACCCCCAAATTGCAACGTTTACAGTATAATCACCTAATATTATTGAAATGTATGAAAAAGAAAAGCAAATCCAGTTCGGCCATCTAAAGGGGGCTTGAGTGATACTTATGTTACGGTCAATTTTGTTTGAATAAAGATATCCTCCAATTAAAGCGCCACGCTGCCCGAACAACTTCCTGACCTTCTATTTAACATTGACAAAGTGACGGTTGGAAACATGTATTGCAATTAACCAATAACCCACTCCACCAATAGTTAATATTCTTTTGGACTTAATTGTAGAACTGGCTTTCTAATTTGTTAATATGTTTTTATGTAAACTGTTGTTGGTGCTATTTACATACTCTATTTACTAATGGAAATCAAAGTTTATTTTCAACATTAATTCTCTGTTACGAGGTAGAAGCTTTTCTGAATATGTTGGAACAAAGACCGGCCACATTTTTCCTTTCGCTTAGGATGTCCAAAATATTTATGTGTGTTTAATAATACGTATGTTAAAATCGGAATTTCATTTTTACAGTTTTCCCCATGCACTGTTTAGATGTTGAAAAAGTGATGATTTTGAACCTACTTCATTAACCTTAAAATAGTTCCACACGGTTTTCGTAGGAGTGCCTAGCTATTTTTTAGGAGATACGGGTGCGCAGAAGCCATCATCGGTAATGTCATCTTATTGCCACCGAAAGCAAGATACGTTGTGTACTTCAGAAGCCAACGTCATTGATTATTTGTTAATATGGGTTTACCAAAACGGTATGTGTATACATTTCAACCCTATTTATTGGAGCACCTCCCAAAATGTTGACAAGTATTATTTGAGGGTTATCATAAACAGATAAAGAGGAGCGATAATGCAAGTATGAACGAATAGGATCAAATTGGGCGTCATTGTAAGGCAGGAAGTTTGTACACGTTGTTTTTTGAAACGGATAATTATTTGTAAATAAATTATAATCAATAGAAATGTCACCGTTTCCGATTATAAGTAATTCTTCGAACTACGTTGCACCCCTTTTTTTAACGGCATCAATGCATAAAAACAAAACAGCCGGAATGACCATTTTCAAACAAAATCAAAAGATTTTTGTGACAAGTAGTAATGATAGGTCAAAACATTCCAAACCCCGGTAATTTGAATATATACACTCAATAGCTTTGGAAATATAAGATAAGTATTCATACACTATTTTGCACCTTAAATGCAGTAAAATAATTTAATTTATGTCAGCCCTTTTGTATTTATTATTTTTTTAAGAGTCATATTTCTACTTTGTATTTGGTCGTTCCAAATATATCAACAAATGCGACCATGTTAAATGGATTTGTGGACACGCTAGTAGCAGTCATTTCAAACATTACCGTTGTGCAATAAAATAATTGATTTATAATCTCCATATTATTATAAATTCAAAAGTACATTGCGCGGAAATTCTATATAACCATTCGACATAGGGAGATAAACCACAATTTATCGAAGAAGCGAGTATTGTATATTATAACTTTAAAAATCAAGATGGAATACGGACAAAGCTCTGCTGTTAGGGGGCGGCAAATCCCTGGGTCGATAAATGGCTTGGTTTTGTGCCACTGTGGGCGAGAGGCGGTGATGCAGACCGCATGGAGAATTCCTAATCCCGGTCGTCGTTACTGGAGATGCCCGGTGGGTATATTCATACTTTGTGCATTTAAAAACTTTTGATTTGGTACTTGTACGTACTATGTTAAACAATTTTTAAGTACATTATTGCAGGCCTTTAGATGCAAGATAATGTCCTGGATTGATCCCGAACCTTGCCACAGGTGTAAGGCTGTGATTCCAGGGCTTGTCAATAATCTAGAGAGCCAACAGTCCTTAATAGAGCGTTACCAAAATCGCCACAGACTTGGAGCATTGTTGGCATTAGGTGCATGGATCTTAGCTATGTCGGTGTTTGTTAAGATTAAATATATGTAAAGTTTGATTACCGTTGTATTTGTAAGTTCCTATATTCCCTGGGGTAATGAAAATATCGGCGTTAGACCACAAAGTAATAATTAAACCATCCATTGGGTTGTCCTGTTGTGTTTCGTCCTACTTCCATTTGTTATAGTTGTGATGCAGGTGTTGGCATAACATCCCTCCAACATTGTCACCCGAGAAACAATGCGAGATCAGGTGTCTTTTTATACAATACAGGTCCATATTTGATTGGTTTTTCATATCCACAAATCCTTTTAAACATATTTTTTTTCTATGAATAAATAATCGCCCTGCCTATATGTTACATATGTCAACCGGAAAAACCTTTTTACTATATAAATATAAAATGAATAGTCTTGTATACATTGAATGGATTTTGAATCAAACACCTTTCTAAATAATGTTATTTCACTTTAAATTAATATAGTTTTCCTATCTGCCTGAAGTAATACAACTAGGATAATGTCCTTACTTGACAATTTATCGTCAAATAAGCGAAAACACGTTACGCAGCTGATGTTCCACACGTTGTATATTGAGTAGAAAAATACGAAGTCAATATAATTAATTGCACATTTTCATGTCAAATCATACAGCTTTTTGAAGGATCTGCGAGATATACCAAATGATTTTCTGCAGACCAAGTCAGGTACCCGAAAACACGCCAAACCTATTTCAATTGTACCGCAACTATGATATTATGTGTATGGCTATGCGACAGTATATATAATTGTATACAAATAAGTTTGCGCCATAGGTTATCCCGTGATGTACAAGACCAATAACATACATGTCGTGATGGTGGAATTCTACCATTAAACAAATGCGTATAGATATTAATGTGATAAAGTCTGGTATCAATATATTAAAAGTTTTGTGATAATCTCGGATAAAATTATATTAAAACAGTTTGGATAATAGTTAAATAATACTCAAATAATTAGATATTTCTTCCATCATTAGTTGCACGACGAGGAGCAGTTAAAAACACTATATTTATAGACCGTGCCATATTGACATAGTCTTATATTGAAATATATGACGTTTATTGTCCACGTTAAAGGGGTAATCAAATATGCCAGCTTCACACACTCTATATGCAAAATAATAAGCTACATTACTTTTTGAAACCGTTATTATTGGTTGTAAGCCACAGCTGTAAGGCTATTCAAGGTAGGGAAACTTTTATGAGTCTTGCTCTATAAATAATAGTATGATATAGCAAAAGCATTTGCACACATCTCTGCCGAAGATCTATTTCCACAACGAGCAAAAGAAAAAACATCCACAACCACACCGACAAAATGTCACCAATAGTTCCTATGCCAGAAGAAGATATGTTTTATAGCAAAGGGTGGACAAAGGAAATGGACACCAAATTCATCGAGGTCCTTGCTGACATAGCACTAACAACAAAAACAACCCTATCGCTGTGTGACTTTGATGCCATATCAGCAGCCGAATTTGAGACCAACAATGAATTCGGAACTAGTTTATCATATAGGGATTGCGTGTGGCAATTTCATTTACTCAAGCAACACTTTGATACTTTCACGGATTTAATGTCAAGGGATGGTATTTTCTGGGATGAAGAAAACAACCAAATAGTTTATACCGAAGAAAACGCTTTTGCCGAAGTATTAAAGGTAATCTTATTTCCTATTGCTTGTGGTAAATTCGGAATGAAAACGTTGCTTCATATTGACAAAATGAGAAAATTTGTTTGTAGCATAATCGATTTGCGGAGGTGTACATGGTAAACGGTGAGCAAGCATGGAGCGGGTTGTGCGATATTTTCTGCGCCAACGCCCATTTTTAAGGTAAGAACTTTTATATGACATGTTATAAAGTATTAATTACTTACTTTTGAAAAATGAACCGCTATCTATTGTCGATAGGTGTCGCCGAGATGAACCTCGTATTGCACAGATTGGGGAAGATTCGCTGTGACTTTGGAATGGAAGAGCAAATACACAATGGGTCATACTAAGTTCATAATCAACTATTTTAATTCGGCTAATTAAGTTATGGATCATGCTGTTGCCATATGTACCCCGATCTCATCATCATAAAATATTTAAAGAACGTGTTTATCACGATGTTGGGGTTGCACGTGCATGTTTATTTAATATATTAGTTATTGTCTAGTGGCCCAAGTGTATGACGTTGTAACTACTACCCCCAATTAACTTGCAACAGCACGCATAAGTAATTAAACAATATTCCACATGAATCCCCTCATATCAAATTATGAACGGACGAATTCTGGAATGAATGCTGGGCTAATGTTGCGTCTTTGTCGTTACACCATGGAACATAGAGAACTATGTAATGTAGTTTATCGCCTGGATGAGGAAGTTCATATTATTTATGCACGGAAACCAATATAACAACTATCGTTTTGTTGTTGTCTAACGACCAACACAACACTATAGTCACATCAAACTTATAAAGGTTACCAAAATCAGATACATCACAGCAAATCATTCAACAAAAGGGGTGGGTCTATTTGTCGGATGGATGTTGCCTAAACAGACATTACATATTGATGCCAGGACTCTCTACTTGCATTGACATGCATCATCTAAAAAGTACATTCATTGGTCCCCAAAGGATGATGCGCATGGATTTCACATGCATATTCAAGTTAGATCAAATTAGACACAACACTGACATTACAAACCAACATCATCCAAATACCAAACATACAATATATTCTAATCAAAACATGCGAACAGAAACATATAAGTGAAAGCTCATACTATATCAAGCATGGGTCAATCTAAGTCGTTGTTTGCAACCAGCTCTTCCATGTTGTTTATCAGGACACCAAGTTCCTGCATCCGAACTTGTTTTGCTGCAATCTCTCTCTGAAGATCTGCATATGAACTTCTATACCAAGCTAGTTGGTTCTCCACAAAACGTTTGGTTGTCACCATGGTTTCGACCGCATCGGATTCAGGCACTGCTTGACCAGCAGACAGATGATACCTCATATCACTGTTTTCACCAGCCTCAACTCCATCCTCACCCACCCAAGGCAAGTCCTTCACCCTGTCGTTCGTCAAGTACGTTGCAGTGATTGTGAACTTATCATTATTCACCGTCATTTCTCCAAAGTCTTCATTGCGCATACCTTGTTGGAGGAGAAGGCAAGTGATCAACGAAGGGAACGGCAGGATCCCTGATTTCCTACCAGCAAAGTCTCCCATAGCCCTAAGGACTCTTTCACCAATATTAACGGGTAGACCGAGGAGATGTGGCACAACTGAGTTGCCATCGGCGAGGAGGCCCGATACTTCGGACAGGGCGGATCCGATTCCGAAGACGAGATCACGCAACTTGGTGATCCTGATCATGTTGATCCGGGAAGTGATGTGTTCGATCAGGACACCATTCCTGAAGGTTGTGAGCCTTCTGGATATACACAGGAAGCTTCACAATTTGCGTCAACTAGTCTTAATCCCCCCAACGGCCCCGTGCCTACCCCCCCTGTGGTTAATCTGACTCCTTCTCAGCATGGCCTTGCAACCAGGCGTGCCCCAAGGAAACGTTCCGATAACCCAACTTCCAGAAGCGCAATGCTGGACACTACTCTTAAGTGTTGGAATATGTTGAATGAGACAAAAGCGGCCAACATCACGCAGTCAACGGCCAGCCAGATTGGTGAATGCATGGATGCATTGTACAGGCTGGATATTGTGCCTAAGTCATTGTTCTTCGAAGCCATCAAGTGCTTGAAGGACAAAGAGACAATGATGTTTTTTATGCGGATGAAGGAAGAGGATCGTCGGGAATGGGTGATGCGTCTGCCGGTTGAACAGCCTCCTGCCAACATGGATACTTCCCCCTAGAGTTGCGTTTTCATTTTGTGCATTATCGGCCCAATCATTAGTATCAGACTTGTAGTCTAGGTTGGGTCTCCCCTACCGCCATGTTGTAAAATGCCCTAGTAGTTTTGTTTTGGGGTTGATTCTTGCAGTTCATATTGTTAACTATTTGTATTTGGTTGACAGCCGCTAATGCTGTTTGATTGTGCCGTTTTGATTTGACTGCACGTTTGTTGTTATGATATTTTGTTTTGTCAACTAATGAGGAGCTTACCTATCAATACCCATTCCGTATTCCTGTTGTAATGGTTATATTGATATATCGAACTTCATAATCTGCAGAAATGGAATCAGAAAGCGATAACACTGTTTCGAGCTATACCGACAGAAGCAACGATGACAGCGACGATGGCCTTAGTGAATTCATGTTCATTGGTTTGTGTTTGGCACCTGATTGGTTTTATCCTAGGCGCCCAAGGAATAACTCCAAATTGACGGGTTCAAAGTTGCTGCTGGAGCTACTGCTTGGTCACGACGATCGGTTTTATGATGCTTTGCGGATGAATCGGGATACATTTTACACGCTACACGACACGCTCAAGAACCATTACGGCCTGACTGATTCTAGGAACTCGCAGGTTCAGTCCATGGAGGCGCTAGCCATCTTTATGTGGACTGTTGGGTTGAATCACCGGTTCCGTGATTCGTGCGAGCGATTCCAACACTCAACCGAAACCATCCACCGGCACGTGCGCAGGGTGACGAAGGCCATTTTAAACATGGCTGTTGACATGATTGTACCAGCCAACTTCAACGCTGTGCATGACCGCATAGCCAAGGATCCCCGATTTTATCCTTATTTTAAGGTATATTTTAACCGATCATACGTTAATTCAATGCTGGCAACATTGTATGTTTAAAATCTGTAGGCGTTGAACGTTGTTATTATTTCTGGATTAACTGATGACCGGGTGTTGACTCAACATCGATCCAACATTGTATCCCGAACCTCTTCAAACATTATTGAACTTGTGTTTTGTGGGCCATTTTAATTTCGTTTGACTATTATAAAAAAATCCTCCGTTGAGGCATGGCAGGACTGCGTTGGTGCTATGGATGGTACACATATATCAGCACACGTGCCCATGCATCTACACACGGCATACATCAACAGAAAGGGACAGCTGAGCCAGAACGTTGTTGCTGTTTGCAATTTCGACATGAACTTTACTTACGTCGGTGCCGGTTACGAAGGTTCTATGAACGACTGTCGTGCACTGCAAATGTCTATCGCCAGGGACCCATCCTGGAAACATCCACCAGGAAACAAGTATTATTTGGTTGATTCAGGCTTCTCGTTATACACTTGTTACCTAACTCCGTTTGCATCCGGAAGATACCACCTACGTGAGTTCCAAAACAATCACCCAATTGGGATGGAGGAATTGTTTAACTTCAAACATTCGAGTCTCCGTAACGTTATTGAGCGTACTTTTGGTGTGTTGAAGATGCGCTTCCCCGCTCTTAAGATGATGCCCAACTACAGTTTAAAACATCAGGCTAAGATTGTCATGGCCTGTTGTACACTGCACAACTTCATAAGGAAGAACGGAATTGATGGGGATTTCTTGTTTGATTTTCACCCAGACGACGTGTACCGTGCGAGTAGCCTTATATCCCGAAGTCGAATTAATGCAGTTGCTGCAGAAGCTAGAGCAATGGATCGAATGAGGGTCAGAATAGCTAGGGCAATGTGGGACGACCATCGCACTACAAATTTAGCTGTTTGAAAGAAATTTACAATCACTTTCCGGTGGAGTTGGACATGTTGTCTATTTTGGGTCGGGTTTAGTTATCCCCTCGACGTGGCCTTTAAGTTGAATTGTGCGACATAATCTATTTTGCTTAAAGAAGTTTGTCGTTACATATGAGTATGTTATTCTATTATTTGGTGGATATTAATTCTAGGGATATGCCACACATTGAGCTTAGCTCATTCTTCTGGGTTGTACAAGGTCCAGTTTCAAGAGAACTGGTTTCTATGTGGTCTCAGGCCATTTGCAATAGCACTGGTTTAAATATAAAAATAGATGTTACACCAACATCAGTATAACATGAAAGTCTGAAACATCATACAGCCCCTTTCAATGTTATTTCAAATTATAGACAACCCCCGGTTAGGTCCTAAACATTATCATTTTGCTCAACAGAAAACAGAATGATTATTGGTCAGAGAATAGTCCAAGCCACGAGTTTTGATGAACGTATATAAATAATAAAGTAATTATTTTGTTTGGTTCATCAAACAATCCGCTACCGACATGTTGAGTATAGTATCTTTGCGCTTGGGTTCTGATCATTCGTTGAGAAAATTATCTTTTCCGTTCAGTTCCAAAAACCAATATTGAAAGCACGGAAGAGGGTATATGTAATGCAACATTTAAGTAATACATGAGTGGATTTACAGAATTTTTTTGGGAATGTAGAAATTAAATATATGCATATTTGTAGCCATAATTGTTACGAAAAATAAGCTTAGTTTGTTTGCATGTAATAAATAAAAAGCATAATGGCGTTCGTGGGTTCTATAATATGTGTTGACCAAATTCAATCGAATTTTAATTCCCAAAAATGATAATTTTATGGTCAATTAATTACAATGGGGGCAATTAATTATTATTTTTGAACAACCCGACTCTAACAACTGCCACCATAATTGTCATTCACTTAATCGAATTCTCGCACTCACTCCCTACGCACCCAGATTTTTTGCCCTAATTATTCTGCAAATTAAAAGGTCCCTTTCTACTCCTTTACCCATACCATTTCAACTCTCCCTCTCAAATCTCTCCTTCATCTCTATATTTCAAATGGCAGATCAAACCCCCTTGGATACACTCGCTGAAATTGCTTTGAACAAGGAAGGATCGAATCAGCCCATGAGTCCTCGCGCGCAAAGAACTAGTGCTCGACGAGCACCCAAATCAGTCAAGGAATCCACGCAACTCCCGGGAAAGGTGAAGTCGAAATCAAGCAAAAGTGTTGAGGGAGGCTCCAACATTTCTCCAACATCAAATGCAGATTTGGCGGGAAGTTTTCCAAAATTAATTGTTGGCCAACCTAACCCTAGACTACGTGGTGATTCTCCCGGCGGTCACGAATAACCTTCATAAAAGAAAATTTGATTTTATGGATTCATCTTAATGTGTTTATGATTTTTAACAATAAGTCTCATTACTACATGTGAATTGAAGTAATAAATTAGTACAACATTAGTAATTAACATATTAAAATACCGAATTAGATGTGATTAGGCGAGTTAAGAACGAATAACATATTTTATGTTCTACAACTAATTCATCACATACACCAAGTTGTTTTAGATGTAATGTGTCATTTTGTGATAAAATCTATTTTAATTTACTTAGTAGTAAGTATTTTATCAATTTAACAAACATCGCACCTTAATTAAACAAACGAAAATCAAAACTATCGAATGAGACTTATTCGTGACCGCTGGGCGGTCACGAAAGAGGGGTCATTCGTGACCGCCCGGTGGTCACGAATAATATTCATAAAAAAAATTGATTTTATGGATTCATCTTGATGTGTTTATGATTTTTAACAATAAGTCTCAATACTACATGTGAATTGAAGTAATAAATTAGTACAACATTAGTAATTAACATATTAAAATACCGAATTAGATGTGATTAGGCGAGTTATGAACGAATAACATATTTTATGTTCTACAACTAATTCATCACATACACCAAATTGTTTTAGATGTAATGTGTCATTTTGTGATAAAATCTATTTTAATTTACTTAGTAGTAACTATTTTATCAATTTAACAAACATCGCACCTTAATTAAACAAACGAAAATCAAAACTATCGAATGAGACTTATTCGTGACCGCTGGGCGGTCACGAAAGAGGGGTCATTCGTGACCGCCAGGCAATCACGAATAACATTCATAAAAGAAAATTTGATTTTATGGATTCATCTTGATGTGTTTATGATTTTTAACAATAAGTCTCATTACTACATGTGAATTGAAGTAATAAATTTGTACAACATTAGTAATTAACATATTAAAATACCGAATTAGATGTGATTAGGCGAGTTATGAACGAATAACATATTTTATGTTCTACAACTAATTCATCACATACACCAAGTTGTTTTAGATGTAATGTGTCATTTTGTGATAAAATCTATTTTAATTTACTTAGTAGTAACTATTTTATCAACTTAACAAACATCGCACCTTAATTAAACAAAAGAAAATCAAAACTATCGAATGAGACTTATTCGTGACCGCTGGGCGGTCACGAAAGAGAGTCATTCGTGACCGCCCAGCGGTCACGAAGTAGGTTCGTGACCGCTGGGCGGTCACTAAAGAGGGGTCGATTGTGACCGCCCGGCGGTCACGAATAACATTCATAAAAGAAAATTTGATTTTATGGATTCATCTTGATGTGTTTATGATTTTTAACAATAAGTCTCATTACTACATGTGAATTAAAGTAATAAATTAGTACAACATTAGTAATTAAAATATTAAAATACCGAATTAGATGTGATTAGGCGAGTTATGAACGAATAACATATTTTATGTTCTACAACTAATTCATCACATACACCAAGTTGTTTTAGATGTAATGTGTCATTTTGTGATAAAATCTATTTTAATTTACTTAGTAGTAACTATTTTATCAATTTAACAAACACCGCACCTTAATTAAACAAACGAAAATCAAAACTATCGAATGAGACTTATTCGTGACCACCCGGCGGTCACGAATAACATTCATAAAAGAAAATTTGATTTTATGGATTCATCTTGATGGGTTTATGATTTTTAACAATAAGTCTCATTACTACATGTGAATTGAAGTAATAAATTAGTACAACATTAGTAATTAACATATTAAAATACCGAATTAGATGTGATTAGGCGAGCTATGAACGAATAACATATTTTATGTTCTACAACTAATTCATCATATAGACCAAGTTGTTTTAGATGTAATGTGTCATTTTGTGATAAAATCTATTTTAATTTACTTAGTAGTAACTATTTTATCAATTTAACAAACATCGCACCTTAATTAAACAAACGAAAATCAAAACTATCGAATGAGACTTATTCGTGACCGCAGGGCGGTCACGAAAGAGGGTCATTCGTGATCGCTGGGCGGTCACGAAGTAGGTTCGTGACCGCTGGGCGGTCACGAAAGAGGGGTCATTCGTGACTGCCCGCCGGTCACGAATAACATTCATAAAAGAAAACTTGATTTTATGGATTCATCGTGATGTGTTTATGATTTTTAACAATAAGTCTCATTACTACATGTGAATTGAAGTAAAGAATTAGTACAACATTATTAATTAACATATTAAAATACCGAGTTAGATGCGATTAGGCGAGTTATGAACGAATAACATATTTTATGTTCTACAACTAATTCATCACATACACCAAGTTGTTTTAGATGTAATGTGTCATTTTGTGATAAAATCTATTTTAATTTACTTAGTAGTAACTATTTTATCAATTTAACAAACATCGCACCTTAATTAAACAAACGAAAATCAAAACTATCGAATGAGAATTATTCGTGACCGCTGGGCGGTCACGAAAGAGGGTCATTCGTGACCGCTGGGCGGTCACGAAAGAGGGGTCATTCGTGACCGCCAGGCAGTCACGAATTACATTCATAAAAGAAAATTTGATTTTATGGATTCATCTTGATGTGTTTATGATTTTTATCAATAAGTCTCATTACTACATGTGAATTGAAGTAATAAATTAGTACAACATTAGTAATTAACATATTAAAATACCGAATTAGATGTGATTAGGCGAGTTAAGAACAAATAACATATTTTATGTTCTACAACTAATTCATCACATACACCAAGTTGTTTTAGATGTAATGTGTCATTTTGTGATAAAATCTATTTTAATTTACTTAGTAGTAAGTATTTTATCAATTTAACAAACATCGCACCTTAATTAAACAAACGAAAATCAAAACTATCGAATGAGACTTATTCGTGACCGCTGGGCGGTCACGAAAGAGGGTCATTCGTGACCGCCCAGCGGTCACGAAGCGGTCACGAAGAAGGTTCGTGACCGCTGGACGGTCACGAAAGAGGGGTCATTCGTGACCGCCCGGTGGTCACGAATAATATTCATAAAAAAAATTGATTTTATGGATTCATCTTGATGTGTTTATGATTTTTAACAATAAGTCTCAATAGTACATGTGAATTGAAGTAATAAATTAGTACAACATTAGTAATTAACATATTAAAATAGCGAATTAGATGTGATTAGGCGAGTTATGAACGAATAACCTATTTTATGTTCTACAACTAATTCATCACATACACCAAGTTGTTTTAGATGTAATGTGTCATTTTGTGATAAAATCTCTTTTAATTTACTTAGTATTAACTATTTTATCAATTTAACAAACATCGAACCTTAATTAAACAAATGAAAATCAAAACTTTCGAATGAAACTTATTCGTGACCACTGCGGTCACGAATGACCCCTCTTTCGTGACCGCTGAGCGGTCATGAAGTAGGTTCGTGACCGCCCAGCGGTCACGAAGGACGTCCATGACCGCCCAGCGATCACGAAAGAGGTGTCATTCGTGATCGCTCGGCGGTCACGAATAATATTCATGGTGAAATTTTTGAATTTTCAAAAAATTTGAATTTCTCCCCAATTCCAAAGTCTTTCGCGACCGCCCGACGGTCACGAATAATGATATCTTAAAAAAACAGAACACCAACAATTTTTCTTCTCCTCTTTCTTTATATCTCCAAAAAACAAAACACCAACTCTCTTATTTTTTCTTTTCTTTACTTATAACACAAATCATTATCTTAAATGATGTTTATATAAAAAAATCGTCCAACCATACATTATATTCGCAAAAAACAAATATTTATTCCGGTATTTTATCGGAATATAGTTTTTTATTTCGTTTAATGTCATCCGTGACCGCCGGGCGGTCACGGATGACTTGAATATTATCCGTGACCGCCCGGCGGTCACGGATGATTTCAATATTATCTGTGACCGCCAGGCGGTCGCGGTGTTGCCCGCTACCGCTGGGCCGTCGCGGATGACCCCGGGGTCATCCGCGACCGCCGAGCGGTCACGGACCACTGCCGCGACCGCTGGCTGGTCGCGGATGACCCCGGGGTCATCCGGGACCGCCAGGCGGTCGCGGATGACTGCCATGACCGCTGGGCAGTCGCGGATGACTGTCGTGACCGCCCAGCGGTCACGGATGACCTCCACGACCGAGGTCTTCCGCGACCGGAAAAGGGTCATTTGCGACCGCCCAATGACCCTTTTTCTTGTAGTGTACGGGGATAGGCAAATAGCGGCTACAAATTTATTTTTTATGAAAACCTCTAGATTAAGCTTTTTGAAACAGAGAACAAAAACTAAAAGGCTACTGGAATTTATGAAAATAGTTACAAGACCTCCTGATAAAATTTTCTAGAAAACAATTTGCAAATTAAATCTAAACCCAGAAAAATCCAACACTTTGGAAACATTTTAAAATATAACAAACTGAAGAGATAATTTATTACAATACATTCTGCAGCAGAATAGCAGATTACTAGAGTTCTCGAAATAAGAACATCAACTAAGATTTTTTTGGACAAGATTAACTTGCAGATTAAAGGGCAATCTCTGAAACCTTAAAACATCTAGTAGGTTAGAACAGAAATAAAAGAACATGAGCAGCAGAAGATAATAAAACATATTTTGGAAAATAATCTAACCACTTTGAACGTGCCACACAGAAATATAAAAATTGGTCTTAAGATTGTTAGATCCGTCTGCACATAAGCATATGAATATATAAACACAAACATAAGATTATATTTTCAGAACATGTGATAAGGTTAAATAAACAATAGCATATAACATGTATTGCAATAAATTTAAAATTACGACAAAGGATTTAAATCGGCCTCCAGCAACTCAATGAAAATCCATAGAGTGAATTTGACGATTCATAAGTTTAACCTTCTCCCTTTAAGATCAATTTGCTGGCTACTACTTCAAGCATTCAGATGGCAACGATCTCCCAAGGTACACCGTTGGTCACGTGAAGCAGCAAGTGAACCGAAATACTGCATCCTCAGTCAAACACGAACAGTATTTGTAGAACTCTTAGAATCAAAAATGCTATATATTTTGACTCAGAAGATAGTATTACGCATCACTTGCTGCTTCACGTGACGGACGTTGTACTTTTAGAGATCGTTGCCATCTAAGGGCTTAAAGCGGTAGCCAGCAAATTGATTTTAAGGGGAGGGGGTTAAACTTCCGACTCGTCCAATCCACACTACAGATTCTCAGTCAATTAATGAGAGGTCGATTTAAATTCCTTGTCGTAATTTTCAGTTTATTGCAATACATGATATGCTATTGTTTATTTAATTTCATCACATGTTTTGGAAATATAATAATATGTTTATGTTTGTGTTTATATATCCTTATGCTTATGCACTCGGATCTAACAAATAGCTGTCTAAACTTCATCATCCAACAAATAAAGACGTTCATTTATCTTATTGTTCAGATTTGTCACTATTTTATGTGACTAATTGAAGTCAAAGGCAAATTAATGATAGTTCATCACATGATTTTTAAATATGCAAGGTAGGCTATGAAGAAAAAAACAAGTAACGGAGGGTAATTAAGAAATGCGGAAATTATTGTTATGTTATTCAATTACAAGCGGAATTTCTTTTTTTGAATAGACAGTAAACAGATTTGATAGGTTTAATTTTTTTTAATGAATAAAGAGGAACTTTGATGATTGAATTTAGAGACACAAGATTTAACATCTCTAGGAGATATATGAGATCTTGAGTTATTGTGAAGCCAATGATACAAATCAATTAAAAAAAAAAGGCATCACTTGTAAAGTGTTCGTTGGTTAAGAACTGCGAGAGAGAGGAGGTGAGATTTTCTCCTCGAGTACGTGAAACTTGAGGTTGGCGTGAACATGTTGGACCATTCGAAGTTTGTTGCAAGGATGTACAAACAACAAACATGAAACAAAGTCTTCTAGTCTCATTGGTACATTGATAAGCGATGAAAATAATGCACCTCTAAAATATGCAAAGCTAGCACAGAGTTTCTATCAAGTATAAAAGAATGAGTGGAAGATTTTACAGGTGAACGTTAGCTTTTGATAATTAACAAACTGAAGTTTATTATAATTTAACAATATTTCGTATATTCTTTTTCTATGTATTAAGAATAATTTTGACATTTCTTCTAAAACACTGACGATGCAAAAGTTTCGTAGAAATAGTTTGTTTATAATTAATTGTAAAAAGTAGCTCATATTAAAATCAAGTCCAATGGCCGGTAAAGAACCACTATCATGACTTCTAACCTGCAATCTATTGAAAATCTAATATTGTACCTGTAGTGTGATTGTGAAAATTGCATGACGAGTAGACTAAGAACGTAGAAAATATCCAAAATGTCTTTCACTCACTTTTTGGTCCAACTTTATCTATTTGTTCAAATACATGTTCGTTCTTGTTAGAACACTTTCTTTTCATTCGATTTCTCCAGTCCCTAAGCTTTCTACCAAACAATAACATTGATCAAGTTTTCGATGAATCATTGAAATTAAACTTGGTATATAGAAAACTAAAAAAGAGTAGGAAAATCAAGTGAAATGTTATGTTGAAGGTGATTTACCAAAAATCTTTGTATAGCTAACATCAAAAGACACCTTAACCTGTAAAATCTTCCTCATCTTTTCCTTATACTTTGTATGTTCGTGCAGTTCTCGTACATGACTTAGTGGTGCATTATTCTTTCTATCTCTTATTGATATCCTAATAAAATTAGAACTTTGTTTATTTTTATTTTTGGTCATCCAAATTAGTCGCAATGAACCAAGAGCTCATCACCACCACATCTATCCCAAATTCCACGCATTTGAGTAAAACTTCATTCTACTTCTAATTCCTATCCAACAAAGACAAATATAAAATTACCATTCCTAACTAAGAGAGGACACATAAAAGGTAACAGAAACAAAGATAAATATTTAATGACATGAATAATCACTATAACTCTGCCCCAAAACTTTGTAGTTGAAAACAATAGACTTCTAAAAATGCACTGTCTATGTCATTAAAAAAAACTAAATTCATATTATTTTGGTCTTATTTTGTCCGACTTACAATACACCTGTTACTGTTATAATGAGCCTGATTGATGCCAAAATAATGCTAATTGAATATAAAATCGGATTAGCTTGGTCCAGTACACCTAATACAAGCTAACTAGAATGTACAATAAAAATACAACAAATTGAATGTAGATTGAATCACAAAGGTTCGATCGAGTGAATGTCGAATCGTTCATGTTCGACGAAGCGTGCCTCGACTCGGATGAGCGTCGAATCGGACGGCTTCGATAGATTGAAGGTCAAATTGTTCTAGGTCAAATTAGATGGCTTCGACCGAGTGAGCGTCGAATAGGTCAATGTCGAATCAATTGATCGGATCAGATCGATCGAATCCATGTGTGTTGAATCTCTAAGTTCGAACTTGAGTGGTTGAGTGATAGTGAATGTGTTCTGATAATGTTACAGGACGGAGTATTTACCCCGTCCTGTGGGCCCCAATGGCAGTTGGGGAATGAAGATCGAATCATGCTGATTCGGTCTACCTTTTAGATTGAATCCTGCACATTCTATATTCCTTTAAGGTTGAATTCCTTATGTTCGATATTCATTTTTCTAGGTCTTTCTCTTATGGGCCAACCCAATATCTTTATTGGGTCTTTCCTAAAATACCCCAATCATATAGTCCCCCTAGTTTGGGAGTCGGTCTTGGTCAGAGAAAGGGTTTGATGTGCGTTTGATGGGTCTAGGCTGACTCAGTCGCTAAGTATTTGTTGTGCGTTTGATTGTTGAAAATTATTCCCCCAACAGGGAACCAGGATTCGGAGAACGTGTGTCCCGAATATTTGTCTTGGATCCCTTGGTTCGATCTTAAGAACGCAAGCTCGAATCTGACTTATAGACAATATCGAATTCTGCGGATTCGATTTTGAAATTTGTCGAATATATGTGCATTATATGTGTGTATATATATATATATATATATATATATATTAATTTAAATTTTTGTTTATACTGCCGATCGAATAGAGGCAGATTCGATTTTGTCTAGTAAATCGAATAGCTGAAATTTGATCATAATTTCGACTCTTTTCTGGTATCGATCAAATCGTAGCCATTCGATTTGCTTGCAATATCGAATGCGCTCGATTCGACATTATTTCTGATGGGTCTAATGGGCCTTTTCCCCTCTATATAAAGGGGAGGAGAGGTGGAGGACCTCACTCTTGTCTTTGGAGAATTTTGACTTGACATGTGAGTAGTATCAAATGGGCACGAAGTTCGATACTCCATGTATCGAATATAATTAATTCGATACAGGGTGTATCGAACGTTACGTCATTCGACCTGCTGCTTTAGAAAAAAAATTCCAAGATTTTCTTGAAAATGTAGTATTTTCGTTTCTAACTTCGTTTTCTTTACTCTTTTTGTGCAGTGTTCTTCCACAATCAATTTGGTGATTTTGTAGTTTTAATCAAGGTAGTTGATTGTTTGCTTTATTTGCCTCTCGTTATTTTGTATTAGCTTATGCGTGCTTCTAGCGTACTGCGTAGTTGTCGTAAGTATCGGGAGTGACGTACATTTGTAGCCAGTTTTTTTCTTTTTTATTTTATTTCAGTTTGTGTCTATCGAGATGGTGAGTTCAGAGGCTTCGTCTTGGAATGAGTCTAGTAGCGCCTCAAGCTCTGATTCAGTTAATTCAGTAGTGGGTCTTGGAGGTGGTCCTGCAGATTCGAACCTGGATGAAGGAGATGGTTATGAGGCCATTGATTTAGAGGTCATTGATTTCGCGAGGGATGATGTGCCCCTTCCCCCTATAAAGAATAATCGTGCTGATAGCGAAGTAGATGAAGAAAATGAGATCATCTATAGGGATTTCTATTACTATGAAGAAGTCTCGGGTATGGCGTACACTGCTTATATGTCACGTCTAAAGCATAGTCGCCCCTTCCTGCACGAAACGGATAATATAGGTAATAACTATAAGTTAGTGATTCCTGGCCCGGACCAACGTGTACACACTGTTCCTCCCGGACCCCTCACATGTTATGGTTTTCGGTGCCTGTTGAAGTCAAAGTATTCTAATCTCTCTTGGATTGGTGGTACCTAGACAGCTGGAGCCGAATTCATTCGGGCATATTGTTGGCTTTATCATCGCCATGAAAGGCTTAAGCGTGCTTTGCAAGCCCAAAGAGTTTTGAGTGTTTTTCGAGGTGTGCAAAAAAGGAAACAACTTCTATCATATAAAGGTACTGAGGCATCACAATTATTTGAGAGGGGAATTCTTCGCTTACGGGAAAGATTGGAAGAAACGATATCTCTATATCAAGGAAAGTTCTGCGGAGGAGATTTACGTGTATCGTCAGGACTGGGTAGATGTTCTGGAAATCGCGATTCCCCGGGGGTGGGTCTTCCTAGGTGGGGTTATCAGTTTAGGGTGAACCTGATAATAACCATCAATTCACTTTTAGAAAGCTTGTCGAAAACCGTGTTTTGTCACTTGCGAGGTTTTCTCCGGTTCTGTATACTGAGAGATTTACCCTCGTTATAAACTTTTGTGTTCTCAATTGATGGTGCACTTTGTTTCAATCTTGGTATGTTAATAATGTTATGTTATCTCTCTCATGTGATTTCATCATGAATCGCCACGCTCGCATGTGTCAAGTTTTGGTCGCAGATGTCGAGGGTTCACAAACAACTGGTCCCATTCTCATGCCTCCTCCCAGGAAGAGGAAAGCCAAGGGAAAGAAGACAACAAGCGAAGCTGGTGCATCTGCTCGTGCCGACGACCCGCGTGATCCCTTCGAGGATCTCCTTAGAGGGGTTCGCGAAAGCTCACCTCCTCTGGCTGATTTTAGTCAGGCAGGAGGATTTGATGGACTTGCACCGATGAAAACGTGACAGCAGAACATGCAGAGGTTGCCGCACCCATGAAGAGAAGGAAAGCACCCCAAACTCGTTCTCAGACTGGAGGTGTTATCCCCCTGGTGCCGCGTACACCTGGTCTGATGCCTGTGGGCAGTTCCGTTCCTGTTACTGGGGCAAGTGCTAGGGCTGAAGCTAGCCAAGGTCCGTGAGCTCGAGTTGCGGACTATGTGCATTCTGAGGAGAAGGCCATCAACGCATTGAAGGTAATCCTTCTGAATCTCACAGTGGCTTTCCAATCCATCGAGGAAAGAAAAAGATTGGAGCTGCATGCACTCCACATGATCAGCTCGGTAAAGTGACCATACATTCCTATATAATCTTTGACTTATGCTTAAGTGCTTTATTTTTTGTTGTTTCTTTTCTAGACTAGAGGGGTTATGGATGCGACGATTGAAGGGTTAAAGCAAGCTCATGCAGATAGGATGAGCGGGCTAGAATGCCTGCGAGCAGAATTTTGGGATAGTAATCCTGACGCGTTGAAGGCCGCAGTGGCTGATAAGAAGAAAGCCATTAAGTACGCTTGGTATTATGTTGACCTGGCGAGCGGTGACAGAGAGGCCGTGAAGCTCGCACCATAGACCATAGTTCGACTCGAGGCGCAAGTAGATAACATGCAGAGGAGTAAAACCGTGCTGGAGAAGCAAGTTGCAGAGCTCGAGAAGGAGCTTGCCGCTGAGAAAGAGAAAGTTGCGCAAGCCGAGGTGATTGGTTATGCCTGCGGTTTGAGCTAGGTACTTTGCCTTTTTTTGTTCATGTCTAATTAGATATAGTTACTTCTTTATTCTTCCTTGAGCTAGAAGGGTTTTCGGTTATCATTTGTTGTTTTAGACAGAGTGTCCGTCTATTTTCTTCGTTATTGAGGGATTTTTGGTTAACACTTGTCATTTTAGACAGAGTGTCCATCCATTTTCTTCATGTTTGAGGGATTTACGGTTATCACTTGTCATTTTAGACATAGTGTCCATCCATTTTCTTCGTCTTTGAGGGATTTTCAGTTAGCACTTGCCGTTTTAGACAGAGTGTTCGTCCCTTTTCTTCGTATTTGAGGGATTTACGGTTAGCACTTGTCATTTAGACATAGTGTCCGTCCCATTTCTTCGTCATGCGGCCTCCTTTTGGGTCCTGCAATTCATCAATGTTATGCATTTAACCTTGCCATACGGGATTCTGCATTTTCTGCATTTGTTAAGACAATGTTCCAACAAATAAAATCAAAAAGTATCTCGCGTGGAGATATAATCATATTAGAAATAGGCCAGAGCTTGACTTTAAAGCCCAGTTGCCTATTTTTCCCGAGGGTGTCCTCAGGACTCAAGTCTTCGATGTCCCTGTTTTAGGTTAGTACACATCAACCCCTCATACTTATCAAGGTAGAGGGGATGAATAAAAGTTGTTCAAAATGTACAGAAATCTAAAGACTTGCAAAAATGAAAAAAAAACGATTCAATCAATCTGCTCCATCTCCATGGGTCCCAGAGCGTTCATCGCTTCCAGCTCTTCCTGCGGCCGCAACCTGAGTGATGCATATAGCATTACCAACAGTTCCTACAGGAGTTGGGAATTTGACCATTTGATGGTAGGTTGATGGCAATGCTCGAAAAGCGTTCAACGCTGCCCTTCCCAAAATTGCGTTGTACGGGAAGGGTATCTATCATGGCACAATTTGCTAGTAGTGTTTTTCTTTGGGGGGCAGTTCCCAGCGAAGGGGGGGTGAAACCATTATGCGGGGCACTATTTATAGGCCACCGAAACCATGAAGCGAGGTTCTGACTGGCTCTAATTTTTCATCTCCCAAACCCATTTTTCCCATGTTGACCTAATCGGTACATTTACGAAGCTGCTTTGGTCCACGACTTGATGCGCGATCTTGTTTATATCCTCAATCGTCTTAGGCTACAACCTAAGCATATCCTCGCTGAAGGTCACGTTGTTAGTTGCACGAAAGATTATGCTCATGTTCATCTCTCCTTTGGGACAATCTATCCTCAGCAGTTCCGCGTTGAAGCGGCTCATGAAGTCCTTCAAGATTTTTCTCGCACCTTGAGTGATAGAGTATAGATGGGAGTGGTCCAGTACCATTCTTCATTGACTGGAGAATTGATTCTCAAAGATTTTCCTCAATTGCTTGTAAGTTCTGATCGATCCCGGAGCAATTCAGGTGAACCAATCTAGTGATACCCCGACCAAGGTCGTGGCAAATATTCTGGCATGCACATTCTCTTAGAAACAATACAGACTTAGTGTTGTGTCCAATTGGAAAAGATGATCGTGTGGATCCGTCTTTCCATCGTAAGGTTTCAGCGTGGATATTTTCTCACCGTGCCCTAAAATTTCCGCCTCTATCTCCTCATAGAAAAGAGTGCTCCAGAGAGCATTTCCCAATTGCTCCATTATGTTCTCTACGACCGCGCCTTCTCTTTCAAGCCTTTCTAACTTCTTCGTCACTTTGGCTTGCTCTCTTCTAGAGTCGTTGCCTCGACTCTCCTCGTATCTCCTTACAGTGTTCTCCTCTCGTCTTCTTAGGTCGTCGTGCTGGCTTTTTTCTCTTCCCCTTGTGTCGTGGTGCCTCTTCGATTGCACCTCAACCGAGTTAGATCTTTCCCTACGGTCGTCCACCTGGACTTTATCTCTGTTTCCTACATTCCGACCCTTGTCCACAGATCGCTTCTCTCGCACGCCCTCACTGGAAACTACGGACGATGGCGTTTGCACTGGTGGTGTGGGTAGTACCTCATCCACTGCTGATCGCCCATGTTACGCCTGCATCCGGTGCAAGTTGATCTTATCCCAACGATTTAGGCAAGTCGTGTCTAGCGGGCGTAGGCACCCCAACGGGTAATGATGATGGTCCTTCTATTTTTGGGATTGTCTGATTTGTCGTTGCTTGTTCCATTTCAGCATTGTTACTCTCTACTGCTCTGCTTTGTGATCTAGTCTTCATAGTTGCCATGCCTAATAAACCAGGAAACATGGTGTTCCACAGACGGCGCCAATATTTTGGTCTTATTTCATCCGGGTTACAATACACCTGTTACGGTTAAATGGGCCTGAGTGGTGCCAAAATAATGCTAATTGAATTTAAAATCGGATTAGCTTGGTCTGAAACACCTAATACAAGCTAACTAGGCAGTACAAATAGAAATACAACTAATTGAATGTAGATCAAATTACGAAGGTTCGATCGAGTGAATGTTAAATCATTCATGTTCGAGAAAGCGTGCCTCAAATTGGATGAGTGTCGAATCGGACGACTTCGATAAATTGAAGGTCGAATTGGTCTAGGTCGAATCAGATGGCTTTGACCAAGTGAGTGTCGAATATGTCAATGTCGAATCAATGGATCGAATCAGATCGATCAAATCCCTGTGTATCGAATCTCCAAGTTCGATCTTGAGTGGTTGAGTGATAGTAATGAATGTATTCTGATAATGTTAGAGGACGGGGTATTTATAGACCCCGTTTCGTGGCCCCAATGGCAGTTGGGGAGTAAAGATCGAATCAATACCTTTTAGATCGAATCCCGTGCATTCGATATTAATGTCGAATTTCTTATGTTCGATATTCATTTTTCTAGACCTTTCTCTTGTGGGCCGACCCAATAACTTTTTTGGGCCTTTTCTAAAATATCCCATCACATATAAATTAAGTGCCTTATATACACAAGTAAGACTTAGTACAAGACTTGAATCGCACCATGTGCGGGTTGAATTAAGAATTATGCATAGCAAAAAATTTGAGAATGTGATGATTTGAGTCGAGACTTTTTCACGGAATTAACACAATATATTCCATGCCTCAAAATCTCAAATGCAAGTGATGATCAAGTTACTCCGAAATATCTTACGATTTTAGTACATTATACTTGTTATGTGGTTTGTTGGAAAATCATCCAACTTTAAAGTGTTATCTTTAGTTTGTAATAATACGAGTAGTAGAATGAATAGGTTGCAATCTTCATAATCCCTGAGGGAATGGTGTTCTTGAACGTAAAACCTCTCTATATTGTTGGTAGCGTGCATATGTAAACGTATGAATTGATAAACATAAACATATTTCTAGAATCATAAAATGAACCATTTCATTAACAGAGAAAAACAATGCGAAGAATAACAATAAAGTTACCAAAAATAAAATACTCCTACGAACAGATGAAGAAAATGGACGAGTCGAAAGTTTAACTCTCCCCTTCCATTAAGATCAATTTTCCGGCTATGCTTCAAACCCTCAAGTGGAAATGACCTCAAGGTACAACCTCTGCCATACGAGGTAGAAAGTGAAGCGCTATACTACCCCCTCAACCGAAATCTAATGGTATTTGCAAAACCTAGAAAGAAAATGAGTATGCAATAATATATATGCTGAAATTGCTTTTGGTTTTTGGATGATTTCTCCTCTACGCATAGGTCCCTTTTCATAGGAAAGAATTTAAGTAACAAGCAACACAACATTAATGGAATTAATAAAAGGGACACGCGACGAGGCTAGTCTCGTCAAGTCGAGTTGAGTCGATACGAACGGACGTCGACGACTGCGCGAGGAGTCCCATTTTACCACATCACTACAGCTTCTCACTTACATGAAGTAAGACATACATGTTAATAATCTAGTGTTTTTCCAATGTGGATTCACACATTTTGCACCATTAGACTCCAATTCTTATGATTAAATTTCTTGGTTACGTTTTCATTGCTTGCTAAAAATTCATTGAAATTTATCTACTGAATAAAAATACGTTACACAGCATGGTTCAAACTCGTAACCTCTGCCTTAATTTTGCTGCACCTTACCGTTAGACCATATATTAATTTCTTGTAAAATGCATGTGTTACAAAATATTTGAACAGTTTTGTTGCAGTTAATTATTTTAGTTATATGCTTAAACCTCCAACTTCTATGATTATGAGTTTGAGCAAAGTATAAAACGTGTTATATATTAGTACTCTCATATTGAGAAACCGAAAAAGTTTAAGGGTTCCAACTTTAAACGTTGGCAACGAAAAATGTTGTTCTTTCTGACTACCCTGATCTTGACTAAGTTTTTTAAGGATGAGAAACCAAAGAAGGATCGTGAGGATCCCTAATTAGTTGCGACCGTGCAAACATGGTCTAACGATGACTATCTCTAGCCTAACTATATGCTTAACTCTCTGGACGATGAACTTTTTAATGTGTATTCCCCAAAGGAGACCGCAAGAGAACTTTTGGGTATTATTAGAGACTAAGTCCAAAGTTGGCGACACTGGTGCAAAGAAGTTTGTGGTCGGGCGATTCCATGACTACCGAATGATGGATGGAAGGAGTGTAGTGGAGCAGTGTGAGGAGCTGCAACTGATATTCCACGATCCTGTTGCAAAAAGGATGACTTTACATGAGGCTTTTGAAGTTATGATGGTTATCGAGAAATTACCACCTTTGTGGAAGGACTTTAAAAGTTACCTTAAGAACAAGCGAAAGCAGATAGGCCTAGAGGATCTTGTTCATAAGGTTGCGCATCGAGCAGGACAATCAGAAGGTTAACAGAAAAATCAGATAGCAGGGTTTCAAAGGTCCACATAGTTGAGGCATGGGATATTTATCATGGGCAGAAAAGGAAACATTCGTGTGCTTCCAAAGGCAAGGCCAAAGTGGAGAAGTTTCAGGCGACTGCTATATTTGCGGTAAACTTGGTCATATGGTTAAGGAGTGTTACCAACATCCCAAAAGGACGAGAAGAACAAGCAAGTCAAGAACAAGGGTACATGCAAACAAGCACATGCAAATGTAATTGAGGCGAGCCACACTCTGATGGCGACATGTATCTGAGTACAGTGGTTTCAAAGGTGAATCTGGTTAGAAATCTCCAAGGAATGGTGGGTAGACACTGGGACTACTCGGTACATCTGCGCGAACAAGTGGATGTTCAAGACTTACCAACTTGTGGAGAACGAGCAGTGTTACATGGGGAACTCTGCAATCTCGAAGTTGAAGGCAAGGGAACGGTCATACTAGAGATGACCTCTTTCATCTTCTCAAGATTCTCTCGCTCTCACATTTCTTTCTGTTTTCTCAAATAACGAAGGAAGTGTCTCGAGCCTCAGTGATATTATTTGCACTTATTTCAGAGTTATATGACTTGTGCAAATGATGACTCATATTCGCCTCCTCGATTACTTCGAAGATTCTTGATCTTCTTTTTGAGTTGGTTCTCAACTTCAATCTTTAAAGTGAATGAATGATTTAGTCTAGAACTTGTGTTTACTTCTCTTGTACAATTGTTGATAAATGTTATAAAATAACTTTCACCGGCTCTAGATTGTACACAAGTCTCACACTTATGTTTGATGTTTGAATTTATTAACTTTAGTGAATTTAATTTTTCACATGACTCATATAGACGCACACGAGTAATCGAAATAAATTTTATTATATTTGCCTAATAGCCAACTTCGATTACAAGTTGGAACCTTAAACTTATCCGGTTTCTCAGGGTGAGAGTACGACATTAAGGGTGGGAGTGGGGGGTTCTTAGAATCGGCAGAACAACCTCAGTACCGCTAGCTTGTTGGTACATTTCGACCTCAACGTCACCCGCATTTGGGAAAGTCTCAATGCTCGCAGCTTTGTTGGTTGAGTTCTCACAAGCCATATCAAATAATTCACAGGTCTCACACTTTAGATTTATTTAAAATCTCGTGGTGGGCACATGCGATTTTTTCACAACTCACATAAGCATGCTAATATATAAAGACTTTTTATACTTTGATCAAACTCAGAATCATAGAATTAAGTTTAAAACATAGAGGTTTAAGCATATAATTAAAATAATTAACTGCAGCAAAACGGTTCAAATATTCTGTAACGCATGAATTTTACAAGAAATTGATATCTGATCTAACGGTGAAGTGCAACAGAATTGAAGCAGAGGTTATGGGTTTGAATCTTGCTATGTAACGTCTTTTTATTCAGTAGATTATTTTCAGCAAATATTTATCAAGCAATAAATACGTAACGGAGCAATTTAATCACAAGAATTTGAGTGTGTGAATGGTAATTTGCTTAAAAGTAGGGGTGGGAATGGGACGGGAAAATTCCCGTTCCCGTCCCATTCCGTGGGAAATTTCTTATCCCATTCGCGTCCCACCACGACCAATGGGACGGGATTCCCGCCAGCCGCGGGACGGAAACGGGAATCATTTTTGGGTTCCCGCGGGCGACGGGAATCCCGCCAATTTCTAGTGCCTATTCAATTTAGAGGGGGTTTGGGGGTTAGTTGCAAAAATAAATTAAAAGGGAGGGAGTATAAGGAGATAAAATAAAACATTAGAGTATAATCGTTAGACAATTTTTGCCTTTGAGTCGCAGATTTTTTTTTCTTTTGTGATTTGTGATAGCGAATAGCGATTGTGATTCATTGTGAATGTGATGCGTATTGAATTGTGATTAATGTTAAGAAGTTGTTACTTGTTAATATTGAAAAGAAAACATTTTTCTAATACGAAGTATTCGGAAATGCCGATTGTCGAAGGGAAAAAAGTAGAGAAACATTTTCTCCCACCTTTTTCTCCATTTGTTTTCTGAAATATTGCGGTACTCCCGCGAAAATCCCGCCAACGATGGGATTCCCGCGTAGACGGGATTCCGTTCCGGTAATCCCGCCAACGACGGGATCCCGCCTACGCGGGATTCCGTCCACAACGGGATGGGAACGGGAGTGAATTTCTCACTCCCCACGCACACGGGATCCCGTGGAATATGATCCCGTGGGACGGGATCCCGTCCCGTCTCCACCCATACTTAAAAGAGAAGCAATAGGGAGTTGTCCCACATTGAAAAAACACTACATTATTAACATGTATATCTAATGCATGTAATAGAGAAGGTGTAGTGATGTGGTAAACTCCCCATGCAGCCGTCGAGGTCCGTCTCGCCTCGCCTCGCCTCGTCGCATCGCTCGTGTTCCTTTCATTAATTCCCTTAATGGTGTGTTGACTGTTACATAAAATAAATTTTTATAAAAAGGGACCTATGCGGAGAGGAGAAATCATCAAAAAACCAAAAGCAATTTCAGCATATACATTGCATACTCATTTTCTTTTTTAGTTCTGCAAATACCATTAGAGTTCGATTGAAGGGTAGTATAGTGCTTCACTTTCTACCTCGTGAGACGGATGTTGTACATTGAAAGGTCATTTTCACTTGAGGACTTGAACCGTAGCCGGAAAACTGGTCTTAAGGGGAGAGAGTTCAACTTTCGACTTGTCCATTTTTTTCATCCGTTTGTAGGAGTATTTCAAAATTGATAACTTTATTATTATTCTTCGTATTGTATTTTTCTGTTTATGAAATGGTGCATTTTATGATTCTAGAAATATATTTATGTTTATCAATTCATATATTACATGACTCATACTATTTGGATTATAATGATTGCACGTTTTGCGTCTATTAACTTATTATGATTTGCTTACCGAGAAACCTTTATAAACTACAACTTCTATTGTCAAACTAAAAACACACTCACAAAAAAATAATGGACAAATATGAATGTTTAAGTACACCACACAACGAAGATTTAGAATGCAGTGTATAAACAAGTGGCTCCGGACCGAACAGAATACTATAAAAAGAACAAATATGTATAGTGTACCAACAAGGCAAGGGTTAAACAAATAGAATTTATCGAAGGAAGTTGTCCTCATCGAAGCTGCTAGGTACATTATATTGATCTGCGTTATTCATTATATGAGTGTCCATATTTTGTTGCTATGCTGCCGTAGCTAGAGATTGTTATTATACTCCTCTCCAAGCTAAGTGTTGACACAATTGTGTTAAAAATGGGAAAACGGAAAAGAATATTAAATTGAATATATGAGAATTTCTTTGAGGGCGTGAACTTAAGAATACTTTTCTAAAAGCAATATTTTCACTATATAATAAGAAAATTTGCTTCCCAGGATACAACAAGGAATTTAGGAATATTTATGAGATGCAGAAAATGGCTGAATAAATAAAAACGAATTTGTATGATTATATTTATATAACACGAAAAGTTATATATGAACAGAAATATTTATTCATAATAGTTGTGTCCAGTAGGATAGATTTGCACCCTTTCACCAATTAATTCAGATTTTAAATATAACATAATCTGAAACATAAATACTACGAGTTGCAACTCTTCACCAATTTATTTCGAATTAAAACAAAATAAAATTCGAAAATAAATTATTATAAGTATAAGTCTTAAATAGACTTGTGTGTGTATATATATATATATATATATATATATCAAGCCCAAATAGACCTAAGCCCAACACAATGTACAAATACTAGAATTAACTCTTTAAGAATCCAATTCTAAATAAGGTGTTCAAAACTCTTATCTCCTACCAATGTGGGATACTACATTGTTCACAACTAAAATGCACAACAAATTGTACCTTGTTGACTATGAATGGCGGTCGATGTAAATCTCCAAAACAACAGTCTTTTGCATTATATTCTGGTCACTCTCCTAATTTTAGTTGAGTTAAAACCTAAAAGTAACACTATAGATCTACAAAATGTTAAAATAATTCTTCTGATCGCTTGCAATATTCGGATTGATCGATAATGAGTCATAAAAGATAGCATCTACATTAACTCATCTGTAAAAAAAATATTTTTAAAAAACTTGGGGGTCGCATATTTATATATATGTGCATTTCTCATCACTAGACAAGGTTTATCTACCTATTGTATATCATTACAAATAAAATAAATCAAGTAATAAAGTGTTGGTACCTTTATTAGAATGTCGTGTGCTACATGCCAGCGTGTAATCCATGCTTTGTACATTCATCCAAACAAAATTGAATATAGAGATCAATGTCCAATGTTTTCCTGCGCGTATGAAGAAATACAAGGATCAAACTTCAGCAATTTGAAGCAATATATAACTGCCCTTTGAAGAGTTTATTATGGAGTAAAAGATGTGTTGGGTACGTGCTGCACATAAACATGTGAAATTATAAATATAAACATATACATAAATTTGATTATATTTCTAGAATCATAACAACATAAAATTAAACAATAACGTATATGTAATTAAACAGATAATAGCCAATAAGATAAAATTTGACCTGCCATGAACTGTAGGAAAATCCTTGGAGTGGATTAGACGAGTCGG
The DNA here is from genome assembly GCA_948329865.1 of Linaria vulgaris. Lineage (NCBI taxonomy): Eukaryota > Viridiplantae > Streptophyta > Magnoliopsida > Lamiales > Plantaginaceae > Linaria > Linaria vulgaris. The sequence continues at coordinate 72,179,621 of OX415253.1, forward strand.
AAAAATCCCGTGTTGAAGCATAGGACGAGTCGAAGGCTTAGCCCTCTCCCCTTAAGATTAATTTTCCCGGCTACCCTTCAAGCCCTCCGTGGGAAACGACCTCCCAAGGTACAACGTCCTCACACAATAAGATAGTAAGTGAAGGACAATGCTACCTTCTCAAATCGGACTCGAATAGTATTTGCAGAACTCAGAAAAAGAAAATGTTTATGCTATGAGTATGTAAAATTATTTTGTGTTTAGGATGCTTGGATTTGGATGCATGGATTTTGATGCTTTTCACAAGACTAGAGGGGCCCCTATTTATAGTTGAGAAAACATGAAACCACCACAATACATTAAGGGGATAATTTACTCTTGTCATTCAAACCATTTGAATTCATTCAAATATTTTTGACCACATTAAGTGTGTGACTTAATTCACATATTCAAAATAAATATGAATATTTAACCATGAATTTTATTTATTTGATTAAATAAAATTCTATCACAATTTTGGGATTAATCCATCTTGCTTCTCATTAAGCAATTTTTAATTCACACACAAAATATTTGGACTCAATTTCAAATATCTCCAACAATCCCCCACATGAATGTAATTGGCTTAATGCACGTGAGCCTAACAATGCCAATTGCAATTTCAGAGTCCTGCCGGAACTTGTTGCATCAAGATAGGTGGTTTTCGGCCTTGAACCTTCCTTAGTGAAATACCATCGGATATACTTGCCAACCAGTGGACGTGATGCCTTCAACTGTTCGGCGTTTTGTGTATACCAAGACAATGGTACTCACACAACTCATTCCAATACCAAATTGGTCCTTGTTGTTGTCCGTTTCGGCCCTGGACTGCCTTGGCGATATTCACCGAATGCTCTAGAGATTTAGCCCTTTAACTCATCTCAACGAAGCGGCCCCTTCACATTCGACATAGGTGATCTTTCATTAAGGGTATCCTGTAATACCCCGCTTGTGTCACAAGACATAAGGATCATTAGAACCTCAAGTTCTCCTTAACCTGTATAGGTCCATCACTCTTTCATCATAGAAATGGGTTGGGAACTCGATTTCCCGAGTGCTTTGTTCGACTTGCCCCTACAATTCGGTTGTCCCTTTGAACCTGCAAATTGGGGTTTACAATTTAGGTAGGGTTGCCATCATGGGGTGATGTCTTTAGGTGGGCTCAATTCCTGTTTCCCTCGATGAATTTGCTACTTAGTCTCTCGCTAGACCTTTCGTCAATCGCCTCCAATATTTTCTTTAACCTCTTAAAATATTCGGAAAATATTATGATTATTATTCAACTTAAAAGTTTGGAATAATCTTAACCAACACTTTCTTCTTCAAGCCCCCACATTTCTTTCTTTTCCTCAAGAAAAAAAATGTCCATAGCCTTAAAGAAATTACTTATTTTAGAATTTATTTTGTTTGCGTACTTCGCGTCTTACATCAAATAAATCTAAATATTTAATCTATTTAGTAAAATACATAGTATTAAATCTCACTTGCTTCTCACTAAGCAATTTAATTTACACACTTATATTTGGACTCAATTCCAAATATTTCAAACACACACATATATATATATATATATAATAAAATACAAGTCTTTGCACTTATTTTTATTTTCTACAAATATATATATATATATATATATTATATTATACAAGTCTCACACTTGTATTTCCCACAACTATATAATATATATATATACACACACACAATATACAAGTCTCGCACTTGTATTAATTTTCCATGTCATAAAGACGTCACAAATAATCAAAATAACTTATATGTAATATTTGTCTCACATGCAACTTCGATTACATTTATTCTTAAAACTAGTCTCCTCACACGAGACTTTTTACTACATCAAACTTGAACACTAGCCTCAGTACTAGCCTCACCCTTAGGCGACATGGTCATAACAGACATCTTAAAAGATTCTTAGACCCATATCCCTTTTCTACAAAGGTTCCACCCTTAAACAGGATAACCTTGTCTGACTCAAAGACAAGTGTGAACCATTTCTAGCTCAATATTGTACCACATATTAGATTCGTGTGAATCTTTGGAACATGAAGCACCTCGTTCAGGGTTAACCCTTTCTCCGAGGTCCTCTTTAGCACAACCATTCCCCTGCCTTCAACTCTTGAGATTGCAGAGTTTCCCAAGAAACACTGCTTGTTCTCCACAAGTTGATAGGTCGTGAACTTCCACTTGTTCGCGCATATGTGGTCGAGTAGCCCCAATGTCTACCTACCATTCGTTCGAGTTGTTGTTTGAATTTCCAGCCGCCATAACTAATTAAATAATCCACACAATTAATTTTATTAGTATCACTGAGAATTCTCAACCGAACTATTTATACAGATATTCCCAGGCCAGTGGAGGGACAAAACCTCTTTAAAGTCCACCTTTCTGCGACAGAATATTAGGTTCCCAGGCCAGTGGAGGGACAAGTCCACTTACACTCCACTTTTCTGCGACAGAACCGTCTGTATAAATATTCTCACTTCGAATAATTCACAAGTCTCAATACTTAGAATTATTTTCATTTTGAAGTTCTTTTCGAATAATTCACAAGTCTCAATACTTAGAATTATTCTCATTATGAATTTTCTTCAAATAATTCACAAGTCTCAATGCTTAGAATTAGTTTAATTTCCTCCGAATAATTCACGAGTCTCAATACTTATAATTATTTTTTGAGAATATGACATAGTGGTTCTCAAAACCGGTACTACGGTCTCAATACCGTTAGCACTTTGATTTATCATAACAACCTCAACGTCGCCCGCTATTGGGAAGGTATCAATGCTTGCGTCATTGTTCTTAGTGCTCTCACTAATTATATCTCCAAATAATTCACAAGTCTCACACTTAGAATTATTTAAAGTCTGCATATGGCACACTTGCAATTTTATATATTTCCACATATCTCAATTGCAATTATTTTCGCTAATCACATAATCATGCTCAACATATAACCACATATTTAAATTGCATCTACTCAGAATATTAAATTTAAATATATTGCATGGATATTTTAACATATAACTCAAATAATAAATTGCCGCACGTTACTTAAATTACAAATAACGCATGCATTTATTAACAATTAAAATCTGACCCAGCGGTTAAGGCTCAAATTACTGAGGCAAAGGTCATGAGTTCGAAACTCATCTGTGTAACGTTTTACACGTTTTAACTCAGCAGTAATAATACACACCAAATAAAAGAAACCGACCATTTAATCCTCAATAATTTTAATGGTAAAACGGTAAGACTTTAAGTAAATGAGTTAGATGTCACGCGTTCGATTCCCACCTCGAACAGTTTTGATAAATAACATGCTCAACAATAGATCAACAGCGGGATTTTAGCAAGTATTAAAATACGTAACCGAACAACTTAACACACAAGATCCGTAACGCTCAAGTGGTAAAGACAACAACTGGCAAACAGAGGGACTCGGGTTCGATCCTCAGCAGTTACACTTAAATATTTTGGAATTAAATTCGCAGAATAAAACATGCAATAAATATGTAACGGATCAGATAATACACAAGAATTAATTCAGCTCAACGGTCAAGGTAGCCCGCAGTTACACAGGGTCTCGGGTTCGAACATCAGTTGTTACGTTTTTATTTTGGCAATTATTCGCAGAGTAAAAGCATGAATTAAATTTACGACATGGCAATTAACTAAACAAGAAATGTAACGTACAAATGGTAAGGACAACAGTTTGCACTGAAAACAACCCAAGTTCGATCCACATATGCAGCAAGCTATGAAATTATTATTTTTTTTTTTTTCGAAAACCTGCTGCTTAATTCTTTTGAAACAAGATACAGAAACCAGGAAATTATCTTTGCATGGGACAAAACCATCCTTAAACTAATCAACCATGCTGATATAATTTACGGAAAACCATTTGGAAAACCAGAGGATAAAACTAATAAAGTTACATTATCAGCTCTAAAATTATTAACTAATAATCTGAAAATCACAACAAAGCAATTAGTAGCATCAGATTAACATATAAACATGTTCTGAAAAATTAAAACCATCTTTACATGCAACACATGATAAACATGAATAAAAATTGATCTTAAAATTGTTGGGTACGTGTTGCACATAAACATGTGAAATTATAAATATAAACATATACATAAACTTGATTATATTTCTAGAATTATAACAACATAAAATTAAACAATAACGTATATGTAATTAAATAGATAATAGACAATAAGATAAAATTTGACCTGTCAGGAACTGTAGGAAAATCCTTGGAGTGGATTAGACGAGTCAGAAAAATCCCGTTGAAGCATATGACGAGTCGAAGGCTTAGCCATCTCCCCTTAAGATCAATTTTCCCGGCTACCCTTCAAGCCCTCCGTGGGAAATGACCTCCCAAGGTACAACGTTCTCACACAATAAGGTAGTAAGTGAAGGACAATACTACCTTCTCAAATCGGACTCGAATAGTATTTGCAGAACTCAGAAAAAGAAAATGTTTATGCTATGAGTATGCAAAATTATTTTGTGTTTAGGATGCTTGGATATGGATGCATAGATTTTGATGTTTTTCACAAGATTAGAGGGGCCCCTATTTATAGTTGAAAAAACATGAAACCACCACAATACATTAAGTGGATAATTTACTCTTGTCATTCAAACCATTTGAATTCATTCAAATGTTTTTGACCACATTAAGTGTGTGACTTAATTCACATATTCAAAATAAATAGGAATATTTAACCATGAGTTTTATTTATTTGATTAAATAAAATTCTATCACAATTTTGGGATTAATCCCACTTGCTTCTCATTAAGCAAATTTTAATTCACACACAAAATATTTGGACTCAATTCCAAATATCTCCAACAAGATGTAATTAGTTGATTGTACGTTAATTTAAAAATACAAGGAAAACATTTATCAAACAGATAAAAAATAAATCTACAGAAATAAATAAAGGTTAGGAAAAATCACTTTTACAAAGTTTCCGAACTTTATCTTCAGCAACAAATCAATGGTAGTAAAACGTAGTTATAGATTTTAAGAAGGTTGGAGGTGAAACGTATAAAGTTATAGATATTCGCCACGGTTTAGGTGTTTGTAAACTCTTAAAAAAGCTATAACCAACTTTTTATTAGAATATGTGATTTTGGGATGTTTGCAAATCTAATTTTTTCGGTTACACAACATTATTTAAGATAAAAAAACTCACAATCTTCAAGCTGGTATGGGAGTGCTTTTGGTTTAACATAAAATTATGAACTTCTACTTTTCCACTAGAGTTTGCAAACACCATCTAAGTATTTCAATTTTGAAAAAGTTAACTGCAATTTGGAAGTAAATCAAAAGACTTTACAATAATATTTTCATAAGATGATGAAGTATTTACCGAGGTAACAACATTGCTCGTATCTTTCCCATATTAATTTGAGCAAAAGAATAGTAAGGCTTACCTTATACATCATGTGGTGAAGGCTGTGAGTTTTCCATGATATGTCGATTTTTCCCTTCTTCCGCAACGAATAATAGGAACTCCATGATAAAGACGAATCCTCTCCTACAATCTTGCCTAATTATCTAAACTGAATAACTTCTTAATTTAACTACATATAGCTTGCTTTTTTGCCGTGAATTTTCCTCGAATCTCTCTCTAGATTCATATCCCTCAAATTAGGGATGAATTCTTATCGAATGGACTGCAATTAAGAAAATTATGAATTAAGAATTTGGATAAAAGCTTGATAAGATCTCGGTGAATAAAATCTGTAGATTATTAGTCTTTTTTCTCCCTCTATTTTTACCTATGAATTCCAGAAACTAGATTATTATTTAATATTATTCAATGTTAATGCATAAAATGTGACTAGCTAAATTGTCAAAACAATAGATGCTACCAAACCAGGTTTTATATTTCTCAAAGGACGAAATATTAAAAACGTCCGCTAACATTTTTTAAAAAGTTAAAATGCCCGTTTTTTTCAAGCCCCGCCAAAATGCACCATGTATTTAAAAAAAAACTTTTAAAAATGTCATCGACCTTATTCGGGTTGAAATTGCCTACGTCGCGGTACAGTGGCTGCCACGTCAATAAGTGTTCTGCCACGTCATATTTTTTAGCCAAAAAATATTTTTTATTATGCAAACCCTTGTAATTTTAAAAATTTGTACCCCATAGTAAATTACACTTTGCACCCCAAAATATATATATATATATATATAAATAATAACAATAAAGATATATATATACAAATAATAATAATAATAATAATAAACATATATATGAATTATAATAATAAACATATATATATACTAATTATAATAATAAACACATATATAACTATTTATAAAATAATAATTTTTTTAATAATATATCAAAATATAAAAACAATAGAAAAAGACAATAAAAAAATAAAATAATCATCATCTTCATCACACACCCGTACCCCCCCCCCCCCCTCCAACCCCCCACCCCCGCTGCCATCACCACGACATGCCCACCTCGTGTCGTCGTCACCCCCCGTCGTCATCATCTTCATCACACAAATCTCTGACGGGAGTAAGCTTCAATTTCCAGCGGATCCATTTCCATCGACTTTAATTTTCGGGCGATTTTTATCGATTTTCGTCGATTTTCCATCGATTTTCGGCAAGATCCGCCAACTTTCAGCGATTTCAAAGTACAACTCGGTGGTGGTAGGTGGCGGCGTCGGGGGGGGGGGGGGGGGGGGGGGACTGGAAGGGGATGAACTATTTTAACTTTTTTATAAAAAAAATTTTACTTTTACATATATGTTTATTATATTTACATATATATATATGTTTTTATTTTTTCAAATAATTATATATATATGTTTATTATTATTAGTATTATTACTATTTATATGTTTAATTATTATTTTTATAAATAGTTATATATGAGTATATCTTTATTATTATTGTTATTTATATATATATATGTTTATTATTATTATTATTATATATATAATATTTTTACAAAATAGGTATATATGTGTTTATATCTTTATTATTATTAATATATATTTGTTTATTACTATTATTATTAATATATATATATGTACATTTATTATTTTTACAAAATAGTTATATATATGATTTTATATATATGACCTTTTTTTAATTATATTTATATATATATATATATATATATTTATTATTATTATTATTTATATATATTTATTATTTTTACAAAATAGTTATATATATGTTTATGTATATATATGTTTATTATTTGTATATATATTGGGGTACAAAGTGCAATTTATTTTGGGGTGTAAATACAGTATTTAAAATTAGAAGGGTTTATTTAAAAAAATATTTTTTGTCTGAAAATGTGACGTGGCGGGGCAGTTTATTGACGTGGCATTGACTGTACCGCCACGTAGGCAGCTTTAGCCCGAATAAGGATCACGGATATTTTTGAAAGTTTTTGTTTAAACATATGGGGCATTTTAACCTTTTAAAAAAAGTTAGCGGGCATTTTTAATATTTCGTCATTTCTCTAATTTTCTCTTTTTGGTCAATGTTGCACTGCTAATCATTGTTTTATTTTCTCAATTAATCAACCTCAATTATAGCAATTTAAAGTAAGATTTGTCAATAACTAGCATTTTCCTCCATAAACAAAATCATATATATGAAAGATCTGGATTTGTCTTTTGTTACCTAATAATTTTAATTTTAAACCTTGTAACCATTTTGTTGTATGTACTGGCGAATAATATCGATCTGACAAAAATGAAGCAAAACATGCGGACTTAAAGAAAAAATAACCACACTTCCTTCTTCCATTTTCTTTTTGGTGTTGTACAAATGTTTATTAGAATTGTGGAGTTAGTGAAAGTCACTGGGAGTGATAAATTGTTGGAAAAATGGGTTCAATAAATCGGATTTGTACAATCGACTTTAGGTCAAGTTTCGCACATGGATAAATGAGAAATTAATGCTCAAAAATGACTAATTAAAGTCGGAAAAATTGTATATCAATATTTAATATTTCTGTTTTTTGTAAATAAAATTATATAATTTTCTGCTATATTCTAAATTCATTTCCAGAAATTTCCTTAATTACGCAACACATAATTAGGTTAAAAATATACACGCATTAAAGGCTTTTCTGTGCAGCCAAATTATTTTTCATTGTGTGGAAGTAGAAAAAAGTTATACTTCGAGTTCGCCGTAGTTGTCCAAGTTTGGGCCAACGGTCCAACTCGTTAGCGGTTTATCCTGGACGACAATTGCTCATGTATGCACATGCACATAAGAGAAAACAAATCTATTTTAAAGCAACTAAAGGTCCTCGAAAGCTCGTTGGTTTGTTCATCCGATTAGGATTTTATTCGTTAATGGTAACAATAATATATTGTAACTTGTCCATTTCCGTATTGTCTCGGTGCTATTTTACTATCATAATATATAACCACCATCCCTTCACCTCTTTTATTTGGAATTCCAAACACAGTGGAATGTGGGTCGTCGACCCAAATGAGTGCTCCATACCCATATTTCCTACATAAATGACTGGAGTAGCTCCTCTATTTCTACATATTAGCAAATCTAATGAAGAGGTAGTAATTTGCGAAAGTACTAAAAATAACACAATAAAAATCTGTCAAAGTACATGAGTTCAACTCGAATAACAAACACGTAGATAAAGATTTGGGCCAACAATACTTCCTATATAGCATTAGCAAATCTAATGAATTAGAGGTAGGAATTTGCGAAAGTACTAAAAATAACACAATAAAAATCTGTCAAAGTACATGAGTTCAACTCGAATAACAAACACGTAGATAAAGATTTGGGCCAACAATACTTCCTATATAGCCTTAACCTTTTAGTTTAGCAGAAAGATATTCAGCAAACGCCAGCATCTTTTCAGTTTGAGGCAAGTCATCCTTAACAGCTGCATCAGTTGAAAAATGCTCAGCCCACTTGAACAAGTTAGGAGTGTTGTTTTCATCAATCAAATTGATTTTTGTAATAATTTGTAGCGCTTTAATCCATGCCAAGAAACATCCCAATGCAATATCCAAATAGCCAATTCTGTCACCTCCAAAGAAAATTTGGCCTTTGCTGATTTTAACGAATGCATCTTCTAGCAAAGCCAAGCCCTTAGTGGTTTCTTCAATGGCGGCAGCTTTGACTCCCTCATCCGCAGAAAACAAGAATGCCCGTAAACTTGGGAACCACTATCATAAATTTATACAACGTTTAGTTTATTCAATAGAATTATATATGAGAAATCAGAAATGCGATTGTATTGATAGAACTCTTATTTGTTACGCCTATTAGGCTAATAGTGAAAAATAAAGTTAATATACACGAAAAATGAAAGGAAAAACATGATGCATTGTGGTAGTTGGAGAATATTTTTTCTGTATATTAATCGTGGTGGTCTGAATCCCTACATTTTTTGCGGCACATCGAAAATTCAAATTCGTACTTTAAGGTGTACCAAGTCAGATTTTATTGTGATAATAACTAATTTTAGTCATTCAAACATCCTATTTTAGAACTCGGTGATAAAACTTGTGGTTTTTGACATAAAGGAAAAAAAAAACTCATGTTAACTTACATATATGCATAGTCAATTTATAGGAAAATGATTCCAGTATACACACGTCGAATTGATTAAAGCTTCACAATATAAAATTAGCAGAAAACTCAAAACTGGAGAACTCAAGTTTAAAATTAGTGAGTGTAAGTCCTAGAACCTGCTTTTTACAAATTAACTAGACATGTGGCAAGTCCAACAAGTTTTTTTCTGGACTAAAGAAAAACAAGTTTCGTCAGGTCGAGGAGAACTAAAACTCGATGCTTTACTCTACGCAGGATTAATGCTACGTATGTCACAATATATTCCTTACAATATTTATTGTTCAAATCCAATCCAAGTACATTAGTGGCGCGAAATATGTTTAATAAGATAATATATTCCATTTGGAGCAGATAACATAATCAGAAAAGAAAGAAAAGAATGCTTATATACCTTAGTATCAATATAAGTAGCCCAAAAGCGTGCAATGGCCCGATCATACGGACCAAAAGGGTTGATCGACGGTCCGGAAGCCCAAACATCATCAATGTACTCAACAATGATGAGTGATTCACACACAGGCTTACCTCCATGGATCAAAACAGGGATCTGCTTGTAAACACAGGATTTGACTTTAACAGAAGCTCACTCTTTGAAACCACAACGTTCTCCTCTTGGAACTCGTACGGCACAGACTTGATGTTGAGTGCAATTTTAGCCCGAAGCACAAACGGGCTAGGCCATGCACCTAAAAGTTTCACGTCTTCAGTAGCCATTATATATAATTGATCTTTTTCTTTTGACGTACACTTTATGAGTGTGAGTGATGGAAGTTGATGTAACTTCGGTGTGGTTTTTATAACTGGAAATGTGGTTGGTTTATTAAATGCACGTTTGGAGTTAGGCCATCCTACACAAGGTGTGGTCCTGTCGTAGCTGCTCGGCTCAATATGTACCACACGATACTGATAATCTCTCTTCAATGTCGTCTTGTTGGCCAAATATATACCAGGAATACATGTGAAGTCAAATTTCAGCCTTTTTAGACGTTAAATCGGCCGTTTGTAGCTTTGTGGGTTCTTATAAAATAACGACTGAGTTATAACTACCAATTCTCACAATTATTCAGTTATTCTTAAGCGGCAGATACCTTTGTGTAACAATAAAAATTAATATTGTTGAGTTGTTGTTTTTCTTTTCTTTTTTGACGAATCTCTTCAGGAAGAAATGACCGAAAATTAAGAAAAAATTTGTGAGGCACAGAGCCTCGTAGGAAGAAGGGCGAGAAGTCACAACCTCGTCGAAAGAAAAAGTGAAGCCCTCGTAGACTTCACCATCGTCATCCTTGCGGATTCTCATCTCTTACAACCAACGCAATTCTCGGTCCTCGGAGCAGAAGCTATTTGTTTAGCTTTACATCCGTCTTATGGTATTATTTCTAATACATTGGTGGGCACGCTCGAACATTGAGTACATCTTATACATGTATCATAAATCTTTACTAAGTGTGACATTGGATCTATACATTTTTGAATGTCATGAATTTTCAGCCAGATAAAGTAACTTATAAATGAATCATGTATTTAGATACCAAACGAATCGATGAGGGAGGTACGACATCAAACGAAGAACATACCTCAACTGTCTCACCAAAAGACAAATATTAAAAAAAAAAACTATCCAATAAAATCCAGCGCAATTAAGATTCTCTTTATAGAGACACACTAGGTCGTAATTGGCCAAGTAAAGGCGTATGTAGACACATAAATTTTGTGTCTAATTAAATTAAATGATGGTAAGTAAGTCTTAAAATTCAAAAAATATATAATATATATATTATTTTATCCCAATATTCAAAAAATAAAATAATTATGTATTCATCAATTTTCAAGAAAGGAAAGTACTTCAACATTAAGTCTCAAGAGATGGAAAAAACAAATTCACCAAGTCTCAATCTTCAAGAGATGAAAAGAAGATTCTCTTAGATCAAGTCTTCTAAATCAAGAAATTGTAGATCAAGTTCTACAAATTCTTTCCATCAACTCAATCAATCTTCAAGGCGTTCTTCACGAAAAGCTCCTTTCAATCTGGTGCAAAGCCGCAAGTCATCAAATAACCGTTTTTAAGATAGCACTTATGTCAAGGAAGATCAAGTTTCAAGAAATTCAACAAATTCAAAACCAAGTCCATACCGTTCCTCAACAATCTTCAAGTCAAGACCATTTTTGAAGATTGGAATCCTTTCTTTTTTCAAAACCCAATAAGTTCAAAGAACTAATAACGAAGATCATACAAATCTTCATCAAATCACCATTCAATTTGAGATCAAGTCCAAATACCCTCGAATTAACGCATCTCCAAATCCAAACCATTTCGGTGAAGATCAAATTGAAGATTTCTATCACAAGTCTTTAATCATTCAAGATCATTGTTCTTGTAGAAAAGAATCAGATGAATAATAGAGATTGTAACTTCAAATTCATTTATATTCATACCAAGGAATAAAAGCATCAAGCCCCCTGAACTATGCACGTTTTTGCGACTTTCCCCATAAAACAAATTAATAGGTGTCCCCCCCCCCCCCTAAACTATGCACGTCTGTTCGATTTGCCCCTTCGCCAGATTTTGCTGAATATTCCTCGGAATATTCCATTCACGTGCGACTCACGTGAGTGTCAGAGGGCCATTTTTGGTATATATTGGAGTGTAAAGTTCATGGATATTCCCCCTCAAACTATACTTTTAAGTGTAGTTTGACCCTTAAACTATTGTAAAGCACCCCCTAAACTATTGTTGTGCGATTAGCCCCCTGACCCATATTTTGGACAGCATTTTGGTAAGAAAATTATTATTTTTGGCCATAAAGGTGTTTGTTTACCATTTTTGCATTAACTACTTTTTTTATGAAGCATAAAATACTTCTAATATGAAGCATAAACTACTTTTTTCCGTTTAAGATCGAGTAGCATAAATCATTACTCTAATGCATTTATTCACTTCAGCAAAAAATCCAGTTTACATTCATCAAATGCCTTAGTATATCCTATATATTACACCAAAATAGATGACTTAGAACATTGACAAAATATTCACCAGATACAGTACATCAAAATCATTACCAAAAATTTTCCATAATATGAAAATAAGCAAGCTATTGGCCACTAATGAGGTCTTCATTCTTGAGCTTGGAAGCAATGGCTTCGTCATGGGGGATGCTATTGCTCTTCATTCACTGTAACTACTCAAGTTTGTTTCAACTAAATTTCGAATCCTTCCACAAACACCAAATGCAAAGCACATGTTAGCAAAATATCATATTTCCACCTAAGAAAACAAACATCAACTAATTCAATGCAAATACTCAGTTTAATATATATAATACTTCAACTACCTAAAAATTTCAAATTATCAAAAATTATTTCACAAGTTAAGTAGCAGATTTTATATTCTCAACAGTGCGCCACTGATCCAATTACAAAGTTTCTATAAAGCAGATTTGAAAAAGTTGTACGCTTACACGAACCATAGATATACATCAATTAACATTTGCATAATCACCTCAATCACATCAACTAGACAGCTACAGCTAAAATGAACGAAATCACCATAATGCATAATAATCACCAGCTCATTTTTAGAATTAAGTAATGGCTGCAATCATTCATTAACAACATATAGCCTAATTCATTGTCAAAATTCAATGTAACTACTCAATTTTGTTTCAACCAAACTGACAAATGCTTCAACAAACACCAATCCAAATCAGAAGTTAGTTAAACATTTGATTCATCTAAACAAATCGATCTCTCGAAAACCTAGTTCAACGCGAATAGTTAAAATTTCATACACAGATAACTCCAATAAGCTACGAAATACAATATACTTCGTTATATTTAACAATTCAACCAGATCTCTAAAATTCTCAACAGTGCGCCATTGATCCGATTACGTAAATTCGTACAAAGCATCATCGAAAAAAGTATATAGACACGAACTATACGTATACATCTGATTCACATATGTGTATGGCGATACAAAGTACCTGCTTGGCGTCTCGGAATCAGGAAGCTTTTTTTCTAATTGCGTCCATTAACGAACTCGTTCAATTCGAAGACCTAACCCACCAACTAACGTTTGAAACGAATAATTATTAGCCATGAAAGTGCTCAAAAATCGCTGTTGAGAACCGGGGCTGTGTCGATTTCGTGTGGGTTTCTAGTAATTTTGACGAATTTGATGTGATTAGAGAGAGAAATTGGATGAAGAACCCCAATTTCTTTGTTTGCAAATTTTTGGCTAAGTATGGAATGTGATGTTTCTGTTTGCCCCCTCAACTTACTAGTGTAGGTTTTTTTTATTAAATAAAAATAAAATTGAACTAACAAAAATACCTCTCCGACACTCACATGAGTCATGCGAGAAGGGAATATTTCTCGGAATATTCGGCGAAATCCAGCAAGGGGGCAAATCGAACAGACATGCATAGTTTAGGGGGAGAAACACTTATTAAATTTGTTTAAGCGGCAAATCGTAAAAACATGCATAGTTCAGGGGGCTTGATGCTTTTATCCCTTATACCAAATATATTTGTACTAATTCTTCTTTTCTTTAATTTTTAAAGATCAAGAATTTGTTATTACGACGTATTTGTACCTTGGACAATCCAGCTTTAAGGGTTTCAGTAGATCCACACACTCTTGTGGCAAGATAATTAGTACGAGTCATGCGGCCTGTTTATGAATGTCAACTTGCATGGTATAAATAGCAAGGATCTCATAGACCTATGTATAGGTACCCTTAAATCATTTGTAAAACATCTACACTCAGCCATTTAGACTCTCCATATCATAATTGTAATTCCAAAGTTTACATATGCATTGTTTTATGTAATACTCATACATTTTCTCTTGGTTACGCATCTATCTCTACCACATGTTGAGTGTTATGATCACTCACTACATTATTAATTAGTGCCTCGTACTAGTTTCATGTCATTATTTTCGTGTAGTCTAGGAGAACACTCAAGATTCCTTAGTGTAAGATCTTATGTGTTTTACTTATTAGATCAGTGAATAACATATACTTGTCGTTACAGGTAAGTAAGTAAAACAGAGACACAGGTATTTTTACAGTGGTTCGTGATACGATATCCACCAATGAATGAATGGTATTCGTATGCTAAACGTAGGATCGTTATCTTCAGGTTATTTGGATGGAACCTCGACCCGTTGCCTTAGTACAAATAGGAACCTTGGTATGGAGACCGCGACCCGCTACTTGATACAAAACACGAACCTTGGTATAATGAAGACGCCACAAAGGGTTATGGAGGGTGCCGTTTGATAAGTCAGATTTGAACGCCACAAACGAGGGTGATGAACCCGTTTGATAAGTTCGAAAATAGTTCTTCAAAGAACCAAAGAGAATAAAATCTCACAAAGTTTATAAATATGATAAGTGTTGTCTTACAATGAAAATGGTCTTCCTAATTTATAGGAGAGACAAACTTGGTCACTAAGAAATCAACTAATGACCTTCCAACAACTTCTAGGAAAAGAAAAATACATTAATTAGACTAGAAAATGATGAAAGAGTCTTCTAGAAAAGGAAAATACATTAACTAGACTTGAAAATGATGAAAGAATAGTCAAAACTCGTTTTTGACTTTTGGCCATTACTTAAAATGTCACTTGGATCATATTTGACCATCTTTGTTGCTCATTTGGGCCTCCTTTATCATTATGGACCCAAACTTGGTTAATTAGCCCATGAAGAGATGCTCCCATCTTCTTAGCAAGCCTTCTTGTGATTGGCTCATTTAAAGTGCGAGTTTGGTCCATTCTTGTGACATCTTCTTCATTTGAATTCTTGTAATCTTCTTCTTTTGTCACCGTGTCCATATTTGCATCATTCCCCTCCTCTTGAAAATGATTTGTCCTCAAATCTGTATCACCTGCATTAAAAGGACTCAAATCAGACACATTGAAAGTAGCACTAACATTATACTCACCAGGAAGATCCAACTTGTAAGCATTGTCATTGATGCGCTCAATCACTTGAAAAGGTCCATCTCCTCTTGGCAATAATTTGGAAAGTCTCTTTTCGGGGAAATCTTTCTATTCCCATGTGCAACCAAACCCAATCTCCTGGTTCAAAGATCATCTTTCGACGCCCCTTGTTTGCTTGCTTGGCATATTGTTGAGTTCTCTTTTCAATATTGAGCCTTGTCTTCTCATGTATCTGCTTAACAAAATCAGACTTCTTCTTGCCATATAAATTCACATACTCAGAAGTAGGTAATGGAGTTAAGTCCAATGGTGTCAAAGGATTAAAACCATAAACAATTTCAAATGGTGAGAATTTAGAAGCAGAATGCACAGTTCTATTATAAGGAAATTCAACATGTGGTAGACAATCTTCCCAAGTCTTAATATTCTTCTCTATGATTGCCCTCAATAGCATAGACAAAGTCCTATTTACTACTTCAGTTTGACCATCAGTTTGTGGGTGACAAGTAGTAGAAAACAACAACTTTGTACCTAACTTACACCACAAGGTCTTCCAAAAGTAACTCAAAAACTTTGTATCTCTATCCAAAACAATGGTTTTTGGCATACCATGCAATCTCACAATTTCTTTAAAGAACAAATCAGCAATGTGAAAAGCATCATCAGTTTTGTGACATGGAATAAAATGTGCCATTTTAGAAAATCCATCCACAACCACAAAAACAGAATCCCTACCATGTTTTGTTCTTGGCAATCCCAACAAAAAATCCATAGAAATATCAATCCAAGGTGTTGTAGGAATTGGTAAAGGAGTATACAAACCGTGATTTTGCACTTTGGACTTAGCTTGTTTACAAGTGATGGATCTGCCGCATGTTCTTTCAACATCCCTTTTCATATGTGGCCAAAAGAAATGTTCTTGCAGAATTGCTAAGGTCTTTTCAATGCCAAAGTGTCCCATTAGTCCTCCTCCATGAGCTTCATGCACAAGTAATTCCCTCAAAGAACAATTAGGCACACAAAGTTTGTTTTCTCTAAACAAAAACCCATGAGCTTCCTGCACAAGTAATTCCCTCAAAGAACAATTAGGCACACAAAGTTTGTTTTCTCTAAACAAAAATCCATCTTGCCTAAAGAACTTACCACTAGCATGCTTTTCACAATCTTGATACTCAACATGAAAATCAGAATCATCCCTATACAAATCATTGATGTACTCAAAACCAAGCAACTTTGAATCAAGAGTAGAAAGTAAAGCATACCTTCGAGAAAGGACATCGGCAACAACATTCTCCTTACCTTGCTTGTATCGAATGACATAAGAAAATGTTTCAATGAATTCTACCCATCGTGCATGTCTCTTATTCAGCTTGTGTTGGCCCTTCAAATGCTTCAAATATTCATGATCCGTGTGAATCACAAACTCCTTAGGCCAAAGGTAGTGCTGCCATGTGTTTAAGGCCCGAACCAAAGCGTACAACTCCTTGTCATAAGTTGGATAATTCAAGGCTGCTCCTCTTAGCTTTTCACTAAAGTAAGCTATGGGCTTTCCATCTTGCATAAGAACAGCACCTATTCCAATTCCTGAAGCATCACACTCAATTTCAAAAGTTTTAGAAAAGTTAGGCAAAGTAAGTAAAGGAGCATTGGTTAACGTTTCTTTAAGTAATTGAAAAGCCTTTTCTTGTTCCTCTCCCCACTTGAATCCAACGTTTTTCTTTATCACTTCGGTGATTGGTGCAGCTATGGTGCTAAAATCTTTCACAAATCGTTGGTAAAAGCTTGCCCATCCATGAAAACTTCGAACATTTCCCACATTGGTTTCAATGTTGACCCGCGATTGGCTTAACATCCATCTGACATTGGTTCCAGAACATCTTACAAATATTGTAGCGAGAGACATGATTTTGGTTTCAATGTTGACCCGCGATTGGATTAACATCCATCCAACATTGCTTCCAGAACTTCTTTCAACTATTGTGGCGAGAGTCAGGATTTTGGTTTCAATGTTGACCAGCAATTGGCTTAACATCCATCCAACATTGCTTCCAGAACATATTACTCTTTTAGTCCCGATGATCTTACTTTTTCCCACACTTGTTGGACTAGGCCATTCTTGTATTACCTTGATTTTCTCCTCATCAACACGTATACCCTGTGAACTTACAACAAATTCTAGAAACACAAGATTATCCGTGCAAAAAGTACACTTTTTCAAGTTAGCAACCAACACTTGTTTTCTTAGAACATCCAAAAGAATTTTCAAATGTCTAACATGACTATTCAAGTTCTTGCTAAACACGAGAGTATCATCAAACCAAACAACTAGGAATTTCCTAATAAAAGCAGGGTTCATCAATCGCAAGAAAGTACTAAATGCATTAGTAAAATCAAAAAGCATCACTATCCATTTAAACAAACAAATTGTTTCTATAATAATGCTTCTCCATTCATCTCTCTCTTTCATTGTGATTTGATGATAACCACTTCCCAAATCAACTTTCATAACCGCATAAGATTCATGCCTTTTAGTTAGAGTACACTTTTTCAAGTTAGCAACCAACACTTGTTTTCTTAGAACATCCAAAAGAATTTTCAAATGTCTAACATGACTATTCAAGTTCTTGCTAAACACGAGAGTATCATCAAACCAAACAACTAGGAATTTCCTAATAAAAGCAGGGTTCATCAATCGCAAGAAAGTACTAAATGCATTAGTAAAATCAAAAAGCATCACTATCCATTTAAACAAACAAATTGTTTCTATAATAATGCTTCTCCATTCATCTTTCTCTTTCATTGTGATTTGATGATAACCACTTCCCAAATCAACTTTCATAACCGCATAAGATTCATGCCTTTTAGTTAGAATATAATCCAAAGTAAGTATGGGTTTGTGATACTTTACCATAATCCGGATTGCTTTCCAGTTGATGCACATCCTATGAAAACAAGGCAAATTGGGCGGTATATCATTGGGAAAGAGCCCATCATATCCCTGCAAGAGAAATGCCTTTGAACTTGGCAATGAAGAAATTTCTTTGTTAGTTCTCAAAAATACTCCACTTTCCAACTCACTTTCTTTTGAAAAAAACACGCTCTTGTGTTCTCTCTATTTTTCTCTCATTTGCCAAAACCTCAACTTCTTTTTTGTTGGCAACTCTCTGTTTTTCACTCACATCTTTTTGAGTACTCTCTTTTTTTCTCTCATTTGCCAAAGCTTCAAATTCTTTTTTGTTGGCAATTTTATGTTTTTCACTCTCATTTTTTTGAACACGCTCTTTTTTTTGCTCATCTTCTTTCTTTTGAAATCTCACTTGATCTTCAAAAACTTCCTTTGGTGTTAAAGGAACAAGAGTGATTTTCCTCTCATTGTGGACAAAAGAATACTTGTTCGTAAAGCCATTGTGGCTAACTTTACGATCAAACTGCCATGGACGCCCCAAAAGTATATGTCCGGCTTGCATTGGAACTACATCGCACATAACTTCATCTTTGTACTTCCCAATGCTAAATGAAATCATCACTTGCTTGTCAACTTCCACATTAGCACAATCGTTGAACCAATGAAGCTTGTATGGTCGTGGATGTTTCACTGTAGACAACCCAACGAGCGTGGTGCTAGCAATATTGGTGCAACTTCCGCCATCAATTATCACACTACACACCTTTTCATGAACATGACATCTAGTTCGAAAGATGTTCTCTCGTTGATTGTTGTCCTCATCGTTCAATTGAGCATTTAAAACTCTTCGTGTAACCGAAGTGTAATCGGCATAAAGGGCACTTTCTTCTTGATATTTAAACATGATAACCTGCAAAGAAATGTTAGAAAGAAAAAATCTCACAACACTCCCTTACGTGTTTACTCTCAAGTTTTTTTTTCCACTCAAAATATGTTACTCGTGTATCACTCAAATATGTTGGCTTTTCCCCTCTAATAATCTCACACACACTGCCTTTTTCCACTCGTATATTCTCAAAAGGTTCTTTTGAAACTAAATCGAACAAAGTCAAAACAAGGTTTCACAATCAAAAGCAACAATTCAAACCCGAATTTTTTTTTCCACAAGTGCAATAAAGTATTTCCCAACAAGAAATCAGCAACAAAAGAAATAAAGTTGATACTTCTCTTTCTTTTCTTTTCTTCTTTTCTTTTTTTTTTTGTTTTTTTCCTTTTTTTTTCTTGGTACTCTTTTCTTTTTTTTTTGGATATTTTTTTTCTTTTCTTTTTTTTTTTGTCCCTTTTTTTGCTAAGAAATAAAAACACAAACTAAAGATAGATGTTTTTGGTAATCCGAAGATTAAACCAAGAACGGATAGGACCTGAAAGATAAAACCTTTGCTCTAGATACCAAATGATACGATATCCACCAATGAATGAATGGTATTCGTATGCTAAACGTAGGATCGTTATCTTCAGGTTGTTTGGATGGAACCTCGACCCGTTGCCTTAGTACAAATAGGAACCTTGGTATGGAGACCGCGACCCGCTACTTGATACAAAACACGAACCTTGGTATAATGAAGACGCCACAAACGGTTATGGAGGGTGCCGTTTGATAAGTCAGATTTGAACGCCACAAACGAGGGTGATGAACCCGTTTGATAAGTTCGAAAATAGTTCTTCAAAGAACCAAAGAGAATAAAATCTCACAAAGTTTATAAATATGATAAGTGTTGTCTTACAATGAAAATGGTCTTCCTAATTTATAGGAGAGACAAACTTGGTCACTAAGAAATCAACTAATGACCTTCCAACAACTTCTAGGAAAAGAAAAATACATTAACTAGACTAGAAAATGATGAAAGAGTCTTCTAGAAAAGGAAAATACATTAACTAGACTTGAAAATGATGAAAGAATAGTCAAAACTCGTTTTTGACTTTTGGCCATTACTTAAAATGTTACTTGGATCATATTTGACCATCTTTGTTGCTCATTTGGGCCTCCTTTATCATTATGGACCCAAACTTGGTTAATTAGCCCATAAAGAGATGCTCCCATCTTCTTAGCAAGCCTTCTTGTGATTGGCTAATTTAAAGTGCGAATTTGGTCCATTCTTGTGACATCTTCTTCATTTGAATTCTTGTAATCTTCTTCTTTTGTCACCGTGTCCATATTTGCATCAGTTCGCGTCTCAACAGGCCTAATCCACTTGGCTTTTACCTCAACGTCAACTCAAGTCTCTTTCTGTTAGTAAATGACTGACTGGCACATGATTTACTTGATACTTGTAATCTAGACTCCCTTTCATTACTTTCCTAACACCTGTCGTGACACCTTACTAACGAACTCTACTTGAATCTAGAAATATTCAAGTTCCCACGAAGTTCCTCCCCCTTGAAGTTTCATAACACGTTAACAAACAGAGAATTTGACTCAATAAAAAAAATGTCTTAGACTTAAACACTCTAAGCACACTCTTCTTCGCCTTTGAGTCTACTGTTTTTTTAAGTGAGCAACACCGCATGGAATATAGTTGTTGGGTCGGATCAGATCTTTTCATATCGGCACAACTTGCAGCTTTCATAATTATCCAATTTACCTACAAAAGGATAGATACAGAATATTCCAAGTATATGATAGATAAAGCACTTCTAGGTACATTGAAATAAGATAAGATTCATACAAAGGCAAAGATAAGTTAGAAGAATGTAGTCTATCTTATTTCCTAAGTTATCATGTTGTGACGAAATCATGTTAAACATGAAAACTCTTAGAGATATACCAATATCTCAGCAGTCAATCTTTCCATGTATATCCTAATTCGATAATATCAAGTAAATTAGGAAATACTTGAAAAACAAGTCCAGAATCCAAAACAATATACTTTCCTAAGATAACCTATTACATCAGGATGTTGAAAAGTAAGGAAAGTTAGGGTAAATTTGCCAGAATCTTACAACTGCACTTTCCTTATATTGCCTCTACCTGTCTCGATAGTCAAAGAAAGCTAGGGTGAATCTTACCAGAATCTCACAGTTACTTGTTCCTTATATATTTAACATGTCTCGACACTATCATATATCACATGTCTCGACAGTATACGTGCAGCTAAGGAAAAATATGAAAATAATATCAGAGCATAATTAATTTAGTTAACTAATTAACACATGATTAATTAGGCTTAAAAAGTCGATCCTGACAACAATGACACTCAATCCCATTTTCAAAAGCAACTTATTTCAAACATTCAAAACCCAAAAGATATCAATCACTAAACAATGACTAGAAATATGATCTGCAAGGGGCCCTTAACAATACCTTTGCAAGTCATAAAAATACTCTTGTACCAAAAAGCATGCAGTTCATTTAGAGCAAGTTCATATAGGCGCCTTTTTAGTGGATCCCAGCTATAGTATCATCTTCGGTCCAATAGATATGGAAAGGGAGGATCCATTCGTGGTAGAAGAAATGGTATATGACACCATAGGATCCTCATACAAGAAGTGGCATAGATATCATGTTCATCCTCGTATTCTATTCCATATGCCTTGGTCAATCACATGCCAAACATGCTTAAATATTCTTAGGGGAGCAACTTACGACTCAATAGTCCAAAACTTTCCCCATGAGTTTGGGTACAGATCCATTACTACAAATTAAGTCTATCACATCACATAGAAGGTCTAAGATCCAGCTATATGAGGTTATACTTTCTACGATACATCTAAAGGTGAAATTTCCTACAAAGCAATGAACATGCAAAATATGGAGTAGCTAGAGAACATTCAATGAATATAGAGTAAGCTCACTACAACAAGTAACCGCCTCCAGAATCCCCGCTGAGAAGTCCCACCAACAATTGAAGTTCCACAACAATAGAAAAAAAAATGAAGGGGCAAGATGAAAGCTGCCAGAGAAATGAAAACTATAGAGTTAGTAGGAAACAACTCAACCAATAAGGTACAAATTGGAGCTAAAATGTGTGAAAGCATAAAAAAACAAGTGATCCAGACATTAAAGAAATACTCTAATGTCTTCACATGGAAAGGAAAACCCTAGGGTAGGATCAAACCAAAGACATGCGATCACATGCTAAATATCAAGCCCGAAGTTATGCCTGGAAAATAGGATGGTTTTAAAAGATCTAAAATAATTAAATCGAGGTAAAAATACTATTGAGTTCGGGACAAATATGGAAGGTCATTTGTCTCGAGTGGTTGGTAATACCAAAACCAAATGAGAAATGGCGAAAGTGAATAGAGTTCACCAAATTCAACGAATCAATCCCTTAGGCTTTCTGTCCTCTACGCAACATTGACCAATTGGTAGATTCCCTGGTTGGATGCCAACTCTTGTCAATAATGGATCGGGACCAATGATACAATAATGAATGAAAGAAGTTGTGAGAAGACTAATTTCTAACAGATTATGGGGTGTCGAGTTACCTCGTAATGTTCGTTGGATTAATGAATGAAGAGGCAACCAACCAGAAACTCGCTTGCGCAACTTATGCACACATTATCGTGGAAACAACGAAAGTTTATGTCAATGACATAATAGTCAAATGTTGGAAAGTGGAAACTCATGCCAGGGAAGAGCCATGGGAATCATGGCTAAATTTAAATGAAGATTAACCCTCTCAGGGAATCATGGCACTGGGAGGGAATCATGGCCTTGGGATATGAGCGCAAAAATTCCTTAAATACATAGTAATGGGTTTAGAATTTAGGGTTTAGGATTTAGGGTTTAGGGTTTTTGGTTAAGAGAAGGTTTAGGGTTTAAACTTTAATGTGCTTTTCTGATATAAGTGAAAGAGTAATCAAGATTTCTATAAATAGATGACATTACAAGTATATATGTATCAAGACCTCCATTATGCAAAGTTGCATGGACTCAACGAAGCAAGACAGGATTGTGGTCCCACACTAGTTCATTTTGAAGGCTCCATAAGGAAGGTTGCCTTTTTGCAAGATCCCTACATGCCAATGTTTGAAGAACGAGACTTTTAATATTTGCATAGTTTTAAACTTTAAATGTGCTTTTCTCATAAAAGTGAAAGAGTAATCGATATTTCTATAATAGATGACATTACAAGTACATATGTATCAAGACCTCCATTATGTAAAGTTGCATGGACTCAACGATGCAAGACGACTTGGATGCGGTAATGTTATAGTTGCATGTGACTCTAAAGTTGTTGTGTCCCTATTGTACAATATTCCCTCATGCACACACCAGTTGAGACCTATTGTTGAAGCTTGTCGTGAACTGATTACTAAATTACAATCATACGACGTCAGACACGACTATAGAGAAACTTGTTGGATCTTGTATCCAATAATGTTGGATCGTTAATCCAACGTTGGGCTTATATGTTAATAATTATGTAATACGAAATGTCATTAAAAATAAGCCTGATAAAAGTGATCTAAAGTTCGGTTAAATTATGGGCTTAATGTATCTAATCGGGTGTGGACCTTTAATGGGTAGAGACTGTTGTAACTTGTGCTTACGATGATGGGTCGAAGCCCAAGTTACGAAATTAGGGCATCAGGGTTTTGGTGACCTAATATTTAAAGGTGGTCATGGTCCCCAAATCACACGAGTTACTTTCTATACTACATCTCATCGTTAGTTAGATCTAGAGAGAACTAAAGGAACTTTCAAGGGATCCGTGCTGATTTGGAAGACCAACCACACGACGTTTCGCAAGCAATTAATCTTACGGTGTAAGGTACGCTTCCGCAATCCAGTTATTTGGCTTATGTGTTTTTTCTTGATGATTTGACATGAACGCTCTTGGGTTTCGTTTTCGGTCCCAACAAAACTAATAAAGTGGTCAATGGACTTGTTAACTTGGGACACAACCTGCAATTCAGACTTCACACCTTAGAGCAGCCACCTCCGATTTTCTTTTCGACGAAGTCGGTATAAGTTGGAGAAACGTTAGTGAAGGTCATAATATGATGTAATAGTTGTTAGCTTTGAGTTTTGTATCTCCTCTTATAACCAAAAAAACAAAAAGAAAAGACCTCCAATATGGAATATAACAACAAATTTATGTAACATTATGCAAAACATTATTACCTATGCATAGGATGTTTGAGGTTGAAAAATGAATACGACTATATGTTAGAAAAGAAAAGATATTGAGTAGTGAATGCATGATACTAAATATTTCTGTATTTTAGTTGTACCGTTACGGACAAAATGAAAGAATTTTTTTCTTCGTGGCCGAGGGTGATAACCTGTGAGAGCTGGCATTATTCCATGAGAAGAACGCAGCATCTTGATTGAGGTGTTAGTTAATACACCATGTGGCCCAAATATTATGATATATATATATATATATATATATATATATATATATATATTTCTGGTTTGATTCTTCTTGTGATACAATGTACCGACTCACATCCTATTTCTCAGATTTTGTTTGACGTTTATGACAAGGATATTGATATTGATATTGCTATTGCCAGAGCACAATCTCAATTTTGTACATATAGTCATTGGACGGATCTCCAATGTTCTAATTATTTACTTACTTCATTAATTAGTCACCCGGGTCATTATATTTCATCGTTCTATCTAATAAGTAATGACCATATTATATGGCCATTACAATCTCAAATTTTCAACCGACAAACAAATAATTTATCTTCATAATAACCTCAAACCATTCATTGTATTTCGATTTATGATAAATCATAAATTCATTACCAATCAAAAAGATTGATCTTAAAATATGTATACAGAGTAAGTTTTTTAGTTTCACATTGGTGGAATACGAGTAGTTTTAAGAATTTCAAAGATATGAATCATCTGGAGGAGATTTTCTCACATTTTTTTATAGGAGATAATATGAGATTTAAATTTAAATATTTTAAAAATAAGCCTTAATATCGCAGTGTTTTTGTTGTATGTGAGGTTTATTAAAGTATATTTCCCTATCTTTTTCGGGATTTCATATTAAGGAACTAGTTAGGGTAATAAATAGAGATACAGCATTTATATGTGCTAACATTTGAGTTAAGATCAGGAAATAAGTAAGATACTATATTGGCATATTCAGAATTTATATACATGAAGGCTGCTTTTTTCTTTAAGCCACCTGAATACTCAAATATTAACATTACATTGCTCGAGCATAGTATAGTATATATTGACAGCCTTTGGGGGGCAATATTGAGAAAGAGGCAAGAGAGCAATACTAATTGACCATTTTAATCTATAATTGAAGTCCTCTATGACTGACAGGCAAGTGATGAATGATTTTGTTGTCCGTTTGTTGGTTGCATATAATATCAGCTTCTCTGACTGTCAACTCACGTCCAATAATAGAAAAATGTCTGTCCCCATATGCCATATGCTCATCTCATCTTATACGTTTTTAAGCATATCCTGATCTGGATGATATATATATATATACACATATATATATATATTGTGAATAAGAAAACTTTTTATCCTGTGGTAAAGAGAAATGTGGCGCATTCAAATATGTACATATTTATTTCTTCAACAGCCCATCAATTATTTTGGTTATTAAGATCAGCCAAACTCTTGTATTTACATACATCTAATAATGGCATATAATTCTAATTAACACATAAATTTACAAACGAGCATGCACACAAAAGAAAACCTTGAGCATTACTTGCAAAAATCTTTTAGTAGTACCTGTCTCTCGCCATTTGTTATTATTAGATCAGATTACAATCATTAGCTCTATAAGTTTGGACATCTTTATGAATCTTATTCAAAAGTCAAAAAAACGGACAGACAAACCAATAAAGCACAAAGTTTGTGCATTTACTGCTGCCAACAATCACCCACTACTTATTGCACACATACATGAATTTCTACAAAGATCATTTGCTTTCCTTTCTAACCACCTCCATCCACCCATTTGTTAAGTCAGCCCAAGTCTTTACTTTCTATATGTTCAACTTAAATGAGTGCTACCATTTTCTTTTCTACACAGCTTTCAGGTTAAAAGGCACTTACAATGAATAATTTCCCATGAGAGTGTTATTGTCAAAAAGGCAATAAAAAAGTTACTTTTTTTTAGTTTGTATATTTTACTAACTCCCGCTTTTCCATCAACTAATCACATGCTAGCTAGCTGCTGAGTAAAGTTGCCTTTATATGGACAAAAGATAAGGATTCTGGTTATTAGTGGTTGCTCTAATTAGTCTCTTTTCGACAAAAAGTGAGAAATGGACAAAGTTATGCAATTTATACAATTGCTATGCTTACTGCTCTTGTTCCCTTTTCTTTCCACTTCATTGCCATTGTGCACTAACTTGAGTAAGTTCACTGTGTGTGTGTGTGTTGTTTCTTGATTTTGAGTGCTATGTTTTGTGGTGGTTTGAATTTTGAACTGAAAATCTGCAGGGGCACCAACGAGCCTAAAGGGTCGTTTGGCTTTCTGTCCGTACAATGGAAAAGTTTGCTGTGATCAATCACAAGATTTGGATTTGCAGAAGCGTTTTCAAGATATGAACATATCTGACTCTACTTGTGCTGCTAATGTCAAATCAATCCTCTGTGCTGTGAGTTCTTAACTTACTCTAGTCATTAGTTGTCTTTTATTTTAAAGATTCAAGCTTTTAAACTCTCAAGTTTGATTGTCTACTTGTAATATAGTATGTCATTAAACTCATAGTTTAATTTCAAATGCATTACTAGCTCTGTGCTTCCTTGGATCACATACCTAACATGTGAGATCAGTTCAGTCTCTGAATTTATGCGAAACATATATCGGAATACCTATGTATGTGCACTCTGGACTAACATTCATCCATTGTTATCAGCAATGACAATGATATGTTCACTGTGTTCCAACATTCATCTACTACTAGTATATGCGAAAGCAGACACCTTTTAGTGTTGGGTAGTTACAAGAAGTTGCACCGACATTTCATGTATCTTGTGTCAAAGAGAGACTTTGCTGTAAAATCTGAGTTTATCATTCCATTGTTCTCCCATTATGTAGAATACAAAGCCTAACTACAGTTACATAATATCCTTAATTTAAGCCATTTAAGCCTATAATAGATACAGACATACCCCTGAATATTAGCTATTAGTATACATACTATATATAGTACAACATATCCCTGAAATTGATGACAACAACTATAAGTGAATAACAGATGACAACTAGGATTAACCCCCCACCCCCCCTCTCAAATTGATGCTGGTGTTGTGACCAACAACAATTTGCCCACTAAAAACTCGTCTCTCTCTTTAGGCAAAGCTTTAGCGAAAACATCCGCGACTTGTAACTGAGTTGGAACATGTGGCAAAGAGATAATTTTGCTGTCAAATGCTTCACGTATAGAATGACAATCCACTTCAATATGTTTAGTGCGCTCGTGGTAAACTGGATTAGCCGCAATTTGTATCGCACTATTGTTGTCTGCATGGAGTGGGGTTGGTCTTAATTGAGGAAACCCAAGCTCAGAAAGTAGGCCACGCAACCACAAGATTTCAGAACATGCAACAGACATGGCCCGATATTTCGCTTCAGCCAATGATTTAGAAACGCGCGCTTACTTCTTGCATTTCCATGATATCAAGGAATTACCAAGATACATACACCAGCATGTCGTAGATCGTCGTGTGTCAGGGCATCCAGCCCAATCTGCGTCGATGTAAGCATAAAGTGTAAGATCAATTCCAGTAGGAAAAAATCATCCTCGTGTAAGAGTGACAAGTAGATATATGATTATACGGTGGACAGCAACCATGCGAAGATGTCAAGAAGCAAACATAAATTGGCTAACTTGATGCACGACGCCTAGTAATAGTTAAGTAAACAAGGCTGCCAACTAGCTTCCGATACAAGGTGGGATCAGGTAAAAGCTCACCTTCATCTCTTCGATACTTGATATTCACCTCCAAATGTGTATTAGCTGAAGTACTCTTTTCTAAATCAGTTAAGGCAATAAGATCTTTTGTATATTTTTGCTGGTTAAGGAAAATACCTTGAGCAGATCTATGCACCTCTAAACCAAGAAAATAAGTGAGGGAGCCAAGATCCTTCATATGAAAACTAGCATGAAGAGATTGTTGAAGTTGAGCAATCAATGATGAATCGGTGCCAATGATGATAATATCATCGACATAAACAAGAAGCACAACAATACCCGTGGAAGTCCGCTGCAAAAACATGGAAGTATCATAGCGGCTTTGCACAAAAGACATTTTCAGGATCGTTTCCTTGAATTTTTCAAACCAAGCTCGCGGTGCCTGTTTTAACTCGTATAAAGATCTCTTTAGGCGACGAACATCAGTTTTAAGAGCGTTTCATTCCAGGAGGAAGGCACATATGGATAGATTCCTTTAGATCACCGTGGAGAAAACCATTGTCGACATCCATTTGATGAAGAGGCCAACCTTGTGACGCAGCAATAGCAATAGTTGTGTGTATTGTACTCATCTTAGCCACCAGAGCGAATGTCTCACAATAGTCAACACCATATTCTTGGTTGTTCCCCAAAGCTATCAATCTAGTTTTGTAACGATCCAACGAACCATCAGATTTAAGTTTAATCGAATAAATATACTTACAACCAATTGGTGTGACACCATCAGGACAAGGGACAACTTCCCATATCTGGTTCAGTTCAAGAGCATCCAATTCTTCTTCCATGGCTTGTTGCCAACACTTATGTTTCATGGCCTGCGTATAACAAGAAGGTACAGGAGTAGTTGACAATGTAGCAGTTAAGCATGTCGCAGAATATCCATACCGATTAGGTGGCTGAATTTGTCGACTTGAACGTTGAAGTGGATGTATAGTAGATGTAGATACAGGTTCAGGTTCTGGAATAGGATCTTGCTGAAAGCCATCGTGACGAGCACGTCTTTCATACACAAAACCTTCTTTAAATCGCAGCGGAGAAGATTGTAAGGGTGGAGAGGAATCATTGGAGAACTCTGGTAAAACGGACAATGATGGACGAGATGAAGATTCAGTTGTAGATTTGAAAAAATATTGATTCTCAAAAAAGACAACATTTCTTGACACACGTATCCTTTTAGGAAAAAGATCATAGCATAGAAAACCCTTCTGTTGAAGACTATACCAGAAATGCACACCTAACAGATTGAGATGAGAGTTTATGTCTTTCGTTGGGAGGTAGATGGATAAAGCAAACCCAACCGAAAAGGTGTAAGGAAGAGTAATTCGGGTGAGATTTGTATAGGCGATAGTATGGCGACTCGTACTATAATTTAGGTGCAGGGAGACAATTAATTAAATAAACCGTTGTACTAAGATCTTCTACCCAGAACTTTGAAGGAACTGATGATTCAAGAAGCAAAGTCCGAACAACATCAAGTAGGTGGAGGTTCTTTCTTTCCGCAACACCATTTTGTTGTGGAGTTGATGGACAAGACTTTTGAGAAATTATACCTTTTTGTTCTAGAAAAGCTTGAAATTCATTGGAAGTATATTCTCCACCAGAATCTGCTCTTAATATTTTGATGCTTGTGGAAAATTGATTTTCAATGAATGCCACAAACTTTTTAAACACGTCAAAGACTTCAGATTTGAACCGCAGGAAATAAATCCATGTGAATCGACTGTGGTCGTCAATGAAAGTCACAAAGTACTTGTAATGAGCATGAGAAACAATAGGCATAATACCCCCACACACCACTATGAATTATATCGAAGCAATTTGTAGAGGATGTACTATGAGTAGGAAAAGGTAACACTTTACGCTTTCCTAATTTACAGCTTGAGCAACCAAACTCAACATCATTGACAGAATACTTAGTTTCATTGTCAAGTAAACTAGAATTCGGTACATTAAGCAAGATCTTGGAGTTTGGATGTCCTAAACGACTATGCCACATATGACAGTTTCTTTTGGCAGAAATGCAAAGAAAAGAGAATGCTTTGGAATTAGAAACAGCTGCTGGAATGTGTAATGGAAAGAGTCGCCCCCATTTAGGCCCCTTCACGATCACCTTCCCGGACACCTGATCCTGCACAACACAATCCGTAGCAGAAAATTTTACATCATAATTATTTTCAACCAATTGCCCTATAGATATGAGATTACTACTCAATCCAGGAGATAGAAAAACATTTTTTAAAGTAGAGCAAACATCACCAATTGCCATAATGGGTAAAGAACCCCCATTTGCAGCCTGTATTTCCATATTACCATCATATTTCTTGACATTAGAAAGGCTAGAGGTTGATTAGGTCATATGATTTGACGTTGTGGAACCAAAGAGCCAAAGGTTTGATGGAGATTTACTGTTACCTGAAAGTCCAAGTGCTGAAAATGCAGATAAGATCATTTGTTGCACCATTTCAGGCGTGACTGAATTAGATGCAGTGGTGGCAGTTAAAGAAGATTGTGAACCTGTAGCAACAATATGATATATGATTTAATGGTTTGGACTCAGGAGCATACGGCATGATGGGATTGGGAGTCGTTGAATCAGTAATAGTACTTTGCACCGCGGCTTGAAAGGCCTGTTGAGTTCTGTTTTGGGGGCGTATTGCATATGTTGTCATGATATGCCCATTTTTGTTGCAGTAGCTGCAAAACTTCTTAGAACAGTTTGTTGCAATATGACCAAATTCATTGCAACTATAGTACTTAACATTCGTCATATCCCTCCCTCTTTGTCTTCCGTTAGCTGCATATGCAATGTTAGGAGAAATTAAGGAAGATTGCTGCTCCAATGTTGTTTGTGTAAGGAGACGCTGCTCTTCTCGCATAATTTCTCCTAAACATGTATCTAAAGATGGTGCTGGAGATCGGCTCATTAGATTGGAACGGACGGCTTCAAATCATGGGCGTAATTTCATCAAAAATTGATTTCTTTTGCTAAGTTCATGCACTGCTTGGATCGCCGACAAGGAATCCTCAGGAACTTGAGCATAAACAATATCAGAGTACTCAGTCCATAAATTAACAAAACCAGAATAGTATTCTTGAACCGATAAATTTCCTTGAGAATAATTTGCAATATCAAACTCGAGTTGAAGTCTTATAGCATCATTATCTTGGTTGTACACTCTTTTTAAATAATCCCACATTGCTTTAGAAGTTTTATAAGGTCTGAGATTCAACATAAAATGGGAATCGACAGAAGCTATAATCTAACTCATGATTTGTGCATCCTTCACTTCCCAATCATCAG
This sequence comes from Linaria vulgaris, assembly GCA_948329865.1. Lineage (NCBI taxonomy): Eukaryota > Viridiplantae > Streptophyta > Magnoliopsida > Lamiales > Plantaginaceae > Linaria > Linaria vulgaris. The sequence goes on from OX415253.1 coordinate 72,211,337, forward strand.
CCTTTTTTGCATCATCAGTTGGCTTAGAATCACTACCATCAACATGCCCCCAAAGTTTCTTTCTATTGGCATATATTTGAAATTGAAATGCCCAAGAAGAATAATTATTTCCAGTAAGAGTACAAGATGACTCCATCTTATCAAAAGACATGATTAACACGATTTCCTAAACCCAACAACTGAAAGCTGAAAATAGAAAGACCCCAAGAACTCTTTGAGAAAAAAATTACCTCTAAGAAAGGCATGATCTTGATCTTTAGCTTTTAGACAAAGAGAGAAGATGATCAGAATTTTGTCACCAGCTCTGGTACCATGTCAAAGAGACTTTGCTGTAAAATCTGAGTTTATCATTCCATTGTTCTCCCTTTATATAATATACAAAGCCTAACTATAGTTACATAATATCCTAATCTAAGCCTATAATAGATACAGATATATCCGTGAACATTAGCTATTAGTATACGTATACGTATTATATATTGTACAACATATCTCTGAACTTCAGTGAATAACAGATGACAACTAGGATTCACATCTTGGACGTAGTGAAAATGGTTTTGTTTAATTTTCATGTAATTGTTGAGCGACGAAGCGCCTATGCTAATTCAGCTATTTGTGGCAATACACGGTTTGGATGAAATCAACGGAATTTGATGTCCATTTTCAGTGGTCTGTTGCACCATCCATATTGCTGTGGTTATAATGTCTCTCGCATATGAGAATTGGACTCATATATATTTAAAATCTTGCCTGGAGTCACTCAATTGTTTCTCCTATGTAACGCATTGAATGTCATCTAAAGCCATTAACTCTCTTTCAAGGTTTGTTTACCAAATTTGTATTTTTCAGACTTGTGATCCATTCTCAGCCAAATTATTCACGGCCGATTCAGAAACTCAAACGGTTCCAATTCTCTGCAATTCCACTGTAGGCACAGCAGCCTCATCCTTATCGAGACAGTCGAGTAATAGCTTTTGCTCAACTGTGTGGCAATCCTGTCAAAACACCTTAATCTTAAACTCACCCTTTGCTCCTGCACTGCAAAGTAGAGCTCAAGTGGCACAGAACGCTACCATATCAAAGTTAACTGACCTCTGGCAGTCACAATCCGACTTCTGCAATGCGTTTGGTGGCGTCTCTGATGAAAATTCTCTATGCTTTAACGGGGCACCTGTTTCACTCAACAAAACCAATGCACTGTCTCCACCAAGGGGCATATGTCTCGAGAAAGTCGGCAATGGATCTTATCTCAACATGGTACCTCACCCTGATGGATCGAACCGTGCTTTTTTCTCTAGCCAAGCAGGAAAAATATGGTTGGCCACCATCCCCGATCAAGATTCAGGAAATGCATTGGAGATTGACGAAACAAGCCCTTTTGTTGACTTGACAGATCAAGTTCATCTAGACGCCACATTTGGAATGATGGGAATGGCGTTTCATCCAGATTTTGCAACAAATGGACGGTTCTTTGCCTCGTTCAACTGTGACAAGCAAAAGTCTTCCGCGTGCGGTGGGCGATGTGCCTGCAATTCAGATGTGGATTGTGATCCATCACAGTTAGGTTCCTTGGATTCAGACGATCATTGCAGATATCACACAGTTATTGCTGAGTATTCTGCTAATGGAACTGCCTCTACCCCATCAATGGTAAATATTTTTATATGCATTGATGAGTCTAGTCTCTATTGAGAAGATTGGATGTTGACTTGTATATGTTTTTTAGGCAGAAACGGCAAGGCCAGAGGAAAGAAGAAGAATATTTACGATGGGGCTACCTTTCACTGCAAACCACGGTGGCCAAATCCTTTTTGGTCCAGAAGATGGCTACATGTATATTATGATAGGAGATGGAGGAAGTAAAGGCGATCCCTATAATTTTGCGCAGAATAAGAAGTCACTGCTGGGAAAAATCATGAGGGTCGACGTAGATAATATACCAAGTGAGTTTCTATGAGAAGATATCTTTTTGATCCTTTCCTCCGTTCGAATGATTAAATTAGCTGCCTTTCTGCCATGTATTATTTTTCTTGTGGTTTTTCGTTCTTTGTTAATCCTGATCAAGAGCTTGTGTGGTCTTTTAGGTGAAGATGAAATAGTAAAGCTTGGCAGGTGGGGAAACTATTCTATACCGTCAGATAATCCTTCTGCCGATGATAAAGATATGGGACAAGAAATCTGGGCGTATGGTCTTAGAAGCCCGTGGCGTTGTAGCTTTGACTCACAAAGGCCTTCCTACTTTCTCTGTTCTGATATTGGACAGGTTCATTTCAGTCCAGATGTATAATACTCCTGGTCAAGTTTTCAAATACTTAACTTGAATATTATGTTTTATCAGGATCAATACGAAGAAGTTAACATCATTTATAAAGGGGGAAACTACGGATGGCGAGTATATGAAGGCCCTTTTCCCTTTAAGCCTGATAAAACTCCAGGAGGCAATACTTCTGCTTCTTCCATTGATCCAATCTTCCCAGTAGCAGGGTATAGTCATGCCGAAATAAGTAGACTTGGCTCTGCAGCAATAGCTGGGGGATACGTATACCGTGCCCCAACTGATCCATGCACAGTCGGAAGGTAATCACGCTCAGCAATATCTTTATTTCTTAGTATGTACTTTCTCAATGGACTCTTAACATAAAACGTTTCGATATTCAGTTACTTATATGCAGAACTATATGCGAGTCATATATGGTCAGCATCAGAAACTCCTCAAGATAGCGGAAATTATACGGTCAACAATGTTCCATTTAAGTGCGCCCCAGACTCTCCCATCAAATGCGACACCGTGCCTAACAGCGATCTTCCGGCTTTGCAGCTCGTATTTTCTTTTGGAGAAGATAACAGAAGAGATGTTTATATGTTAACGCAGAGTGGAGTATACAGAGTTGTTCGACCAAGTCGGTGTAATTATGCTTGTTCGAAGGAAGTTGCGTCTCCAGCAAATACTCAGGGCGCTCCTCCTCCTTCTCAGGGTAGTGTTGTTAACCCATACTCAGGTTTTATGCTTTTTGTTTATCCAGTTTTGTTTTTGTTGTACATTTTCTTGTGAAATTATGGATATGGAATGTAATGTGAGAGAAGATGATGTCCATTACTAGAAGGAACAGAGTTTACGTTGTACTCTTTAGTCTTCAGTAACAAGAGTTAACCCCGAATTGTCCTTTTTGTTCTGTTGATTGAGCATATTAATTTGCTATGGAAGAATATGAAATATAAGGAATAATTCCATTTGCTTAACAAATAACGAGGTTTGATACAATTACGAAACTCTCCTCTAACTACCTTCTACTATATAAATATAAAGAGATAAAAGCATCAAACCCCCTAACCTATGGGGTGATTTGCACTTTGGTCCTTAAACTAAGTTTATCAGCGCTTTGCTCCCTAAACTATAGGGTGTCTGTGCGATTTGGTCCTTTTTTGCATTTCGGGCAATTTTCGGCCATTTTTTGTCAGAGTATTTCCCTCTACCCGACTCATATGTGTTGTACTAGATGTATAATAGTAGTTGGTGAAAAAAAAAGACAAGAAAACACCTCAAAGTGAGGAATATTCCGGCCACAAAAAGACCATGACGGCACGACGGGATTTGCCCATTTTCGACTATTTTCGGCCATTTTTGGCCGGAATATTCTCCTCTACCCGACTCATATGTGTTGTACTAGATGTATAATGATAGTTGGTGAAAACAAAAAGACAAAAAAACACCTCAAAGTGAGGAATATTTTGACCACAAAAAACCGGAAATGCAAAAAAGGACCAAATCGCACAGACACATTATAGTTTAGGGAGCAAAGCGCTGATAAACTTAGTTTAAGGACCAAAGCGCAAATCACCCTATAGGTTAGGGGGTTTGATGCTTTTATCCCAAATATAAATATAAATTCAGGAATTCTCATTGTAATATGAACATGTTGGGTGCAAGAAAAGAAGGCCCCATAGATCTATAACACTTCTACTTAGGGGTGGGAGGGCCGGGTCGGTTTCCCGAGACCCGACCCGACCCGATCGGATTTTTTCCGGGGCGGGAAAAATCCGATCCATTTCCCGACCCGCAGCTGCGGGTTTTTACTCCCGTGGGTCAGGTCGGGAGTTGGGGTAAATCCGACCCCAACTCCCGAAAATTCCAGGGAGTATCCACATGCGGATACTCCCTCACTTAATTTTTTTTTTGTTTTAACTAACTACTTATACTAAATTGGGGCCATAACTCCCACTACTGAATTGGGTATTGGGCCTGAATTAATTCAATAGCCCAATAATTCCAAAAATCCTAGCCCAAATCAGCCCTCCCCATCCAACGGTCCAGATCAGTCCTCACCATCTAATCAGTCCCAACCGTCCAATTTGCTGAAGCACTAAGCTACCCATTTACCACCCACGTCGGATCCGACCCACCCTTCCTTCCTCTTTTCACGTACGACACCACCGTCGCCCACCTCTGCAACCCTCCACCGCCCACACCTTACGCCCCATCAGTAAAAGCCAAAACCCGATCGGATCCACCGCCCAAACACCGCCCATCCACTATATTAAATCCCCAAACGTCCCACAACCAAAACCACCATCTTCTTCAACCACCATCATCCACAATGCCATTGTTCTCGGCACCAAAACGCCCACCAACACCACCGAGCAACCTTTCACCTCCACCACCGCGCCATCGCAACCCGACGCCACCGCCACCACCACCACCGCCACATCAGCCGCGCCACCACCAATCGCCACAAATTCATTTCGCCGCGGCTGATGTGGTGGTGGTGGTGGTGGCGGTGGTGGCGGGTTGCGATGGCGCAGTGGTGGAGGTGAAAGGTTGCTCGGTGGTGTTCGTGGGCGTTTTGGTGCCGAGAACAATGGCATTGTGGATGATGGTGGTTGAAGAAGATGGTTTTGGTTGTGGGACGTTTGGGGATTTAATATAGTGGATGGGCGGTGTTTGGGCGGTGGATCCGATCGGGTTTTGGCTTTTATTGATGGGGCGTAAGGTGTGGGCGGTGGAGGGTTGCAGAGGTGGGCGACGGTGGTGTCGTACGTGAAAAGAGGAAGGAAGGGTGGGTCGGATCCGGTGTGAGTGGTAAACGGGTAGCTTAGTGCTTCAGCAACTTGGACGGTTGGAATTGATTAGATGGTGAGGACTGATCTGGACCGTTGGATGGGGAGGGCTGATTTGGGCTAGGATTTTTGGAATTATTGGGCTGTTGAATTAATTCAAGCCCAATACCCAATTCAGTAGTGGGAGTTATGGCCCCAATTTAGTATAAGTAGTTAGTTAAAACAAAAAAAAAATATTAAGTGAGGGAGTATCCCGACCCGACCCGCGGGTTACGCTGCGGGAGTAAAAACCCGCAACTGCGGGTCGGGAAATGGATCGAATTTTTCCCGCCCCGGGAAAAATCCGATCGGGTCGGGTCGGGTCTCGGGAAACCGACCCGGCCCTCCCACCCCTATTCTACTATATTATACATGTTAGGCCGGTTTATGAACAGGTTGGGGTTCTTACCTTCTTGGGACTCCATGGATCAAGAGCTTTTATTATATGGTCAATACCGATCTATTTATTAGATCATATGGATGTATAAAAAGCTTAACAATTTGATGAATTAGAAACATTTCTTTTTCCATTTCTATTTATACAGGTCATATCTTTCTTTCATGTGTTCTCGCGAGAAATTCGGTATCTTCAATCTCGGAATACCACCTAAATAATTGCGGCCAGAGAGTCAAATAGGTCGAGAACAAAGAGTCTGAGGTCGAGTTAGAAAACATACATCTTGGTTGGTCACAGCATCACTAAAGATTGGGCATATATAGAATATTTAATCTAAAAGATTCTTCTATAAATTTTCGAATATTTGAATTTGAAAATAGCTGCGAGACCAAAACAGGGTGAAAAAATCGAAAGCCCTTCGTTTATTTTAAAGTTTCTCCCAGATACATGGCTTACATACCCAGCTCAACATTCTTGAAAAACAATCGAATCGAGGATCCGGAGGAGTATTGGTCATTCAATCTTCAATGATTGAGACTCGAATATCATGGCTACCATAAACACAAGTGGAACTCCATTGGATATATTTATCAAGCTCTTTAATCTAATGTGTTTAACGCATTATAGATTAAAATTATTTATACTTATACATATTGTAATACAAAAAAATATCTAAATAAACAGCAGTATAGTAGGATGGGATCTCTCGGGTACTCGAATCGTCCCTGAACTTCGATCCCGCAAAATTGGGATCCCGAATATACCGAATATGCTTATATTTTCATAAGCCATTTTGAAGCCTCAAGCATTTCCCAAGTCCTGATCAAAGGTAGTAGTTAATTTGATTTCTGAAGATTAAATTTGAATTGCGTTATGATTTCAAGGTTTTAGCGATTGGGTAGAAGACAAGTTTGTTCCTTTTTAACTATATATGTTTATATGGATTTGTGAAAATAGCTCACTGTTTTGTTTCTCGACTTATTGCGTGGAAATGATTTTAAGATTTTCTTTAATATAGATAAGATTACAATTTGTTCCTTTTTACTAATGGTTCGTTGTGACTTGTGAGTCGTGCCAGAAAGTAGAAATGAGAGAGTGAGAAATTGAGAATTAAAAAATAAGGGATGAAAGTGAGAGTAGAAAGAACTGAGGGCTAGGTATGTAGTTTGTTTGTTTTTCTATTACGATTAAAAAAAAAATGCCCCTCCCTTTTCTTTTCCTTTTCCTTTTCTTTTTCCTTTTTTTTCCAAACATCCCTCCCCCAAAGTTTGAACGTAACTAGGCCCCTCTCATTGCTACATTCTGGAATTCTGCGGGGAATAAGAAGTGATTTCCGATCACGTATTACGAAGGACAAGAACCGAGAAAGCTTGTTTCCCTGAAATCCATATCCGGGAATATCCCGAATTCCCGATCCCACTCCCACCCCTAGTATTGTATACATACCATATTGTACTCATCTTTTTCAAACATGCCTATTTTGTTGCGCCTGTATTTTATTGTGCTCGGGTTGGCATATCCATATCCGTACAACATAGATTAGTTAGACTCCAACACATTGTGGCTATCGTAAGGACGTCAACAGCTCTGATGCAAATATTCGTGATCCAATTGAAGGGTGTTTGTGTTAAAACAATAGTTTAATTAGATTCACAACTCTCAGGCGGGCTGGGAAAAGCCTGGCTTATAGAAGTGAAATTCCAAGAACATGCACTGTGAAACTGTCTCACCCAAGAAGCCAATAAGGCAATAAACATGTATTTGTTTAAAGAAGGGGAAAGATCGAGATAAGTACTCGAATAAACATACTTGGAAGGGAGTATAGTAACATACCTGAGTTAAACTTGTAGTGATTTCATTTGTCCACGTAATACCCAGGCCCGATGAATTGATCTGTCACTAAGGCGACTGTCCAAACCCGACAAACACATTGACAACGACTATGGTGCCTAAATTAATAGCAACATGATTATCATAGAAATCGAGCACCATCACATGGCTCGGGTTCACCTACGGTGAATGCATGTGGGATGATCATGAAACTAAGGCCACCACATGATGAATCTGAATTGTTGGATAAGTTTTTTATTTGCATTGTAAGGAGAAGGTGGTTTGAAATGACGTTGGAGTTTGAATGTTTTGGTCAAACAAACGTATAGACGACGGATAGATTGTTGTTTCGCCAGTTGTGTAGTGTTTATCATCTGGGAGTTGAATGCAGTGATGGGTAAGATTATAATGCCTGAGAGAATTATGTCATGTTTGATTAATTTTGAGCTGAAATCGGGGAAAGTTAGTTGTTTGGTTACGTGATTTCAGGCCCTTAGTCAATTATTTTCTTTGTTGATGGTTCGGCTCAAGTTATAATGTATGAGGTTGTTATTAGAAGGATGAGGGACAACAAGATGTTTGCTTAAGCCATGATGGAAATTAAATTTGGTGTACAAGACCAGGAGTTGTGATTGTGGAGAAAAAATATTTGAAAGCTTGAGGATATATTTTATAGGTAGAAATGTTAAACATGACTCGTAAGTATTGTGACTTTTGACTTTACCCTATAACTTCTTCGGCTGAAATTCCAGTAACTTTTGAAAAATGAGTTACAAATATCTCGCTCAGGTCCGATCAGACTTTTATCTTATGTGGCGCCCAATGGGATAAGAAACCCGTTGACGTGAACTAAGAACCTTCCGCGTCATATAAATAATCTATAATACCATTTATACCCTTTAAATTATTTGTTACTTAGGTATTTTAAAATATTTTCTGAACATTTGAAGCTACCTAAACCATTCAAAACACATCTCGCGCCATCATCTCCAATCATCATCACACATTCATCTTTCGAGATCATTGGTTTATATCATGGTTAGTAAAATAAGGCGATTCAAGCTAAGATAGTAAGGTACTGCCGGAAAGAGCATAGTAACAGAGATTGAAGACATGAATGTCAAATTCCTCCACGATTGAGAGTTTATTCTTTCTTTACTATTTTACTATGATGTTCTTTTCAGTTTATGTTGTTGAACTTGCAATTGTTAGTAGGTAACCTTCTCCGTATTTGGAGTAGGGAGTAGTGTATATATGCACACTGAACCTTTAGTTATGAATTCATGTTGATTTTTATGTGGTTAGATGTTATTCGTTTTATATATGCAACATGATTAAACTCTATGTATTATTTGATTTGTGCATTAGAAGTTGGCTAACAAAAGTCATGTATAAACTAGATCACAAATATATATATATATATATATATATATATAGAGAGAGAGATATTGATTGTTCATATATTTAACTCTTGATAATTTTGAATTTGATTACCAAACTTTAATTCTCAAATACATCGAAGATTATTCATATAGTTAACACCCAATATTTTTGAATTTGGTTACCAAACTTTAATTCTCAGATGCGTTAAAGATTATAATCAATGTACCACTTCTTTGATCCACTCTTGGAATATATCAAATCCTGATTGACTTACGTACGTTGAATATTATATTCGAATCTGTGGTAGAATGCCTTATTATTATGTGGGCCAGCACAGGTCTAATCTAGTATCATTATATGGGCCAGCTATATTAACCATATCATATAGTCCTCCAATTTGGAAGACATTCTAGGACCTATCAATTTTCAAATTTAAATGTTCTTAACGAACTTCGTGACAGAATTTGTTTGTTCAGTTCAGTAGACCATGGGCCTCTAGTTCATATGGCAGGATATTTAGCGGGCTATGAACTTGAGAAATACAACAAAAAGTCTAAGGATAAAGTTTAGATACCTCTTAAGACATTGAATCGTCGACTTTGAACACTTCTTAAAGCAACATTCAAGATTGAATATATCGCATGCAAATGTGCAACCAATCCAAAAGCACCAGTTGAGCACAACACAACATGCTGGCCAACTTGGCATAGGCGTTGTAGATACAAAATAGGGATATGCAAGTAAACTTTCAAAAAGAACCAAGGAATGTTTAATATACTTCACAGTATCTTCTCCTTTAGGTAACATACTATGGCGTGAGGGGTTAATGATGTATCATATTTTGGAATTATACTTGTCAATCCCTCATTTGACCAAATGGCACACCTTGAAACATATCAACGACAAGTTTGATAATTGTACTAAGTACATTGTCTTGCTTTAGTCTCTCAGCATGCAAAGATCCAAGGTTGTTGCCTTCTCGGGATGTCACCTTCTCGAGTTATCGCGTGTTCTTCTTGAGTTATCGCTTGTTCTTCTCGAGTTGTCACATTCTCAAGTTCAACAAAATCCATCAATGATTGGCCAAGCCCATCAACTGGCTCATGATGTACCTCTAGAAAGCCTCTCTATAGAATGCAAAACACACACAATCACATTATATATTCTCTCTCTAAGTGAGTAATTTCTCTCTCTAGACTTTAATTGTCTGGATTCTTACTGACTTGAGCGTCGAAGTGCCTCCGTCGAGGCAAGCGGATTAATTTTTTGTGTTTCTCAATGTGGGTTTGGCGAACCTAAAGATAACTCAGCACTACTAAAGAGCGTTGGTTAGTCTGACATGGAGTGCTTAGTTCGCAGACGAAATCACTCCACATCATGCTTAAAACCTAAAAGGATAAAAATAATAATAATATAATTTGCAGTTAAACAAGCTCTTATTTACCTAGTTTATATCACATTAAAACGTTCAATTCGATATATTATGAATCTCAACAAATTACCAAATCACATTTTACGTTATTTTTGCATTGTCTTCTCTCTATCGAGTTTGTCCTCATAATTTGGCGCATTTGTTCTACACCATAAGCTTGTATATTTATTTATTTTTTATTTATGGAATGAAATATGGATTATATTCTATCCTCATGTTAAGCTATGAAACACAAATACATACAAGGCGACGTAAACACAAATACGACACGACAACACAAATTTGTAGAGCAATTTTTTACTAATTAGTGTGTTCCACATTGTGTCGGACATACCGATGCAAATCAAGCAAATATGACTATTTAGAGTGTCGGTGCAACATAGTCTTAAGTAGTTATTTTTTGGTGGGTTTAGTATTATTTTGGTGTGAAGTTGGTTCTGATTTTATATAAGTCGAAGATTGCTTTATCTTTTTGCTATTAGCATTTTTCATTTTGGTATTTAGTCAAGCTAGTTCTTTCATTAGCGGTCAACCGCTCGCACCCTTCCAATCCATTACGTTTACATAATTAATGCATTCATAAGGTTTGAAAAAAATTCGTACACACCGCCTAAACCGTCTGTGTACGTTACACTTTTCGCTAAATTTTCCTTCTTCGCGCCTCTTGTGTGTGCACGCTTACATCAAAGTCATTAGAGACTTAAATTTATCTAGAGAGATTTGAGATTCAATTTACAATTTCATAGACTTTCGTGTTCCTCAAAAAGTCAAAATATAGTCATTATAATGCGGGATCAAATTAAAAAGCTGTCGTTTGTATATTATATTATTGAAAATTGAAATTACTTTTGAGGATATTAAAGAAGAATCCACTCTTAATCATGAGATTTTGAAGATAATTGTTCCCAATATAAAGTCAAAAGAAACAATGAAAATTACTCCAGTTTTCATTTTAAATTAATGAAATTATCTGTTTAAGCTTTTACTCCCTCCCTCTCTATTCTTTAATTCCATGGATGTAAAATTGTTTCGTACGTTTCAATCACTATATCTATTGCTGTTGGATCGAGTCCTTTACTGCCTTTAGAGTACTAATAATAATGTATGAAAAGAAACTTATAATATTAAAATCTGATTTGACTTTTATGAATCTAGGCAACATGATGTATATGTAGCGTTGACTATTGCGACTGATCGGGTCTGATCTACTCATTTTTTGCCAACTCCATGCTAAAAGAAAGAATATCTAATTGAGCTTCCTCAATACAAATCTTAAAAAATCGTTTCCGGCAATTAGAATTGCGTTCCACTTAATCGTCATATTAATTGATGCCGGATTTCAGTAATGAGAGAAAGATCTTAATTAAACACTTAAAAGTCAAACTCTCACTTTCCATCATCATATACGTACGTACTTGTAGTCTTTTAGGACAACAATTCCAATTCTCGACCTCAAATAGTCAGATCGCCAGAGATTTTCAGCTCCATGGCTTAAAGTCCCAATATATATATATATATATATATATATACATATATATATATATATATATATATTCTAGCAGAATCACATTAATGAAAAAGTGCAAGACCTTGAGTATGGAATGAAGTGAAATATTATAAAGTGGAATAATGAGAAAATAATTTGGTATAAAGTTGTTTGACTTACCCAATGCAAACTGAGAGTATGTGTTCATCATGCTCTTTTATCCAAAAGGAAACAAAAGATTAGTGCCTAATAAATAGTACTTTTACTAACTGTTAAATGCTCATTGATTTACGGTTCCTGTATCTGACTACAAAAAGATATATAATTATTTTGGTCTTATTTCGTCACGGCAATAGAACACAATAAATAATATAAAATGAGATCAAACAATGTTATCCAATATTATTAACGGACTAGTTTGGTCCGGAACACTTAATACAAGCTTTCTAGATAGAATAACTAAATTACAATGTTAATAATACGTATCGAATTTCAAGTATTCGATGCTGACGTGTCGAACGAGGGTCTGTTCGATGCGGAATAGTTATCACTGGGTGAAAATCAATCTGGAAGGTATCGAATTCGATACGTGCTGTAGATGTCGAATTCGATGTGTACTTATGTATCGAATAGAGATAAGGTATTTTGTGCGTGTCGAATTGGAGTTGATTCGATACGACTCGTGTCGAATGGAGGTATGTTCGATGCTGACTGTACTGAGCTGGTTCAGATCTCGAAAAGTCTCTTCAGAATACAAGGGGACGGGCTATTTATAGAACCCGTCCCGTGGAGCCCACATTCCAATATAGTAAGGCGCATCGAATCATCCTTGTTCGATGCGCGCATCGAATCAAGGGTATTCGATGCGCTAATGGGTTGGCCCAATAAAGAAAGATTATACTGTTGATTCGATTCGCGCATCGAATTCTCTGTATTCGATGCGCTTATGGGCCGGCCCAATAATATTGTATTGGGCCAATCCTAAATCACACCCATCATATAGTCCCCCCAGTTTGGGAGACTATATCGATTTAGAGATTGTATTCGAAACTTTAAAATATAGTTGTACTGATTTGGGATATTCCTATTCATATTAAAATCGGAACGGTTCATAGTACGCGCATTAGGAAGATAATTTTTAACGCATCGAATTGTGCATTATTCGATGCGTGAAATAGTACGCATCGAATTGTAGATGTTCGATGCGGTTATTCGATGCGGCACCGTAGATGAGCCTGATGGGCCTCGCGTCCCCTATATAAGGGGGGCGCTGCGACGAGGAGCTCATTCTTCTGCCAACAGATTTTGCGCTTCAGGTGAGGCGCATCGAATTTACGGCATTCGATGCGAATCGCATCGAACGTTCAGGGATTCGATGCGATCAGCATCGAATTTTCTGAATTCGATGCGTTAAAAATTTTTGTTTCTCCTCGTTTCATGTGTTCCGTTGCGTATTTCTAATTTGTTGTTATATTTTGTAGGATATAAACAACCAAGCAAGAATTTTTTTACCGAAAATCTAATTAAGGTAAAAAAAAATTTGATTTTTATTTTGCTGTGTTATCTACTTTTTAACATGTTCAATGTTACGTATATTTGAGTGACATACGAGAGTGTGGAGTGACGTATGCGACCTTAGTTAGTCTCCATTTTTAATTTTTTTCAGTTTATTATCATCAAAGATGGTGAGCGGTGGATCCACTCATGGAAGTGAGTCGAGCACTGGTTCTAGCTCCAGTTCCATTAATAAAGAGAACCCTCCGGTTGCACCCACGGCCTCGAATACAGGCGACGTAGATTTATTCGATTTAATCGATATAACAACAGTTGAGTTACCCGCGGGTGATGCCCCCGCGGCAAACACTGAACCAACAATGGCCGAAGAAGACAGTGATGACTCGGATACGTCATCTTATAAAGATAATCGCGCTCCAAGCGAGGGTGAAGAAGACGTAGATTATATCAATAGGGAATTTGACGATCATGTCGAGGTCCCAAGAATGACATATGATCAATATATCTCTCGTCTTCAACATAGTCGTAAGGGACTCCGTAAGAAGTTTGATATACTTGATAAGTACAAAATTGTGCTCTCGGGCCCAAATAATCGGATGCATACCCCGCCACCTGGTCATATGGTTGTGTTTGTGGGACAACTCTTAAACGGCTTGCGTTTCCCGATGCCTTACGAGCTAAGATGGATTTTACGCAAAATAAGTGTCGTATCTGCACAACTCACGCCAAACTCTTACGGGAATATTATTGGTTTTATCATAGTTATGAAGGCTTTACGCCAACCACAAAGTCCCAATGAGTTTTACGCGTTATTCGAGATTGCGAGGCGCGAAGAAGGATTTTACCATATCAAAGCTCAAACGAATCGAAAATTCTTGAACGGCGGGGCGACCGGGTATGGAAAGGATTGGAAAAGAAGATACTTCTACATAAAGGAGAGCTACGACGGCGAGTTCGAGCAATTTCGCCAGGAATGGTACATCGGGGCAAGAGTAATGATTCTCAGCGGAGTTAACATAACCCTATGGGATTGCGAATTTGTCCCCAATTTAGTTAGAGAACATCAATTTGATGTCAAAAAACTTGTTGAAAGTCGAGTTCTTTCACTAGCTGGATTGTCTCCGGTGAAATATGAAGGGAGAATGACCCTTGGTATAACTGCGCAACTCTTTAATTGTTTTGAGTTATGCTTATTATGGATTCTAATTATTTATTCTTCTTGCAGCCAAATATTTCATGAGTCGCCACACCAGAATGAATCGGGTAGTTGCTGCTGACTTAGCTAGCTCCCAAACTGATACCGTGCCCGTAATTCCTCCCCCTGGAAAGAGAAAGAACAAGGGCAAAAAGAAAGTTGTTGGTCCGTCTACTGCCACGGCCACTGATCCGCCAGTTGATCCTTTCGAGGAATTACTGGGGGATAAACTTGAGGGAGTTCCAGGCGATGCTGAAATGTCTGAAGATAGGGCTACTGGAACCGGCGAGGATGTCGGCAATCTCGTCCCACGTAAGAGACGAAGGATGCCTCAAAATCAGTTGCAAACCGAAGGGGTTGCTCCTTCGATTGTCCAGACAAGCAAGCCAAGTGCCTCCAATCCTCCTGCAGGTGCAACTGGGCCATCTAACATGGCAGGACCTAGCCAAGGCCCTCGGGCTCGAGCCGCTGGGTATCAGCTCACGGATTGTTGCATGGTCTGTTCGTCCCTCTTCCAATCTCTGCTGAAGAAAGGAAAAGGATGGAACGAAATACGATGCATCTGCTGTCAGCGGTAACGATCTCCTTACCTGACTTATATTTCCTTTAAATTGATCTTACAAATTTTGTTCTCACCGCTCGTTTATTGTCAGGCGGGAGGTTTCGTGGATGTTATGGTCTCATCCTTAATGGATTTTAAGGAAACTGCTAGTGGTGCTGATAACTCTGCTCTTCAAGCTGCTCTTGATGCCAAGGAAAAAGCTTTGCAAGCAGCCAAGGAGGCGCGAGAGAAGGCTGAAAAACTCAAAGAAGATTTGAATCAGCAAATTAGTGAGCTGAGGTTAGAGGTTGGTGCAGCCAAAGAGGAAGCCCACAATGCTGATTTGAATGGTTACATTCGAGGCCTTAAAGAGGTAAAATATATTATTTTTATAACCTTGCACCCATTCTCTTATTATTACTTTTATTAATATCTTTTCCCTTTTTGAAGGTTTCTCCTCAGCAAACATTGGAAATTGCTGAAAAGTTTCTCCAAGGCAACACGTTTCAAGAAATGCGCACTCGTCGAGATGATTACATGGCTCGAAACGCTCAAGCTCTGACGGTGCATCAGTTCTATGCTACAACATATGTTCGTGGCAATTTCAAATCAGAATGGTTAGACATGTCCCTGGGGCCAAATCTGGAGAAACGGCCACCTCGTCAATCTTCTGAAGCTACAGAACCTGATGAGTTTGCCTCACTGCTGGAGAAGGAGGATCTCATTCTCGGAGGATTATCACCGCCGCGAGAAATGCCTGAACCATATCCCTCATCTGAGGATGAGGAAGAAGACTGAATGCTGCTAAGGTTGTTTACTATTTTCCTGTTTATGAACAATTTTTATTCTTAATTCAATTTGTGCATGGCGCTGCGTCTCTTTATCAGTTCAAACCCTTTGTGCCTAGTACAATCATATTTTCGACTGTTTGTCTTAATTTGTTTAATTATTTATTATATTCGTATACGTTGCCTTTTATTTCAATTTATTACTTATACTCTTTACTTTATTTTGATAACCTGTTGGTTCATTGTTGTTCAATGAAAATTGTTTATCAATGTTATTCGTAGTATCTATCTCCTACCTCGGTGATCTTAGCCATTCTGGACCAAATTGTTTGTTTCAATTCGTTGTTCGTGACCTTCTGAGTGTCTTGCAGTATAGAGTGTCCTTCCCTTCTTTTTGTTTTAGGGGTTTACGGTACCTCATGCCACTTTGGGGCAGAGTTCCCATCCTTCTTGTCTTGAGCTTTTATCGGTATCTCGTGTCACTTTGGGGCAGAGTCTCCGTTCTTCTGATTCCTTTAGGGATTTTCGGTATCTCATGTCACTTTGGGACAGAGTTTCTGCTCTTCTGATTCCTTTAGGGATTTTTGGTATCTCGTGTCACTTTGGGACAGAGTTTCCGCTCTTCTGATTCCTTTAGGGATTTTCGGTATCTCGTGTCACTTTGGGACAGAGTTTCCGTTCTTCTGATTTCTTTAGGGATTTTCGATATCTCGTGTCACTTTGGGACAGAGTTTTCGTCCCTTTGTCGCCTTTGGCTTCTTTCGGTGTCTCGTGCCACTTTGGGGCAGAGTTTCTGTTCTTCTATTTTGCTTTGAAGAGAGTTGTTGTCCTGCATTCATTTGTATTATGCAGATTATATAGAATCCATGTAATTTCATTAATTAAACATAGATTTCTTGAATAAACCCCAATCGGATTATGTGAATAGACCAGAGCTTGGGACATTGCTCATTCGCCTGACTTCCAGCGCTGTCCTCCATATTCATGTTTTGAGGTGCCTGTTTTAAGTTCATACATATTTGTCCCTCATGCATGTTATAGAAGAGGGAACGAATAAAACTTGTTCAAAATATTCAAAATGCTAAAAACATTGGTAAACTGAAATAGAATCTTTAATAGATATGCTCCATATGCCTCGGAGACAATACCCTTGCCGTTGTCTCCTTTTGTTGTGGCCCAGTCCTGAGTGAAGTTACGTAGCATTTCCATCCTTCAATGTGGTCTGCTATGACCTCTCCTGTACCGCTAGAAGTTGGAAATTTCACCATCTGATGATAAGTTGACGGTAACGCTCGGAAATCATTGAGTGCAGGTCTTCATATGATACCGTTGTATGCAAAATGCATGTCAACAATCACGTAATCTTCCATGAGCGTCTTTCTCTGTGGTGCTGTTCCCAATGAAGTTGGTAGCTTAAGCATTTCGAGCGGTATTATTTCTGGACCTCCAAAACCATGAAGAGATGTCCTGACTGGTTCTAGCGTCTGATTATTCAGGTCCATCTTGATCAACGTAGAATTGAACAGCACATTTACTGAACTCCCATGGTCAACTAACATCTTAGTGACTCCATAGTTAGCTATATCCACTGTGATCACCAAAGGGCAATTCAAATTTGACATCTGTATAGCTTGTGGACTCAGCTTTCTCAAATTTGTTGTAGAAAAGTGATTTCTTCGTGCGGCATCTGCTCGATTCTCAGTATATTGGCCATGTTCACAAAATTATCTGATGCAACCACTCTTGTGATCTTCCTTCGGCCATTAGTAGAATCCGCACCTCCTGGACCTCCTGATATCATATTTATCATCCTTTTCCTGGCGTTTCCATCTTCGATTTGAGGGTATTGGAAAAGTTGTGGTTCATCAATCACCCTCTGTTTATCCTTCCTGGGAGATGGAGTTCTCTTCCGGTTGAAATGGTTCTCCTGTTCTTGTACCTTTTTAACAAACTCCACGAGTTTGCTATCCTTTATTAGCCGTTCAATTTCATCCTTCAAATTTATACAATCCTCTGTTTCATGGCCTTTCTGATTATGGTATTTGCAGAATTGACTTGAAAACATCGTTGCTTTGGATTCCCTCATTGGTTTGGGATCCTTCAACCATCATTTCCTCTTAGCTGCCCCAAAGACCGCCATGATGTTAGCATTCAACGGTGTGTACCTTCTAGGTGAACTATCCCTTCTGTAATTTTTGTTCCTGTTGTTGTTGTTATTGCGATTATGATCTTATCTGCCTCTCTCTCTATCTTTCACAACCACATTAATAGGAACTTTGGTCGCCATCATCTCCTCGAAATGAACCACATCTTGTGCTATTTTGTTGATTTCTTCAACTGTGGTGGGTTTTCGTTTCAGTAAGTCCCCACCAAACATGGTGTTGGTAGTTGCTCGAAAGAGTATACTTGCAATCATCTCTCCCGTCGGGCTATCAATCCTTAATAGCTCTGTATTGAAACGTTTCATGAAGTCCTTTAGACTTTCATTAACTTCCTGTTTCATCGTGTATAGATGGGAGTGATCCAAAACCAGTCTAGACTGACTAGAAAATTGATCCTCGAACATTTTTCTCAATTGGGCGTAACTTTTGATCTGTCCAGGAGGAATTCGATTAAACCAATCAACAGCCACTCCTGATAGAGTCGTTGCAAATATCCTGGCTTGCATATTGTCCCTGAAACCGTAAAGGGACAATTTTCTATCTAATTGGAACAGGTGATCTCGGGGGTCAAATTTCCCATCGTATGTTTTTAGTTCCGGGATTTTATCCCCTTGCCCCAGAATCTCCGACTCTATCTCTCGGCAAAAAGGACTGTGATTTACAGAATTGTCCTCCCTTGCTGTTTGAGTCTCGCTATTGCTTTCCCCTTTTCCAATCTTCCAACGTTTCTGCTCACTATGTTATGCTTGCCACGCAAATCATGACCTCCTGACTGTCTTCTGTCATCTCTATATTTTCTTCTTCGTGATTCCTCTCTTTGATTCTCTTCCTCATCTCGTTCCTTTCTGGAATCACGGCTCTCTGAACGTCTTTTGTCTTCTCTTCTTGTTTGCTCAGCAAGGCATTCAGCCTATTTTTCCTTTTGTCTCTTCTCATGATGTCTTTTTGATTGTATCTCAACAGATACTAGCTTCTTTCCCCGTTCTTCGTGAACGGATCTTCCTTTACTCTTTGTTCCCTCCGAAATATATCTACTTCTTCGGTCGTCTTGCTGAAATTTTTCCTTTTCTTTTCCCTTTTGCTTTCGGATAGCTGAACCTTGTTCTCTCAAGCTCTCAGGATATTCAACAGGAGATGGTATCATAGCGGGAGGTGCTGGAGTGAGTACTTCAGTCACTACGGCTTTTATCATTGCCAATAATTCATTTTTCAATTTATCTGGAATTGCAGCACTCGTCGTTGAAGCTCCAGTTACATCGGCTTCATTATTGGGTATCTCCTCAGCTTGAGGTCCTTGGTTCTCTTCCCTGGCCGGAGTTGGTACTGCTGGGGGTACTGTAGACGGTCCAGCGATATCTTGCATGTTCCGTTCAGGTGTATCTGGTCGTTCTTCTCCCGTATTTCCTTCTAGAGCTTTACTCTGGGATCTGGTCATTCTAGTCATACTGCCTATCAAGCTAATATAATTTGTGTTCCCACAGACGGCGCCAATGTTTTGGTCTTATTTCGTCACGGTAATAGAACACAATAAATGATACAAAATGAGATCAAACAATGCTATCCAATATTATTAACGGACTAGCTTGGTCCGGAACACTTAATACAAGCTTTCTAGATAGAATAACTAAATTACAATGTTAATAATACGTATCGAATTTCAAGTATTCGATGCTGACGTGTCGAACGAGGGTCTGTTCGATGCGGAATAGTTATCACTGGGTCAAAATCAATCTGAAAGGTATCGAATTCGATATGTGATGTAGATGTCGAATTCGATGCGTACCTATGTATCGAATAGAGATAAGGTATTTTGTGCGTGTCGAATTGGAGTTGATTCGATACGACTCGTGTCGAATGGAGGTATGTTCGATGCTGACTGTACTGAGCTGGTTCAGATCTCGAAAAGTCTCTTCAGAATACAAGGGGACGGGCTATTTATAGAACCCGTCCCGTGGAGCCCACATTCCAATATAGTAAGGCGCATCGAATCATCCTTGTTCGATGCGCGCATCGAATCAATGGTATTCGATGCGTTAATGGGCTAGCCCAATAAAGAAAGATTATACTGTTGATTCGATGCGCGCATCGAATTCTCTGTATTCGATGCGCTTATGGGCCGGCCCAATAACGTTGTATTGGGCAAATCCTAAATCATACCCATCAATAATTAACTACAAAATAAATTTAACTTTTCGAAAGGGACATGCATAACACCACTCTTCACGTAACACAATAATTATGTGGTTGTTTGTGTGATAACAAATGACTTTTAAGTTTTAATCAGTTCCAAACTATCTACTCATCAAGATCTTAACACGCGCTTAGGATTTCTAAAACTTGACATTTTTAATTAGGGATAACTACAGCTACGCACACTCTAAGTGTAATAATTACACAAACCTCGCAAATATGAAAAGTTATCGTGAGGTTCCCTAAAACTTCAGTCGGAAGAGAGGTGATCAAGAAACTTATTGACAATATGATAGTAAATAGCAATAAATCATAATAATAATGGTAACATTAATTTTATTATTAGTTTAATCTTATTGAAAGTTTTAAATTTATCTTGAAATTTTGGTACAATATTGTGCAAATTTTATATGACAGTACATCTACATTAAACCACTCTAAACTACTAAACTCGTTAAGTACGTATAAACCGCTTGTTACATAACATTACACATAAACAGAATAATGCCAGTGGCAAATTTCATTCATATTTTTACAGTCCGTCAATTGTAACTTTGAAATCTTTAGTGGTAGAAAGGTGACTATTTTTGTATTTTACATCACAAAAGCCAAACGGCATCTTCTTAAATACCAAGAGGATCATATATACGTAAACAATGCTGTCATGCAAACTAGCTTGAATTATATAAAATAATCATTTACCTCCAAAGAAAAAACAAGGACAAAAATGACGATCTTAACAAAGAAAAGCGTTAAATCAGCAACAATACACAAATTAAAATTCCTCCTTCAAAAACAAGAACTAGCCAAATTCAAATTTCTCTTCTTTCGTAAAAATCGGCGCGCTCCAACTCTACTTTAATTTATTTTCCACAAATCCACATTGTTCTCATAAACCCAATATGATAAAAAGAAAAATTCTCTCCAATTTTTGTCCCTTTATCAACCACTAATTCAATGCAAAGAAGAATCCACCCTTTCACCACATATATATACCCACCAATTCATCAATTCATGCACTACTCCAACCTCAACCTCCAACTAAATATTAACTCTCTCAAAAAACAAGAAAAATCATTTTGAGCTTTAATGGCCACCTTTCCGAGCGTTGAAACTTGTTCCTCAATAGGTCGTGAAAAGCACACCGTAGTAGCGGACATGGACGGTACCTTATTGAGAGGAAGAAGCTCTTTTCCCTATTTTGCACTCGTCGCTTTTGAAGTAGGCGGCGTCTTACGCCTCCTCTTCCTCCTTCTACTAGCTCCACTTGCCGGCATACTCTACTACTTTGTATCCGAGTCCGCGGGGATTAGAGTTCTCATCTTTGCCACCTTCGCCGGCATGCAAGTCTCGGACATAGAATCTGTGGCGCGTGCGGTGTTGCCGAAGTTTTACTCGTCCGACTTGCATCCGGAGTCGTGGAGGGTATTTTCGGCATGTGGGAAGAGGTGTGTTTTAACGGCGAATCCTAGGATTATGGTGGAGGCTTTCTTGAAGGAGTTTTTAGGCACGGATGTCGTGATGGGGACTGAGGTAGCCACGTGGGGCGGAAGAGCGACAGGGTTTGTGAAAGGGGCCGGAGTCTTGGTTGGGGACATGAAGGCAACCAAGATTAAGGAGGTGTTCGGGGAGGCGGCACCGCCAGAGATTGGGTTGGGGGATAGGCACACGGATTTCCCTTTCATGAGATTGTGCAAGGTATGCATGTGTGTATATTGTTTTTCATTTTTATTTATTTTTAATTAGATTATTGCATTAAATATTTGATGGACGAATTATCAAAAATGCCCGCTAACTTTTGCCTTTAATCCTAAATGTCCGATATTTCCAAACCTGCTGAAAATGCCCGTTAAGTTTTAAATTTTCTAACAAAAATGCCCGATTTTAAAAATTCGAACTTTTTATCCGACGTGCATCCGAATCAAAGAGACGCACTACTGAATCAAAAAGTCGTGTTTTAAAATTTGGGCATTTTTGGTAGAATTTTAAAAGATACAGGGCATTTTTAGCATTTTTTTTTCAGTTTTTGTGCTTATTTTTCATTTCGGGCATTTTTAGTAGAAATTTTAAAAGATACAGGACATTTTTAGTAGGTTTGGAAATATCGGGCATTTAGGATTAAAGGCAAAAGTTAGCGAGCATTTTTGATAATTCGTCCATATTTGATAAACCTTTACGCGGCGCGAATTTTCCGTGACGGTTTGTGTATTACGTGTGTCGTATGGTTGTGACGGTCAAGTATTTATGAATCTTAATAAATGGAGGGTGAGCGATTATTCGACACGAAGTGGAATAGAGGATTCTTTAATCTAACTTGATCTATAACTAATCAATTGCGTTAACGAATGTGTTTGATTAATTACTAGTTAAATCGAATCGTTTGTGTCACTTTATGTATCAATCTGAATGCCGCATAATTATTCATTCTTCATGTGTTAAGATATAAAACTTTGGTTATTCATACTAAAATTAGATAAGATAGGCAGAACTGACCCCAATGGTGGTTGGTATCATGGTATGACAGTTTAATCCCACGATTCATGTTTACAGTTTAATTAAACCTTAAGAAAAATAAATGGTAATAGTAAAATTTATATTAGATGTGTCTTGTCAGAGTTGAAGGATGCCAACTTACCAAGACATTTATTTAATATCACGACTGATTAAGACTTATTTATATAGATAAATATATTGGTTATATCCAAGTGAATAAATATATTTAAGGAAATACTGAAAATGCATGCGCTATTTCATAATTATTTTACGTGGCAAAGGAGCAATTTGTAGAATTTCAACTTTATTGAACTGAAATTGTATATGAACTTGTGCTTCATTTAGCAAACTTTCACTAATAAAAAAGGGATTATTCCACTAAACCCCCAAACTATAGATACTTTATGGAAACAAGGCCATTTGTTTTTAGACACAGTGAGGTCTAAATTTTGGTAGTATGTGCGAATTGTCTCATTTTTCACTTTTTGGTGCTTTTTTTACCAAAAATCACCGAAAAAATTATTTAAATATTGACTAGAATCTTCCTCTCGATGAGACGGTTCCGATGGTGGTGAGGATGTTGCAAAATTCAAAGTTATAACACGGAAATTCTAATTTAAGTTCAATACACTTAAATCAAATTTCTCGTGTATTGACTTTGAATTTTGCGACACCGTCACCACCATCGGAACCCTCTCAACGAAAGGAAGGTTTTAGTCAAACTTTAAATAATTTTTTCGATGATTTTTGGTTGGAAAATTGCCAAAAATGGGGAAATAGAGCATTTCGCACAAACTACCAAAATTTAGACTTCACTGGGTCTAAAAATAAAGATCTAGCCATAAACCCATAAAGTGACCAGAGTTCAGGGGGTTTGATAGAACAATCTCAAAAAAAAAAAAAAAAAAAAACTTTGGACACCATGATTTCATTGAGGCTTGTGTTTAAATTCCTTTGATATCCAGCCAATTTACATGTGACGCGAGTCTAGGAGGATACGGCATAAATATGATAAAAAGAGTTCAAACTATAAAAACAAATATTTCCTTGGAAATACCGTGCCACAATTTTCTTTATAAAACTACTATGTTTTATTATGGAAATAAAACGTAAAGAACTGGTCAAACCAACAGTTCCAGTAAAGTGCGATGATATCAAGAGGGAGGGTACGAAGTTTTGATATTTTTTGTTTACCGAGTTTATATTTATGTGGATCAGTCCATGGTTACACACTGGCGTATCTATGTAGGGGCTGGGGTTTTTAATATATATATATATATATATATATATATATATATAGTGAAGTAATGAAAAGAAAAACCTCATGAGTTTGTTATTTTAGAATATAGAAAAGATAAGAATATATCTCATTATATTAGTATGTTGTAGTGTCTTGTTATTATTTGGATATGATCTAACATAACATAAAGTAAATTATAAAATCATCCCTTTTGTTATATATATCTTTAAGAAAACAATCATATTTGTTATTTTAACTAGCGAAAAAATTCTTGTGATGTTAAAAAATAGCACACGCCGGATAAATATGTATTTGATAAAATATGCAATATCTCTGATTATCAATATCGTCATCGTAAAACATATATTAGTATATTTTTCGCTTAATAACTAAAAGTTAGTAAAAAAAAAGCTCTAGTATGCGTTCATCTTCTTTAAAATCACCAAAAACTTGATTCAAAACAACAAATTTTTACTACACTTCTTATTCGATTTTTTCTTCTCGTATTTTCTTCATGTTAAAAAAAATTGTCCCCCACCCCATTTACGACCCATTTACGATTCCTGAATACGCCACTGGTTACACCCCAACACATGCATGTAGGTGCAATGCAAAGTATATAATGTAATAATTTTCAGTTATACCTTAGAGGTTTACACTCTTAACATTTACAAAACGTTTAAACCGTTTTAGAGGTTTGCCCTTTCATCAATTATTATTTAGAGAATCTAACTTAACTAATTCAGTTGGTCTCGAGAATATTATTATGATGCGTTGGTAGTCCTTATATATATATATATATATATATATATATATATATATATATATATATATATATATATAAGAGAACAGAACAACAATTCTGTGTCTGAAATTCATAATGCGAGCCATTAAGAAAACACAGTCATCATCATGGAAAAGCTGAGGTTATTTGCTGAATTCAGCTAGTTAGCTCATGTTAGAAAATCATGGTTTCTTGATTATGCCACCCTATTTCTAAAGATATTTGACAATTCAGTATAACTTATCATTATATATTATTCGAGAATACCTACAATATATTTTAAATTTTGAAGTTAGAATTACATTTTATATTAATTTTTTAATATGCCCCACAAATGAAAAAATTGGTGTATATACATACAAACATTGATCAAGTATTAACATCTATCTACTACTTCTAAAAAGAAAAATATTATCGACGCTTATTTTCCTTTCTTGATAGTTAATACAAACCGTCGTTCAAAATGTTAAATGTTGTATCAACGCAGTCTGAATTCAACTCATAATTATATGCAGGAAGGTTACATTGTGCCACCAAATCCAGAAGTAAAGGCTGTGACAATCGACAAGCTCCCTAAGCCGGTAATATTCCACGATGGCCGCCTCGTCCATAAGCCAACCCCCCTCACAGCTCTACTTACCATCTTCTGGATCCCTATTGGTTTCCTCCTTGCCTGCCTACGTATCGCGGCTGGCTCCCTCCTCCCAATGCCGCTCGTCTATTATGCTTTCCGTGCACTCGGAGTCCGAGTTATTGTCAAGGGTACCCCTCCGCCTCCCGTCACGAAGTCATCAGGCCAATCTGGTGTCCTCTTCATATGCTCTCACCGCACTCTCCTTGACCCCATCTTCCTCTCGACTGCCCTAGGCCGCCCCATCCCGGCTGTCACCTACTCCGTTTCCCGTCTCTCCGAGATCATCTCTCCCATCAAGACCGTCCGCCTCAGCCGCGACCGGGCAGCCGATGCGGCCATGATCAAGAAACTTCTCCAAGAGGGTGACCTTGCCCTTTGCCCCGAGGGCACCACCTGCCGCGAGCCATTCCTCCTCCGTTTCTCCTCCCTATTCGCGGAGTTAACCGACGAGTTGGTTCCTGTGGCGATGGTGAACCGGATGAGCATGTTCCACGGCACGACGGCGCGTGGGTGGAAGGGAATGGACCCATTTTACTTCTTCATGAATCCGAGCCCGGCTTATGAGGTCACCTTTTTGAATAAGTTGCCACGCGAGCTAACTTGTGGAGCTGGTAAATCGAGCCATGAAGTTGCAAATTATATACAGAGGGTGATCGCAGCTACGCTGTCCTATGAATGCACGAGCTTTACGAGAAAGGATAAGTACAAGGCGCTGGCTGGGAACGACGGGACTGTGGCAGAGAAGCCGGCGGTCAAGCCAAGTAAAATAATGGGGTGCTGATTATAATGGTTTCTCCTATGAATAAGTTATCATAACTTGTCGTGACAATAGTTGTATTTGCTTATATGATGAATTGACGGTCTTCTACTTTTCGTCTATTAGTTAACGAACACCAAAAACTGGGATAATATGATACTAATTTTGTGCACTGCTTGAAGGGATTAATATAAATTCCCTTTTCCACATACGATTTAATTAATCTCATCGAGATATATAACACAAAATTATTAGAAACTATAGTACAGAAATACTCAAGGGATTCAACTAACAACACATATCTGAAGAAATGGAAGATGCCAGTAGTCAGTCAGTGACCAAGGAACATTAAGAAGTTTGTTTTAAGTTTCCAATACTTTATTAAGTCACCACATTTCAGGGCAAAAGCCAGTTGCAGTGCCGCATATATTGGGCACCCCATCATCTTTGTCAAAATAAAGAGGAGACAAAAAGGAGAAAAACAAATAAAGAAGAAATGAGAGGATTCCATAATGGGCCTTGTATTTCTGTTCAGTTGTTGCAGTAGTTGCTATCAGATTTTAGCTGTAACTAGTGGGCGTATTCTTGAAATGTACAATTCTAAAGATTTCCCTACAAATTGCATGAATTCTTGTCTTGAGCCATGTAAATATATGAGAAAGGCCAAAAGCTTGTTAAAAATCTATTCATAGCCAAAAAAGCTCCAAATTGAAGGATAGTTTTAAATTGGGTAAAATAATGGCACTGGCATGTCCCTTTTGATAGTTAAATATCTCAAAATGTCAATGGACAGCATAATTCAGATTTCAGACAATACTTGTGCTTTTCAGCATTGCAAACTGTAAAGAGCAAAGATTACCAAAAAGTAAATCATCACCTAAATATTTGACCATTTGATAGATTCCCTGTCAACTTTCTATAACTGAGATCAAAAATCTCTCTCAGCTAGAAACTCCTTGTGTTCAATTTTGCTCTTCCAGATATTAAAGAGTCATGACCAGAACAATGTGCTCCAAAGTTTTATGGTTGCTTACTGTCCTAATTCTGACAACAGGAGAAAGCAAAGGTGAAATATGTCACCCCAATGATCTCAAAGGCTTACAAAAATTCAGGAAAGGGATTCTTTACGACACCTCAGGTCGACTCGAGAGTTGGATTGGCAATGGCTGCTGCCACTGGGAAGGTATTTTGTGTGATAGCTCAACTGGCAGGGTGACTGAAGTCAATCTCTCAGGATTCTTTACCTCAGATGATTCTCCTCTTCAGACAAGTATGGAGGGCTCTCTATCGCCTTACATAACACTTTTAACATCTCTTGAAGTCCTAGATCTATCCGGGCTCGTTGGATTAACCGGAAAAATCCCTCCGACGATTGGATTTCACCTCCCACACCTCAGAAAACTCTCACTATGGGGAAATAAACTTGAGGGTCTATTGCCGGAAAGCGTTGGTAAGTTGATCAAACTAGAAGAAATCTACCTATATGAAAACAGTTTTGATGGTTCTTTACCCCAAAGCTTGGGAAATCTTGAAAGCCTGAGAATATTGGATTTGCATTCAAACAGATTTTCAGGTGGAATTCCTGCGAGTTTAACAAACTTGACGAATCTGGAAAGTCTCGGCCTACATAATAATTTTCTTATAGGGCAAATACCAACTAATATCGGCAATTTGCAGGCTTTGAAAGAACTGGATCTGTCAAACAATTCATTGAATGGAAGAATTCCGTCTTCAATAAACAAACTGACTAAAGTTTCGATAGTTTACCTTAATAACAATCAGCTTGATGGAGAAATACCACCCCTTTCGAGCCCAGATCAAATGTCATCCCTAGGATTTCTGAGACTCAACGACAATAGACTAAGTGGGAGTATACCTTACTCATACGGGTACCTAAATTCCCTTCAAAGGATTTCCTTGGCGAATAATAAGCTCGATGGGCCACTTCCTGCGAGTTTAGGTGACCTAACTTCTTTAACAGAGTTGTATCTCAATGACAACAAAATATCAGGGCGAATACCAAGCTCTATAGGCAAACTCTCCCAGCTTCTAATATTAAAAATTTCTAACAACGAGATTCAAGGACCAACACCGGACGAGATGGCTTTGCTTACAAATCTTCAGACAATCGATCTGTCGTTCAACAAGCTAAGCTTTTCTTCTATTCCCAATTGGCTTCTAAAATTGCCATCACTGACTCGGATTTATTTGGCGGGGTGTGATATTGAAGAGGAAATAAGAGAGGACTTATTATTCACTCCAAGTCAACTACAAGAGCTCGACTTATCAGCCAACCGTCTCAAAGGGAAGATGCCCAATTGGATTGGGAAGCTAACGGAGCTCTACTCCTTAAACTTATCTATGAATTGTCTCATCGACAAAATCCCTGATACGATCACAAATTTAGCAAGACTCGGCGTTTTAGACCTTCATTCCAACAATCTCGAAGGTTCTCTACAACATGTTTTTCTCATACACAGCAGATATACAGGTGGATCATTAACAATCCTTGACCTTTCTGGTAATAATTTCACAAGTGGTATTGAGCAGATTGGTATGGGGATACAACAGCAAATCAAGTACATCAATTTGTCACACAATTTACTGAAAGGTACACTACCTGATTCCATAGGGAGATTGGAGTTGATGGAAGGTTTGGACTTGAGCTGCAATAACCTAGACTCCAACCTGCCAGCGTCATTGGCAAATGCGAGCTCCCTTCAGAGGCTGAAGCTGCAGAAAAATCGTTTTACAGGGAAAATACCTCAAGAGTTTCTCAAGTTCAGAAAACTGAAGGAGTTGAATCTCTCAGATAACTTTCTCAAGGGAGAAATTCCGTCAGGAGAGCCGCTAATCAGTTTTCGAAGAGACTCGTACATAGGGAACAGAGGCTTATGCGGTATACCCCTTGATCCCTGCAGGTCTTAGACCCTGTTTTCTTTCTTGGGTATCCACATAAAAGAATGGCCATAACCGGTACATGTTTGTTTTTCAAATTAAAGCTCATGTTATTAGAAAGAACATAAATATCTTGTGATAAGGTGCAGCAACCATAAGGTTAGTCAGTTATAGGGTTCTTACAAATTTTAATGGACATCAATTTGAAATTCTGCGCATTAAGTTTGCAATAGTGCCAGATCTTTCTTACAACACGTGTAAGTGATAATGTTGCTCACTACTTGTTGTCATAGAATTTCCTCTAACCGCTAGAATATTACATAGAAATATATCCCAGAATACTTAAAAATGTATATTGGCCTTTTTGAAGCACAAGACTAGTTAAATACGTTATTTATTAGCAACCTGATACCATTTAAGCACAAGATCAGTTAAACACGTCTATTATTAGCAACGTAAAACCATTTAATAGCTAAAGATTACCATACTCTCAACTGATACATGTAAGATTGCAAAATTCTGATAATGCAAGAACATCTTCAACTGTTAAAAAATGACAGAAGGATGGGACAGTGGAGAAAAAAGCTTCTCCAAACACTATATTTATTCACCATTATCACTGTTGCTTACACCTTTTGCATAACTATTCAAGGGTTTCGTCTGAAAACCCAAGCTGTTGATAATTCAAATAATCAATTTCATTTAACCGTATACAACACAAGACATGCTCTGGCAACTCTTCCGCTTTATTACCCTGGAAAACAATCATGGAAGCAAATATTAATATCTCTGGTTGAGACAGATGAGGGAACACAGTACAGGAAATGTGGCAAAATATACTCAGAAATGTATATAATACTAACCTGAATTGTTAATCCAAAATCTAAAACACAAAATTTTAGTCTGCCTATGAATGTTTCAAATCCCTTCCTGGAGATGTAGCTGAATCTATGCATATCCAAATCTATTTCAAAATAATTTTCGCCCTGCAAAGAAATTGGAAAGAGAACATGTCAGAATAAAATGATTCTATTCCTGAAAAACGATTGACAGTAAAGTGTTTTCTTACAAGAAGATAAATTTCAAGACATTGGGTTGAGTTTCCAAAAAAAGTGTAATAATGTTGAAAAGTCGGAAATTGCTTCATGGTAGAAAGCAGACACAACTTACAGAGTAAAATTCATGTTGAGGACGCGAGAGAACAGGTTTCTCATTGTAGGCATGCATGAGCTTCCTCTCTGCAGCACTTAGTGGAAGGTCATCCACATTTGCTACACGACCCAATATCTTTAACCTTTCCCTGAAGGGTATAACTGTGTCGGCACGAAAACCTTTTACTTTTTCTACTTCGTCATCAATTAACCTCTGCAATTTAAGAAAGCATATTTTGAATACAAATGTTAACTAAAAGGATGCATGACAATTATATTTTTATGACTATTTATTTATCAAAAGAAAAGGAAATAAAGAAATACTACTGAATCTTGGCATGTAAACGGAGAAAAGAATGCACGTCAGGTATAAGAAGATGACATTGTAGTTATTGAATTATTTAACCACGTATATAATTTAGTAGCTTGCTTCTTTGTTGCATCCAACAAGTAGCAAACTAAATAATTACCAATGTTAATCAAAGTACATAAAACATTAAATCTAGACTAACCCTAACACTTTCTTGAAAGTGATCTGGAAGTTCCTTAGCAAACCTTTCCGAGAGCTTAAAATACAAAACAAAACTTATCCCTTCCCCATCTGTTTCACCTTGAAAAAATGCTGCAGGATACAATGGTACCTGAAGAAAAAGAAAAAATAACTTATGTCAACTATGAAAAGTATAAAAATGCAGACACTCTATTTTAAAATAATAATCATAGAAGAACAACATTCAAAAGAGGTCACTATCCACTCGTAGCTATTAATTTAATATGTTTCTATAGACAAAATATAGAATAAGAAAAATCCCTTCTTCAGTGGTAAAAGCAGTTGAAGCTACACAGGGTTGTGCTCAGTATATGCAGTACCTGTACATTTACAACGAGAACAGGTGGAAGCTTCCCTGATGAATTAACAGGAGGAAGTTCCACAAATCGAGCAATGTGATTGACTTTTCTCTGAGATAAAAATACATCAAGACCAGAGGGATAATATGCGGCACAATTCGGGGCAAGCTCTTTCTTTTTATCCCTGCACAGTAATGAAGAACGTAAATATTAAAGTAGAACAAGAAAAATGATTTAATAGTACATATTGCCTATCCACACATTTGTAAAGGCAAGGTTACCTGAGATAATTTAAGCCCCTCAGCTTAAAAGTTCCTGGCTCAACATCTGACCAACTATCAGCCACTCTCTTTCCCAAGGGACAGAACGGTACTTGGGAACCAGCAATCGGTCTTCGAAGCAATGCCTTGGAAGAAACTGCAAGCATTAGAGAGAAGATACATTGACGTCGTAAGTAGCTACTACAAATACAGAAGAAAATACGTGAAAAATAAAAGAAAAGGGTCAAAATAGTGATAGCCTTCAAAAGACTCTTCAAGAAACGACATGGAAAACAAAAACAAAAAGGTGAGAATGCAGGTAATATATTGTCAACTGCTAAACACCAGGTGTGTATCTCTACTCACGTAAAGCTGAAGGATTTCCATCCCTCCATTTGAACATGAGTTTCGAGGCAGCCTTTTTCCTTGGAGGGCTAGAGCTGAGGGATCTTCTCTTCTCCAAAGACGGAACAGCCGAAGCCAGACACGGCAAACAGTTACTAGGAAGAATTCCACAGTTATCCAACAAAGTATCATCTCCGCGGGAAGTCCCTACCGAAGACTCGTGAACGAATACAGGCTTTTTCCCATCCAAAGTTCCATCTGATTTAAATCTTACTAAACCATTTGAACTCCTAGATGCTTCACCGACAGAATTCCGTGCAGAATGAGCGATATCACTGGGAGAAACAAAGCTAGCTGACGAAGTGCCATCAACACCGCTTACAGATATCACGTCTGTGGAAATAAATAATCACAAAATTAAAACAAAACACTGATAACTTAAAGAAACGAAGATTGTTTAGAACATATACCATCAGGAATGCTTTGGAAATCCTCATCACTCCAGTCCGATTCAAGTACCGCAGTCGAATCAAACCATGCTTCCTCCGCACTTACTGGCGTTACACACACGCAAGACAATAAGTTAGTCTAATCCAAAACAACCAGACCCACAAACTTAAAGGAATCAACAACTTAGAGGACTATGTAACAATATTAAGCAATGTCGTGGTGGCCATTATGATCCGGCTTGCCCACATAATATTCATCCTTGACGGATTACAAGTATAATCTAATTACAGTAACATATACCAAACATCTCTCTAACGCATCACTTTATCACCAATTCACAAACCACATTTCAAATATCCATCAAAATTGAGCCTAAAATCAGCTCCCACATTTTCAATATATATATCAACAAACACACACACACACACACACACACACACACTAGTACACAGATTCAAGACTACTAGATCAACACTAATATAAATAAGCATTAATTTTAATATTTTATAATGCAATGTGAGATAAAGATAATAACTTTACCACGAAAGGTGGGATTGTTGTTAATGGGTCGATCCGAAACTCTATCAAAAGAGGATCGATCAGCAGAAGGGACTCTTCTTTTCCTTCTAAATCTCTTCTTTTTCGAACCTTGCTTCATTTTGCCTCCCGGACGAGATACACATGCCCCCATTTTATTTTACTTTATTTAATTCCTTTTCTTGAATCCAACAAACAAAATAAATATACAGAGAGAAAGATTTTCAAGAAATATAATTTCAGATTTACAAAAGAGAAAGAAAAGGGATCATATAGAAGAATATCCTCCTATAATAATATGTCAGCCTCAGTGAAAACTAAAAAGGGTCGAGAGAGAGAGAGAGAACTCATTCATTGTAGAAAGAGAAAGCGTGAGGACCCCATCCCATCATCACCCACCCCCCCTGTCCTTCTTCCTTCTTTCTTTCCCACCTTCTTGAAATTAATTAAATATTATTAATAATTGAATTATTATGCAGATATTTTAATGGGTTTCAGATTCAGATATATCTAAATAATAATAATAATATACACAGAAGATAAATTGCATATAATGATGATGCGTTTGTGTGTGTCTGTGTTTTGTGTGTGTCAAAAAATCTAAGCCTTATAAGGAAATCTAAAGAAAATGAAAAATACAATCCAAAGCAATTATTGAAGCTCCTTTTACAGATATAATTACAGCTACACCTCTTAAGTTTAATATGATTCAAAAAATAGAAAAATTATAATGACCCTCCCTCAAACCAATATCTGTCAAAATTTAAAATGACTAGTAGAGTTCATAAAAGAGCAATATTAGCATAAAATCTTGAAATTTTTACAATAAAAAATGATACTGACTAAAGAGGCATGTGCCCTATAAAATGGAGTTGACCCACATTTTATGGATTTTAAAAAATGATGAGTAAAAAATTTGTTAATTAAGAGATTTAAAAAAAAAAAAGTACGCTAGTCCCTCAAGTCTCAACACCTTACTCTTCACTTCCCCGAGGAAAAGAAAATAAAAAGATTATTCTCCAATGCGACGCAACATTACAATACCACGAATTGAAAGTGTACGAAATAGTAGTTGTATACGTGCCACTTAATTTTGATGGTAGGTAAGGTTGCTATTTACTATCCAAGAACGATAATTGTGTAACATAAGTTCCATTATTAGATGAGTTGGCCGAGCATGGGGCTTCATTCTGTTGCATGAAGTGTTATTTCAGAATAAATTACTTTATGTACCTCAAATGAGGTGGTACATAATAATAATTATTTTGGGATATTTTTCTAAATTATAATGTTGTAAATTTTCAATCTTAATTGCTATTTATTTACTAGTCTCTTGATTTGGAGGTGTGGGATAGGTTCAACGGGTAAAAAGTACACTTTAAGATTTCACTCTAGAGTCCAAAGTTCCGAATTAGAATTGTACACAACTTTACTTTTACAATTATTAAAAGTGACAATAATATGTGAAGGCTTGAACTTCACTTCCCTTTTCTATACCTTAAAATTTTATTTATAAAACTATAAAATAAATCTTGGCTTTTTTAAGGAAAAAAGTTCCCTTTAATTTCCATTTTCATTGAAATGTGTAAAACGAAGCATGTGTTATAAGTCAATGAAATAATCCCGTGATGTTAATGTGTCGTTATGTTATTGGAAATCATAGGGGAAACTCCAGTCGACATTACATATGGACCCTTTAAAAGTAATAATTATGTGAGATATCCTCTCTATTATAGAAGTGTAATTCGGGCAAAAAAACATTAAAACTTTATGATTACGTCAAAAAACTTCATCGATTTTATTAATAGTTAGAACGGCTGAAATGTCTGTGTTGGTCGTAGGAGAGGTATTGTAATTTTCTGAACTGCATAGAGAAGGTTTTTGTAATTTGTAATTACATCAAACTTAACAGGGTATAATTGCAATTACCCTTTTTCATATAAAAATTTGCAATTAACCCTTGTTTTTATAAGAAAAATACATATATATAGTAAGAGAAGAAAAAAATGCTACTTAGGACGGGAATGGAAGCATCTTTCACTGTGGGGTCTGGACACTTGTAAGGAATCTAAGGGGTCAAACGCGAGAAAGTGAAGTCTTTGGATTCGATCATAAGTGTGTATGTGTGTGTCTTAAGCTCAGCCACAGCATTCTGTCAGGTTAGAATTGGTTTTTGCTTTCCATTTTCTCTACTTATTATCATCACAATTTTTATTTCATTTTTGATCTCCAAGTACATTTTAATTGCTTAATTATATAGTAGTTACCAAAAAGGCAACGACTGCCTCTTTGATTTCCTGTTATCTATGTTGTACAGATACTCCAAATTTTTGAAAAATAACGTGTCGAACACGCGGGGATACTGACACTCCTTAGACACGCCTTGGATACGTGTCCGACACGCCACGTGCGTAATTAATATAAAAAAGAAAAATTCGGACACGCGTGTCGGACACTTTTGATGTGCGTGTCCGACACATTTATGACACGTTTGAGTTTATTTTACTTGTTATCAAAAGTTTTCTTTTTTGTTAAAATATTACACCTATAAAAATCGAACTTTAAAAACTTAATTTGTTAGTTAATGAGTTGTAAAACAAAGTTTAAAACTCCATTATCTTCTCATTCTCATGTAGCGCGTCAACCATTTTATCTGCAACTACAAGTGAGAATCAAATTTAGAATTCATTTTCTTCTTCTTTTTTTTCTTTAATTATATTTCTCATACATAAACTTCAATTGTCAAAATAAGTTAATTGCTTGATTTTTATTTAATTTTAGTGGCTTTTAATTTCAATAATCTTATATCTAGAATTTAGAAATGAAAACTTCTAAAAGTGTACCACACTATTTTAGTTTTACCAATTTATCTTGTATGGTTCGAATTCAACCATTTTACTCATATTTGATATTCATTTGTGAATGAACTTAAAAATATAATTTAAATATTTTATTTTGATGTTACTTTTATATGTATAATAATATAAAATATTAAAAATTTAGACGTATCCATGATGTATCATATCCTGTAATTTTTAAAAATCTGTGTCATCGTGTTTGTATCGTGTCATATCCGTGTTCTCGTGTTCGTATCCGTGCAACATAGCCTCTTATTTATGCATGGAATTTCTAGACCGCTTATATTTGCATCAATGTACATACACATATGTCAAATTTATAATTTAAATTGTGTTATTTAAATTATTGTACAGGTATATTACATTATAGGATAGTACTATTCTTACTAATAATTTTAGACTTGTTACGTTAAAAGACGTCGATATGGGGAAATTAATGTCGGCCATCTTTTTTTCTTTATGTTTTTGGGACAAGAATTTTGGTCCTTATGGTCCCATATAGAAGTTAGACTTGTGGTTTGGCCACTAGTCAACGGTGTCCTCTAGTGCCAAATTTTTCTTACATTCTGATCCAGCTCTGAATTTCACTCAAATTGATCGAACTTGGCCGGTTGTGGGGATTAGAATTAGATTATTTTTCATATATAAATGGTTATATCTACGTTCCTCCTATGATTAATGAAACTAGTAGGATAAACCAGTGTTGTTAAAGGCGTGGGGTGTAAGGAGCCGTTTTTTATAACTAGAGGCGAGGCGTAAGCCTCGAGGCGTGGGGCGTAAGTCCAATAAATATTAGTATTTTTTATTTATTTTAAGCATAATATTATAAAACGAGTATATAGTAATACAAAGAATATGGAATAAAACCAAAAATTAACTTATAGCCTTGAGAATATTTAAAATATATATGAGTTAAAACTTAAAACCAAATTGCTCATATGCAAAAACCAAAAAATATTAGTGAACTCCTCACAAGTCACAACGAGCACCTATAAATGCTTTCACAAAAGAACCATACGAGAATAAATACTATAGTTCGTAGGCTCCTTGGAAATTAAGCAAAATAGGTGATCATATTCATATCATATTTAATATGATCAAGTTATGAAAGAAACTTTAAAATAATGGAAGGAAAAAAATAATTGAAGAATAAAAGTAGAAAACTCAAGTCACGTTATGACTTATCATATTCTTTCACAAATCACAATTGCAAACCCTTGTTTATTTCTTTTTTTACTTCTCTTTTGAGTCTAGAGTTTTTCAAGTTGGGCAATTTTATGCTTTTTATTCACTTCCGGGTTGGATAATTAAGAAAAAAGAAAAAAAAAATCAGCCTAAGTTTGTAGGGCATTTACAATCATATGAGACACTCGTACAGGCACCTTTTGGACTTTGGGTGCACGCCCTAACGCATGCCCCACAAAGGTGGTGCCCCAATACAACGTCGTGGGGAATTTTAAGGCTAAATTCTCCCCGGGCGTGCCTCGAGGCGTGCCTTTCACAACAGAGGGATAAACACGTCTAATAATGCTCTCCCTTCTATTTATGCTACCCAATCCTTCAGTAAACAGTGTCTGATTTCTCACGTTTCATATTGACCACATCCCCAATAGCATTAAGGTGGTGTTTGCAAACTCTTAAAAAAAGTTATAATCAGCTTTTTATCTGAATAAGTGATTGTGGAGTGTTTGCAAATCTAGCTTGTTCGGTTACATGACTTTTTTTAAGCTAACCCCCCTCCCCCCCCCCCCCCCCCCCCCACAATCTTAAAGTCGGTGTGGGGTGCTTTTGGCTTATGGTGGGTATTTTTTAATAAAATATTTAGATTATTTTAAATTCAAGATTATCATGCAAACACTCTCACCTTTTAAATTTAAGTGCTTTTGAAGATTAAATTAAAATTATGAACTTTTACTTTTCCACAGGAGTTTGCAAACACCACCTAAAATTATGGGATTTTTTAGCTTAAAAAAAGTTGTGTAACAGAAAAAACTAAATTTTGTAACGCCCCAAAGTCATTTATTCAAATAAAAAAACTAAATATAGCTTTTTTTTTAGGATTTTGTGAACACCACCTTAGTATTCTGCATATGAATCTAAAAGGTTCAGTATTTATTTTACTATATAATTTACATAAAATGCGGACATTAATTTGTGTCCTATTATATTTATTTCTAATTTTTTTTTTATTTTACACTGGTGTCCGCTTATGCGACTAATTCAGCCGAGCACTGTCGGACCCTTTTTAAGGGGGCGGCTCTCCCAGCAGTATTTTTTACATCCACAAGATTCGAACCCGAGACCTTGCTTAAGTGAACTCAAGTTCCTTACCACTTGAGCCAACAACCGTTGGCAAAAATAGGTATATATTTTTTCACCGTAATGTAGAGCACACGTGCCTACTAATTCGAATAGTCTTTCCCAAAAAAGATAAAATAACAACTAACAATAAAAAATATAGCGACGTTTAATATTTGTGATAATTATGACTAGACCCATGAGGTTTGGTGTAATTACAGGAACCTTTTTAAGGTTAAAAAAATACAGTGATCTCCATTCAAACTAAGATATTAGATGATATAATAATGAACTTCTATTCTTGCCCATGTTTAATAAATTTCTTAACGAGTGTAGTTGTAATTTCAAATTAGAAGGGTGTACATTATATTTCCACTAAATTATCACATGTTTTAATAATTTTTATTAAATTAACGCATATTTTATCCAGTTA
The DNA here is from genome assembly GCA_948329865.1 of Linaria vulgaris. NCBI lineage: Eukaryota > Viridiplantae > Streptophyta > Magnoliopsida > Lamiales > Plantaginaceae > Linaria > Linaria vulgaris. The sequence continues at coordinate 72,249,337 of OX415253.1, forward strand.
TTTTATAAATAAAACATTAAAAGAATTTATTTCTGACAGTTTTATGTTGGCAAGTTAAAATGTAAATTATTTGTTAGTACGTATTTGAAAATATAGATAATCGTTTATTTTTAGAAACTTTTTTTATGAGACTAAAATGGTTAAACTGTAAAATGTTGGTGGCTTGAGTAATATACAAATATTGAATCAATTAAAAGTACAAAAGCTCGTATATGACATATCATGTCAAATGATAGGCACAGTCAATAATCTGAATAAAATTTTTAGTTTAGTATTTTACATTTTATCAAGAGATTATAAAAAATGTATTGTGTAAATTTTGTATAGTAATATTAATGCATATATATACACCCTTGAAACTTAATATAATATGAGGTATGCATGACTCGTTTATTTAACATGACATCTAAACAGCTTAAAGTATTTATTGATCAAGGGCACAATTGGAGGTTCTTAGTAATAGTATACAATCTAATATCTTAGTTTGAGGGGAAGTCATCATAAATGTTCAAACCTCACGCGAGTTCCTCTAATTAAACCAAACCACAGGGGCCTAGCTATAATTACCCCTTAATATTTAGCGTATGATTAATGTGGATTGGTGCTGGGTAGTTTAAGAGATTTGACAAGAATAGTTTCGATGCTACACTTTTCTCATCCATCAAGTAGGTGATATTTATAACTCGGCCATTAAAATCTCAACCAACTAAAGATGGCGCTAGATCTATGTGAAGTGTGTGATATGAGTCATATGACTACTGAACGTAAAATTGGCATAACTACTGAGTATCACTACAACTTTTTGAAAGTAGCTTTTATAATATCACTACACCAAGTCACCAAGTTATGTGAGTTTCATTCATAAAACAAAATGTGGGTTTTATATATATTTCATAAATAGTATCCGGTAAACGAAAACTATATTTATAGCGCATATTTCCAGTATGTAAAAGAGCTAGTGTTGCAATATGTGTGTAATTAGCATTATTCATTCTTTTAGAAAATTTGAGCTACTTACCCTGTTTGGATGTCATTTGGCCCAAAGGTTTCAATTTTTCATCCCAAAAATTTACTTTGGCACATATTTCAAATTTTGGACATTGGAATTTACTTTTTTCAAATGTTTTGAACAGTTTTTTCAGCTTTTCTCTCTCATCTTTTTTCTTGCTTTTTATCAAACTTAAATCGCTATATTTCCTTATGTAAAGGGTACATGCATGATTCATGTGAATGTTTAGGTTATCTAATAAAATATCTAATTAAGTTTGATAAATTTATTATCTATACAAATAAAAAGAATATATATATATATATATATGTTTATACTAATAATAAACGTCATCAAAGAAAATAGTGAGACTAAGAATAACATTTAGAATAACAGAATATTGATCAATAAGATAAAAAATATTAAAAATATAACATAATTTAATAATTACAACATAAGTTATACTTCACCTCGAAATGGTTAGTATAGAAAATCACAATACATGCACCTATAGTGATTTTGTAAATGAAATAAAGTTTATGTGACTCCTAAGACAATACGTAACTATATAAGAATAAAGACCAATTAAACATATAAGATAATATTTTAAGATAAAGACATACCAGTAATCACACAAATTTCTATTTATGTAAACATAAGTTAATTAATAATTATATTTCATTACACTATGTGCGGGGCCTGGTACAATATGATATTTATGATCTTTTGTTTGAAGTGGTTTACGTTATAAGAAACATGTCCCATCTTCGCCAAATATTTTTATACTTATTTTTATTTAAGTTGTTCGTTGACACCACGGGTCCTTTTATTTTATTGTTGATTCAAAAATCCTTTCGTACTTTATTTGATAATCAAGATGCCAACAAGCTATTTTTTAACATAAATAAATAATAATTATTCATTATCAACATATTGTATACTTAACTAACAATCGGTGAATAATACTTCATTAAAATATTCATGAAGACTTATAAGGATATTTGTTATTGTTTTAGTATATTTTTTGATATTTTGTACAAAGGAATAATTTAAGTTTGTCACATGATAACAATAAAAACAAATGAAAATATTTCTAAAAGAAAAAACAAGGAGGGAAAGTATTGAAAGAAAAAGCTTCTTTATATTATTAAATCATAGTTTTTTTTTTTTTGTTTTAACAAAACTAACATTAATAAATCGTGATAATATTTTTTTGTGTAGTGGTAATATTATATTTCATTTATAGAGCTACACTAGTTGTGACGACTTTTAATTTTGTCATAATAAACCGTCACATAGAATATTATTTAATATTATATAAGTTACAAATCTACAGTTAATTATGTATACTTTGATCAAGGAAGATTTTGTTGTACATTACAATTTTAAAAGAAATTATATCCAAATACTATTAACCAACAAACAACAATTATTAAAGAATATTATTTCTTACATTACTATTCCATTGATTTGATGCTTTTATACTTACTTTTTCCCCCAACACTCAAACACTCAAATTACATCCAAATTGAATTTCAGATTTCTGACACGTTTTTCAAAATAATTTTGAAACATCCAAACCAAAAGTAAACCAACCAAACGATTGAAAATACATCCAAACGGAGCCTTAGCCTCTGTTTGGTTTTCATTTCAAAGATTTCAAAGTTGTTTCAGAAACACAAAAATCTGTTTGGTTTAGGACTCTTGAAAAGGCCCAAAACAAATGAATAGTGGCCCATTTTCATCTCCAAAAAACTAATTTAAATAAATAATAAATAGGCTACAAAATTAGGATCATAGACCTGCATATTGTGTCAGCACCTCTCTCTAGGTGGAATTAGTGGTCAAACACACATTAAATTTTTTATTTTGACAAAGAAAATAATAGTTAAAAGAAATTAGGAGAGAGAAGTAATTTCTTTCATCTCCATCTTTTTCTTCTTCATTTTCACTGGACAACCAAGAATAAATATGAATCCCATAAATCTACACTTGTAAATCCACTGTAATTCATGTTTTCATGGATGATAAAAAAATCTCATGATGATAACACCCGAAAAACAACAGTAACGTTGACGAAATCAAATCCCCTCCAATCCAATCACAAAAACCTCCTATTATGTAATCTCAGCTTCTCCAAACCCAAAGCCCGATTGGTCAAAGTTCACCATTAATCTCGTCGTCATTAATCCCGACTACGAAGAATCAGAAGACGAACGGAATTCTCGCTCAAAGAAAGTTCAAATTTTGCTCCGCGAAAATAAATAAGAAACCACAAATTAATCTGGACGTCGAATCAACTCCTTCTCCTCCGAAGAAAAAAGTCAGAAAGTGCCGCCGTGAAACCCGCCGCCGGCAGAAGAACGGAAAGATCAGATCTACGGTTAAAGGCGTCTCATTAAGAAATAAACGATTTTCTTTAACACGTCGAATTTAGATTTGTAGAAAAAATTGTGGGTTTCAATTTTTCTTCCATTGCTGGTTCGTGAGTGGGGATAAAGAAGAAAAGATGGAGATGAAAGAAGTTGTTTTCTCTCTCTTAAATTTCTTTTATGTTTTTTTTCTTTGCAAAATTAAAATTTAATGTGTGTTTGACCATTAATGATTTAATTCCACCCTAATGTACAACTTGGACAAAATTGTCACATGGTTTATTTTCATTGATGGTACACTACGTAGCACGGATACTCAAAACTTTTGAAAAATACCGTGTCGGACACACAAGGGACACCGCCACTCCTTGAACACGCCATGGATACGTGTCCGACACGCCACGTGGCGTGTCCGTAATTAACATAAAAAAAGAAAAAGAAATTCGGACACGCGTATCGAACACTTTTGATGTGCGTGTCCGACACATTTGTGACACGCTTGAGTTTATTTTACTTATTATCAAAAGCTTTTTTTGTTGAAATATAACACCTATAAAAATTGAACTTTAAAAACTTAATTTGTTAGTTAATAAATTAAAAAAACAAAGTTAAGAACTCTGATATCTTTTCACGTAGCTATGTCTTCCTCAACTACACGTGAGAATCAAAGTTGGGATTCTACTACTTCTCCTTTTTTTCCTATATTATATTATTTGTCATAAACTTCAAATGTCAAACTAAGTTAATTGGAGGATTTTTAATTTTAATGGCTTTTAATTTGAGTAATCCCAGATCTAGAATTTAAAAATGAAAACTTCTAAAAGTGTACTACACTATTTTAGTTTAAGAATTTATTTTGTACGGTTCGAATTCAACTAATTTACTCATATTTGATATTCATTTGTGAATGAACTTAAAAATATAATTTATATATTTTGTTTTGATGTTGTTGTTATACATATATTAATATAAAATATTAAAAAATTAGACGTGTCCATGCCTTATCCTATCCTGTGATTTTTAAAAATCTCTGTCGCCGCGTCCGTATCGTGTCATATTTGTGTCCCCGTATCCGTATCCGTGCAACATAAAGGATACATATTTAGGGTATAGAGAAATTGGGGTGACATCTAGGACTGAAATTGACAAATGGTTTAATTTCATTGAGGGCACGTAAAAGAGTACACATTTTGGGTATAGAGAAATTGGGGTGTGGTTGTACCACCTTAAAAGCATTTTCCCTCTTTTTTTTACTTGGAAAGTTTTTATCTTAATGTTCTTCTTAATTAGTTATCTAAATTTTTTCACCCCACGTGCTTCCATTCATCATATTACCGAAAAAAGAGAGTGGGGTTTGTTGGAAAAAAATATATTATCTAATCCAAAATTTTGTACACTTTTAACGAATCTAAGAATTAGAACTTTTTTTTTCTCATTTTAGCAAAAAAGCAAAAACATTTTTTTATGAATAATTAGATGCATATTTGTCGCTACCCAAATTGAGAAGTGAGATATATACGTTTATCATGTATTCACGTCCAAGATTATATATAGACGATTAAGGAAAAAAACGATGTGGAGAAATTAGCTTAATATCAAAGGAAAGATAAAGAGTATAATTTCTAAATCATCTCAAATTAGGAGAGATAAGCTTCATAATTTTAGAAACTATACTATATTCTAAACAATATGATGTGAAAAAGTAACTTTTATGAAAGGGCTGAACGAATAGAACTCAATATATAAGTTTTTTTTTTCTAAATAATATCATCCAATTTTCTTTTTAGTTTTGTTGCTTTTAATTCAAGTCTAATGATAAGGACAATTATTCTAGCAAACACTCAAAAAATATACGAAAAAAAAGAAGAAGAAACATAGACATGAATTGCTCCAAAGCTTTTTATATTTTTTTTATTTTTATTATTATTATTACGGAAGAAAGCTTGTTGATGTACATGATATATGGACTGAATATTCACATAATATAAGGCAAGGTTTATAATATTAGAAATAAGAAAAAGAGGCGTTTGCCAAAAAAATAGAGAAAACATGTAACTATTAAACTTAAGTTCAGAAAAAAGAGCTATGATATAGCTTTTAAATTTGAAATCATATAAGCCTAAGATTTAATTGTTAATTGTATCCTTAAGAAAAGAACAAGGAAAAAAACGAATTATATTGTGCAGATTTTCAATCTTATCAACATGCTTCAAGTAATATATACCTATCAAATAAATATTTTAACTAAATTATATAATAGTTCAAAAAGTAATATAGATAAAAAAATAACTATTTTGCCATGTGTCAACTTTTAAGTCGGTAGTACCAGTGGTTTACTACCACTATCGAACCACCCTAATTTATAGAGGAAAAATGGAGGAAAAATATGTGGAATTACATTGAGCGGGTGATTTTATTGCCAATAATTGACATACTTACTTTTATAATATTTGGCCAAGATTTTTTGCATTTAATGATATCTCTTTGCATACCAATTATTTAATATACTTAATAACTATGGTATTATATCGATTTGCCATCACAATTTTTTCTTTGATTAATTTCTTGGGCATGCCATTTTCTTATTTTCTGAAAATTTCCTTAATTATTGATAATGCGAATGTCGCTCCAACAATATTTATTCCTCAACAAAACAAGTCATACACGACGCGAGCATTTATGGGAATTTGAGAAAGAAAATATTTTATATTAATTAATATAATATTTTAATTGATTTTTCTTTATTATTCGATAAGAATTTTATATCGAGAGTCTCAATTATTTCCTCCCCCGCCCCCCCAAAAAAAAACTCCATTAGTAGTACTTATGTAAATATTGAAAAGAAAATTCATTTAAATATAATTTTAATCTATTTTTCTGCATTATTTGATAATATGTATATTATTATTATGGTTATTGGTATTACTGTTACTAATATTTTCGTATATATATGGAGGCTGAAGCATATGGAGAATCTCAATAAAAAATATCATATGCTGTTTTTTGGTAAGAGAATAAAATTTTATTAAAGGAAGTGAACATGGAAAATCTTTTTATGATTTTTGAATGAGATTGTGGCAAACAATTTGTTCTTTTTCCCTGGCACCCTTGCCCAGTGTCATAAAATTGTGGATGCCACAGATGATTATATCTATGCTACACCGCTTGTAGTGCACAGTGCACTCACAGGGGATGTGGGCCCCACATGTGTGGGGCCCACCAATTTGTGAGAGACAGTGCACTACACTGTCAGTGTAGCATAGATAAAATCGCCATAGACAATGCCATAGAAGATTTTCTCTGACTAAAAGTTTGCTAAAGTAAAAAAGAAACTTTTATTTTTTAAGGAAGAGGAGAGAGGAGAGAGAGAAGTGGACGTAAAAAGAGAAATGTTAGGAGAGAAAAAATTATCTTTTAATTTAATGAGTTTTAATTAATTAGAATCAATTAATAATACACAAAAGTGGCGGGAGATGATCTTCTATCCCACTATTGTATTTGTATCTCACTTCGTGTCCCATTTCCTAAAATAGTAGTAATTAATTAAGATCCATAATAAATTCATTAATTACACCCACTAATGCTTTTCACCCAAAATAAAGTATTCTCTCTCCCGCTTCTCTCATACTAACGGCTCTCTCTCTCTCCTTGGATAAAAAAGTTGCATTTTTCTTCTAATTATCTTTTCTTACTTAAACAGCTAGCTCCTAAAAAATAGGACAATAATTTTTAAATTACTTTAGATTGCTCTAATATTAAATAATATATTTCCATTTTCTTTTTTTCTAATCATCATATGATCTTGTAAAATATAAATTAGTGTTTTCACCATATTATATGCATACAAAACTCTCATGCCAATGGTGGCTTCAAAGAAACGGAGTTAATTTAATGCAAGTTTTAATTCTTTCATATATTGTTAACAATTTAAATTTTAAATTTATTTTTAATTGCAACATTATATTCATGCATTTGTGTTGTTTAGTTTTTCATTTGTATTTATTTTCTCCATTTTTCTAGAGTGGCATGGTCAAAGTAATATAGAAGCAATACATTTTTAGGACTCTCTCAAATCTTGAATTTTAAAGATATTGATGGATTTTCATAAATTTTATCGTTTTCAATTTAAATATTGGCAAACAATAATTTTTTTATTTCTAAAGAATGATAATTTCTATTGCTGGTCATAAAAGAGGTTAAAACCAATTTAATCTTAATACGTTAAAAGCATGGAAAAATACCTCATCGACCAAGAACAATCATTGTAACCAAAACATTTTGAATATTTATTCATAACATATATTATTTTAAAGTATTGCATATTTACTTAATTACTTATGATTTGTGACCATGTAAAATGTTGTAATGAATTCATATTATGAAAAGGTTGATTTTATTATTTGACTTATATATTAATTTGGTGATTTTAAGGAAGTTCCGTTTGAGTGCTTTTGTGATGATCAATTCACTATTTAACACAAAGGAACCTTTCCATAAAACATCAAGTTATTTTTCTAAGGATCACAAATGTAAAAAAAATACAGTATTTTATTTTGTTTAATTTGTGAAGGTTACAACAGTAAATTTATATAAATTTGATATGTAAATAACTAATTTCTATGAATAAGTAAAGAATTTTTTTATGCATAATAACACTTAAAGTTCGTAAAAAATAAAGGAGAAAAACATTTCTAGAAGGAGGGTGAGAAAGGAGATAGAAAGACAAAGAGAAAGACAAAGAGAGAGGGAGAGAAAGTTGGGCGTTAAAGAGAGAGTAGAGGAGAGAGACTTTTTAAATTTAATTAATTATAATTTAATAAGTGTTGATCACTACTACTCTAAATAACTAATAATTAGAGTAAGTATTTTGTTTTTATTTGGTCCACAGTCCACCTAAATTTGCACTAGTTATGTTTAGAAATCTTCGGTTTAATCTAAACAAAAATGAGAGTTAATCCCAATTAGATATATATTATAGTGTACATCTCACATTCTTTAATTGAAGAACTAACAACTTTTGCACCGTTGCTATGAAAATAATGCAATAAATTATACATATTGTTTGTCATTAATGGCATTTTTCTTAGTTCGATCAACATATGTCCATACATACATTTATGTTTTCTTGTTGTATCTATATGAAAATGCTTTTTAATTCTAGCTTAACTGCCATTACGTAGAAACATATGCATTTGAAGACGTGAATTATTAATTAGAAAGATACATTTAAAATAAAAACTAATAACATATTGAATTTCCTTAACAAGAGGTTGATGTTGTAGTACTTTTTTTAATAATAATTTGCGTCTCTTAATGGATATATTTATAATTAACGGTGTGAGTTGTACATAATATTTAATTAAAAAAATAATTTGGTGTTAGAGACAGATTTAGATATAGTCTAATACTATTTGCTATAATTAAGAAATATAAATAGACAAAAGATAAGAGAGACAATTAAAAAGAAAAAGAACATTGGATATAAGAGAGGGAGACGTGAGAGAGAGAAAGTGGGGACAGAGGAGAGAAGAGAGAGAATAATTATGTTACCATTAAATGTGAAAAAAAGTTAATAAAAAATTAATAAGTGTTAAATTAACTACTCATAGAAATTGGGATACAAAAGTGGGACAAATTGTGGGATAGAGTATCCTCTCCCCTTGGTAACACACTAATTTACGGTAAAATCCATGCTAGTGGTTGTACCACCTTAAAAGCATTTTCCCTCTTTTTTTATTTGGAAAGTTTTTTTTTATCTTAATGTTCTTCTTAATTAGTTATCCATTCTTTTTCACCCCCACGTGCTTCAATTCATCATATTAACGAAAAAAGAGAGTGGAGTTTGTTGGAAAAAAAGATATTGTCTAATCAATAATTTTTGTACACTTTTACCGAATCTAAGAATTAGAAGTTTTATTTTCTCATTTTTAGCAAAAAAGCAAAATTATTTTTTATGAATAATTAGATGCATAATTGTCGCTACCCAAATTGAAAAGTGAGATATATACGTTTATCATGTATTCAAGTCCAAGGTTATATATAGACGATTAAGAAGGAAAAAAATGTGGAGAAATTAGCCTAATATCAAAGTAAAGATAAAGAGTATAATTTCTAGATCATCTCAAATTATGAGAGATAAGCTTCATAATTTTAGGAACTATACTATATTCTAAACAATATGATATGGAAAAGTCACTTTTATGAAAGGGCTGAACAGACAGAACTCAATATATACGTTTTTTTTATTCTAAATAATATTATCCAATTTGCTTTTTAGTTTTTATTTTGTTTACTTTTGTTGCTTTTAATTCAAGTCTAATGATAAGGAAAATTATTCTAGCAAACACTCAAAAATTATACGAAAAACATTAGATATGAATTGCCCCAAAGCTTTTTTAGATTTATTATTATTATTACGGAAGAAAACTTGTTGATGTACATGATATGGACTGAGTATCAAATGGTACCAAACAATAAGTTCACATGTACCCTTATGCAACAATTGCATCCGACGGATTCGAAATTTAGCATGGCAATTACAAGAATTGTGCAACATTATTTATATTATTCTAATTAAAGCTCAAACGAACAATTGTTGAAGCTTCTCCATAAATCTCAAATGGGGTGTTGGAAGAGCCAATCTCCTCCTTGCGTGTCAACGGAGCACGCTTGACATTGAAGAAATAATCAAGATCAAAATAATTTGGCATTCCATGTTGTCAAAAGTAGAAATCGAGAAGTGTCTTCTGCAAAATAAACGATGTATTCAAACATAAAGTTCGCATAAATCAGTGGACGCAGGAACCCGCAAGAGCATATCTCACAACTAACACTTGTTATAAAACCAATGGAGTAGTGTATATATATATATATATATATATATATATATATATATCATATATCCATAGGCCACCGAATTTAAAGTATAAGGTCTATAAATATTCATGTATAGTATACAATTTAGGCTACAAGTTGAATTAATGAATAATGTTAATCACGTTGTTGGTGAAGTCGCGATTGAACCGTAGCATCGAATGTATAGTTAACATATTGGTCATAGAGACTATAAATGGTCTATAATTCGACCGTTACTCATTTTGATGGTGAGAACCTTAGAAAATAATATTACAGATCTATGAACTCAAGTACTCAACTGATATATACAAATTAAATTAGTAAGTTAATTTAGAAAAAGATTACATTGGATATACATGCATCTCAATAATAACCAAAAGTTTCCTAAAATAAAAAAGAAAATTTCATCTTTTAAGGAAGAGGAGAGAGGAGAGAGAGAAGTGGACGCAAGAAGAGAGATGTTAGAGGAGAGAGAAAATTATCTTTTGATTTAATGAGTTTTAATTAATTAGAATCAATTCATACTACACAAAAGGGATTTGGATCTTCTCCTACAAGTTAGTACTACATCATATCCTACATGGTCTAGATGTGTACCATGTGGAAGTAGCTTAATACATTGTTTATTAGATTTATTTACAACTTTAGATTAGTTTTCATGAGTTGTCTTAACAAATTTAAAAGATCTGCTCGTTTGCTTTCAAAATTAATTGTCACATGACTATTAATTTACCCTTATTAATAGTCTTGGATATTATTATTAGGTTGCATGGTTAGCCAAATTGGTACCCTAGATTAAACCCAACAAAAAAAATAACCATATGTTTGCTTGGGCTAATTGACCAAATATTTTTAATCTTGCCACTTATTTGTGTTTAATGACCTTCTTACCCTTATTCTAATTTTTAACTTCACCACTATGTATAATTATTGGATTTATGCTAATAATAAACATGCCATTTTGAGAAAATAATACAACCATGTATAATTATTGTATTTATGCTATAATACACAAGAAGGTCACAACCAATTATTACACTAATTGCTCCTTTCCACTAACAATCGATCACGGGTGTTGGTATATAACTCCAAACACACAAAATTTGATTTGATTGGGGTAAGATTAAACAAGAACAAGGAAAAAATACAATTTCCAATTATAATAAAACAATAGACGGGTCTAGGATGACATATTGCATTATTGGTGATATATATCAACCAATTTAATATGCACTAGAATATAAAGATCCCACTTATAAATACAATATCTAATAGGCCTGAATTTCTATTGTGGCCAGGCAACACTTCTAATATCGTTGTTGCGTGAGGTTTTGATATTTGTAATGTGCTATCTCAAACTTATTTATAATTATGTATTGATTTGCTTGACATTCTGTAATATAAGGTTTGGAGATTTAATATTATTTGTTTATTGAATTGTGAGTCTGCTCATGTGTCGTTTTGTTTACCAAGTTGAATATAAATATTTTCAAGTTCAATTAATATTTCCATGTTCCCACTAAATTACTACTAAGTGATGAGTTTCCTAAATATGTGTATCTCGCCAAAGACACTAGATCAATTATGAAAAAAAAATTGCAGAGGAAATGGTTTGATCGATTTAATAAGCATTATATTTAAGCAACTGTTGCGTAATATATATAATAAGAAATAGGGAGAATTACACAAACTATCCCTCAGCTATGGGGTAATTACACAAACCACCCCTCATGTTTAGGAAATTCCACAAACTACCCTTATGGCCGATTTTTTGCATAATTTTTTTATATTTTATTGAATGTAAATTCATGCTCTTCATTTATATTACAACTGAAATAAAAATTAAATCAAAATTATTGCATTAAACCTCATTTATCTCGTTCAAAAAGACAAAAAAATTAAAACAAATGATATCCTCAAAGTAAAATAAAATATCTGCGCATTTTAGTCTCTGATATGATTTGAAGTTGAAAGGTTGTCTTAATTATTTTATTTTTTTCGGCTATAAGGGTAGTTTGTATAATTTCCCAAACATGAGGGGTAGTTTTTATAATTACCCCATAGTTGAGGGATAGTTTGTGTAATTCTCCAAAAAAAAAATGAAGTTCCATTCCTAGTTCGAAAGTCCAATATGAAAAAATGATTTAAGCAAATATAAGTAAATAATGATAGATTTACTAATAAGGATATTTTATTCATTGGAACGAGGTACAATGCTATTTTACAATGGTACAACTTGGTAAATAACAATACCCACAAGGATACTTTAGTCTAATAAATTAAAAAGATGGGGGTATTTAGGTCCATAAAATTTATCCTTATTAGGCTTAATTGAGGGTATTAATAATTGGGGGAGGGGGTACCCAATTATTAATACCCCAATAAGACCGCCACGTAGGACATCCCGATTGTTAGTAATGCGAAGCAAACGACCTTATAGCTACGACTATTAATATAATTTGGTTTGCTTGGGCAAAGCAAACGAGTCCTTGTGAAATAATATCTCTTAGCAAATTTAAGACTATTCATGAGTTGTCTTAACAAATTTAAAAGATCTATACTTTTGAAATAATATCTAGTTTACCAAATCCATGCAAAAAATAGAGATTTTTATTTCAAAATCATATTACTGAAAAAAAAAAAAAACATGCTCCAAGTAATCTCTTATGATTTGATAAATCACGAAATGTTTCTATAAATTCCTTTATCATGAGCAAACTCGTTTTAATAAAGTATTCTTTATAATTTATATCAAACTTAACAAAAAGCCACTATCTCTCCTTATCAAACTTATTTTTCTTTGATTTATAAGTTCTTCAATTACAACTATATATGTTACTATAGCACTGTAAATCTCAAGGAAGAAAATGGCGCAACCCAAATAATGTTACATTACTCTATTTTTCTTCTCTTGTAAAATTTGGGTTGCTTTTTACAAAGAAAATTTAAATGAGAACAAGATTTATTATATATTTACGTTAAGATATGTATTTTTAATCAATAAATGTGTGTGCATTTTTTATATGTTAAGAAAACATTCAATCAAGACTTTGAAATAAAACAAGCAAGGTAGTAGGATAGAGTTCTAATAGTAGACAATCATTATTAAGATAAAGCAACAGCTTTATGTCATTGTCACACTTTTGGGAATAGTGAAAACCTACACATTCAAAATAATTCTACATTTATTTTTATTCACAAGTAAAGTAGGTCTTCTAAAATTTAATTTCAACGGGCCAAAAGCCCATTATGTGAAATAACTTATTCTCAAAAAACAAATCATTTTCTGAAAATTATTTTTGAAATGAAAACCAAACAGGGGCTTAATATTTTATCGGCCTTGTTGCCAGCGGTGATGTGTCCATGTGGGCATGTATTATGGCTTGTGGGATTAATTGAGAGTAGTTGATTGATTGATGGCAAGTTGTGAAATTGAATTAATTTATTGATCAATCAAATTATGAGGAATCTAATTTGATTGATTGATACAATTATTTATCAATTTTCTTACCATTTTGGAGCCTATAAAAGGTCATGCTTGGGTGATGCTCAAACACACCAAAAAGAAGAACAAGTTCTCTCTCTCTCTCTCTCTCTCTCTCTCTCTCTCTCTCTCTCTCTCTCTCTCTCTCTCTCTAATATATATTTAATGTATTAGTTAGTGTATTTTCGATCGTCGGGATTCTTAGTTCGTGGATCGGGTAAATATTATTCTATTAATATATTCCACTGTCGAGATCGAGGAACGTGAAGGTTTTGCCGTCGGGTTCGACACGGAGGATCAATGACACAACAGAGACGCTACTATCGACTTACAGAGGTATAAATAATTTATTGTTTATGTCTCGTAATTCCGCTGCGTAAATTTATTTCGGTAGTAGTATCAATGTTATTATTAATTAAACTGTTGGCGGCGGAATTGTGGTGTGACTAGTGAGAATATGGTAAAGGCGATTCCGTCAAAGGTAATTGGTTATTAAGCGGGACCGTTGTGACCCCACCAATTACCTGGGAACCTTGAAATCATCTGGTAAGACGAGCTATCTCTTTCCGGGGGTTTACTTTGCACGATTCTATGACGCATGAGCCAAACTATGACGCATAGTGAGCATATCAAAATATTTGATGATGCGGCACGTCATTTAGAGCTGGAAGCAGAGCGCCTAGAGGCAGCTAATGCTAACGATTCTGCTTATGTGGCTGAGTCTTCCAGAGCACGTGAGGCATTTAGGCCCAGACGCAACAGGCATGCGAAAAAGGCAGAAGTGCATGCTGGTGAGGTTCAGAAGACCTCCAACACCAACCAGCGCCGAAAAAGGGGCAAGCGTGGTGGTTCAAAAGCTACCAAGGGGGTATGCTTCAACTGTAACAAAGAAGGTCATTTTGCTCGTGAATGCACTGAGCAGAATAAGGTACTTTCTAATTTTTTTCCCAAGTGCTTATGTAACTAGTCATGTTATGGTTGCTCATAACTCTCCTACGTGGATTGTAGACTCTGGGGCAACCGAGCACATAGCTCGGGATAGAATTGGATATGTAGAGTACCGTCGAGTACCTGTTGACAGTCGAGACATCAAAGTAGGAAATGGAGCTAGCGTTGCGGTGCTGGGAATCGGCATGTACAAGCTCGATATGCGCAACGGGCGCACTCTTTTACTACACGATGTTTTGTATGCCCCAGATATTCGAAGAAATTTGCTTTCTTTGGTTACGTTATTAAAGCTTGGTTTTTGTTTTGTGTTTGAAAACAATAATGCTTCCATATTTCTTGGGAACACTTTGTACGGACGTGGTTTTATTCGTGATGGTTTCGTAGTAATGGATTTGAATTATCCTATCATCGATGAATCTATTGTTCTATATGCTATTTCGAATAATGCAGATTCTAACGTGTGGCATGCCAGACTGGATCATATAGGGGAAGATAGGATGGCAAGATTAGCTCGAGAAAGCCTATTAGGAAATCTCGTTAATGTCTCTCTTCCCACATGCCATCACTGTCTGATAAGGAAGGCAAAAAGAAAACCATTCGGTAAGGCCAAAAGAGCATCTTTTCCTTTGCAACTTATTCATTCTGATATATGTGGACCAATGAATGCGAGGGCAAGACACGGTGGTGTCTACTTCATTACATTTATAGATGATTATTCATGATACGGTCATGTATACTTCATCTCCCATAAGTCAGAAGCATTTGAGTGCTTTAGACAATATATGGCAATGGTAGAGAATCAATTAAATTCGAGCATTAAGGCTCTTCGAACTGACCGTGGTCGTGAATATTTATCTGAGCAATTCAAAAGTCTCTGTGATGAAAGAGGAATCAAGAGACATTTGACGAGGCCTTGGTCTACGCAACAAAATGGTGTAGCGGAGAGAAGAAATCGAACACTTCTCGAGATGGTTAGATCAATGATGGCGCATGCTAGTCTCCCAATATCCTTTTGGGGTGATGCTCTTCTAACTGTTGCCTACATTCTTAACCGAGTGCCCTCTAAGTCAGTTAGTTCTACCCCCTACGAACTGTGGACAGGCAAGAAACCAAATCTGAGTAACTTGCGACATTGGGGTTCTACGGGATACGTTCTCAGTAGTTCTCATAGATATGGGAAACTAGGTCCTAGAGGAAATAAGTGTATCTTTATAAGATATTCTGAACACTCTAAGGGATATGTTATGCTTGGAGAACGTGGGGATGGTAGTGTAACTGAAATTGAGTCACGAGATGTGGACTTCATTGAAAATGAATTCCCTAACAGGGGTGATGTTGATAGGAGTCTAGAACTCCAAGAGACTTCAGAGGAAGTGACCCCAAGTCGCCAAGTTGAGAATGAAGAAGAAAATCTTCACACTCCTAGGGACAGTGGGAGTGACTTGACTCCGAGTGGGAGATTTCCACTTGAAGAGAAATCACAAGTCTCTCAGCTGCGTAGAAGCTCACGTGAAAGTATACCCCATCGTCATTTTAAGATTGAAGGGGAAGCTTTTATGGTGGCTCCACAAGATGATGGAGAACCTAAGAATTTCAAGGAAGTTCTTACATCCCCTGTTAAAGAAGAATGGTTAAAAGCAATGAAAGATGAGATGGATTCTATGAGGACAAACCAAGTCTGGGACTTGGTCGATCTACCGCCTGGGCGTAAAGCTATAGGGAGCAAATGGGTTCTCAAGCTTAAACGCACGTCGGATGGATCGATGGACAAGTATAAGGCTCGATTAGTTGCGAAAGGATATACCCAACAAGAGGGTATAGACTACGAGGAAGCCTTCTCTCCAGTTGTGAGGTTTGCCTCAATTCGCCTAATCCTAGCCATGGTAGCTCACATGGACCTGGAACTCTACCAGATGGACGTAAAGACAACATTTCTCAATAGAGAACTAGATGAAGAGATCTATATGGATCAACCAGTGGGGTTTGAGGTCAAGGATCAAGAGCGCAAAGTGTGCAGGCTTAAAATATCCATTTATGGCCTTAAACAATCATCTAGACAATGGTACTTAAGATTTCATCGAGCTATTCTTACGAATGAGTTTACGATGATTGAAGAAGACCATTGTGTGCATGTCAAACGCTCCAAAGGGAGTTTCATAATATTATCATTGTAAGTTGATGATATACTATTGGCGGGTAATGACAAAGGGATGATTGTCGCCACTAAAGAGTGGTTGTCTTCAAACTTTGAAATGAAAGACATGGGTGAAGCAGAATACATTCTGGGAGTTAAGATCTCTAGAGATCACTCTAAGAAACTTCTTAGTTTGTCCCAACAGACTTACTTTAAGAAGGTTCTAGAGCGCTTCCAGATGCAAAACTGCAAACCTATCGACACCCCTATCGCCAAAGGTGAGAGCTTATGCCAAGAAATGCGTCATAAGACTCAATCCGAAAAAGAGCTTATGCTAGTGCCGTTGGGAGCTTGATGTACGCAATGATGTGTACTCGCCCAGATATTTGTTATGCAGTTGGGCTAGTAAGCAGATTCTAGTCGAACCCAGGACTTGCTCATTGGAAAGCAGTCAAGAGAATTCTTAGATATCTGAAAGGAACAATGGACTATGTACTTTGCTATCAAGGTTCAGATTTGCAGCTACAAGGTTATAGTGATGCTCATTGGGGCAGCGACCTTGATGAGTGCAAATCCACGTCTGGGTACGTATTCTTGCTGAACAATGGCGCCATTACTTGGAGTAGCAAGAAACAACCTTGTATAGCGTTGTCCACTATGGAAGCTGAGTACATAGCATGTTCTGCAGCAGTGCAAGAAGCTGTTTGGTTAAGAAGATTCCTTACACACTTAAATATTGTAACTGATACCTCAGATCCAGTAAAAATATTTTTTGATAGTGCTGCAGCTCTGGCCCATGCAAAGGATTCAAAGTATCATGGAAAAACCAAACACATTGATCTAAGGTTTCACTACATACGGGACATGATTACGAGAAATGAAGCAGTCTTAAAATACATATCTACGACTCGCATGGTTGCTGATCCAATGACCAAACCTATAGCTAGAGATGTCTTTCAGACTCATGTTAGAAGTTTGGGATTGCGTAGATTGTTTTAGTTGACTTTATTTTGTTTACTTCATTTGGATATTAATGCAATATGATGTTCATTTCAAGTTTGATTTCATATAGCATTTCTGTTGATACACACACTGAAGTATGTCAATAGGCATGATCGGCTCTCTCACACGAGCGATCACCTCTGGCGCTAGGAGAGCGAGCAGAGATGAGATAAATGTGTCCCTTAATTGTCTTGCAGAAGATGAGTTGAGAGGTTGATGCAAGTATACATCGCCTTAGTTTGATATTAAGATCAGGTCCTTGATGTTAAGTATCGAACATAGATTTCTCCCAAAATCTATGTAGCTTGTGTAGTAAGCCAGGTGTGAGATCTCTTCGTTGCTATGCGAAGCGGATGAGTGATGGACTCAAGCTAGTCACTAGGGTGATTGTGCTAAGATATGTGCGGTGTCGATGGACATACACTCTTTTATGTGTAAAGAGTATTCCACCGCAACATGTGTTTCATACTACATGTGCTTGGACGACCATTTGTAAGAGTGAGTGAATGATTCCCCGTTTCCTCACTGTGTGAGATACATATCATTTAGTGCCCTTATTGACTTTTGACTATATCATGACATCGAGGATTTGATGATAGCTACTTTAGAATGTTATCTATGACCATGATAGATTCGGTCTAAAGAGGCATTACTGGGAAAGCAGTTAAACCAAAATAGATTGACATTAGGGCAAAGGAAGACTATTTGATACCGCATCCCTGATAGTGTCCATCGTTAACGAATAATTGCGCGTTAAGTATGCGAAATGGTTATGGAACATATCATGAGAGTTTGGAGTTAAAGTATGGCCTTTAGGTTCAACCTCTTGAGGGATTAGGCATTCTTTAAAATGATGCGATCAAATGAGTCTAGGGCATATCGAGAAGACTTATGGATTGTGCTACGCTGGTTTTCTTTTCACAGAAGATTTAGTGTATTACTCCCAACCTTGCAGGTGTTCTCGGTGGTTGCACGAACTATTAACTAGTATGAAGACGATGAAAATATACTGAGAGATGCACGACAGGGTTATGCCCACTATGTGCAAGTGGGAGATGTTGCCAGTCGTGATATGTGTCCATGTGGGCAGGCATTATGGCTTGTGGGATTAATTGAGAGTAGTTGATTGATTGATGGCAAGTTGTGAAATTGAATTAATTTATTGATCAATCAAATTATGAGGAATCTAATTTGATTGATTGATACAATTGTTTATCAATTTTCTTACCATTTTGGAGCCTATAAAAGGCCATGCTTGGGTGATGTTCAAACACACCAAAAAGAAGAACAAGTTCCTCTCTCTCTCTCTCTCTCTCTCTCTCTCTCTCTCTCTCTCTCTCTCTCTCTCTCTCTCTCTCTCTCTCTCTCTCTCCTATATATTTAATATATTAGTTAGTGTATTTTCGATCGTCGGGATTCTTAGTTCGTGGATCGGGTGAATATTATTCTAGTAATATATTCCACCGCCGAGATCGAGGAACGCGAAGGTTTTGTCGCCGGGTTCGACACGGAGGATCAACGACACAACATGGATGCTACTATCGACTTACAGAGGTATAAATGATTTATTGTTTATGTCTCGTAATTCTGCTGCGTAAATTTATTTCGGTAGTAGTATCGATGTTATTATTCATTAAACTATTGGCGGCGGAATTGTGGTGTGACTAGTGAGAATACGGTAAAGGCGGTTCTGTCAAAGGTAATTGGTTATTAAGCGGGACCGTTGTGACCCCACCAATTACCTGGGAACCTTGAAATCCTGTCTGGTAAGACGATCTATCTCTTTCCGGGAGTTTACTTTGCACGATTCTGATCTACGAAACTCCCCAACTCGCATGTATAATAGTTTAACGAATAATGACATTGTTATTAAATAACTAAAATGTCCAACAAGCCTCAATGACACCAACTGCATTCATGTTGTAACAAATATAATTAAGGTTGATTGAACTATGGGTAACACGATAACAAAGTGCGTGTCGATGATATTATTCATTAAACTGTTGGCGGCAGAATTGTGGTGTGACTAGTGAGAATACGGTAAAGGCGGTTCTGTCAAAGGTAATTGGTTATTAAGAGGGACCGTTGTGACCCCACCAATTACCTGGGAACCTTGAAATCCTGTCTGGTAAGACGAACTATCTCTTTCCGAGGGTTTACTTTGCACGATTCTGATCTACGAAACTCTCCAACTCGCATGTATAATAGTTTAACAAATAATGACATTGTTATTAAATAACTAAAATATCCAACAGGCCTCAATGCCACCAACTTCATTCATGTTGTAACAAATATAATTAAGGTTGATTGAACTATGGGTAACACGACAACAAAATGCGTTTTAGCTGTAAGACGGTTCACACGTAACTGATGATATAAGATTATTACGTGTTCAAGAAATTTTGGGAGAAGTGGAGAACCGCATTCAGCTGGGATGAAACTCATAGGGAATATCATATCTTTATATTATCTAACTTTTGTAATTAATTTTCAGTTAGAAACACTTTTTTGTGGCTCAATTATGTACGTGATCGTTATTTGGAAAAGAAACAAAAAGAAAAGAAAATTCTGAATATAAAGTATTCATAATTTAATATTTTCTTGTTTTGACCTTTGTAGAATCCGCTTGTATTTAGCACGTAAAAGTTTAAAGTCTAAAAAATCAACTCAAATGAAATGATTCTTCTTCTTTTTGTCACCAGATATCCGATCCCCACAATAAAACATTGAATTACATACATAAGTTTGATGAGTATAAACTTAAAACCTAAGGAAATACATATAACTACTACATGCATGGTTACCAAAACATGCATGAAACCCTGTTGTAATTTAATAATAGTCTAGATTTGCTATGTCCTTTTGAAAAGCTCTCCATAGAATACTTTGTGGTTTCATAAGATCTTGCAACAACATTCATTCTTCATCAACTAGTTAGCGGATGGTGTACACTCGCTCTACGTGAGACTCGACTCGATACTTGTATATATTTCTTCTTTGAAAAGTTTATTATATTTTACCTTTTAAAATACCCATTTTGTTTGGAAAACCTGCACGAGACGGCAAGACCACCTATATGATTAGAAATACTTGTACGAAATTCCTATTTAATTATTTATAATAAATTAATACATATGTCTATTTTGATTATCTTAGATAATCTAAAGAAGATCTTATGTTTAGAAAAACTTAAAGACTTTGCTTAATATATATATATATATATATTGTTAGAAATATAACACCATAATTAAGATAAGCGAACAGAGATATCGAAATTG
This sequence comes from Linaria vulgaris, assembly GCA_948329865.1. Taxonomy (NCBI): domain Eukaryota; kingdom Viridiplantae; phylum Streptophyta; class Magnoliopsida; order Lamiales; family Plantaginaceae; genus Linaria; species Linaria vulgaris. The sequence continues at coordinate 72,270,398 of OX415253.1, forward strand.
ATTGACGAAAAATTAAACAACGAAAGTTACAATGTACAAAATTACCATTACCAAACAAACCTCAATCGGAATTGGATGAACGAAGAAACGAGAAGTCGAGGACCTTTCGGTTTCCTTAAAACAGATTCGCCCTCTCTACGTGCTTGAGAAAACGTGAGCGACTGTCTCCCATGATACAACGTCTACGAGCAGAATTGCGTGCACAAGCAAGGACTGTCCCGGCGAACTCGAACTGTAACTTTCCTCTACCACCACACAATGAGAAAAATATTTTGGTTGCGCAGAAAAGCCTTTTATGTATGTATGCTTTTGTTTTTTTATTATAAAAACCCTATGGGGAGCGACCCATTTTATAGACTAGGTCGGGATAATGTTGAAAGACTTAGCCATCAAGAAACGAGTTAAGATAATTACAAATCTGGTAATTAAAATAAGTACAGATCTCGCAAAGTTCTTGGATGAACCTAGACACGTTTTTCAGTTAAAACTAAATCACGAAATCTTTTCTCGTAAGGTAATTTTAATTACCAAAATGATGCTACGAATTTCTATATATAAAATATCACTACAAGAAAAAAGGGTCATTCGCGACCGCCCGGGCGGTCGCGAATGACCCATTTCCGGTCGCGGATGGTCATACGCGACCGCCCAGCGGTCGCGGATGACCTCGGTCGTGGAGGTCATCCGTGACCGCCCAGCGGTCACGGTAGTCATCCGCGACCGCCCAGCGGTCACGGCAGTCATCCGTGACGGCTCGGCCGTCACGGATGACCCCGGGGTCATCCGCGACGGCTCGGCGGTCGCGGGCAACACCGTGACCGCCAAGCGGTCACGGATAATATTTAAACCATCCGTGACCGCCGGGCGGTCACGGATAATATTCAAGTCATCCGTGACCGCCCGGCGGTCACGGATGACATTTAACGAAATAAAAAAAATATTCCGGTAAAATACCGGAATATATATTTGTTTTTTGCGAATATAATGTATGGTTGGACGATTTTTTTATATAAACATCATTTAAGAGAATGATTTGTGCTATAAGTAAAGAAAAGAGGAAAAGAAGAAAATAAGAGAGTTGGTGTTTTATTTTTTGGGGATATAAAAAAAGAGGAGAAGAAAAATTGTTGGTGTTTTGTTTTTTGGAGATATAAGAAAAGAGAAGAAGAAATATTGTTGGTGTTTATGTTTTGGATTGGGAAATGAGGAAATGAGGAAAGGAGGAGAAACTGTTGGGTTTTTTAGAGAAAATAATTTGAGTGTAATGAAAATTAATGGGTGGAATGGTGGGTATATATAGAATTTGGGTGAAAATTTTGAATTTTCAAAAAATTTGAATTTCCCCCCAATTCCAAGGTCTTTCGCGACCGCCCGACGGTCACGATTTCGTGACCGCCGGGCGGTCGCGAAAGACCTTGGAATTAGAGGGAAATTCAATTTTTTTAAAAATTCAAAATTTTCACCATGAATATTATTCGTGACCGTCGGGCGGTCACGGATGACCCCTCTTTCGTGACCGCCCAGCGGTCACGAACCTACTTCGTGACCGCCCAGCGGTCACGAACCTACTTCGTGACCGTTGGGCGGTCACGAATGACCCTCTTTCGTGACCGCCCAGCGGTCACGAATAAGTCTCATTCGATAGTTTTGATTTTCGTTTGTTTAATTAAGGTGCGATGTTTGTTAAATTGATAAAATAGTTACTACTAAGTAAATTAAAATAGATTTTATCACAAAATGACACATTACATCTAAAACAACTTGGTGTATGTGATGAATTAGTTGTAGAACATAAAATAGGTTATTCGTTCATAACTCGCCTAATCACATCTAATTCGCTATTTTAAAATGTTAATTACTAATGTTGTACTAATTTATTACTTCAATTCACATGTAGTATTGAGACTTATTGTTAAAAATCATAAACACATCAAGATATGAATCCATAAAATTAATTTTTTTTATGAATATTATTCGTGACCGCCGGGCGGTCACGAATGACCCCTCTTTCGTGACCGTCAGGCGGTCACGAACCTTCTTCGTGACCGCCCAGCGGTCATGAATAAGTCTCATTCGATAGTTTTGATTTTCGTTTGTTTAATTAAGGTGCGATGTTTGTTAAATTGCTAAAATAGTTACTACTAAGTAAATTAAAATAGATTTTATCACAAAATGACACATTACATCTAAAACAACTTGGTGTATGTGATGAATTAGTTGTAGAACATAAAATAGGTTATTCGTTCATAACTCGCCTAATCACATCTAATTCGCTATATTAATATGTTAATTACTAATGTTGTACTAATTTATTACTTCAATTCACATGTAGTATTGATACTTATTGTTAAAAATCATAAACATATCAAGATGAATCCATAAAATTATTTTTTTTTTATGAATATTATTCGTGACCGTCGGGCGGTCACGAATGACCCCTCTTTCGTGACCGCCCAGCGGTCACGAACCTACTTCGTGACCGCTGGGCGGTCACGAATGACCCTCTTTCGTGACCGCCCAGCGGTCACGAATAAGTCTCATTCGATAGTTTTGATTTTCGTTTGTTTAATTAAGGTGCGATGTTTGTTAAATTGATAAAATAGTTACTACTAAGTAAATTAAAATAGAATTTATCACAAAATGACACATTACATCTAAAACAACTTGGTGTATGTGATGAATTAGTTGTAGAACATAAAATAGGTTATTCGTTCATAACTCGCCTAATCACATCTAATTCGCTATTTTAATATGTTAATTACTAATGTTGTACTAATTTATTACTTCAATTCACATGTAGTATTGAGACTTATTGTTAAAAATCATAAACACATCAAGATGGATCTATAAAATTAATTTGTTTTTATGAATATCATTCGTGACCGCCGGGCGGTCACGAATGACCCCTCTTTCGTGACCGCCCAGCGGTCACGAAGCATGTCGCGACCGCTGGGCGGTCACGAACCTGTTTCGTGACCGCTGGGCGGTCACGAATGAGAGGTCTTTCGTGACCGCTCAACGGTCACGGAGGATTCCGCGACCGCCCAGCGGTCGCGGATGCCTCCCTGCATTCGCGACCGCCTAGCGGTCGCAGATGGCAGAGAGGCATCTGCGACCGCTCAGCGGTCACGGCAGTCATCCGCGACCGCCGAGCGGTCACGGATGGTGGCGACCGCCCGGCGGTCACGAGGTGGCGGTCACGGATGACCCCATTTTCTTGTAGTGTATAGTAGAAAATTACATATTTCTATTTACGACAAAAAATATTAAATATTGATATACAATATTTTTGACTTTAGTTAGTCAATGTTGGCATCAATTTCTCATTCACCAATGTACCAAATTCGACCGAAAGTCGATTGTACAAACCTGGTTCCTTGAACCCATTTTTCCAATATATATATATATATATATATATATATATATATGTGTGTGTGTGTGTGTGTGTGTGTGTGTGTGTGTGTATATAAATTGAAGTAGGGACAATTTAGTTATTTCATAGAAGAATTAACAAAGTCACATGAGATTTAAGAGAAGAGATTTTATGCGGAGTATTTGAATTCACAAAGAGATTTAAGACGATTAATAAACCACAAATATATTTTTGTGGTGCTTTTCAAAACTAGATAGATTTTTGGTTTGTTGGGCTATAGGTTAAGATCAAGTGCACAAACGTTCTGTATAGCCCCTATGTTCCACCCCAACGTAAACAAGTGTTGATAAACACACTGAAATGGCAATTACGCAACTAGAGGATAAATACTTAGGTCTCCTAGTCTGGTCTAGATTATCAAAAATTCATTGCCTCACACTGTTGGTCAATCATACTTCTATAAAACAATACATGGTAACCTGTCTATTGTCTTTCACAAGATGAACCATTTTCTCATCTTCTTCACTTTCAACTATCCTCACACATGATATGTCGCCGGTTTACATGTTACCTTGTACCACTTTAATTCAAATTCAAAAAAACCAACTCAAAAGTTCATAAGAAATGCCTTCCCAGCTCGGAACAACCAAGCAAAGGTCAAATGGGATACATTACACTCGGGCTTAACCTAATGTACTTTGGGTCCAAGTTATGCAAGCAAAGTATTTTCTTAATACGTAACTATTTCTGGCTCCAACTAAAATGCACATACGTTGCACGGGTTCGGGTACGGGTACGGCGATACGGATTTTAAAAGAATAGGTGATACGGATACGACAAGAATACATCTATATATATATATATATATATTATAAAATTTAAATGGCACGTTCATAGTAAGTAAACTATTTCGTAAGTAAAAATTGATACAAAAAACATTAATTCATAAAAGTAATAATAACAGAATAGTGAATTACGAAGGTGGTGGTGGGCGGCGAGTAGAAGGTGGCAACAACCATGAATTTGGTGTCTTGGTGGAGGTGGGTTGAGAAAGAATAAATTTTGATTAAAAGTGAGAAAAGTGGAGTTCTAATCGTGAGCTAGTTAATTACTAATTAGATTAAAAGATTTTATTTTAATTTTTAATTGTAGGTGGTATTTATTGAAGTTGCCCATCATTTAAAAAAATTATAAAAAAGACCCAAAATATTTTCGATACTCCCCAAATATGTATCAGATAAGTATCAGAATTTTTTTATTTTCTTTTAATTAAGCGATACGCCAAGTGACGTATCGAATTTGTATTGGTAATGTATCAGTAGCATATCGGTATCAGATACATATCCAATATATTATTGGTTTTTTAGATGTATCCATGCATCATAGAAATGCAGCATAGCTGGACCTGAAAATTAATAATTATAGATATTAGCAGATTAATGGAATACTCTTTTGAATTAAATCTAGCCAATAATTTTGGTCATGAACGTTAGGTAATCATGTGTACTTTCCAAAGAAAGTGCATATGTAGTTTTAAAGCTTTTGGTACCAAACGCATTCTCATATAGTGGAGAGCGGGCCTATAATTGTTTTCACATATGTGTGGTTTTGGCTTAAAATTCAAATTTGATTTAATGCACACGGAATATTCTTGGAATCATTCGTGCAAGACTTGTACCTATAAAATGTGAAAATAATATCATCTGCTATATCACAAATTGAAGCGTAAAATTATTCGGCACAACTCAGGAGGTGATGATACTTCTAAAGTTGAAAATACTCATTAATTAAAATTATTAATTCATACAGTGGACGTGTACGTACTTTTTTTTATGTATTATAACGTCTCTCCTTAGGGAGTGTTTTTTTTTTGGTACGATCCTCATGGAGTGTTTGCAAAAGCTTATAAAAGCTCTTTCTTCCAAGCTTTTACTTAAAGTCATTTAAAACTCATTTTGACTTAAAGCAATGGGTATTTGTAAACCTTCTCTAAAAAGCTGCTTAAAGCAGTTTAAATTGATTTTGTAGTTGTTAACTGGTTGGAAATTATTCCCTATTTAACGAGTTATTATTTTTGGGTTGGAACGCCTATCCCGACCCGAGGGGATCGTTGATTTTTATTGATTTGGGGCTGGACTCGGATATTTTCCGAGGTGCCTACGTATCCCCCGATTGGGAATCAAGCCACTCGTAGTTCTTGTTCTTGGTATTGATTATTTGGAGTATGTCGATTTTATTGATTGTGTTGATTTTATCTGTTGAAATAGTTGACCTTGTAAAGCCTTCAGAAAGAAAGGAGTTTTTTCTCCTCTTAAGCCTTTTTTAGTTTTATAGAGAACATGAGTTCCCATGGGAGCGCCCCCCATATTCTCCCCTCCTGGAAGTGCCCTCTTCTGATCTCTCACTTCTACCTTTTATAGAAGTTTTTTAGGGACAAGTGTCACTGTGCATGTGTTTACAAGTGTCATTATGCATGTGCGAAGAGATAGGTTTTATCTGTTTGGTATATCTGCTGACGGGGCGCTGACTAGGATGGATTATATCCTTTCCGATAGCTTCCATGGGCTCCGATAGGTTGATTCTTCTGACTAATTCTCTCTGATGGGCGGTACCTATCGGAAACACTGGATAAGTGGGAGGGAATGCTCGTCCGATGCTGTTGTAGTTTCGATAGTGGTCCATTGTTAGGTTGTCTTCTTCTGATGTGTACTCCTATAGGTGTTTCTGCATGTTTCCAAGGGCTTTGCTTTGTCTTTGTGAAGTAATATTTTAGTATCCAAGCCCTCGGGATGAATTCTCCGATAGCTTTCAGACATCGGAGGGTGCATGGGGTGCTCTTGTATTTGGGGGACTCGGGGTCTTCGCCGTGTGATACGGGTATTTTATGGTTACATATATAAATCATATAATAATATATCCGGCAATTTTTAGTAATCGAACTATAGTATATTTTAAGCACGTGGATTTTTACCCTGTTAACAACCCCCCATCCCCCCCAGTTTTTAGTGCAGTTGACTGCACTAGAAACTTAAAAGGTCGAACGTCACGATGGTCCTGGTATCGTAGCCTTCAGTTATCGGGGTCGTCGAAAGCACGTGTCTCGGGCTTTTAGAGTATTATACGTAGTATCATGACATCTTAGTGTCCTTATAAGCACCATAGGGGCTGTCCTGACCCTTTTAAGGTATCGTAGAGTTATCAGGAACATTTCACAAGGCATCGTAGATTCTTGAGAGAAATTTCGAGTCGCATCCAGGATTTGGAAAACCTTGGGAAGGTATCACAGAACTCTTCTGGGTGTCGTAGACATTCGTCATTGGCATTTATGTCTGTTTAACACATGTCTCCAAAGTTCTTGGCCTTGCTTTTGAAGAGACGAGGGGATTCTTGTGATTGCTTTCTCTGAGGCGAGAAGTTTCCGATGCCTTCGAAATGTGCCCTCGTGGGATTAATATCGGGGAATTAATTATAATTAATGTTGTGTCATTTAATTAACTGAGATTAAATGCAATTAATGGTGGTTTAATGCCACGTTCAGGAGTGGTACGTGGGTCGAGGTATTCGGACCGTTAACCGAAGAGGCGTGGCGGTTTATAACCCACTAGGCACGATTTCCAAACGTGGGGTGTAAAGAGGTTTAGTGGGTAATTAATGTCTTTATTGGGCCTAGGGTTTATAAACACCTCTCTCTCCAATTCTTCTCTCACTTGCAATTCTTAGGCAAAAAAATCTCTCCCGCTTAACTCCTTTCTCTGCAAAAAGCTTTCTAATTTCTCAAAATCTCTCTAATGGCGTCTCTATCCACAACCAATCTGGTGTCTGCCACTTCTGGCACTGGCGGGGCAACAGGAGCCGTTCTTCCGTCTTCTCTAAAGAGAAGCGCAGCGGCGGTGATGGGGGCCGGTGGTAGCGGCAGTGGAAGGAGGGTGAAGAAGTCAAAAAAAATGCTGACAAGGGTGGTGCTCCTCGAGCTACCCAGAAGGTTGAAGCGACAGTTAACACTGCGGAGGAGGAGAAAATTCGAAAGTTGTTCATTGAATACGGTGCTTCTGGCCGGAACGTGGAGGGTGAAGATTCCGTTAGCCGATCAACGGGGTAATTCTCCTCCGCTGAAGCACTTAACAGTGTACTACTCCCAGGTAAAGGCGGGATTGCGTTCCTTCTTCCCGCCTTTTTACTGCGAAATTTTTGAATACTGCAACGTATGCCCCAGTCAACTCACCCCCAACTCTTTTACGGCCCTTGCGTTGTTCATTTTCTGGTGCTTGGTGAGGGGAATCGAGTGCACGAAAGATAGATTTTTTGCAATTTTCAAGTTGAAGGTGTCTCCCGAGGGGGGCTCCTTTCTACTGTTGCAGTCATCGGGACAAAGATGACCGTATCTCCGAGGGCAACGTCAGCTCTCACAGCACATGGAAGAACAAGTTTTTCTACATCAACCCCACCGAGGGGAAATGGGACATGCCACTTACCTTGAGGGTGCCCAAATTTTCCGAGAGGGTGATGGACGATACACTGGTGTTTTCACCGGTGTTTTCTGCGAAGCCTTTGGTGGAGTCAAAGGATTTCGCTCGTCTCTATTGGACCGCGGGCTTGCGACATATCGCCCTGATAGACAAAATCAAGACTCCTCTGGCCATCCCCGAGAAATACTTCAACGCTTTCGGTAAGTTACTACAGTTATATGTCCTACTTTATAGGCATTTCTGGTTTATCTAACCTTCAGCCGTTTTTGCAGTGGACTTCTTACGACCGTACATGGTGGAAGGAGCCAGTGGCTCGGGTGGTAACGAGGAGACGGGAGTTCAAGAAAGGAAGTTGACGGTGGGAGAGGGCGAAGTCTCCGGGGTTGCGGAGGGTGACACCGAGCAAGCGAGGACTCGTTTAACAACTTCGACAGCCATATCCCGATCATCCAGTGGAACGTCTGATACCCCAGAAGAAACGGAGTTAGGCATAACTTCTGCGGGTGCGGTCCTCACGGGGGCTTTCTCACTAGGAGAAGGGGACGAAGAGGTAGGGATAGGGGGTTGCCCTTACCCCCCCCCCCCCCCCCCGCTCCAGGTGTTATCGACATATCTTCCCCCTTTGAGGCATCGGGGGATTCACTGGAGATGCTACTGGCAACCCCTCCGAAAGGTACTTATCTCTTCTCAGTTTTAAGTAATATTGAGATACTTACATACTTACTTATATGAAACTCTGTTCTTGACAGACAAAGGACCTGCCCTCCCTACCGAGAACGAAGGAGTATCTCAGGAGGATGCTCCATATTTGGGTAAGCTTCTCAAGATTAATCCTTTCCTCCTTTAGTTTTTCTTTAAGGAGTAGTTTCCTTACTTGGGAAGTTTTTGAATCGCAGGGGGTAACAATTTACTTAATTTGGAAGGAGGATCCTTTCCCTCGGATCCTTACCTTCCTTCAACTTCCGATGATCTGATGGCCTTATTGGAGGAGCTGATGGCTGCAGCTCCTTCTTTTTTGGGACATCCTACTCTGAGTCCGTTTGCTGCTATTCAATCGGATAGTCCCGCGGTTACTCAAGTACCTATATCGGGGGGAGTACTTGTAGGGGGGCCTTCGTCTTCGAGTGTTCCAGCCTCGGGACACGGGCCTAGCACAGAAGAGGCTAAGGTGGCCTTCGATACAGTCACCCGATATTTATCGGCTGCCAACTCTCTGCCGTCGGGGGGGTGGCAGTTTGTCCAGACTTGCACAAATTGGATGGCCATGCTGGTAAGATCTAATTTCTACTTATCTAATACCTTTATGACCCAATGTGGGGATCTTTATCCATCTATTTTGCTTTCTAGGCGCCTAAAATGCTTCCCCTTCTATTACTCGAGGTTGAGAAATTGCAGAAGTTGGCGGGCGTAGCGGAAGAACGGTCTCGGAAACTGGAGGAAGAGAATACGGAGCTCCGAGAGAATATGGGGAAGTACGAAGATGCGTGGGCTAAAATCACGCAGCAAAACCAAGAGTTGAGGGGGAAAACAAGCGGCTCCAATCTTACGCATCGGATATGGAGGCCTCGGGGAAGGTTCTAAAAGAAAAGGTTACCTCCCTTGAGGAAGGGAAGATTGCATGGGAGGCGAAACAGAAGGAATTGGAGAGCAGCTTGTATCAAGCGCTTGGTCAGGTGGACGCTCTTAATGAGGAGCTGTCGAAAGCTTCGGTTTCGGGAGGCATCACCTCCGAGGAGATGCAACAGAGGATGATTGCTGCAGTGAAGCAAGCCCAGGAGGAGGCCACTACCCGAGTCAAGGAACTATATGTCCGTAAAAATCACGGATACCTGGTCGGACATGTAATGTGGGGGTTCCTTCAATGCTTCGGGCAAGTGCGCAGGAAGATATCTCCCAATGTAGATCCGCGTCTGATAAATATAGCGGAGATGGAGAAGCCCACGCTGGAACAAGCTTATGATCTTTTTGTTAAGAGTAGTTCTCAGCTTCCCCCTTCCTCTGCTGCCCCGAGTCGGGTTCCCTTAACTGTCGTGGTCCCTCTGCCTACCACTCGTACTTCTCCTGATACGGGGGCCCATGCTAGTCTTTCTGGTGCTCCCACTTCTACAAGCGTTCCGACTCTCGCTCCCGCAACTGGGCCAACCCCCACCTCTACGAGTTCTCTACCCCCCCCCCCCCCCCAACTTAGAGGCTTTTATTATCGTTAAGCACAATTGTACTTTGTTTTTTTTTATTGGAATGAAACTTATCTTTTCCGTGTTAATAGTCATCGCAACTTTTCAGCACATTATGAATACTTGGGTCCTTTCGTTTAATTGTAGAACTTAAGATTGAGTTTAAAGAGATGAGATAGTATCTCATTCTTATTGGCCAAACAAATTACTTAGCATAACGTGCCCGTTCGCAGTGCAAACTTTGGAGATACATTTTCTCTAAATAGAGGTATCCCCCCGACACGTAATCGTAGTTGTAACATAGCTTGGACATCTCAAACTTAATTCGATCATCCGAGGAAAGATACCTAAGTATATATAGATGCTTGGAGTTTAGTGAATATTATCACGTATTTTTAAAGAATCCTTCCAATAGAATTAATCACACTTCTGGTTACAAATAAAGGTTCTCCGGGTAAACGCCCATGGAGAACTTCTCTGAGGTCACTGGACCACCTCTTTCCATCTTTTACAAGTCTTTTACAGACTTTGCATATATACTAATATAGTAATCAGAAAATCATATGATTTTCAAGAAAATATCCAAGATTGTAATCGAATCAAGCGAATTTGGAGAAATAGAAACTTATCTTCGGAGCGTATCGCCTCGTGGCAGTAGTACCTGCTTTTCGTTTTGATCTTGGCGGCGATCCCTTCGGGCTTGCTCAAGGATTCGATGACGTTCCCACAGACGGCGCCACTTTGTTAACGGGTTAGAAATTATTCTCTATTTAACGAGTTATTGTTTTTGGGTTGGAACGCCTATCCCGACCCGAGGGGATCGTTGATTTTTATTGATTTGGGGCTGGGCTCGAATATTTTCCGAGGTGCCTACGTATCCCTCGACTGGGAATCAAGCCACTCGTAGTTCTTGTTCTTGGTGTTGATTATTTGGAGTATGTCGATTTTATTGATTGTGTTGATTTTATCTGTTGAAAGAGTTGACCTTGTGAAGCCTTTAGAAAGAAATGAGTCTTTTCTCCTTTGAAGCCTTTTTTAGTTTTATAGAAAACATGAGTTCCCTTGGGAGCGCCCCCCATATTCTCCCCTCCCGGAAGTGCCCTCTTCTGATCTCTCACTTCTACCTTTTATAGAAGTTTTTTAGGGACAAGTGTCACTGTGCATGTGTTCACATGTGTTATTATGCATGTGCGAAGAGATAGGCTTTATCTGTTTGGTATATCTACTGACGGGGCGCTGACTAGGATGGATTATATCCTTTCCAATAGCTTCCATGGGCTCCGATAGGTTGATTCTTCTAACTAATTCTCTCCGATGGGCGGTACCTATCGGAAACGCTGGATAAGTGGGAGGGAATGCTCGTCCGATGCTGTTGTAGTTTCGATAGTGGTCCATTGTTAGGTTGCCTTCTTCTGATGTGTACTCCGATAGGTGTTTCTGCATGTTTCCGAGGGCTTTGCTTTGTCTTCGTGAAGTAATGTTTTAGTATCCAAGCCCTCGGGATGAATTCTCCGATATCTTTCAGACATCGGAGGGTGCAGGGGGTGCTCTTGTATTTGGGGGACTCGGGGTCTTCGCCGTGTGATACGGGTATTTTATGGTTACACATATAAATCATATAATAATATATCCGGGAATTTTTAGTAATCGAACTATAGTATATTTTAAGCACGTGGATTTTTACCCTGTTAACAGTAGTGCTTGCAATAATAAGTGAGAAGCAATTTATAAAGCAATAAGACTTAAATACCCTTACTTTTCAAGCATACAGATAATTAACATGATTTAGACGAGTATAAGTTCTAAAAAATGTTTTTAAAATATAACAATAAACTGTTTAAAATAAACTAATCAATATTTATGATTATTGCATCAAAATACACTCGAGTATTCCATATTCTAAAAAAATTCATGTTATTTAGAGATGTTAGTTTTTTTAAAAAAAAATATATGTTGTGGTTAAATAAATTGGAGTCCAATATAATATTTTATTTTTTATTATTAGAAAGTATTATTTATTTTTTTTCTCATTATTTTCAAAGATTAGAGAAGATATTGTTTCCTAATTCTAGGGGTATAAATGGATATTTGGAGGGGATTAGGATAGAGAAATATATAAAAAGTATTAATAATTAAAAGCTCCTTATAGAAGTACCCTTAACTCAGCTTTTGGACTTGTGTTTTTTCTTTTGGCTTATTTTAAGATAAGAAGAAGCAAAAGCCCAATTTTCAAACACTAATTTATGGCTTCTTTATAGGAAAAATGCCATAAACTCCTTTTAAAAGCATTTGCAAACACAAACACTCCATTAGTGTCACATCGTAAAAAAAAAAAAAGGTTTTTCTTTTCTCTTGTATGCAAATTCCAATAAAAAATAAAGGTTGTATAAAAATACTCACAAAAGAAACAAATGTTAGAGTCTACTATATAAACCAATCGACAAATGGCGATTAAAAAATCAATCGACAAAAAAGTAATTGAAATCATTTCTAGTTGTTTTGACCAAATCGCAAAGTCTCCTATATATAATATCTATAATTTTATTTAGGGAGAATTACACAAACTACCCCTCAACTATGGGGTAATTTAATTATACAAACTACCCCTCATGTTTGGAAAATTAAGCAAACTACCCTTATGGCTAAACAAATTAAAATAATTAAGACAACTTTTCAACTTCAAATTATAGCAAGACTATAATCTGCAGTTTTTTTTTAGGATTTGTTTTTAATATTTTTTGTCTTTTTGAACAGATAAATGAGGTTTAATCAATAATTTTGATTTTCTTTGTAAAATAAATGAACAACATGAATTTACATTCAATAAAATGTTAAAAAAAATAAGGGTAGTTTGTGTAATTTCTCACACATGAGGAGTGGTTTGTGTAATTACCCCATAGTTGAGAGGTAGTTTGTGTAATTCTCCCTTCTATTTATGCTACCCAATCCTTCACGAAACAGTGTCTTATTTCTCACGTTTCATATTGACCACATCACCAATAGCATGAAGGTGGTGTTTGGAAACTCTTAAAAAAAGCTATAATGAACTTTTTATCTAAATAAGTGATTGTGAAGTGTTTGGAAATCTAGCTTGTTCAGTTACATGACTTTTTGTAAGTTAAAAAACCCTCCACAATTTTAAAGCTTGTGTGGGGGTGCTTTTGACTTATGATGGGTATTTTTAAATAAAATAATTAGATTTTAGTCAAAAAAAAATAATAATTAGATTATTTCAAATTCAAGATTATCTTGCAAACACTCTCAACCTTTAAATTTAAGTGCTTTTAAAGCTTAAATTAAAATTATGAACTTCTACTTTTTCACTAGAGTTTGCAAACACCCGAAGAAGATCACATAAGAAATGAAATTTATGCATTATGATTTTTTGTCTAGCTTATACTTTTTACGCTAAAGCCTTTGACATATTTTTTGGGACTTACTTAATCGCATTTATATAAAAGCATAATATAATTAATCAACATTGTACTTATGGCTTTACAGATCTAGAAACTAATATTTTTTTAATGAAATAATAAAATAAAATAACTTTAATCTACATTAATTGTTTTTGTATTAATTGCAAGTTTACTAGTTTACATAATGTATTAAAATTAATCAATCTTAATATAACATGTCATAAACTTGAACATTCAGTCAAGTAAACAAAGGTCATATATTTATCGATGTCAATGACAATATCACGTTTTACAATCATTACATTCATCTTAAATATTCTATTGACTATGTACCGGTGCCAATAAATTGTTCATTTTTAGTGAGCACAAACTTATAAGACTCAAACGTTAGTCTAAATTCACCAATCGCCACTAACTTGAGTTGAATCAAATATTAAATTCCTTCAAATATTCGGCATATGTAGTACATGCGTGAATTAGAGCCAATTTCGCAGATGTCGTCTTAAGCATTGCCTTGTCGCATCTCACAATGTTAGATGTATTGGAGTTTCTCATGTAGAGATTTCATCCACTAATCAGCTAGTAGTGTGAGTACATCTCTTTGTTAACACATACGTGACAACTTGTGGAACAACAGTTTCAACAAACCAATATGTTGAGTTATCCATCATGTTTGCTTCAAGCACAAGAGTTGTGAGTACTAGGCCAGACACATCAATGGGACCCTCTCGTCCTCAACTATATTAGCAGTGTTGTTTGACTGGTTCGAGTTCTCCTTCTAGGTAGTCGATAGTCTTTGGCTATGTGGCTTTCTATAGTTGTGGCAGTTCCCTGATTAGTGCCTAAATAATGTATTTCAAGTGTCCTTTTTACTTGATCTTTTGTCCAACTTTGTAGCACATCTATTATTTCATGTATTGTTGTGTTATTTTTTTATTTTGACCTGAGTCAAGAAAAACAAAGATTTAAAGGCATAAAATAGACAATTGAAATAAGAATTGAGCTTATGGAGGAAAGGGGGACAAAACAAGCTTTGATCATTCGAGCGCTACTCGCTCATCGTCACTCGCTGCCAAAACTTGAACTGTTGCTCTAAAATAAGTCAGCAACCGCCACAAGAAGAGGTGCTACTCACACCTAGAAGTCAGAACCAAGAGATACCCAGAGCTACCAACACATTGTTAAGGAACTATCAACGTATCAACGCAAACCTTGGTGTGCGACTTGTCACCCAAGTAACACTTGAAACGGCATAGTAAAAACCTTAGGGCAACACATTCGTGCAAGAAGAATTATTAAAGAAGAAGGAGTTGTCAAACGTGTGTAGTTGTAGAAGAGTGAGTGCAATAGTGTGTGGTGAAGAGCATTGAAGAGAGAAAGTTAGAGAGAAACACAAGTCCATATTCACTCATAATTCACAATTATAGCTTTAGTCTTAGAGTCGCAAATCAAGACATGTGAAAAATAGGCGAAGTAAAAAAGATCTGAAGATCAAGAACATCAATGTCCATCGAATCCAATAGTTCCTTTAATCTTTTGTTTTTTTATTATGCCATTCATTTCTTTATGCATTATTGAACTTGAGATTATGAGTAGCTAAATTATTCCTTTTTTGGAGTAGGGTAGCTCAGTTTAGTAGTTATGGCGAGTCGCGTGTTACGCACTCATAGACTCAATAAGAAAATTGTAGTAATGATTTGGTAAATAAGTTCGGTCTCGTAGTTAACATTGTTTGCCAAGTAAGTCCATAAAAACATGTATAAAAAGCTTGAGAACATATTATTCCAAAGTAATATGAAAGATAAAACAGCTTTATATTATTTCCTTGTATTCACATTGAACCTGACATTTTAGCAATGTGGGAGGGATAACTAGGCTTTATCTATGACAAGATTATTAGTGGAAATAATCTAACAAAGACTGATCAAATATTCTTAAATTATGATGCCACCGAACGATTTCTCCATTTTCCTATATATTTTGAAATCAAACTAGCCCAAGGAGAATGAGGTATTCGATTTCTATCCTATATCCAAATCTCCAAATGAAAGGATGCGAAAAAGCACATCTTCATATACCAACTATTTGTACCTTCATCTGAATCATCCTCTAGTGAAATTCTCCCAAGTAGGCACCGCATTTTACTTTGAGCAACTATGTCTCACTATATTTGATAAAAGTCGCAAAAGTTTGGCATGCTGACAACTGTTAGCAGTACTTTTGCCTCAAACATCTTTGTCTAATGACTTTCAATTTCATTCCGTATTAAGCAAAGCTGGTCCGTGTAAGAAGCTTATGATCAAGTGTAGATTTCACTTTATTAGAGCTGAATTTAGATTCTAACTACAAATATAATAGTTGCTTAAGTTTGAACTTAGAATGCATAGAAGCGTTAGTAATCTTTTTAAACAAAATGTGATTTGATTAATTTGTTATTAACTAGAGTCAGGAATTTAAATGCGGTTTTGAAAATCTGCAGCGAATTTGATCGCTGTAAGTTTTATACTTAGTTTTGTCTTAGTTCTCCAATACAGATTTAACTTGAACACGCATCAAACTATGTGTTGCAATCAGAAAGTGACCAATCCAATCATGATATTAAAGAATTGTACTTATGAGCTATGGGCAAACATTATGTACGGTACTGGAAAAATGTCAAAGGATGTGATCTAGAAATAAGTAATGTTAAGTCATATTTTGTAGCGCCAACAAAGAGACGACACGTGGCGTCACGATCACCAGACCATGCTAAAAATAGTATGAGATTTAATGCAAAATTGGTCAAATTATATTCTAAAATAAGTCTAACATAATTTCAAAATAGCTCGAATTATATGGCCAATAAAATTTTACAAGTTCCTGACATAATTCGATCTATTTCTGACAAATTCGACTTATTTGGTTGATTCGTTTTATCTGGATGAATTGGACTTATTTGGTTGAATCGGCTTATTAAGATGAATTTGACTTATCAAGAAGCGGCGTGAAACATTAGCAACTTAGTGCACTAACTTCCCTAAGCAAGAACTACGAATTAAATGTAATATGTAAAGATTATGAATGAGTTTGTGGTATAATTTTCCTTCCATCAACTTTTCTAAGGCTTGATATTTGAAGTGCAACAACACTATATATGAAATTTAGCGTTGTTTGTTAATCATTTTCGTCTCTCGACTGAAACTACCTGCCCATTTCTTATTGCTCCTACGACTAGAAAATTTCTCGTAAAAAATGTAGCTAAACAACTTTTATAATTATAATTGCAGATTCTGTATACTTCTAAAATATCCATATGATTAGGATGAGAAGTACTTTCTTAGTTATTGACTGAGAGCACGTTTGGAAGGCCTTAAGAGCCCATATTAATTAGGAGGATATCATGATTAATTAGTTTGAGGCGGGTGCAGATGAGCCAAACGTAGGAGATACCGGCCTGCGGGAGACATAAAACCGCTGGATCCTGCGAGAAAAGCTCCCACTCAAAAGTCACTTCTTTTCTTTTTTCAACTCCCCAAACAAATCTCTCTCTCTCTCTCTCTGTTGAGTGAAGAAGCTACTACTTCGCTACTGTACGCCATTGTGTGTACACTACACTACAGTGCGCACCCAGCAACCTCGCTCCATTCATTAATCGATCGATCCACTTTTATTTATTTCCATTACTTAATTTACTTATTATTGTTATTATTGTTATTATTATTATTATTATTATTATTATTATTATTATTATTATGATCCTTCGATTTCAATAAATGAATCGGCAGGGAGTAGCGATGATGAGTGACAATTTGGCTGAGATCTGGCCTGGATTCCAGATGAGTAACAATGCCAATGCCACGTCATCGTCGTATTGCCTTCCTTTGGATCCAACCGCCATTAGATCCAAGCGCCGCCACGACACCTCCACTAGCAACGACGGTGCTACTAATGTTACGGTTAGTTACTTCTCATTTCTGTGTGCTATTTATTATTCAATTCAATTCAATTCAATTCTGCTTTATAAATTATAACTACATTTGTTTCGAAGAATTCGATTTAGTTGCACTAGCTTGTGTTGATTTATGTATGTGTATAATTGATTAGTAATCTATCTGTACAGCTTCTGCATTCTGCATTAGTTGATTGTGTCGTACTATTGATTGAATGTACACCGTGCCTCATAATTTGTGAGAGTTGTTAATGTAGTATAACGCGTGAAGTGAAAATGTGGTGCGAGTTTGTTTCGTAGCATATGCTTGAACAGAGTTAACATTGCTTTACATTCAAATGATGCGTTTATTTGTTTGGCGGTTCGCAGAGTGAAAGCGATAGTAAGAGACACAAGGCAGGAGGTTTGAACGAGAATTGTGATAGTAAAGAAGAAGAGGAAAGGAATTCGGGTAATGCAGTGGAGCAATCTGCAAAACCTGCTGAACTGCCAAAGCAAGATTACATACACGTGCGAGCGAGAAGGGGTCAAGCCACAGATAGTCACAGTTTAGCTGAAAGGGTAATTGCTTTTGCGGTGTTTCATTACTAGTACTCAATCTTAACCAAATGTTACTATTAGCTCAAAAATGAAGTAAGAGATTGTTCATGTAGTTTTGGTTGACTATCCACTTTTAGTGACATTTGCTTATATCTTGGTTCAGGCAAGGAGGGAAAAGATAAGCGAGAGAATGAGAACTCTCCAAGATTTAGTGCCTGGTTGTAATAAAGTGAGTATCTACTTCTTTGGGCTGCGTTGTCTCCTTGAAAAGTCCGGAGTATCTCATTAAATCGAACAAAGAAACAAATTCACATGCTATGGAATTTTCACCTCTATATTTTACTAATTATCGGAATTTTCTTCTTTGTCTTGTATGATAGTAAATAAAGTATCTCATGTCTGTAAAGATACTCCTTACTTGATTAGGTATGTCACCCTCATTTCCATCTGGACCTTAAGCTCAGATGGTGAAGTGGTGGTAGGAAAGAGTTTCTGAGCCCATTAATTTGCAAATTTGTCGTTGAAATTCTCAGCAAGCGCGTGTGGCCATGCTTCTTCTTTTCTCTTTTTTTTTTTTGGCTTTTTGATTATAGTTCTCGAGATGCAACTTGGGTTTTTGTGGACGCATTAGTTGTGTTACATTGGAACAATTCTGCGCATGTTTTCTGTTTTAAGATTCTCTTCCAAGTTCCTGAATCAAGGAGAAGTCATCGAAAACTTCTATGTAACAATCAATGGGATTAAACAATCTATTTTAGCCTAACATGAATTTGAGCATAGGAAATGTATGTGCTCCGTGAGAGGGTACAACGTGCGACCCTGATTTTCCATACGCAAATAATACCGAAATTTCAGAGTAGCATAAATTTGAGCATGGGAAAAATATGTGCTTGGTGAGAGGGTGCCAATGAATATTGCATTTGTGGTGGTATTTGCTTAAACGGCATTCATGACTGAATTATATCAACACTTTTTCATCAGATGAAAAGCGAAGGCAAAGTTTACTCCAGGCGTGCTTTTTCATATCGAGTTGTGTGTGTGTGTGTGTGAGTGTTTCCTTTTGACTTCAGAAGGAGGGTGGCTTAAATAATATGGTGAAAGAACTTAAATCTATGCAGTGCCGCTAACTTCTTTGGCAGCTCAAGTTGAAAAGTTGTTCCCAGTGATCCTAGTTGAGTGGCATATTCGTTGACAATCACGTATGTTTTGGGCTTGAGGTCTCGATTTTCAGCAACTCCATTTAGATCATCCTGAGACAGAAATCTGTACCGGAATCTGGAGTCAGATTCTGCTAAGTTGTGTGTCAAACTCAACTCAGAACTCATCCCATACTTTTTACCAAGTAACAACTGGGTTGCTTTAGGATTTTATTGTGGAGATCATACCTTCTCTCTTGATCTAGTTAGCTTCTCATTCGACGCGATGCTTAAATTGTTTAGTTGAATTCTATACCGAAGCAAACTTCGTTAAGTTCTTTGTTTCCTACTTTCCCGGTGTTATTTGTATTTCTGCTATGCGCAGACACCTAAAATTTTGGCATGTGCTTTTGGTAGAAACAATATTTAATTGAGGTTTTAATGTGTTTATTCAGGTAATTGGCAAGGCACTAGTGCTTGATGAGATTATTAACTATGTCCAATCATTACAACGTCAGGTTGAGGTAGTTCTCTCTCTCTCTCTCTCTCTCTCTCTCTCTCTCTCTCTCTCTCTCTCTCTCTCTCTCTCACGCACACATACTCTGTGTGTATGTTTCGGTGTATCCACCATATGTCTTTTGATGCCATATTCTCTTTTCAAGATAATTCCACTTGAATCATCAGTTAATCATAGTTTATTTGTTTCAACAGTTTCTATCAATGAAGCTTGAAGCAGTTAATGCAAGAGACATTGAGGCATATGCTTCAAAAGATGCAAGTGCTTTAAAAATCCCTCAACTGCCTGAAATGGTAAATTCTATATTTACTTAAGATTTCGTTTTGCAACTATAGCTATCATTTCCACTACGTCGTGAAATGCTATCTTGCTAATTAAGCGAATAAATCCCATAACTAGTCAAGAATATCTTTATCCATAATTTTGTTTTCCGTCTGGATTTAAGTTTTAACTGAAATTTAAATTGTCTTCATTTTTTTCATCAAGTGGTGCTTGGGCATCCTTTGCTTAAGCTGAGAATATCTTCATCAGGTTTAAAGTTTTTTCCATGCGCTTTTAGAATAATTGAGTAGAATCATCATCTTTCCTCTTCAGTTTCATATATCCTACGATGTAAGATGGAGAGAATGGACAGTAATTTTATTTTATTTCCTTTCCAGTTTGGTCAACAAAGTTTTGAGGCCTCCGGTATGGCATTTGGTTCTCAAAGTACAAGAGAGTATGGAAGGGGCTCATCTCCAGAATGGCTACATATGCAGATTGGTGGCGGCTTTGAACGAACATCATGAGAGCAATCAAAATCATTTTGCAATAAGAAGCATTGAGAGCTGGGCTTCTTCCTCCGTTCACTGCAAAGGTATAGTTATTTCTTGAACAAGAACATGCTTCTGTTTGCTCCAATCAGTTACGGATCTGTTTCTTGATGCCAGTGGAGCAAATATAAACGAACATCTTCATATTCTCTGTGGAAATTGGTTTACATAATATAGCAGCAGGCTTTGTAATTTTATCTGGTATTGAAGAAAGATTCTTAGCCAGTGATCTTGTAAAGGGCCTGTTCCAAACTTCTCTGTTATTATTGTTGTATTATCTCTTTTCTATTGGGGTGTAATTGCAACCTTAATGGTTCATTCAATAAAAACTCAAAGATCTTTATTCTTACTTATACGATTTAATGGAACTATTGCTTTCGCAGTTGTCGAAGAAAGCTGTCATAGTTATATTATTACTTAAAACTGATAATACAACAGAGAAACTTCTTAAGTCTAGTATTAGATTACCGATAACTGGAGCACTGAGAATCAATCGCGGAGAAGAAATAGCTGCATTTGGAATCCCATTTCTTAAGACAAAAACCTGAGGTGAGTCCAATTTTCAACAAGAAGAGAGTAAAAGATGCACAAGACCTTCTAGAGCTACATTAATAATCCTACAGAAAGCCTATATGTAAACAAAAGAAGGTGTCCGGTACACATGCACACAATTTTACAAAAAACTTCTGGAAACCAAATCATGGTCTCAGGCATGCATGGAGGAGTCGCTGCTTAATTGTAAAGTTAAGGAAGTTTACATACGAATTTCTAAAGGCTCTCAATAATTCTCCATGGTACAATTTGCTGGCCCTCCTTTAAGAGTTGTTGCATCGATAAATTGCATTTCGATCCAACCACAGACGATGTACACATGCGACCTTTCTTCATACCATGCTGCTAAACCCTCTCGGAGCATTCCATCATACTTCAGCTTGAAAAGACGGGGCTTCCGTAGTCTCTGACTTTCTAACAGGGCAGTTGGGACAAATGATGAAGGAACAAAGAGCGTTGTCTTATTTATGCTTACGTCAAACGTAATGCTATTACCAACGTCGAGAAAAAGACCGTCTGTCCTTGTGACCCACAAAAGCTCGTGATCCATGAAAATGGACAGCACAGAAGTTTCATGATAGATACTTCTATCGCAGAGGTTGGTAATGTTGAGACTAACATCGCATCTTCCCGTTACATCGGAAGGAGTTGCCTGGAACTCTGAAATCGTCAATGAGTTCAATGCAAATTCGTGTTGGAATCGTTGCTCTGTTATCATTTCGGTTCTCAAGTATGGAAAAAACGCAAACACGATTAACCACAAAGATATTGTAAGAAAAGCTGTCATGAGAACGCGATCCCAAGCGATCACTTGGCATGCAGATTCTAATTGGTGCTGAAAATCGAGGAAAAACTGTCGGGACTCGGATTCTTCTCCCGCTATGCTGGCGTTGAGAGTGTCTTCCATTTCCAGGGTGCTTATTCTGTTGTACCCACCTGGTGCGGGACCCCTCGGGAGCTGAGGAGACCCGTTTTCCTCCATGTTAAGGGTGGGTGACAAAGAAAGATAGATAGGAAATTAGGAAGATGGTGATTATGATTATGGAAGAGAGTTTTAACAGCTTTCTGTTATACCAACAACTAGTGGAGAACGAAAGTAGTGGCGGAAATTTACATCCTAAATATATAAATGAGTCAACCTTAATTCTAAGAATAGATACTGATTGGTTTTGCAAGAACCGGTTATATCGAAGGTTTTCCTCTCTGTCGAACAGTGTTATACTACGTGATGACTAGTTATGAAATAAATTTATGAAAACCATTGTAACTATAGATGAGTTTTTTGTGTCTAGTCACGTGAAAACTGAAAATGGTAATTCAATTTTCTTAACGCAATTTGCTTGTTGCAACGAAATTGACAGACGTTATCATATATATAAAAATCAAGATATTGGTGTAATTTGTAATTGAAAATAAAATGAGGTTAACTGGAAATTCGAGAGTCTTTTAAATAAGTAGAATGCAATAATTAGACTTTTTGAAATCACATTGACGATAGCTCTCCCATACTTGGCCTGACTAAATTATTTAGTGAAAGTAGTATTAACGGGGGTGGAGAGAGCCGTTTGGACCTAATAGTAATAGCAAACATAAACTTTCAAAACAAACATATTAAATTTAAACAGAACATGATTCAAAACATAAATTGGCGGATTTGACAGAAATGTAGAATGATAATATAAATCTAAGTTAAGAACTCAGTTTCAAAACAAACATAAAAAAATTGATATGTTACTCACACCTTCTAACGGGCCCAACAACAACAAAGTCTGTAATCCCAATTAAATTGGGGTAGACTATATGAACCATGAATGAATCACGTCGAGCTGTGAACATGAATTTTATGTCTCCATATGTTTTAGTTGACGAGCATGTCTTCATTTAGATCTTTTAGCTTCATGTCGTTCCGTATGACCTCCATCCACGTCTTTTTCGGTCTCCCACGAGCTCTAGTCGTCTGTCCTAAGTCGAGATCTTCAACTCGTCGTACCGGTGCATCTATAGGTCTGCGTTTAACATGCCCAAACAATTTTAAATGGTTTTCTCGCATTTTCTCGTCGATGGCCGCCACACCCAATTTATGTCGAATATCTTCATTGCGCACCTTATCTCTACTGGTGTTACCGCACAACCACCGAAGCATGCGCATCTTTGTAACGTTCATTTTATGTACATGACTTTGCTTAATAGCCCAGCACTCGGAGCCATAAAGCAAAGCAGGTCTAATAGTCGTACGATATAACTTTCCTTTAAACTTTAAAGGAAAGTACGATCGCACAGGATCCCTGTTGCACTCTTCCACTTTGTCCATCCAGCTTGGATGCGGTGGTTGACATCTACGTCTACCTCTCCATCCATGTGTAGTATGGAGCCTAAATACCGAAAATGCGTACTTCTCGGTATCTATTGACCATCCAACTGAACCCTGTTATCGTTGTTTCTTCATTGTTTACTAAACTTGCATTCGAGGTACTCTGTTTTTGTTCGACTTCGTCAAAATCCTCGTGCTTCTAGTGTTTGTGTCCATCGTTCTAATTTAGCGTTAACTCTCATTCTTGTCTCATCGATGAGGACAATATCGTCTGCAAACAACATACACCATGGGACTCGGTTTTGGATGGTTTTGGTGATTTCATCAATTACAATGAAAAACAAAAATGAGTTCAAAGCTGACCCATGATGTAAGTCAATTGTAATTGGGAAGGCATCTATTAAACCGCCACAAGTTCGAACACTTGTCACCACATTCTCATACATATCTTTTATGATGTTGATATATTTAATGGGTACCCCCTTCTTCACCAAGGTCCATCCTAATACCTCTCGAGTTACTTTGTCATATGCCTTTCTAAGTCGATAAAGATCATATGCAAATCTTTACTCTTTTCTCGAAAGCGTTCAATGAGCTGACGAATCAAATGGATGGTCTCTATGGTCGACCTTCCGAGCATAAATCCAAATTGATTCTCAGATATGGGAACAATTTGTCTCAATCATTGTTCGATCATCCTCTCCCATAGCTTCATGGTATGAGACATAAGCTTTATCGCACGATAGTTAGAACGGTTTTGGACATCGCTCTTCTTATTCTTAAATAAAGTTTATTGGCTTTTTTCCATGAAAAGCACTAATTAATGTTTATTATTGGTATTTATGTTTATACTTGTCTTAAAATATGTCAAAAGAAACGAAAAAACACAAGTTCCGCACGCTCAGGATGAGGTATTTCTAAAACCACAAGTTGCTTCTAAATTTTATGAATATAATTTTGGACTTTGTTATCTGCGAAATGGAAGAAACTTCCAAGAGTTATTCCCTTTCCTCAAATCAACTCCATGGTTAAAACCTAATATGTATCTTCGACAATTTATTAAGTATACCAATTAATAATATAAGGGGATCAGAAAATAAATTAATATTGAAAATATTAACTATGCAAATAATGTTGGATATAGATTGTATCTATTTATTCATTAATTTTAAAATGATAACCTATTTAGAATATCTACCAAACTAAAAATTTTAACTCAAAAGAATCACTACTAAAATACTATGACATATTTACTATTTTAAATTTTTAACATGTTTTAGCGAATACCATAACTCTGCGACGAGGATCGGTACTAGAAATATATATTTTAACAACTGATAACTGTTTCTCATAATCAAAGCATATTTTGGTTGTATTGATCTTTTTCGTATGTCTCATGATTAAATCATAAATATTTGTATTTCTAAGAAATAACAATTTTATCTTTACTAGGTTTTAATTAATATTTAGAAGCTTCTTTATGAAGTTATTGCAAACACCTCAAATTTATTATATATGCTTTAAGCAACTATACTTGGTGATTTAAGTGATATCTTTTTAATCTCAAGCAAAAGTATGAACAAACTTCCTATAGGCCTCTTACATTCATCCCTTGAAACATCAATTAAGGGAGTGTTTGCAAATGTTTATAAAAAAAAGCTTGTGGGCTTTTGTCAATAGAAAAACCATAAATTAATGTTTGAATATAGGGTTTTGCTTCTCCTTGTCTAAAAATAAGTCAAATAAAAGCACAAACTCACAAGCTGGTAGAGTGTGCTTTTAAAAGCATCTTTTAATTATTACATTTTAAAAATATTTCTCTCTCCTAAATTTCCTCAAAGTGCTGTCCATACCCCCACATTTAAGAAAAACAAATATTCTATCATCTTTCTCTTTCATGTTCAACGTAAAAAATAGGCTATAATATTTTTTCTTCCATGTTCAATGCGATTGCTAATTATCTATAGTTATAAAACCTATTAGTTCTTATTCTTTGCAATTCATCATCAAAGTCTTCAATTTTTCATCTTTGGACGAATGTAACATCCAAGTAAGTATGCAATATCTGCTTTCTTTTTTTATTTTGTTACTTTTGCATGTTAGCATTCGTTGAAATTAAGCCACTCTACACCGATTATAATATTTTATCGTACAATACCCATTTTCGCTGAACTTTTACAGAGACCAAACCAATTAGAGAGTCACCACTCACCACCACAATATCGACCTAACACATGCACCGCAAATTAACTGGTACATTTCAAATCACGGGGTTAGTTAACCCAAGTTCAGCTGTAGATTTCTATTGTTCGTAGTCTAATTGTAGAGTTAGTGGACGAAAATGTATCAGGTATTTTAACGCAGTGCTAATAAAAATGTATCGAGTCTTAGAATTTAACTTCTCAGAATGAAGACACTTGCCTTCCCCTTCGAAAAAATTATGTAAAATCCTTCAACAAACCATTATGACTGAAAGTAAGCCAGAAACCATGATAGCGACAAAGGCACCATTGATACAGCCTTTCGGTTACACACAAGAACGACCTAAGCTACAAAATATTTAGTCAGTCTCAGAAATAGCGACTATTTTATACCAATATCCATATATTCCCATCATGGGAATTTCTGATGTCTTGCGGGAAATTTAAAATAATAGAATTGCGATCAACCCATTATATTACCACAATACACTGTAATTATCTAAAAATGTTGCAACCCGTGAAGAATTGTCACATTGGCATTTGCAGGGTCTATATGTTAAAAAACACACTTCATGAAATCTAGAACGACAATAAATAAAAACTTCGAAAATAAAAGTTTCATATAAATAAACAGACTCCAAAATTTAGCCAACGCCAAAGCAACCAGCGCAGGACCTTGACATTCATTCACCCATTAATCGTCGAATTTTGTTTTCTTTCCTGGAAGAATAAAATTAAATGTTAGGTAAACACTTAGATATACGTAAGGAAATGAACAACATGAACATTCTTACTAAACAATTTGTCCCAATAATATTATTATTTAACAACTTGAATAGAAGTGATCGATACCTCCAAAAGCAATGCTGGGCTTGGGAGTTCCAAAACGTCCGCCACCACCTCTGCCACCACCTCCAAAACGACCTCCACCTCCACGTCCACCAAAGTCCCTGCCACCACGACGACCACCACTTCTTCCACCAAAGTCTCTGCCACCTCCTCTGCCGCCACTTCTTCCACCACTCCAGCCACCACCTCCTCTGCCGCCACCAGCACTATCACCTCTAGGCTTAGCCTCTTCTACTGACAAGCTGTTTTCTCCAATATTGGATCCATCTAATCCCAAAGCTTGGTTAAAGCCTTCACTATCCTTGAAGTCTATGTAAGCAATCCTGTGAATTAAAACTAGTGTATTAGCATTAAGCATAAAGATTGCAAGAAACAAAACAGATGCCAATATATACACCCAACAGGCCAAACAAGTTACCGAGTCTCAATAATTAAAAACGCAGTAATTAGTTTGACCTCACATAATCTGAAAACTAAGAGTTAAAAGTGACCAGATGAAAAAGGAACGAACCCTTTAGAAGCTCCATCTTCACCTTTTGGAATGGAAACTCTAGTAATTTCACCACAAGAACCAAAATGATCTTGCAGAGAGCTCCTGATCTGTAAATTGTGATAACAAATAAGTCAACAAAAAAAATGATGTAATCCCAATTTCCAATTTCGTAAGAACCAATAAGCTACCTCATCCTCCCCATCATATTTGTTAAATCCTCGAACAAACACTGTCCCCTGAGCTCTTGGTCCCCTCTGAAATGATTGTGAATCTCCACCAGCACTATGACAAATAAAATAACTTTTGACTCTTTTTGAACAATTATCAACATAAATCAGGTGACTAAACACAATGTCTGCAGCCTTACCCGCTCTGAGGAGTGTAGGCTCCCCGTTCCCTTGCAAGGTCAAGCCTCACAGGACGACCAAGCAACTCCTGACCATTCAATTCCTTCAGAGCCTACAAAATACAGATTTGCTGATTTATTAAAACGTACATTTAACCATACAAAGGAAATCCCAAATCAGAAGTGATTCAGCGGGCTTCCACAAACCAGTCCCCTGAAGTCTAAACAATGATCAATAGCCACGTACATAGGTCACCTCAGTACATGTCGAAATAGCCTAGAAAAACCAAAAAGATACCCAGATATGTAATCCAAACTACCTTCTCTGCTTGAGCTGCAGTAGCAAACTCAACATGTCCAAAGCCCCTGAAGGAGTCATCCTCTTTGTTCATGGCAAAGCGCACATCAACAACCTCTCCAGCAGATTTGAAAAAGTTTTCCACATCAGCTTGCTCAACAGAGAAGGACATGTTCCCAACAAAAAGGCACTTTGAGCCATTTCCTTGCTCGGATGGGGTAGCTGGGGTCTTGGGCTGCACCAAATATAAATATATACATTAAGGTAAACCATGAAAGATTTACAACAAACAATATTTCTTTCAGTGTATGCCTACACCACTTTTTCTGAGTACATTGGATTAATTGTACTCAACCAGTTAGATAAAAACATGCTAGACATTCTCTTACAGATTCCACTCATGTAGACATTATAGACAACTAAACTGCTTTGAACACCAATCACTGCTTAGAGTTTCAATAACTAACATCTACATATAAGTTACAGCTGCGGAGCCAAACCCAAAAATATATATGTAATGAAATAAGACAGTCACTCACCGCTTTAGCTTCACTCGCATCAGTCATCTCCACATCATTATCCTGAAAAGGAAGAATGGGCACAAGAGCCAAATATGAGTGGTCAAACAAAACCATTGACAAATCAAATACAAAGAGAATCCAGTAGCTGCAGAAGACAAAGTAAATCGTACATCTGAGTTCTTAACTATCAGAATAGGTCATAAGATCATACCACTTTCTTGGGGGTTTTAGGAGGCTTCTCATCCTCTGAAGATTCCTCTTCATCTTCATCAGAAGACTCCTCCTCTGAGCTGCTACTCTTTTTAGCTTTAACAACTGCAGCAGGCTGCCAACAAAAGATCCAATCATGAATAATAGTACTTTAATAAGTTAAGACAACTGTGGACCAATGTCAGCATTCATATACCTTCTTAGTCTTAAGCTCATCATCACTTTCATCAGAATCGGAATCATCCTCTGATTCATCACTGGAATCATCTTTCTTCTTGGCAGCAACTGCTGGGGCCTTTTTAGCTGGGGCGGCAGCAGTTGCTTTCTTGGCTGGCGCCTCATCTTCGGAGTCTGACTCAGACTCATCACTGCTTGATTCCTCTTTCTTCTTGGCAGCAGCAGCTACAGGAGCTTTCTTAGCTGGAGCTTCTTCATCAGAACTGGAGTCATCAGATGAGTCATCGCTAGACTCCTCTTTTGGTTTTGCAGCAACCAGAGGGGCCTTCTTAACTGGTGCAGCCTCCTCCTCATCAGAACTGGAGTCATCCTCAGATTCAGAATCACTTGATGATTCAGTCTTCTTTTTAGCAGCTACGGCGTTCCCATTCTTGGCGCCAGTAGCAGGAGTCTTCTTTTGGGCAGCAGCAACTTCTTCCAAGCCACTACTATCATCATCTGATGAGGAAGACTCTACTTTGCCGTTCTTGGCAGGTAACTTAACCTGTTTCAAAACAATGTTCAAAAAAATTAGCAATTTTCACATCTTTTATTTCATCTCAATATGATGAACATGATTCCTGTGGCTAAAGGAAAAATCAACTAAAATTGTACACCGTCACAAACTTAATCAATTTGTACAGCATAGAATTATTATTTACATATCAAAACCACAATAAAAAAAAACCACATTTAATATACCAATCAACCAATCTCTTAAAGCCCTTGTAAAGCATAAAAATGAATACCTTAGGTAGCTG
The DNA here is from genome assembly GCA_948329865.1 of Linaria vulgaris. Classification (NCBI taxonomy): domain Eukaryota; kingdom Viridiplantae; phylum Streptophyta; class Magnoliopsida; order Lamiales; family Plantaginaceae; genus Linaria; species Linaria vulgaris. The sequence continues at coordinate 72,299,518 of OX415253.1, forward strand.
CTCAGAGTCCGAAGATGAAGTATCGTCATCTGAGGAAGATTCAACTTTCTTCTTCACGACCTTCTCAACCTTCTGCTTCTTAGCACTAACCACCTTTTCGATTTCAGCCTCTGCTTCTCTCTTACCTGTCACCCACAAAAAAAGTATGAGCCAAGCAAACATCTTTTCAACATAATCAGCTCAAACTTTAACAAAGATATGCACAAACAATTGCAGAAACATATTTTAAAAAGCGGTTGAACAGACAAACTACAAAAATCGGCACAAATTCAATTGGAGGATTCAACCAACATAATACAGAAAGAAACTATAAATTCATTAATACAGAAAAAAAAATCCATCTTGCAAAGAAAAAAAAAACAAAATAAATGAAACCCAAAAAGAGGAACACAAAAATACTTGAAAATAAAGCACAAATAATGAATTGAACACCAAAAAAGAACACAAACAAAAACATATGAGCTAAAAATCAAACCTTTCTTCAAGGGTTTGGCGGCAGTAACAGGAACAACTGCCTCGACCTACAAAAACACAAGATAAATTCAAACAATCAAACACAAATACAGTAAACATGTAAGAAAGCAGTGAACATTAAAACCACAGAGCTAAATTCAAACCTTGGTGGCTGATTTCTTGGAGGATTTACCCATTAGAATGAATTAGAAGAAAGAAAGAAAACTAACAAAGAGAAAAGAGAAGAAAGTGAGAGAAGAGAAGCTGCAGCTGAGAGAGAACGGCAGCAGTGTGTATATGTAGGTCGCAAAAACCCTAAAGGAAATTTATTAGGGTTTTAGGGAGTGCGATGTAGTAGATATTTTCTTCTGCCATGTGACTGCGGTTGGATTTTTATTATTAGGGTTACGGGGGATCTGGACACGTGTCCTCTCTTTTTTCCACTTTAGCCCTTACTTTCTTTTTGGTTTCTCTTCCTTTTTCTTTATTTTCAGTTTTAATTGTATAATGTTCCCCTATTTATCAAAAAAGTAATATACCCCTCTTCTTCTTTTTTTTTTTTCTTTTTTTTTGTTTAGACGACACCACTAATTTCTTTGTGTTGCAACATCATGTTTTGGCTGATAGTTTTGATTATTCTTTCAAACAATTAGAAACATATTATAATTTATTCACAATTTTGTCGTCAAATTATACGCAACTAGTTACACATCGAACCAAATTCTTTGATTTGTAAGGAAAACGAGGATAAAAGTTGTTATAAACTGGGTAGGAATCGTGAAACGACGAACTAAAAAACAATTTGCATTGCTAAAGCAATTCACAATTCAAACGCTCTCGATTTATTGATTAATTAAGTGAACGTGAAGAAAATCTAACATTGTGTCAATTTTTTTTGGGGGTATTTTAGAAATAACCCAATACCAATATTAGGCTGGCCCAAGATGAAAGGCCCACTGAAATAGCATATCGAACAGTAGAAATTCTATGTTAATCGAACATTGAACAGTCTCGATTCGATCTAAGTAATCGATTGAACCGTTCCAATTCGATGCACATCTCCCAACTGCCACATGGGCCCACAGGACGGGGTCTATAAATACCTCGTCTCTTGGCCTTCTTAAGATTCATTGAACACTCATCACATTCTCACATACATCGAATCCACCGATTCGATACACTTTTGGTTCGATCCACCACCCAATTCGATGCAGGACCTCATTCGATCCAAAGCAACATCAAGCCAAGCTCAATCGATACACATCATATTCGACATAGAGCAACATCGAAGGACCTCAATTCAATACACTTATATATCGAAGGACCCAAATTTGATATTGGGCCACTCAGCACTCGTTGTATCGAACATACCTGATTCGATACAACCTAGATCAAATTCTCTCAATTCGATACACTCCAGATTCGATATAGGCCAATTCGAGATACCCTCTATCGAACCCACCCGATTCGATCCTCGTCAGATTCGACCTATCATAGACGCTTAGAGATAAATGAATTACGTGCGGCTTGATTCCCTTAATGGAATACGTAGGCAGTTTGGTTTTCTCCCAAGTTCAGTCTGAAATCAACAACACCAGGTCCGTCGTGCCATAATGCTTGGAGTGCAGGCGTGTAAATGACAAAGCTGATTCTAACACTACGTTGAATCAGTCTGTTGTGGAGTGTCTTATCAACTTGCCAAGTCAGCTGACGAAAACACCCCAAAGCAGTGGCGTCGTCTGTGGGAACATGCTACATGTACTCAGAAACAAGCTCGCAGTCTCAAAGTCAATCCTAGCTATGTCAAGACCGATGGAACAACCACGGATTCAACAACATGAAACTAGGTGTCAAGCGAAAAAGGAGTGGTGCTAATGGCAGTAATCAAATCCACACAACAACCAAGGAAACCGGCATCATTTAGGGAGTTTTCAATCCCAGTCCTATACGTTAATCATTTATCTTCATGTCTAAAATACTAACAGATTTCCACAAAAACGTATGATGTATCTTATTTACAGGCAACGACTGAGAGGAGCTTCCTTTGCAGGGACAAAAAACTGCACTTCGAACAATGTATAATCTATCTTACCCATATGAGGTATCGAAGAATCTTACCCGTATGAGGTATCGAAGAATCTTACCCGTATGAGATATCGAAGAATCTTACCCCTAAGTGGTATCAAAGAATATTACCTCTAAGTGGTATCAAAGAATATTACATGTATGAGGTATCGAAGAATCTTATCTGTATGAGGTATCGAAGAATCTTACCTGTATGAGGTACAAAGAATCTTACCCTTATGAGGTATCGAAGAATCTTACCCGTATGAGGTATCAAAGAATCTTACCCTTATGAGGTATCAAAGAATCTTACCCGTATGAGGTATTGAAGAATATTACCCAAAAGTGGTATCGAAGAATTTTACCCAAGAGTGATATCGAAGAATTTCACCCAAGAGTGATATCGAAGAATCTTACCCGCAGGTGGAGTCTTATAGAAATGATGCTGGAAACCGAAATGAGGAATCAAAGGGGTCAATAACAAGACTTAACCCCTCATGCACAACATAAGCGTCATGACGGAGGTACGTTTGGCCCAAAAGTGGTCGAACGCAAAAATTCACCCCTCATGCACAGCATAAGCGTCATGACAGAGGTACGTTTGGCCCAAAACCGGTCGAACGCAAAAATTCACCCCTCATGCACAGCATAAGTGTCATGACGGAGGTATGTTTGGCCCAAAAGCGGTCGAACGCAAAAAATCACCCCTCATGCACAGCATAAGCGTCATGACAGAGGTACGTTTGGCCCAAAAGTGGTCGAACGCAAAAATTCACCCCTCATGCACAACATAAGCGTCATGACGGAGGTACGTTTGGTCCAAAAGCGGTCGAACGCAAAAATTAACCCCTCATGCACAATATAAGCGTTATGATGGAGGTACGTTTGGCCCAAAACCGGTCGAACGCAAAAATTCACCCCTCATAAACAGCATAAACGTCATGACAGAAATACGCTTAGCCCCAAAACTAGTAGGAAGCAAACATGTCCAAGGCGGCACCAAGAACATGTACCCGAAGCAGTATGATGCAAACCTACTCGAAGTGGTACGACAAACGTCCATCTATCAGGCTATGAAGCAAACATGTCCAAGGTGGCACCAAGAACATCAACCCGACAAGATAAGATGCAAACCAAAAATCTCAAAAATGAAATATTGGCCCGAAGCGGTATGATGAAAATATGAAATATCAGAAGTGAACATCGACCCCAACATGGTCAGAAACAAACCAAAAACCACAAAGGATGGACATCCGCTGTTAAAAACATGATGCAACCAACATATCCATGTGCCTGAAAGGCTCTCATTGCAATAGACTTCACATGGAAAATCAGTTACATCTACCCAGCATGGTACGATGCAAATCTACCCAAATCTACCACGGGCATCTACCCAGCATGGTACAATGAAAACCCACCCAAATGAGTGCATATTTAGACTACTATAAAAGGATTATCACCTCAAGAGGTGCAAATATCCATTCACCGAATTAGCCATAAACATCGAAGAGCAATAACATATAAAAGCACAATTCTCATAAACAAAATGCGAGCAATCATTAAAGAGAGCCACAAATCCGAACCAAGGCGACACAATGTCCAAATAGAGAAAAATTGGAATTGTACGATATATATTTATGCTCGAGCCTCGGGATTCACGTCTTCCCCATACTAGTCGATCACTTCAAAAGCAATCAGTTCTAAGTGGCATGGTGCAGCTCCGTCTCTTTGATTATCACTACATCCACCCTCAATGAAGGTGATGCATGCCATTAAATCTCATGACTAGAGATAACGATCTAAACCAAACATAACTGCAAAATCAGTGCAAACACCAAGGCAAAAGACTCCCAAGTCAGAGTTCATTATGCTTGTCACCTTGTTATCAACAACATAGTCAAAACAGAGATAAAGTCAACATTGGAGGGTAAAAAACTCTGTAAAATCATACAACAACTGGCTAGCGTACCCGGGTCGAACTTCATTGTGACCAACAACGAGGCAGAATACAAAGCTATTCTCACCGGAACCTTAATGGCAAGCTCATTACGAGTAGAATGCATGGCGGTCTTTACAGACTAGCAACTTGTGGCATCATTTCACAAACTTAACTGTTACCGAATCCCCAAAGACGGGAAGGTAACCAGGTGAGCTGGCATAATTTGCAACTATTCACAAAAAATGAGAGTCATCCTATTGGCGGCAAAAGAATCCGCTATAGGAAAGACAAGATGCATTAGAACGATAAAAAGAATCGAGCAGACTATACCCATATGCGTAAACCAAAGCGGATAAACTTCTGAGCGACCAGGTCGACGCAAAAAGACTAATATACATTTACTCCATCGGCGAGAAACAAAAACACTTGACATGTACCAAGTTGCACAAAATTGAGATTTCACATATCATTCAAGAGAAAAACAAAGGGTTGTCAGCTCACTACACATGTTCATGTGCGAGTAAGGATGATAAAACAAGTACTGGTATGCGGGAATTCAGCTCAACGCAAAAGTCATAGAGCTCCAAAGAGATGGACACTTCGCCTAAAATGGCAAGTGCTAATCGAAAACCCCACGAGATGAAGAAAACGGGATGAACACTCTTTCCCAAGTGACAAGTGCCAATCGTAAATCCCAATAGATGAAAACAGAATGGACACTCTGTCCGAAGCGACAAGTGATAACCGCAAATCCCAGAAAATGGACAACGGGATGCACACCAAGTATGAGACGACACGTGCTAATCATATGTCCCAAAAAGAAGATACAGTGGGTAGACATCTAATCAAAAAAGACGAATGATAACTATACGACCACAAGAGAAGCAAGGATGTCACGACAAACATGATCATATAAAATATCCAATGAAGGAGTGGGAAAACATAGTGACCACGCACAACGATTAACAATTGAAATAAAAGGCAACGGAAACGAGCCAAACAAGCAAGCAAAACATCGCAAGATCGAACAAAACTCATTCGATCGCATCACCAACATTCAAAAAGGATGCACATTAATTATATGTCGTAACAGACGCAAATAAAAAGAGAGGTTTTGAACATGATTTAAAGCCCGACTCGATAGATCGGAAGCAGTAAGCTTGGAACCCGATCACCATTCAAGATCGTCTCCCAATCGGGGGCATGATTTTCAACGCAAAGAGCTCAAGTCTCGTAGCTTGGAACCCGGTCTCTGTTCAAGACCGCTTCCCAATCAGGGGCATGATTTTCAACGCAAAGATTCTCAGCATTATCATAATCACAAACAAGAATGGGTACGTCAAAGATAAATTTTATGAGTTTGGCACCCGTTCTCTAATCGACAACGTCTCCCAAACTGGGGGGACTATATGATGGGGGTATTTTAAGAATGGCCCAATACCCATATTGGGTCGGCCCAAGAAGAAAGACCCACTGAAATAGCATATCGAACAGTAGAAATTCGATGTTAATCGAACATTGAACAATCTCGATTCGATCTAAGTAATCGATCGAACCGTTCCAATTCGATGCACATCTCCCAACTGCCACAGGGCCCACGGGACGGGGTCTATAAATACCCCGTCTCTTGGCCTTCTTAAGATTCATTGAACACTCATCACATTCTCACATACATCGAATCCACCGGTTCGATACACTTTTGGTTCGATCCACCACCCAATTCGATGCAGGACCTCATTCGATTCAAAGCAACATCAAGCCAAGCTCATTCGATACACATCATATTCGATACAGAGCAACATCGAAGGACATCAATTCAATACACTTATAGATCGAAGGACCCATATTTGATACTGGGCCACTCAGCACTCGTTGTATCGAACATACCTGATTCGATACAACCTAGATCGAATTCTCTCAATTCGATACACTCTAGATTCGATATAGGCCAATTCGAGATACCCTCTATCGAACCCACCCGATTCGATCCTCGTCAGATTTGACCTATCATGGACGCTTAGAGATAAATGAACTACGTTCGGCTTGATTCCCTTAATGGGATACGTAGGCAGCTTGGTTTTCTCCTAAGTTCAGTCTGAAATCAACAACACCAGGTCCGTCGTGCCGTAATGCTTGGAGTGCAGGCGTGTAAAGGACAAAGCTGATTCTAACACTACGTTGAATCAGTCTGTTGTGGAGTGTCTTATCAGCTTGCTAAGTCAGCAGACGATGTTTCCCCTTATTTTTGTTTTGAATATGTAATATGCCCAATTTTTGTTTCCCTTTATTTTTTGTTTAAACGACACTTCTAGCAATATTTCTTTGTTCCACAACACCATGTTTGGCTGAGCTAGCGTAGTTTAATTACAATGAATGAGAAAAGAAAAATATTAAAAAAAAAGCAATAAAAGTATGTTGGTCATTTCCACATCTGGTTCCATTTCATTTTCCATAAGAATGACAATTCTTGTAGAAATTAATGTAATAGTAGATAAAATTTTCTAATTTTACACATGATTTTGTCAATTGTTTTTAGCTAGTTGAATTTTATTGTTTTAGCCGTGAGAAAGACAAAAGCAATAAAATAGAAAACATCATAAAAACCAAATGTCCAATGAAAAGACAACATTTATTGATAAAGATAAGTCACAACCAAAGAGCTCATGATCAAACTGAACACAAAAAAAAAGTCCAATAAGTACTCTTAGGGCTCGTTTGGTTGGGCTGTTAAAGGCCTATTAGGGTGTTTTTATCCGGAGTGAACAATGTTTAACTCTCCTTTGGTTGCTTAGACTCAAACCCGGGTCATTCATACTCAATATGAATAACCCCGGACTCATCCATGATTTGAAACATGGGTGACGAGTAGTTTAGTAGAAACTGACTTCCACATTGATTTTTCTAACCAATGTGCAATCTCTAAATTACCCCTTATCACTAACGTATCTATTTCGTGGAGTGTCAAAACCAAAATTCAGCAGACCACAAAATCCTCTTTCGACATGCTCCACATCGCGAAATAGTAAACCCTAGATTCAGATCTTGGTTCATACGCTTCGCCGTCACAACCGTAACAACATGTAATTTCTGTTTCTCCATCTTTGTCTGTTACGATCGTTACCCAAAATTTGGTTCGATTCATGAAACGAAATTAAACCATTATTTTTGTATTGATTTATCACATCTGACAGGTAGTGCTGCATCGGAAACGCAGAATATCTTTGGCCCTCGCTTATTTCGTAAATGTATGGTAGAAGGGTCGAATCATGGTACATTAGGTTGTTGTTGCATATTTTGCCCGTCTCTGATTGTAATCTTACAATTCTGTAATGCAACTCTTTGCTCGTGTTTAGGTTTGTCATCCAAACATTCAGTTGTTGGATTTTTTTGAGGAACTTTTAATTGTTTGGGGTACAGTCTAATTGAATCACAATTTACTAATTTCTATAACCTTAATTTAATCCTTGCGTGTATGTACTCGTTAGGGCAATGATTCATTCGTTTGGATGTATATTGCCTCTGTTGGAGGCTATGCACCAGAAAATCAGTTGCTTTTTGGGCTTGATGACAATGGGAGACTACATCTTGACGGGCACGCTTTAGCTAATCGTTATTCCTTCTATCAACATGTAGTTCTTCTTACCACAAACTCATATGGTAGATCAGCATGATGTGGAAGAGATCTAGCGTCAAATCCCACGCAAGGTCCACCCTGTCCTAGTTCACATGCATGTGGTATAACAAAGGATAAAACTGTATCACGAGCTAGTTGACTCTGGATCAGTTTATCATAAGGTGAGTTTTTTTGGATTGGTGCATTAACCCGACGAGTTGTTTTCAGGATGTTAAGAGTGACTAGGAGTATTCCTTGTGTCAATTTGTAAAGGACTGAATCAATTCCATCTTTTTTATAATCAAAAATAATAATTCTGAAGGTGTATTTGTAATGTATAAAAAGTAAATTTCAAAATACATCGAAGCAACTTCAATTAAAAACAAATACTTACGGTGACTATTACTTAAACCATGTCGATATTCCTGTGGTCGCATGATCCGCCATATGTAAGAAGTCGATAGAATACATTTGCCTCTGACATTTACAGTGCAATAGAAATGTCTATTAACAAATGGTACTGAGTGATACTGTTCAGTAGTACAAAACTGGAAGCATCCAATGTAGCATATTTACTCAGGTAATATTGCCTACAAACACCAAAAACTGAATTTCAAGCAAACATAAAGCAACTTATGCAGAAGCGAAGAGAAGACGACAGAATAAGGAACTAATACTTACCGCATTCAGAACGTTGATCATCCTAAATATTTTAGCAAAACTCCATCATTCCCTAGCACAAAGCCTTGTTTATCATTGATAAACCTGCATCATCATTTAAGGAATCGTGAATCGCTACTACAAACAATTGGAGTTAATCGCTACGATAGTTAGATCAGAAGTTTATAAGCACTATATCAATAGTGAATCAGGTTGAGTCTAACAAACAAAGATGTATAAATTCAATATATTGTTGTGGGCTAAATGAACAAGTAATAACTGGAGTTTAACAATGGAACTTACTTTACAGAATATAGATTGGCAGCTATGTTGTCAGCTGCTTTGTCACGAGACCAGGTCTTCCCGCTGTTGGTTGTTTTTAACAGAATCCCACTACCACCAGCAGCCCAGGCCTCATCCTAAAAGTTACATCAGCCAGGTTATGACCAACAGGACACATTTGTGATAGGTAGTGAAATATACTAATCGGCAGGAGTCAGAGTTTCATTGAGGAATATTAAAAAATTATGAGTTCTTTACAATAATACCGAATTATTTGAAGTGTTTTCAGACAACTTTTCTATCAGAATCCATTTCAGAAAGAGCAGCTTCATGTGGAAACATTTCAAACAAAGGATGAAGTTATTAGAGTATACTAATGTTTAGGACTTCTGGCACTGATTGGAGTGGTGGTTTTGGTACAAAAACTTTTTTCTTCCACTCGGTGGTCCTTGTTGGTTTTTATGACTGAAGCACTTTTTCCCCATCAACTATAACTGCCTTGTTCTTGTGAGAGTAGTAGAAAACTAATGAATCTTTCTCTTTAAGTTATGTCTATCCCATCAATCAAGATTCTTGAGGATAGAGTTACTGCTGCAATAGGTTAATTTGATCGAGAACTTCTACTATTACTTGTTAATCGGAATGAACTGCTTCAAGTTTATTCACACTCATCTTGAGGACTTGAGAGTTGAGACCACAAAAGCAAGCCAATTAAGCAGTTCAGCAGTTGCTGTTATGGTTTAAGTAACTAGAGAAGTTTGTAGAAGAACTGAGGTGGAGAATATGTCTAAGTTGTTAATAGGCTCGGCTAAATCATGCAATCACTTCATGGTACTGGAACTAAAGTATTATGTTACTGATATCACCATCTTAATCAGTTAACCACGTCCGAAGGGCTATTGCGTTTCTTTTGTCCATTTGCTGAAAGTCAGTCATAAGTGGTAATGTACAAGATATCAGACATACCTGTGAGCGATAACCAACATCAAGAATCCCAAATCCTCGACTCTGTACTGGAATTTCCACGAAATCCTCTGTTATCTGAAAAACATTGCAAAATGATAAGGGCAACACAAACAGGCCAGGCAAGGTAAAACAAATGATCAACACATAACTAAGTGTCGACTGGCAGAGAAACTTGGGACCATCTTAATAATTTGAAAGGAGAAAACATGCAAGACGTATGAAAAACTTCTTTTCTTCGTATAAAAAAGTGGCCTGGAAGAAATGCCTCCTCATACATAGTAATCGTAATTATTAGGCTAGGTTATATATTGCAACGTAATATCCCATTAAACATGATAGATTCTTTTCCTAACTTATCTACTGGTTTTGCAGTTTCCAGGTTGATCAGTATCATATATTCTGCCTGAATGTGGAAAATATATAGTGAAAACATATTGACAAATCTCATAAGCAAATAAACTACATAACTATTACTCGTTCTTAATGAAGTAGAGGACTTCATTCCTCTTCAGTATATGAAGCAGAATACCACTTATTAAAAAATAAAAAGTCTGATAGGTCCAGTTTCAGTTGAGATTGAATGCTATATTTCAAAATTAGCTGCACAAAGGAAACAGAAATTTCACTAAATGCTTAACAAAGATTGCAAGCACTAACTGTATTTTCCCCTACACACAGGTTTTTGATTTATCCACATCGGTTCAATAAAATTTGCATAATGATATTTTTCAAAACCCTCAAACTATGTAAGTCATGAAGTTTTGTTTGAGCTTTTTGTAGATGTTTTAATCATTAAAGTATGAATGCGCAAAAATCACTCACTCCTGTGCCCTTGCTGAGGTAAAGTCCCCCACCACGTACAAGAAGCCAAAGACCACCATCAGCTCTCCAGCCCATGTTCTGGATTCTTCTTGCAACAGACCTGTTATGTGGCTGCCAGTATGGCTGCATAAATGCATACAGAGTTCTGTTTATGATTGATTCTACATATCCCATGCATATAGAGACTTGCAATAAAAACAACTAGAAAAAATTCAAAAAGATCCGGAATAAAGCATATGAAAGAATCGTTAAGCAGATGTTGATGTGGCCAGCAGGAAATTGATTCTAAAAGATGATTAATCATTGCAGAATCAACAAATGCAACCAAAAAAAAGTGCGTGAATCTCACCTGACCTGGTTCCCATGTTAAAAAGAAGTTACCACGGCTTGAAACAGCAACATAATTTCCCTCAGGGGAGCGATTCACGGTGCTAAAAGTTCCTGTATAGTAGCTAGCACCACTGATACCACTGGAAACAGTTCTGCAATTCCATTGGGTACAAAGACATACATATTACATATAGAAGTAGAAGTGAAGAATCATAATTTAGCACGAGGCATGAAGAAAGTATGCCACAACAGTAACTCAGGTGTGTAGAAGTTACAATCACTTCAGCTTGGCGGAACAGTTGAATTACTCGTGATCAGTAACAACATGCATTTTCTAAACACATAATGCCCTTACCCCTTTAGGAGAAAAAATCATAGACAGACATCCATAGGGACAAATACAAAACCATTATTTTTCTTAAAATACTTGAGCACGTAAATTTGTGCATAAGTCTCACATCTTGCATCGTAGTATACTAAGACCTGGGAGAACCCTCACCTATTCAAAGTAGCTGAAACGGTCTCCTGCACAGCAGCCTTCCAGTTGTATCCTCCATTTGATGTTATATATATTGCACCCTGATCAGTGACCATTTCAGCACCCTTGTTTCCAGTGGCCTGTACATAAACCTGCAATGACCAAGATAATAAGCATCCATATTGCTTAGACTAGAGATAATGGTTCTCACGGTCATCTGAGTTCAAGCCTATCGACGAAGCTCTTCAAGAGGTAATTCAAGTTGATGCTCAACATAGTGCTCTATTTAGAAAGTAAACTTATAGATGCCAGTCGAAATGTAGGACAAGAGTTATATTTTATTCTATTCGGATGTAAACGTTCAACTAGAGAGATTATCGCCATAAAACAAATTCAAGGAGTACAGAAATTTCATTAAGATACGAGAGTAGATAGTATCTGACATACCTATTAATGACTTATACAATTGGAAATAGATTTAAAGGACCAAAGAGTAAATGAATTAAGTTGGTTCTCACAAAACAGAACAATATTGAAAGTAAAAAGGTTAATAAGAATATTGCACACGAAATTATATTTTGCACTTGTATTCACTGTATACTATAGTGAAATTTGGGAAACAAACTTAATGTATCAAGTTTAATCATTTACTCAGTCTCAATCATTTTTAATGAAAATTGCATCAAAGCATATGATCCCTGGACTAGTTCTTCCAAGAACTGCATGAAAGCTCCAAACAATAGATTGCCTCCCTGACCAAATAATATTGTCATAAGCAGCCATTTCAACAATGTCACGAGCTTAATATATCAAGAGTAACCTTTTAGTGCTCTTTGGTTAAGGCTTCTCGTTGGAATTTAATTTATACCAGGTTTGAAGAGCTGGTCAAGTGCCATAAATATTTTCAACTCAGGAAAAAGAAATGATACAGCAATAGTCGAACTATGGGGAGCCCTGACACGTCTGGAGACATTTTAAAACAAATTTGTCAGCTTTATCTATTTGCCATCTCACCAGCCCAACATAGACCCTGCTTGGTCCGGACCTGGCATTCTCTTTAACCTTTGAGTCAAAGATTCTAGATCTCTCCTCCTTGTTGCCGCCTGTTCTACCAAAACCCGGGGATGTTTAATTTAATAATAAAGATCATCCTCCTATTTCTGAGTATGTGTAAGTTTCCTTTATTACATTTTCTTCTCAGTGTTGGAGTAGGGGTACAGGATGTTGAAGATTAAAACAGAATATATACAGATGTGGATAAGTATTACACTAAAACCACAATTTTGTTTTGGGAAAGGAGTTAGATTTGTGACAATAATAACAATAACAGCATGTCCATGAAAAGTTAACACTGTAATGAGTCAGGCAATGAGTAAGCACATGCAGATAGCATAACATGCTATTGAAATGAAAACTCTGTGAAACAGGCCAAAGAATAACCACAACATAAGACCATGTTGAGTCTATCATTTCACAGTCAACAAATTCAACAGAAAAATAAGAAGATAAAGATGAGCAATTCGTCAAGTATCTCATTTTTTGTGTAAATTTGTACACATAAAGCATAGATTTAGAAATCACAAGAAAAAAAAAGAAGAAAAAGTAAGTTACTCTAGAAACATTAGCAAAATTCATAAACTCAAAGTACATTGAAAACAAATCAAGGCAAGCCTTCAAACGATATATTTCCAATCATATCAACAAAACATCAGTGAAATAATTGATAAGCAAATTTGACAAAAAAAAGAGAAAAGAGAGCCTAGGAAGAGAATATGGTCAACATGACGAGGAGGAGCAGCATAGAGACAACAAAGCTCTTTGTTGATGTTCTGCCCGAGGCTCATCTAGGCTTGTCTTGATAGATGAATAGTGGGAAGGAGCATATGAAGATGACTAGAATGCGTCATGCAGTATATACAATAAATTATAAAACACATAAACGGGGAAAAAAGTTATTAAAGCAGAAAATATCTACATGGTTTGCGGTAGCATTACCTTTTGATGATTAATTCGACAGAAAGATATTTTCAAAAAGAAGGTTAAAATGTTTCAGCAACATACTTAATGTATGTAGATAGCAGCAGAGGCTATATGATAACAGGAGTATTGCTAGATCAATAGGTGGAAAACCATGATCTTATGTAGGACATAGTAATACAAAATGAACAAAAGTAATGATTTCTACCACCTAATTTTGGGTGCAATCCTAAATTGGCGCACAAGAATTAGTAATGTATTAAATGAATACAGGATGAAGAAGTGATAAAAACTGGACACTAGGACCATGGATGATTTAACAGCAATAAGAACGTAATCAAATACTATTGAAATTAGAATTTCCAAATTGTGTGCACCGTACAGGACGGTTATCACTTAGGTCTATCTCATTAGAAACTCTCAGGCTTTGGTACAAAAGAAAGTAACAAATACCGTGGTAATATAAACCTAATGATGACGGAAGCATTTGAATTGTCTGAAAATAAGATAAAATTGGAACTAAGAAGGTGAAATAGTGATTACCATATCACCAGGGAGTTGAGCACTCAATGGTATACGTTTCCAGGTATCTCCAGCATCAGCAGTGTACAACAAAATGGCTGGTTTGCCAATAATCCAGCCTTCATTGCCTTTGAAACTGATGGAGTTGAATCTATAATTAAAATCTTCATCTTCAGCAGCCGATATGGAACGTGGAGCCCAAGTGTTTCCTCCATCTTTTGTCTCCAAAAGAGTCTGCCTGGTTCCCAATACAAAACCTGCCAAGCCAACCAAACCAACAATGAACCTAAACAGAATCAACGACGCTTTGCGTTGCGCTGTCAGCACATCAATGCTGTTCAGTAATCTAATTGCAAATCGCTATCCATAGCGGGTAAACGTAAAAGCCAAATTAAAGGCATAGTGAAGAGCAGCAGTAGTAGTATTAGATAAGGATAAGGCCTACTACTATAATGGACGGAACATAACTGACCGTGGGAGGGGTCACCGGGGACGAAAGCAATGTCGAGTAGCACGACGCCAGGGTCAATAGGCAAATAAACTCTCTCCCATTCCGACAGCGTGTCCTCTGCTGCAGCCTTGTACCCTCCTCCTATAGGCGACACTGAAACGGCGGCAGCTGCTGCAGCGATTAACTGGCGGCGGTTAATGTTGTACTCTAATTCATTATTATTATTATTGTTGTTATTGGCGGCAGAGGCGACGATTGTGGGTAGACGACGGCGAGAGCGTTGTGAGTGTGGGCGAGCGGAGTGGAAGAGAGGATGATACTGTGTGAGTGTGTGAAGTGCCACCATGGCGGCGATAAAAGTATAATAATGTGCAGCTAGTGTTTAATTTGCTCGTTCCCTCAGTACTGAAGAGTTGTTGTTGATGATGGTGATGATGTTTGGTTTGTGTTCAACCACTGACCACTCAATCTTTCTCACGCTTTCTAGAAAATATAACAATACTGCACACACTTGTCTTATCCGAAATTGGACTAATTTAAATGTTAGTTTTATTACATCCTTAACCGCGCTCAAATAACGGTTTTACACTCGTAAATACCCTTTGCTTTTTTTGCTTTTAAATACTTTTTTAGTACATCATCAACTCTTGAGTGTGAACTATATAAGTACTTATTATATATTTCAATAGTGATGCAAATGACCTATTACTAGCAATTATTATTACTATTATTTCTAAGGGTGGTAAGTTACAAGTTCCAAAAATGAGGTAATTGCCAATGCTAATAAGATTTAGTTATCAAACTATTTGATATGTAATAATTTGGCCATGACACCCGCTTTAATAAATCAAGCATCCAAACAATTGCAAGATGTTCATCTTCAACTTGAATCGCCATATTGGCTACGAAATTTGAGTTATGGACTTTGGACTCAACCTTGAAGCTATCTATACCACGAAATGTGGTCAACTGCGTTCGATCATGGTTTACCTTGAGCGACCCTTTTTGATTTATCGGTTTTCATCAATTTATGTGACACTGTTGCCAGCAACGGCCATGTGGGCATTATTATTGGCTAAGATAATTGAGATACAAGTTGATTGATTGGTTGTTGATTGCTTAGCTGTGTGCATAATTGCTATTGATTGAGAAGGTGAGTGTTTTACTAATTTCTTAGCCAATCTCAAGCCTATAAATAGCTCCATCCGCTTGAAGCTAAAACGCACAACAAAAGCAATTTCTTCTTCTTCATATCTCAATAATCTCTATCTCTCTCTTTCTAATATTTATTTAATATATTAGTTAGTGTATTTTCGATCGTCGAAGTTCTTAGTTCGTGGATCGGGTGAATATTATTCTAGTAATATATTCTACCGCTGAGATCGAGGAACGCGAAGGTTTCGCCGCCGGGTTCGACACGGAGGATCAACGACACAACAAAGACGCTACTATCGACTTATGAAGCTATAAATAATTTATTGTTTATGTCTCGTAATTCCGCTGCGTAAATCTATTTCGGTAGTAGTATCGACGTTATTATTCATTAAACTGTTGGCGGCGGAGTTGTGGTGTGACTAGTGAGAATACGGTAAAGGCTGTTCTGTCAAAAGTAATTGGTTGTTAAGCGGGACCGTTGTGACCCCACCAATTATCTGGGAATCTTGAAATCTTGTCTGGTAAGACGAGCTATCTCTTTTCGGGGGTTTACTTTGCACGATTCTAATCTACGAAACTCTCCAACTCGCCGGTATAATAGTTTAACGAATAATGACATTGTTATTAAATTAATAAAATGTCCAACAGACAAAATTAATGATCTAAAAGTCAATTCTAGGTCGTTCTGCAAGAATCTCATAGATAGTCTCTTTAAAGAACTACATATATTGAGCAGAACAACAATGTTATTTTAACTCTGTTTTTGTCAAGATTGTCCACACGAATAGTTTGTTATATTAATCTTGTTATACGTTCTGATAAAATAATGACATTAGGCATCGGAGAATTTCCATTGAGCAACAAACTTAGTGTCATGTACCCCAAATTTAAGGTGAACTGAATATATAACTCAAATTGACGTTAAATATGTAGATATCCGGCATCACTACTAGAGATCACCTACCAAGTCTCAACCCAGATACTGATTGCAACTTGTTAAGTAATTATAACTCAGGAACAGACCAAATTTCGTCCTCCAGGTTGACTCAACTTGATTTTCTAGCCAGATGAAGTCGGTCAACTCCTTGTGAGCTGCTAATAGCTCAACATCAAACTTCATCGAATTGCTGCAGAGGTGTTGCCAGATGAAGGCAACAAACTCCCTGAATGCAACAATAGACAAGGAAATATTATTTTATTTTTTGAAAAGGGCCCAATGCCCCCCAAACATGACTAAGCTTCTAAATACAACCTATAAAGTTTTTGAGAAAGAATCTTCAGTTGTCCTCAACAAGTAGAGAATGAACATCTCACAGAAACGCCACAAAAGAAAACCAATGGCGTGCATGCATGTCATAAAGTAAAGAAGAATGGAATCAATTTATATATTGAGTATAAATACATGTATAACAAATTCCTTTTCCCCTCTGTCACCAAAATAAACAGATTCTCTCAGTATCAAATTTACACTTTCATATCATGGTCCCCACTCCCCTACGGACCCATTCACACCCTCCAGTAATTTAAAATAAACTCCATTCTTTACACTCCTCAACTCTACCTCCAAACCAAAACTATAATCAATTGCTCCCATAAAAATGTTTTATTGCTTTCTTTACCATGAATCCCTTTCCCCTATTCCCTACCCATAAAATGCTTCTAAAAATATCGAAAAGAAACAACTGAATGGCAAAGAATTTGCACTAATCCACCGCTGTTTTGTTTCTTCTGCCCACAGGCTTTGGTAGGCCATCAAAGATAGGTCTCGCAATGGCTGACGAGGAAAGTGCCTGAAAATCTGGCTTCAAATTCCACTTAGATGTCGACCATAACGATGACAATGCTCCATTTTCTGAATCTTGCAAACTTGACGTACTTGACGATTTTCTTACTCCGGGAACACTGTCAATTATGGTGTAATCCGCAAAGCCAGCGGGAGTCGGGCTCAGTGCCCCGGCTTCACTATCAAGTCCTCCTGAGGTGGTTCTGTTGACAGACTTTGGCCGGAGAGCCAACCTTTTTCCAGTAACTGCTGATATTGCACTGCTACTGCTGGTTTCTTCCTTTAGAAGCTTTTCTGGGGTTCTAGAAGTAAAATCAGCCTCAGACTTTTGACGCCTTCCCAGATTAACTACACTTCTTGATTTCCTATGATGAGCCAATGGTGGGTTAGATAAAGAAAATGCCTTGTTGTTTATGTGATTAGCTCCTCCTCCATCCCCATATAAAGCCATTTCGAAACCTTCTGATGCGGGGTTTTTATCTGATTGGTTAAGACCGTAATAGCCGAGTAAGCTATTCATGGCTGGGGAGACTTTCCGCACAGAAGATGATTTTAGTTTCAATGACTGAAATGAATCGAAGAAATCAGAATGCCTGCGAATGGAAGGGGTCTGCTGCTCAGACATGCTTGGCCTGCAAGTGGATGTCATTTTAAGACGCTTCATAAAACCCATTTATCTGCTTAAAAAAAGTTGGTCGGGCTGAGCAAATGCAAGAAACTTTACTTTGCCAGACGGGCTTTAAACTAAAAGGTACAATGTCAGATACACACATGTATGGTTAGCCCTCTGCTCAAAGCTTCAATATATATGGAGATCGGGGGAAAGGGAAGATCAGAAGGGATCTATAATATTCTGTTGCTGCAAGAGGTTGTTTTTCAACACCAAATATATAAAGGTTTGGCAGAAAAGAAATCAAGAGTTGTTTATAGCCTGTCAAAACTAAGAATAACGCATCTTTAACTGGACAATTTTGACAGTCCTAATACATGATAATAAAAAATTAAGAGAAATTCCATTTCTTGTAAAGAAGTAACAGAAGATATGTAGATACCAATGATCCCCAATTCCCCACTTAACCAAGACAAGCATGGGATTAATAGGTTGCAATAAAGCAAATAAAATCAGCAATCTAGCAAACACTTAATTTAGAAACCCCGTAAATGATAAGCTACAAGTACACAACTGACTTTCCATTCTATTCCCCGCTTGGGGAACCTAATCTCATACACAAAATCCCATGGTAATTGCACTTAAAAGAATCAGGGCCATGACAGCCTCCAGAAACTCAAAATAACAAAAAAGAAGCTGAACAAGAACTACACTAAACATCCAACACAAATCCATAGGTCAGATACTCTATGAGACGAAACAATAAATTGACTTGTATCAAAGACGTGAAATGATATAAACTGCAGCAGCAGATCTATACTCCAAGGTTTTTGTGTGATACTGCAATCAAGTTATCCAAGTTATGATTGTTTCATGTAGATAGTCAATTGTGAACTGACTCTAAGATTGAGCCTAAACCTCAATCCACACTAATTATCCAAACTGCCTAAACTCTTCTCATGAATCAAGTCCTTGACCACCTAATCATCAGAGATACTTAAGAGGTTCAAAGATTATAAAATATGTAAACATAAAATCAAATTATCGCAGCTAATACTAGATTTACAGGTTGAAAGATTTATATTAAAAGGTTAATAGTCCAACTAAGTATGGGTACACGAACCCACAAGCAGCAGTACCTATAAACACGAGCCAAACACTCAGCTACATGAAAGCTTTATTAGGAACATGCCAGTTTAGAGAGATACTATGTGCTATTCCTTGTGGAAAACCAAGCAAATTGATTTAAAAGAATCTATAATTCACGTGAAATTAATAGCATTGGGAAGATTTCAAATACAAAAAAAAACCATCTGCAGACCAGTTTCTAAGTTTGAGCAATTACTACGGACTCAACTAGCTACAACGATTTAGAAAACCTACGTACCAACAATGAAAAATTAGAACAGAAACAGAAAGTTCTAATAAATTACACAAGACAAATATTTATTAGAAGACAAAAAGAATAGACAAATCAAAAAGGTACTCTGAACTAAATTAATAAAGAAATACCGCTGCGGTTCCGCCAAACTGGGGGATGGAGGATGCCTCCCCGGCAAAGGTATTTGGAGCGTCTTGAGAGCAAACATTTGGAGGTCGGTCACCAATCCATTCAGCCTCTTTACGTCTGCCACCTAACACAAGCCAGAACGAAATAAGTACCCAAATCCGCAAGTATAGACAGAGTCGCATAATTATCAAAAGAAATGCAGTCAGCACTCAATGTACAATCAGCAACATTACATATTACCACCGCCACGATCAGAAAAATTACTGCAACATTTCTATGCCATCCTCCTAGTTCAACACTCCTTGCTATTTCTTATAACCTAATTACTAACCAGAAGAAAAATCTAGAGTATCCATCAGCCAAAAAAAAAAAATCCTTCTGCATTGCACTTATCACCACACTAGAACATAATAACCACGTTATATATACTACAATAACCAAAAAAATACGATT